>LR738713.1:112973946-113035571 GCA_902687465.1 Secale cereale | reverse complement strand
ATATATATCGGAGAGTAGGATTTCTTTTTACTCCTCATCCCCTTCATCGCTCTGGTGAGGACTCCTGACGTTGTTTTATCTTCACTATTCTCAAAATTTCACCAATTGTTTTAGGATCACGTGGGTATTGTTTGGATTGTTCTGATATCTTTGTGACGAGAACATTGTTCTGGATGCCTCCTGTCATTTAGGGGTTGTGGCAGTGTCCCGGGGAGTTGAGCTCCGAGGTGTTGTCATCACAAATGTATCATTGCGGTTCTAGAATACCTGAGGCGACCGACATAAAAAACTCTTCTATGCATGTCTGGTGGTGAGATAACCCCGACATCACCCAGTACTGGGGGGATAGTTCGGGAGTATTGCCACAGCTAGTATAGCGGATGCGTTTTGAAGGTCCGAGGTAAACGGTTTCTGAAGATGACTGGTTATGTGTTGACGGATGGATACAGCTGGATGTACGTTTAGAGTTGAGTGCGCGGTGCTTCCCCTGTATCCCCAACACCAGATTGCATAACCGGAAAGCTTCGGGAATTAATAGGTGGGTTTCAAGTAGATCTTAGGTAATCTTCCAACGGGTGCATGATATGAGGTTGGGGTTCTACATCTAGTGGAGAGGCTAACATGGGCGTTGTTGCACTAGGGGGTTGCATCTTAAAGGATCCTTGGCTATGCTGATCCGGGGATTGCAAGGCCCTTTGTAACATGTGCCATGGGGCATTCAGCACGAACATGTGGGACGAAATCTCTATTATGTATTTGTTCCATCTGTACCTTGTTGTTTTTTTTCTATCATTTTGTTCTCCAAGTGGCTTCTCGACAAGTTGTTGTACCATTAAGCTATAGAATTCATTCGTTCAACTTTGTTCGGATGTTCATTGTCAAGACTATATGTTGCAACATATTTATCCTTTGTTTTTGTTTTGATTCTGGTATTCGAGTTGCTTCGATGTCAAGTGTTGATTCCATACCATTCCTAATCGGTGTTCTCATATTTCTATGGGAGTGCTAATCCTTCTTGATCATCGAGATTGCTATGTTAAATTCTTTTCAACCGGCGTGCTTCTCTTCAAGTTAATCCGATCTCTTCATCATTTGCAAGATCAACTCTCAATCTTTTCTCAACGGTGTCTGTTTCATTCATCCCAAATTGTCTTTGTTTTCCCCGCCCTCCCTCCCTTCTTCTTCTTGGAGTTAGAAATTCTAAAATAAAATATCCATTTCATTCATGTGACGTTTCTTCATTCTTTTCCTTCAATGCCCTTATCCGGTGAATCTCAGGAAGATGCTAAGTTAGCTTCATTTTATCATTCTCCGATCTCGTTTCTTCTCTCGTGGAATTTAATTCAAGCTTTGGTGTTGATTATATCCTTCCTCTTGTTTCACATGTTTTTCGTGTTGGAATTTCTTATCCAAGGCTATCTTATTTCTTCACATCTCTTTATTCATATCCGGAGTGTTCAAGATATCTCAGAAGATTCGCATTTCCATTCTCAATTTGTTCTAGCTATGTTGTGGTTGTTATCTCATTCAAGCCATTTAATTCAACCGGTGCAATCTCTCTTAAGCAATCTTTTCCAATGATGTTTCTTTTGAGTGGGCCCTAACCCACGGGCCTTTTTCCAGGATCTTACCTGACTCTTCTATTTTTTCCGGAGTTATTCTCAAATTCTTTTCAAGTTTGACGTAAGAATGGATCTCTCATCGGTCAAATGTATCCTCCAAGATCGCTTTCAAATTCTTTTCACCATTGGTTCAACCTTTTAATTCTTCATTCCAGAGTGCCTCAACAATTCATGCTGGTGTATCTCATTGTCTTCTCAGATTTTGAAGATTCGTGGTTCTAGCTTAATGTCATCCTCATTATTGTTCCGATTGTGAGGAATTATTTTCATACTCATCCGAAGCATTTCATGAATTCTTCCATTGTGATCCTTCGAAGGCCATCATTTCAGAAGATTTCTTCGTTCTCAGTTTTCAACTTCGTCCTCCAACTATTCTTAATTGATGCCTCTTCGTTCGTCTCCTTATTCTTATGGTGGTTCATTCAAAAATTCATCTTTCATTGTATCGTATCAATTCATTTGTTCTTTTCGTAATCCTACGGGTGGTTCGTTGAAGATTTACCCAAGTCTGTGCGAGATCTCTCTTTAATACTTTGCAGCGAGAATAAGTAGTATGCCAAATCCATTGGTTGTCATCAATTTAAATTGGTGAAGGATAAGTATGACATAATTCTTATTCTTATTTCTTCAAGGTGATTTAATTCCTTTGTCTGAAGTTCGTTCATGATATCAAATTATTGGTTGTTCATCTTTTCTTTTCGGAGTTCCAAACTCTTTCAATTATCTTGTCACGAAGCTCTATCTAAATCATTGCAAGGCTTCAATCTTAATCTTTTCATCCTTCACTTCTCATCCTTTTGTTACCGGAGTTCTTCATGGTGGTTCATCATGATTTAATTCATCCTCGAAGTGTTCTTTAAGATTCTTGTTGGAACTCAAGCATTCTTCATCATGCATTCCGAAGTGCAATTCTTGCTCCCTTGTCTTTTGAGGTGGTGTTATGTCATTCTTGACAATTTTCCCTTCATGTTTCATGATTCACAAGTTGTCAGGAATGAGATATGTAAACCCATAATTTTCTTTGTTCAGGAGATCTTTTCAACCCTTCAATTTCTTCGTTGGAGTGGTCTTGGGTTGTATTTTAAAAGCCTTTTCCTACGGATTGTTGTTAATCATGGTGCTTATAAATGACCCAAGTTCTCTATTTATCCTCTCATTGAAATAATTTTTTTCATCTCTTTTGGTGCTCTTAATCAAATCAATTGTTTCCGTTGGTGGCAGAATTTCAGCTCATAATTTTGAGAAGTTTTTCATAAGCCCACGAGAAGCATATCTTTTGCTTGTTGATTTTTCAACAACTCCGTTCAACCCTTCTTGTAAGGATGCTTTCCAAATTCAATTGTGGGACAAGTTTTTATTTTCTTCTCCGTTCTTTTCTTTCATGGACTTAGCTTCTATTCGTTCGTTCCGGTGCCATTGTGATATTGCTCTCGTTCACCATCACCTCATTTTGTCACGATCATGTTCTTTCCTTGATTGTCCATTTAACTGGAGTGTTGTGTCCTTCATTCAAGTTCTATCTTCTTATCAAGTTTTTCCTCTCTTTTCAACCGGAGTGATGTCTGAAACTTTCCCCTTGTGCCATTCGTTCAATAGTTTCGGAAGCAGTGTGTTGCTGATTTCATCAAGTATCACCCCATCTTCTCATGTTCATGTTAATTCCTTCCATTTTCAGACGGAGTGTTGTCCAAATTCTTTCATTCAAGTTGTTCAACCTCAAGGTTTTTTGGTTTCACTCGTTTGTCAAAGAAGCAACTTCGTTTTACCTCTTCCTTTTTCCGTTTTATCCGGTGCCATCCTTAGGATCTCGGGTCGAGATCCACTGTTAATGTGGGAGAGTTGTGACGCCCCAAGACCGACGCTCCAGAAGACTTCCAGCTATTCCGGGTTTTTCGCCGTGTGTTTCTTATTTGCTTGCTCTATTTTATTTTGCATTGCATCATATCATCATGCCATCATGTCATTGAATTTTAAAACTCAACTAAATAAATCGTATGAATCTTCGGTCCATTTAAATCGAGGGATTTCACATGATGATTTCTCTTTATAACATATGCTCTCAATATATTAGGGAGCTATTATAAAAATATTCCATTAGTTTGGAATCACCAAAACACACTTGCAAATATTCCACATGCCTACAATTCTTATCTCTTTTATCGAGGCTCCTCCTAAAGTCTCAACATTTTTGAACACTTCCTAAACCTTGTCCTAATTCAAACCATTTGAATTAAATCCAAATGAGTTTGAATTTAACTCTTGCATTCGTGCCAACTTTTATTTTCTCGAAACAGGCACTTTTTTGTGAGTCCCGGAAAATAATCCCCATGCCCAAATTCCGTCCCTAACCCCCTTTCTTTTCTTTCTCTTTTGCTGTTTTTAGAGAGCGAGAGAGAGAGAGAGAGTAGAGAGCCCAGGTCACATGGGCCTCTTACAGCACCAGCCCCCAATTTCGGCCCACCTAGGCCCAGCCGCTCCAGCCCTTAACCCTAGCACCAGGGCCCCTCGACCCCGAGCCTCTCCCTCGTCTCCCATCCAGCGTCGCACTCCCGCACGCAATGCTCCTCTCCTCGATCTCCCTCGCTCGCCATCGGAACCAGCCTCGCCGCCTCCTTCCTCGTGTCGCCATCGTGCCCCGAGGACGGCCCCGGGCCCTCGCAGCATCTGACCGCCGCCGGATCCTTGTCCCCACCGCCGGCTCCGTTCCGACGCTGCCGCGCTTCCCCGCCGCCTGAGGGACTCCGACGCGGCCGCCGCCTCATTGCTCCTCCGCCCCCGCCGGCCCTCCTCCACCTCACCACGGCCACGCCCGATCTCTGTTGCCCCGCGCCAGGCGCCCTCGCATCGATCGTCGGAGCACGTCGGCAGGACCCCTAGCCTCCTCCATGGCACCGCCGGGGTGAAGCTCTGTCGCGCCCTCCTCCTCGCCTGTCGTTCTCAGGCCCCGTCTTCACACGCGTGCGTCCACCACCACCACCACCTTGCTCCATCGCCTGGATCCCGCTGCCTCCTCGCCTCACGCCAGAGAAATCGTTCTCGTGTCGCCAGCGTCGCTCGAGGCAGCGCCTCGCCTCTGCTTCTAACCAGAGATGCCGTCGTCGTTGGGCCATGCTGCCGCCGCCGCTTCTTTCGACAACTGTTGTCGCTTCTCTGCCCCTGCTGCTCATTGCATGCCAAGTACCTCGACGCCGATACCTAGAACCGCAAGTACCTCGTTGTCAAGCGAACGACCACCACACCGGGAAAAGTACATGGATACGCCAAGTTCCCCTACCGTTGCCCTGTATTTTTGCCAAGTACCTCGACTGAAGCGTACGACTACACGGATATCGCCAAGTACCATGACACTGACAACGTGAACATCTACAGAATGAGTTCGACTACCGCCGACATGTACGACTCCAACGTGATCATGTACACGACGACCACGGGGACCTATGTTGCGCCAAGTACCACGACACCCAAGTTCATCTCCGTGTGTACAACCACCGTCGTCGAGTACCTCTACTTCCACCATCGGAGCGAGAACCACTACTTCCACTACCATTACCACGTGAACAACTACTTCCACTACCGCCGAACTCAAACCGCTTCGTAAACGAATGCTTCAAAGGTATAACCCCAAGACGACACTCGTGAATGAATGCTTGTTGTATGAGATGCACCTTATGTTTGCACCATGCCCGAATCATCGCTTGCGTTCCTCCTCGTTGCCATGTCGCCGACCCGTGGGAACCCGGTATCCGGGAGCACCCCCACCTATCTCTTTGCTTGACATGATCGCGTCACTTTCTTTTACACCTGTCTCTCGACGAGTTTCCGGAACCGATATGTTGCCGTGGCATCATTTTCTGTTATCGCCGCCGTGGCACTCTTTCTTTCCACCACGGCGACGAGATGCTCCATATCTTGCTCATGTTAACTTTTAATAAAAATTGCATAAAACTTGCATTTGTCATCTGCATCATGATAACAACATCTAAATTTGGTGATGACAACACGAAATTTTTTCAGGCCGTGGCCACAGAACGCTACCGACACAACAACATTGCGTGTTTATTGGATAACGAGGGCAACCAAGTGGATGATCACACCAGCAAAGAAGCACTACTCTTTCGGGCATACAAAAACCGACTAGGCTCCACATCACCTGCTGAGATGAAATTTGACCTACCTACACTCATACAACGCTCCAATAACCTGGATCATCTCACCGAGCCTTTCACACACGAAGAGATTGACACAGTTATTAAAGAGATGCCTGCTGATCGAGCCCCCGGCCCTGATGGGTTCAATGGGGCATTTCTCAAAAGCTGTTGGCCCATGATCAAACATGACTTCTATGCACTTTGCTCCCAATTCCATGCTGGAGACCTTGATCTTACCAGCATCAACGATGGGCTAATTACTTTGATCCCCAAGGTTCATTCGCCGGTATCAGTCAATGACTTTAGACCGATAACGTTACTCAACTACTGCCTCAAACTGATCACCAAACTCCTAGCCAATCGCCTGCAAAAGATAATCCTGCAACTAGGTCACCGCAACCAATATGGATTTCTAAAAGGCCGGACCATCCAGGACTGCCTGGCCTGGGCCTTCCAATATATCCATCAATGCCATGTTTCGAAAAGAAAAATCATCCATCTCAAATTGGACTTTGCAAAAGCTTTTGACACAATTGGCCATGAACCTATGATCAACATCATGCGACACATGGGATTCAATGATAAATGGCTCAACTGGATCCAATGTATCTTTTCCACGGGGCGATCCTCTGTCCTACTCAATGGTGTACAGGGCCGACAATTTCATTGCAAAAGCGGAGTACGCTAGGGTGATCCTCTCTCCCCGCTACTCTTCGTCCTCGCGGCTGACCTCCTTCAGACCGCCATCAACAATGCTTTTAAACAGGGGAGAATCGAGCTACCTTTTCCCTGCCTTGGTCAAACGGAATATCTGGTTATCCAATATGTTGACGACACGATCCTAGCCCTGCCTGCATGTCCTCGGCAAGCTGAAACTATCAAGTAGATTCTCTTAGACTATGCAGTGTCCATTGGTCTCAAGATTAACTTTAACAAGTCCACACTTATCCCTATCAATCTTGACGGCGATTCTGCCACTGAGCTCGCTAGCATTTTTGGTTGCTCGATCGGCACATTGCCCTTTACGTACCTCGGTCTGCCCATGGGTATCTCCAAACCTACTGTTCAAGACCTAATGCCTCTAGTATGCAGTGTTGAACGGAGACTCACCGCCACGATCTCCATGATGTCGTATGGAGGGAAACTCTCATGGCTAAATGTGACTGTCACCTCCCTGCTCATCTATGCCATGTGCACGCTGAAGATGAACTCCCAAGTCATTGAGATGCTAGATAAGATCAGACGTCGATGCCTTTGGAACAAGATGACTGAACAAGGAGAGAAATGCAACTCTTTGGCCGCCTGGGACTTGGTCTGCAAACCAAAGAAACATGGAGGTTTGGGAGTCCTCAATCTAAAACTTCAAAATGAAGCCCTACCCATGAAATTTCTACATAAATTCTACAACAAGAAAGATGTCCCATGGGTACATCTCCTTTGGGACAATTACTATCAAGACAAAATTCCTCATGCTCTGGATCCGGTGGGATCGTTCTGGTGGCGCGATCTACTCAAACTCACACCCCAATATCATGGGGTCTCTTGTGTACAAGTGGTTGATGGGACAACTACCCTCATATGGAAAGATCTTTGGCTGCACACCACTCTGGAAATATCACATCCCCGGGCCTTCTCATTTGCCCTACACGAAGACGCGTCCATCAAAGATTTCTTGGAGAGCACGTCATTACATGACCTTTTTCATCTACCCCTCTCCCCGGAAGCCCTCATGGAAGTTCGCAACTTACAGTATATGTCCACTCACCTGAGCCCCTCCACGTCCTCCACTGACATTTGGTACTATGCATTGGGGGAAAACAGATTTCAAAGCCACAGACTACTATAAATTCTGTTTCAGACACGCCCCAAGACACCCAACCTTCCAACTTCTGTGGCGATCCAAATGCACCATGAGAATCAAAGTCTTCGGCTGGCTGATGCTACTTGACCGACTAAACACAAGGAACATGCTGAAACATCGACATTACAACATTGGTGAGGTGTTTGACTGTCTCCTATGTGGACAGAATGTTGAAGAAACGGTTGACCACATGATCTTCACGTGCCCATTCAGCAAAGCTTGTTGGGAAAGAATTGCTATATCCTGGCCCGACTTTGACTCCAGACTAGATTTGATCGCGCACACCAATGAGGAGGGCCATGGACCCCTCTTCATGGAAACCTTCCTGACAGCAGCGTGTAGTCTGTGGAAAGAACGCAATAATAATACTTCAGGAGGATCAACCCTAGTACGGCCTCTTGGTTGGCACGCTTCAAGGAAGATTTTGGCCTCCTCCAATACAGGGTAAAAGAGGCTCAGAAGACCACTGTAACTGCCTATTGTAACTCTCTACCCTAGACTCCCCTCTCGCTTGGTTGCTTTCGAGTGGTAGATACTTACATTGTGCTCACCAAACATCACCTCCCCACCCTGGGGGAGTGATAGGATGATCACAAAAATGTAACACACTTGTAACATGCTTGTAACCCTTTACGTGATATATATATACACACAGTAGGAGCATCTCCTACTGTCCTTCCATAAAAAAACATCTAAATGGTTAAAATGTTGTTTGCTTAAAAATTGCTAGATGACATGGGGATTTTCCGGAATTGTTGTTTGTCATTCCGGCCTCATTTAACTTGCGTAAATAGGTAGTTTACATTTGCTCCACCTCTTGCCATGTTAAAAACATTTAAACTTGTTGGGTTCATAACGAGATCAAACTAAATATTCTAATGTGGTGTTTCGTCAAATATGCAAGTCGATGCATATTGACCCCACTTAACATGTAGTGTTGTTTGTTGCACTTTGCCATGCCATGCATATTTAAACCGGACATGCATCATGCATGCTTGTGCATCATATGCCATGGTTATGATATGTGTGTTTACCATGTTGTTTGCTTCTTTCCGGTATGCTTCTCTCGTTAGCTTCGGTTTCGTTCCGGAGTTGTGAGGTTTTTGTTCGACTACTTCGTGGACTCGTTCTTCTTCCTTGCGGAATCTCAGGCAAGATGACCATTCCCCGATATCACCTCTATCTTTGCCTATGCTAGTTGTCTCGCTCTTTAGATATGCCTCGATGCCTATTCCTGTTTGTCAGCCTCCTATTGTTGCCATGAAACACTCTAACCGCCTTCCTAGCAAACCGTTGATTGGCTAAGTACGCTTTTGCTCAGCCCCTCTTATAGCGTTGTTAGTTGCAGGTGAAGTTTGAAGATTGCTCCATGTTCGGACTTGTTTTGTTGGGATAACACAATATGTATCTGTTATAAACTAATGCACCTATATATTGGCAATGGGTGGAAGGCTTGGCCTTCTGCTTGGTGTTTTGTTCCACTCATGCCACCTTAGGAACCGATAAACCGGTGTTATGTTCCTTCATTTTGCGTTCCTAACACGGTTGGGGTTTATGGGCCCCCTTGCTAATTCTCACTGCTTAAAGCTTTTCCAGCAAGGCCCAACTTTGGTTTTAATTTTCAACATAATTAAAACTTAATTAATTAATTGCATAGAGGGCTAGTGCTGATGGTGTTGGTCCCAAACTGGCGGACACCGCGGGGAAACTCGAGGTCTGGTATTTTCCTGTAAGCTGTCCCACCCGGTCCTGGCCTGAGACGAGATACGCGCGGCTACTATGAGGGTGTTGGCACGCCGGGAGGTCTTGCTGGATTAGTTTTACCTTTGTCGAAATATCTTGAGCACGGGATTCCGAGAATATTCGGGTCTTCCCAATTTGGAGTTGCGACTCCATAGATCGTGAGCTTGTGATGGGTTAAGTTGGGACACCCCTGCAGGGTTTTGAAATTTCGAAAGCCGTGCCTGCGGTTATGTGGCAGGTGGGAATTTGTTAATATCCGGTTGTGGATAACTTGACACCATATCTTTAAGAATACCCTACATGTGTGAGTAACCGTGATGGTCTCTTTTCGAAGGGTTTCAAAAAGTGAACACGGTGGGGTTATGCATGACCGTGAGTAGCTAGGATCACTTATTGATCATCTTTGGCGACTGTTGGCACGTGTTCTCTTCTTGCTCTGACTTCGTAAGCTAGTTTCTTAGTGCTTGCTACAACCACGTTATTACCTCTCCACACCTAAAGGTTTTGTTAGTTTTGATACCCGGGAATGGGATTGCTGAGTCCTTGTGGCTCACAGATTACTACACACACCAGATGCAGGTACCACTTAGAACAATGCAGGAGATGGATCAGAACTTCACTGGGAGTTCGATGAAGAGTGTGGTCGTATGTATGTGACGTATCTCGACAATCAGTAGTGGTTCCTACTAGGGGCGATCAGGACTGTGGTTGTGGTATCTTTTCTCGTTTGGATTTCGTCCGTAGTCGGACCCTGTGTTATTTGGATGAATGTATGTTATTGTATTCATTGTGTGACGTGGCGAGTGTAAGCCATCTATCTTTTACACTTTCATCCCTGAACTTTTACATGAGATGTGCAAAGATACCACGCTTGAGATCATTCCAGAATGCGCTTATGTCTCTAAGTCGTGCCTCGACACGTAGGAGATATAGTCGCATCCTGGGCATTACAAAGTGGACATGTCTCTTGGTCGAAAAGGGAAATAAAGTGAGGGGTGTTGAGGGGACAACACAAAATGAGAACGACCAGGTCTAGATTTCCTGTGCTCACATAGGAAAATGTCGCCGAGGAGATAAAAATGGGACAAATGCACGCATGCTACTTGAATGTTTGTCATTCTCGTCAACCACATTTGCCTCACCACTTTATGCCCCTACTGTCCCTATGCCCTTATATAACCCACAAGTATAGGGGATCACAACAGTTTTCGAGGGTAGAGTATTCTACCCAAATTTATAGATTTAACACAAGGGGAGCCAAAGAATATTTGTAAGTATTAGCAGCTGAGTTGTCAATTCAACAACACCTAGAGATTAATTATCTGCAGCAAAGTGATCAGTAGCACAACAATATGATAGTTTTGATAGCAGTGACAGCAGCAATAGTAACGGTAACAATGATAGCAGTAGTAACTTAGCAAGATCAATATAGGATAAATTTGTAGGCATTGGATCGACAATTTGTTGGAAGCAGTGATTTGCAGAGGTGCCAGATCTCAAGTTATTAAAACAGAGATAAGTGATATTTTGAGAGGTACACCCTTCTCATTCACTTCACGACTATCAGCTATCGATATCTCCCATGCTAAACAAGCTAGTGGCGGTTCCCAAGCAGAAAAGTAAATGTTTGGACTCCATTGGGATTTTTTGTTTGTTTATTTTTAAGATTTTTCTTTTTTCAATTTGGGACTGGGAATCCCTATTACCGCCCTTTTCTCGTGCAACGGTGAGTGAATAAACACTCAACCTGAGAATAACCCGCTTAGCATGGAAAATACCAACCACCTCTTGTCGTTCCATGAACGATCCAGACACACAAAAAGGATATTTATTTGAAGTTTATAGAGGTGGCAGGGTAATACCGCATATAGGTAGGTATGATGGACTCATCTGGATTAACTTTGAGTTTCTGAATTTGATGCACAAGCAGTATTCCCGTTTAGTACAGGTGAAGGCTAGTAAATAGGTTGAGAAGCGGCCAGCTAGAGAGCAACAATGGTCATGAAAATGCATCATGCATAATAAATATTGGACACCCGCATGAGTAGGATATGGACACCATGAACAAAATATCATAGAGGCTTTGTTGGTTTTGATTCAACTACATGCATAAACATGTGCCAAGTCAAACTCGAATATTCAGAGGAGGATACCATATCATGATACTACATCACAATCATTTTAACGCAATGTTGATATCTAAGATAAATCATTATCAACTCTTAGCTACTTATGCATGGCATGTGAAACTATAATCTCTAATTGTCATTGCAAACATGTTTAACCATAATGGGCTGAATCATGGATACTAGGTTAAACTTATTTACGAAAACAGAACAAGTCAAGTTCATACCTGTTTCTCTCTGCCACGGCCAGCTAATCAAATATCGTCATTATTGCCTTTCACTTGCACGACCGAATGATGTGAAATAACAATAATGGTGCAAGAGTGTAGTGGACTAAGCTGGAATATGCAAATATTTTATTCAACAGGAAAAGACAAGGTAAAATGGGATCTTTATTAGATCAACAATTGTGCATATGAGAGCCACTCAA
This sequence comes from Secale cereale, assembly GCA_902687465.1. Lineage (NCBI taxonomy): Eukaryota > Viridiplantae > Streptophyta > Magnoliopsida > Poales > Poaceae > Secale > Secale cereale. The sequence continues at coordinate 113,023,641 of LR738713.1, read as the reverse complement.
CATTTTCATTGTGGTCTTCTCCTTGGTACAACTCAAAAAAGAAAAGAAATTCAGAGAAACACAGTGAAATGTTTTTGGAGTTTTTGGTGTTTCTAGAATAAGCAAATAAAAAAGGGAAAAGCAAAAAACATGAAAACTATTTACACGGGAAAGCTCCCAACAAGCAGAAGAAGAACAAGGAAATCTTTTTGGGGTTTCTTCTTAATGATACAACTAAGCAAGTATAGAAAGTAAACTGACTACATCTAATATATTTTTATTTTTCTAAGGTTTTCAAACACACAAGAAGAAGGTGGAAAATAAATTAAGCATAGATAATACAATGAAAAAGGGTGAACACCGACAATTGAAATGTGTGAACATGAATGTAAAGTCGGTGAGAAACATGTACTCCCCCAAGCTTAGGCTTTTGGCCTAACTTGGTATGCAGTCAGTAGCCTGGATACTAGTCGGCGTACTAAGGAGTAGGCATCCACTCATCCCACTGTTGAGGGTCCTCCTCTCCTACAGCCTGGGCGTTTCGATATGCAATGATATCCTCATGCATAATCCTAGATCCGCCCCTGGCAATAGGATCAAACAAAGCGGGTGCATGTAGTGGAATGATGTCAAGAGTAGTCACGCTAAAAACCAGGTTATAAGGAACAAGAATGTTAGGGTAATCAGTAGCAGTAAATTGGTGGTGGTCCATAGCAGCGCGATCTAGGTATACCTTGGATAAAGGGAAATCACGAGGGGCGTGTCTGAACGTTAAAGCGAGTCGCCAAGCGAGTGGCGTAAATACCTCCATGTATTTTACCCTTAGACCTATTATTGTGAAGGCGACGTGCCACAATAGCTCACAAATTATAAGGGTTGTCGCCCTCTAGTGCACGACGCAAAACAGCAAGGTCTGGTGAACTGAGTGCACCCACCTTCTCTCTGGCTAGCAAGCATTTTGTAATGAAAAATAGCAAAATAGCGAACAACAGGAAAATGCTTGCCAGCAGCAGTGATACTCGACACCCCCTCTCATCACCCGCTGCCAGAGTACGGTAGAAACCCTCAAACTCTACGGGCCTAGGTTCTACCAAACTACCATTGGTAGGAAGCATGCATATTTCGCAAAATTCAGCGAGCGGTATCTGAAGGAGTTCATCGTATAATTTAAAATGCACCTCAGGGGGATTATTCCTAGGAAGAAAAGTAAAAGTTTGCACAAAGGAATTTGTGAGGAGATGGTACTGTTCGCATTCAGCCATAATAAAGTCGGTGAGGCCGGCATTAGCAGCATATTGTGCAAACTCTTCAAGGATTCCAGCATCTTCCATGGATGGGGTATGCGGCCATTCGCACAGCCGTAGTTCCTCCCTTCTTCGGAACTGAAGATCACTATTAGATGACTCCCCAATCACACCCTTGGAGTTCTTCTTGGAAGCAAACTTCCTAAAGAAACTCATAGTTTTCCTATTAACAAAATTCTGAAATTTGTAGTCCACAAAATTTTTCTCAACGAAACTTCATAAATATTGATAGCAACAACTCATAGGGATGCCTAGAGGCCATAACAAGCATTCAAACTACTTAGAACTCTAAGAATTCAACATGCAAGCTCATCTACAATAGCACCAAGAGTAGCTAATTATTCCAAATATAATTCACTAAAACAAAAACTAATTGGACAAAAGGAAGAGTCGCATACCAAGCAACGATCCCCTAAAACAGTTTCAGAAACGGAGCTTCGAGCAAAGAAATCTGAATTTGCGGGTTTGGGGGCAAGAACACGAGAGAGAGAGAGAGAGAGAGAGAGAGAGAGAGAGAGAGAGAGAGAGAGCAATGGAATTTTTTTTCTGGAGGTAGGTGATGGTATGGTGTAAAGAGATAAGTGAGGGGGGCCACGTGAGGACCACAACCCATGTAACACCCCGAGAGTCATGGTACATTAGCTCCACACTAATGATGCCATGTCATCATTATTTATTTTGCTAACCCTCACTTTGCCTCAAACCTAACTCAAATCCAAATTCTAATGCCAAGTCAGATTATAAATTTATAAAACCGTTGATTAAAAATGTTACTGATGTTGTAAATATTCGCTACACAATTGTCATATGTTAAACAAACATTTTTGGAGATGTCTGAAATATCGATGGATTTTAAACAGTGGACCAACGCAACCTCTTTAGCCCATTTAAATACAATCATAATTTAAATTACCTCCAATTGCCTCCGAACATTTTTGTGCGGCCCCAAAATATAGTGCTTGAATTATGTGCAAATATACATCCTAAAAAATGCATTTGATAGCAGAACCTAAATAAAAACAGGAACTAATAAATTGAAAAATAAATAAAAATAAAGAAAAGAGGAGGACCTAATCTTCTATGGCCCGTCTAGAAAAATGGGAGGCCCAGCCCACCACAAGCCACCTCCCGTCCATGCCCCGGCTCCGTCGACCCCTCCGCCACCTCCCCTGTGAGCAACTCCTTCGATTCCCCCTCTCCTCCACGTCGATTTGTCGCCATAACCGCCGCCCCCGGAGCTCCTACGTACGCCCGTGTATGGATTTTGTTGTTCTGTTGCTTGTTGCGCTGCTGCTCCATGCTGTTGTGCTCGCGCCAACTGTTGCTCAAGTACTGCTGCTCCTTGTGCCGTTTTGCTCCCGCTTGCGACAGCTGCCGTCGGCTACGCTACTACTGTCGCCCACCACCTCGGCCGCGTCACACTGCACCCTCGCGCGCGCTGGCCTTGGTCGCGCCTCCCGCGCCGCACCCTGCCGCAGCCGCTGCCCTGCGTATCCGCGCAACCGCCATGCTCGCTGCCGTGCACATCTCCTCCTCTGTAGCTTGCCACTGCTGCTGCTCGTCCCGTGAAGAAGCCGTGCAAGCCCGCCTCTGGTCGCGCGCTCTCAGTTGACCGCGCCTAGCTGCGCTGGGGCCGCGCATGAGGTCGCGCCGGGGGCCGCCCTCCGTGACTTGTCGTGCCTCTCATCCGGCCATGGCTGAGCCATGCTTGGGCACAACCCGTGTGGCCGGCTGGCCCTCTGCCAGTGGGGGATGGCCTGTTGATTAGTGCTAATCCCCCCATTAGGACTAAATAACCCCCCTGACTAAAATATTAGATCTAGTTAAAAGAAAGGAAAAGAAAAGCCCTAGACAATGACATATGGGCCCCCTTTGACCCGGTTGACCAGTCAACATTGACTGGTCAATCGCTGACTGTACCAGCTGACTCAGCCCTGGCCCCCACCTGTCATACTAATGGGCTAGGTAGCTGTGTGTATAGAAAGTAATTCGGGCTTTTAAAATTAAGTCAAAAAAAGCATTAAAGCTTTGAAAATTAATAGTAAATAATCCGTAACTTAGATGAAAAAGTTTTATGTATGAAAATTGCTCAGAACGATGAGAGTAATCTGAATATGCGGTCCGTTCGTCTGCCACATGCTAGGGCATTGCGAACAAGCAACTTTCCCCCTCCGATTCATTTGTCCGAAAAAGCCAAACTTCGGGAATACTTTCCTGGATGTTATCCCCCTTCGTCGGTATCGTGTAGCACCGCGTTAGAGCACCCTAGTACTGTGTGTTGACATGTTGTGATTCTTTGTTGCATCTGTGTGCTTTGCATTTACTATTTCTTCCCCCTCTTCTCTTCGGTAGACCTCGAGACTGATTTTACCTCGGTGATCGACTGCATCGGCGACGACCCCTCCTTCTCGTCTGACCAACCAGGCAAGCCAACCCCCTTCGATCATTCCGATACCGCCCATTCCCTTCTCTCTTATGCTTGCGTTAGAACTGCTACTATTTTTGTATGATCCTATTCTGATGCATAGCCGGTTGTTGTTACCTGCTTTCATACCTTACATGTTTATCCTAAACTGCTTAGTATAGGTTGGTTGAGACCTATCAGATACCCCCACATTGTCTCTGTTGCCCCCGCAGGATTATCAGAAGACCCGATCATTGGGATCGAAGACTAGGCCCCGACACCGCACATCACCCCCTAGTTGTACGACTCTGCAGAGTTACTATCGAGTGCCGAGGGTGATACCTCGTATAACACTTTTGATGAGATCTCTATAGTGAATTTAATCGGTCGTGGTCATCGAGGGAGATTCCTCCTTCACCACTCCCGATAACGAATCTGTCGTGCAACCCCTCAAGTGTGAATCATTGAGGGTGAGTCCTCCTTCGTTCACCTTGACCATAACATCGTGTGGAATGCCATCGAGGGTGATTCCTTAGGGTTCCCTTTAGTGTTAGACCTACGGTTATTATGGTTACTATGAATTTACACTAAACCATGTTACTAAAGATGGGTCGGCCCTGAGGGGTACCCGCGCGAGCTTAATTGCGAGTGATGTGGAGTCGGGTTGACCTGGAAGGTGCCCACAAGATAATTACGTGGCGTGGCCGGAAATTCTTAGCCCTTTCCACAAATCCTCGAGACAGGGCAGTGGGGTCACATGATCGTGAGTCTCTGCTCGTTGCTGCACATTCCCAAGACACTAAACAGTTTGGATATTTGATCTGAGGGGCCTCTCGCCTGATAGCGCTAACCATCAAGTGGGCATAGTATGGGCGTTCTGTATTGTATGCATCAGCCAAAGCTTAACTGACATCATGCAATTGAGCGACGCACGCCGGGTTGGACTTCGTAAGCACCTGCATTTTTAAGGAGGTAGCCTAGATCTGCTCACCGGCCGCGTACACAACATGCAGGAGTTCCCGAGGCGATGTCCCATGACCCTTGGGGGGCCTAGGTTTAGTCTGGCGTGCTGACCTCTCTATTAAGCCAAGGTCGGGTTGCGGCGTATTGTTTGGCCGAGGCCGGGCATGCCCTGATGGTGTGTCCGGCTAGAGTTAAGCGAGCGTGGTGGGTAAGTTGGTGCACCCCTGTAGGGAAGAAAACATCTATCGATAACATGTCCTACGGTAACGGACACTTGGAGTTCTATCCCGATCGATACAACTAGAACTGGATGCTGAGGCATGATCTGGATATGTTGCTTCGGGAGTCAAGAAAGGATTCTGGAGCGTTGATTCAACAACATAAATATGACTTATGTTATACTACTCTATTCCCTTCTCTTGCTGCAAGACAGTGGTTTCCAAAGATGCTAGTCTTCGATATGACTAGCTTCTCCCCCTCTTATTCTGGCATTCTGCAGCTTAGTCCACAGATACTACTCTTTTCATTGATACCGATTCATATGTAGTGTAGATCCTTGCCCGCGAGTACTTTGGATGAGTACTCACGATTGCTTTGCTCCCCCTTTTCCCCCTTCTTCCTTCTTTCTGGTTGTTGCAACCAGATGGCAGATTCCAGGAGCCAGATGCCCCCAGTCGACTGGTACAACTACCCAGACAATGCCTACTACTACGTGGAGAAAGTTGACGACCAGGAGTAGTTAGGAGGTCCCAGGCAGGAGGCCTTGCCTCTTTGATCGTTGATGTTTGTGCTAGCCTTCTTAAGGCAAAACTTGTTTAACTCATGTATGTACTCATATATTGTTGTTTCCGCTGACTCTTGTGTATTCGAGATTATGTATTTGAGCCCTCGAGGCCCCTGGCTTGTAATATAAAGCTTGTATTATTCTAATTTGTGTCTAGAGTTGTGTTGTGATATCCTGCCGTGAGTCCTTGATCTTGGTCGTACACATTGCATGCAGGATTAGTGTACTGTGACGCCCCCGATTTGACCATACACTAATCATGCACGCAAATGTGTACAACCAAGATCAGGGACTCACTGGAAGATATCACAACACAACTCTAGACACAAATTAAAATAATACAAGCTTTATATTACAAGCCAGGGGACTCGAAGGCTCGAATACAAAAACTCGAAAACACAAGAGTCAGCGGAAGCAAAAATATCTGAGTACAGATATAAGTTAAACAAGTTTGCCTTAAGAAGGCTAGCACAAATATAGCAATGATCGAAAAGGCAAGGACTCCTGCCTGGGACCTCCTAACTACTCCTCGAAGCCGAACTCCACGTAGAAACATCCTTGGGATCATCTGGCTCCTGGACTCCACCATCTGGTTGCATCAACCGAGAAGAAAGGAGAAAGGGGGAAAAGGGGGAACAAAGCAACCGTGAGTACTCATCCAAAGTACTCGCAAGCAAGGATCTACACTACATATGCAATGGTATCTGTGTAAATGGGTAATATATGTGGGTTAAACTGCAGAATGCCAGGATAAGAGGGGGATAGCTAATCCAATCGAAGACTACGCTTCTGGCCACCTCCATCTTGCAGCAGTAGATGAGAGTAGCTGGAAGTAACAAGTATCCTCGCATCTCGCAGCCTCCGTCTTGCATCAGTAGAAGGGAGTAGATGGTAAGTTCACCAAGTAACATCGTATAGCATAATCCTACCCGGCGATCCTCCCGCACATCACCCTGTGAGAGAGCAACCACCGAGTTATATCTGGAACTTCTCTGGGTGTGTTTTATTAAGTATCCAGTCCTACTTGTCATGAGGTCAGAGTACAACTCCGGGTCGTCCTTTTACCGAGGGACACGGCTATTCGAATAGATTAACTTCCCTGCAGGGGTGCACCACATAACCCAGCACGCTTGATCCCATTTGGCCGGACATACTTTCCAGGGTCATGCCTAGCCTCGGAAGATCAACACGTCGCAGCCCTACCTAAGCACAACAGAGTGGTCAGCATGCCGGTCTAAGTCCTAGGCGCGCAGGGGTCCGGGCCCATCGCCCAACGCACACCTGCACGTTGCGTACGCGGCCGGTGAGCAGACCTAGCAACCTCCATTACTAAGGAAGTTACGTTACGCGGTCCAACCCGGCGCGCGCCGCTCAGTCGCTGACGTCAAGAAGGCTTCGGCTGATACCACGACGTCGAGTGCCCATAACTATTCCCACGTAGCTGATTAGTGCGTATAGGCCAATGGCCAGACTCAGATCAAATACCAAGATCTCGATAAGCGTGTTATTATGAAATAACCGCGGACAACGACCAGGGCCAGGCCCACCTGTCTCCTAGGTGGTCGCAACCTGCCCTGTCGCTCCGCCACAAGTAACCATCAGGGGGCTGTCGGGAACCCAGGCCCACCACTCTCTGGGTGGAACCACCTGCCCCTTCAGCCCCCATCTCCGAATCATCATCATGTGTATGTAATAGTATAGTATATACCCGTGATCGCCACCCGAGTGATCACGGCCCGATAGTATAGCATGGCAGATGGACAAGAATGTAGGGCCACTGATGGAATACTAGCGTCCTGTACTAAGCATTAGGATAGCAGGTAAGGTATCAACAGTGGTAGCAACAATGACAGGCTATGCAACAGAATAGGAGTAACCGAACAGTGACATGCCACACTACTCTAATACAAGCAGTAGAGAGAAGAATAGGTGATATCTGGTGATCAAGGGGGGGGGGCTTGCCTGGTTGTTCTGGCAAGAAGGAGGGGTCGTCGTCGACGCAGTCGATCACTATGGCACCGCCAGCAGTCTCACTCCCGGTGTCTATCGGAAAGAAGAAGGGGGAGAAGCAATAAATATAAAGCAAACATCGCACCACAAAGCATAATATGGCAAAACGCGGTGCTACGTGTGACCTAACGCAGTGCTCGGTGATACATGCGAAGAGGAATAACATCCGGGAAAGTATTCCCGATGTTTCATGTTTTCGGACAGATGGGCCGGATGAGGACGGTTGTGGGTTCGCTATGCTAGGGACGTGTGGTGAATGAACGGACTGCGTATCCAGATTCGTCTCGACGTTCTGAGCAACTTTCATGTATTAAACTTTTTCATGGTGGGACGGGAAGATGTGAAAATGGTGTTGGTCTTCACTATAATCTTCCCATGATGGGAATATATGCAAGTAATTCCTAACAACATTGAAAGCATTGTATTTGAAACTGGGAATAACTGGAATGGGGTTCCAATCTGCAGAAATTGGCCATCTCTGCAGTTGGGATAGGTCTTCGACCGGTGGACTTGCTGTACTTTTTTCTGGAGTGGGATTTTTCTGTCGTACGGCTGGTGCTATGGCAACTGAAATCGGCATACCTTTTGCTGGAGTGCAGATCATGTGTGGTGGGGCTAGTGGTGTGGCCAATGAAGTATGGGTACACTCTGCTGGAGTCGGTCCTACGTTTTGTGTCACTGGTTGGAGATCCAATATAAGTGGGCTGCTATCTCATTTCTCCGGCACCACCATGTTTTTCAAGGACTTTGCTGGTGCTCCTTCAGGTTCGGCAATCAATCTCTTCCTTTTTGATGTCTGATGCACAAGGACAGCATTTGAGTGGGAAAATATGGTATGATGACAGGTGGAATATGTATTGATAATGGATGGGCATGGCATCTTGACATATATGATGAGTAAACTAAGCATATGGTGGTGCAACGGAGTAGAAGAAATGCAAGACACCTTATGCATGATACGTGTAATCAATAAAACCTTGCCAAATTATAACAGGCCCCTTGAAGGGTGAATAGGATAGGCCATCTACCTTCGACTCCTCGAGGTCGGAATAGTCATTAGGATCATATTATGAACAAGAATCTACAGGTGGGGAGAGTATGAGTTTCATTGCATCCGGAATGGAACTCAATGCCTTGGTGCCAAGTTGGTTAGTCATTGCATTGTTCCATTATATTCTTCTGATGCCTGCATTCTCATAATAATTGTTATTACGTACAATATATGAGAAGCATGAAAATATAAATAGTAGTGAGATTATCTTTGTAATGCATAGGATATTCTAATATAATAGGGGCTCCCTGTAAACCCTTGTGTGCTATCACTAGATTCTGATAGGAGAGCCCATGTGTGTTGTAATATGGTGCGTGCATTAATATAATATGGCACAACTACACAAAAAAGATGGGCTCCCTGTTGGTAGCTCCAGAAGTAAGAATAGTCCGCAGATGATAGGTTCATAATATACTGTATAGAAAGTTTATTGCCAAACCATGATAACAAGAGAACACAACAACTAGGCAGATCGTAGTGTAGATAAAAGGGGTACACTATACCCAGCATAAATAAATCGGGAAAGTGGGACTGGCTGGAAAATATGGTGTTGTATTGCCACTACTAATTGAAAGCCTATCGATCACTTACATGCCAGCTCTATCAGCTGTTGACTGCAGATGTCCTTGCTCCCCTTCCTCAAAAGGAACATATTGTACATACTAAATAAAGAATAACAAAAGAGGAACATGCTAAAGAACAGAAGAGGGAGCATATGATTGAGATTCTGCTTCTTTCTATACAATGTTGGTTGCCCAGTCATGATGAATCACAATGCCCAAAGAAATACAATTCCATGTTGTCTCTCTATATGTGGCCACATGCATTTGGAAAATCAAGTGGGAGCATTAGCTGGCCAATTAAATGTGTGTGTATTGACTAATATCAATATCATATCACAATTTGTATTTGAAGAAGTAAGCTTTGGACTTATGATTGGTGTGTTGTTTAGCTTCAAGAGTGGATTGCTGCTAATGTGACACAAAGCACCAACACAAATCATAGTGTAGATATAACGGGAAACCTGTAAGCATCACAAGTAAAATCAGGAAAGTGGAACTTGCAGGAAAATATGGGCTACTATTGCCGGTACGACTAGAAAGCTTCGGAAAACAGCTCTCTTTAACTGAAGGTGTGGTACTGTTAATAGCAGTGTAACTCTCAAAGGCGACATAGCTCCTCGCATTTTCTTGCTAATCTTATAGGATTCAAGTGGGCAGGCCACTACAATTCATATTCCAATGTTTACAAAATCCTACGAATCAAAGAGGCCTGAAGAGTTGAAAGTGTCCATCCCAACCGACCGAATAAACCTGTACACTGCAAATGTCCCTGCTCCTCTTCACAAGAAGGAACATACTGTACTATACTATTATACTCCCTCTATTCCAAAATATAAGTCTTTGTAGAGATTTCCACTATGGATCACATACAGATGTATACGGATACATTTTAGAGTGTAGATTCACTCATTTTGCTCCATATGTAGTCCATGGTGGAATCTATACAAAGACTTGTATTTAGGAACGAAGAGAGTACTTATTAAAGAAGAACAGAAGAGGAACATGCTAAAGAAGAGCAAGCAGATTTAGGATAATAAATTTTTGTTGCGCAGTGCCCACACATGATGAACCAGAGCACATTAAGAATGCAACTCCCTGCTATCTCTCTATATGTGGCGCACGTGATTTTCTAAAGTAAAGTGGAAACATCAGTTGACCAATTAAACATTATTTGTTTTAGTAATATCAGCATCAAAGCAGATTCATATTTGAGTAACAAGTTTGGAATTATTAGTGGCACACTGTTTAGCTTGATGGATTGAGGAGCGATGGTAAGTAGTTGCGATGACGGTACTGAATATAAAGGAATGTTTGCATGCAAGTCGTGCGACTTTCATCATTTGGGTCAGTCGACCAGTTCAGGAGGTTGGATGAAGATCCTGCGTCTCCTAACCCTTCTTCTTCCCCCCCCCTCTGATTCTTCCCTTACGGAACATAGCACGGGCCACCGGGCGAACCACCGACCCCAACCTCCCACCCTCCCCTGAACCGCCCCCTACGCCGTTGTTTAGCTAGTGTGGAATATAAAAGGGGAAAACCAGAAGCATTGCGAGTATAGTGCTGATCGTGCCATAGTGGATCTGAAGGTGCAAACCAGACAAAGGCAACTTCACAACCAAGCAACTAATAAGTAAGATCCTAAGTGGTGGACAAGAAATCACAGTAAAGCAGCTGCGATAAATAAGTTGAGCAGATACGAAAGAGTACCGCCTCTGGTGCGGCGCCGTGTATGCATCTGCTAAGAATTTGATGGTGCTGCAGTAGCGATGGCTGTCAGCGGTGTGGCAGCAGATGTAGGAGGGCAGACGGTGGCGACGGGGGAAATATCTCGGTGCGGTGGATGAGACGGTCATAGGAGCGGCACCGGCAAGGTGGACGACGGCAGGGATGAAGCGAGGACGGTATGCAAGGATCCGGCTGGTCCGAAGCCGTGGATGAGAGAGGTCGATCTCTTGTAATGGACGAGAGGCCTCATGAGCTATCTTTAGTACATTATGGGATACTAGAAGATCATCATGAGAGCTTGTGAGCTTTACATGACTTTCTTCCAATCTCCCATAATTGCTAGATAGCAACTCAAGTTGAGCCATTAGCTCAACATTCTCCTTCAAGATGGATGCTTCACTAGAAATAGAGTTAGTAGCATAAGCATCATCAATAATAGCAAGAGGAGAAGGCAACTTGGCAAGCTCTTTCGAATAAGAAGCTTTAAGTTGAGCATGAGACTCGGTGAGTTTGATGAGCTCACCCTTAATGACCCTTGAGCCATTTTTGAGGTGCTCAAAATCCTTAAGAAGTTTAGCATGTGCAACTTCAAGCTTCTCATTTTTAGTTTCAAAATCATTAGCCACCTCGAGAGCTCTATCACGGGATTCCTTTATTATAGATAGTTCTAGAGCAAAAGTCTCATCAAGAGATTCCTTGGTGGTTTGTTCAAGTTCAAGAGCTTGTGAGAGGTCAGCGATCTCATTAGCGTAATCACGCTCATGACGTTCCATTTTCTCAATGGTGACCTCATGCTCCTCTAGATGAGATTCCAACTCATCAATATATTTCTTTCCCTCAATGGCAATAGACATGATTTCCATAAAGTTGGAACGAGCTAATTTATTCTTAAGAAGAGCTTTAAAAATCATTTCCCCCTTAATTTTTAAAGAGGCAACATTATCATTTTCTTCATCATTTTCAACATCATCATCATTGTCATCCTCACTATCATCACAAGATATATTGGGATTCAAAGTGGGAGATACCTTTGAAGCCTTAGCCATAAGGCAAAATGCAATAGATGATGATGTAGGATCCCTTGAAGCACCATTCAAGACTACATCTCGTTCCAGGGGGTGTTGGGTTTCCTCTACATTGTTAGCACAACAATTCGAGGAAATAGATGCATTTTTATCATGGCAACAAGACATAGCAAGCATATCATCATGTGTTTTAGTCAAGCAATTTCTACAAGATATGCGAGGACTATCAACACAAGCATGTGAAACATGTAGGGTGCTCGAAGTGTTAAAGTCCAAAGAAGATGCATTGCAATAAGATAGTGATGAAGGATCATCCACAATAAGCATACTATCATCATTGCAATGACCAACACTACTCACCATATCATTAACTTGTGGCAAACCACATGTAGGTGAAGTAGAAGAAGTTGAGAAGACAACACGGCCGGAGGTGGAGGGAGAACAATCATTCCTACAATTCTTGGACACACCATATTTATCTTGAAGCTTTGTCCACAGCTCATGAGCATCCCGGAATGGCATGAGTTGAAATATAACTACATACCTCAAAGCATCAAAAAGTACATTAGAAGCTTGAGCATTGAGATAAGAGTTTTTCTCATCCTCTAAAGATAATCTTTGTGGATCCTTTGGAGGAGAAAAACCCATATCTACAATTCGCTCTAAATTTGGGTCCATGACCCTAAAGAGATTAAGCATGCGAATTACCCAAACATCAAAATTTGTGCCATTGAAACTAAGAGTGTCAGAGAATCCAAAACCCCTAGTCGACATCCTTACTCTCTAGGCGGTTAAGCCCTATAAAGAGAGACGAGGCTCTGATACCAATTGAAAGATCGTGGATGTCGCCTAGAGGGGGGGTTGAATAGGCACTTTAAAATAATTACGGTTTAGGCTTGAACAAATGCGGAATAAACCTAGAGGTTAATTTGTCAAGTACAAAACCTACAACCACTAGGCTCACCTATGTGCACCAACAACTTATGCTAAGCAAGATAAACAACTAGGTGATAGCAAGATATATGACAAGAAACAATATGGCTATCACAAATTAAAGTGCATAAGTAAAGGGCTCGGGTAAGAGATAACTGAGGCACGCGGAGACGACGATGTATCCCGAAGTTCACACCCTTTCGGATGCTAATCTCCGTTTGGAGCGGTGTGGAGGCACAATGCTCCCCAAGAAGCCACTAGGGCCACGTAATCTCCTCACGCCCTCGCACAATGCAAGATGTCGTGATTCCACTAAGGGACCCTTGAGGGCGGTCACCGAACCCGTACAAATGGCAACCCTTGGGGGCCGTCACCGAACCCGTACACTTTGGCAACCTTTGGGGGCGGTCACCGGTACCTGTCAAATTGCTCGGGGCAATCTCCACAACCTAATTGGAGACCCCGACGCTTGCCCGGAGCTTTACACCACAATGATTGAGCTCCGAACAACACCAACCGTCTAGGGCGCCAAGGCACCCAAGAGGAACAAGCTCTAGGGTGCCCAAACACCCAAGAGTAATAAGCTTCTCAAACTTCACTTCCACGTATCACCGTGGAGAACTCAAACCGATGCACCAAATGCAATGGCAAGGGCACACGGAGTGACCAAGTCCTTCTCTCCCAAATCCCACCAAAGCAACTAATGCTAGGGAGGCAAATAAGAGGAAGAACGGAGAAGAGAACACGAAAAACTCCAAGAACTAGATCCAAAGGGTTCCCCTCACAAAGAGGAGAAAGTGATTGGTGGAAATGTGGATCTAGATCTCCTCTCTCTTTTCCCCCAAAAACTAGCAAGAATCCATGGAGGGATTGAGAGATAGAAAGCTCGAAGAAGGTCAACAATGGGTGAAGAACACGAGCTCAAAGGATAAGGTTCATTGGGGAAGAAGACCCCCTTTTATAGGTGGGAAAAAATCCAACCGTTATGCTCACAGCCCGCACAGAGTGGTACTACCGCTCCAGGAGCGGTACTACCGCTAGGGCGGTAGTACCCCTTTGAAAAACAACAGCGAGGAGGCAAAAAGGCCAGAAGAACCGTCGAAGCGGTAGTACCGCTTGACCTCACGGTACTACCGCTAGGGGTAGTGGTACTACTGCTAAGGGTAGCGGTACTACTGCTTGCGAGCGGTACTAAAAAATTACATACGTGCCTACCACCGCTGGACTTGTGATGAGTTTTTGGTCCCGAGCGGAAGTAGCCATGGAAGTAGCCGCGGTAGTACTGCTCCAAGCGGTAGTACCGCTCCCGAAAGCGGTAGTAAAAAATTACTTCCGCTCCTACCCGCGGTAGTACCGCTGCAGCCTTTTCAGAACATTAAAACGACCACAACTTCTGCAAACGGACTCCAAATTCGACGAAACCAAGTTTGTTGGAAAGCTAGCGACAAGGGCTAACACAATCTTGATAGAAATACCAATAATAAGCAAATTAGAAAAGTCCCATAAGAAAATGGTGAGAACCCTTCCTCGGATAAGACCGGTAAAACCTCCAACACCGAAAACATCACAGAAGACGCATGTGAACTCCGTTTTGGATGAACTCAAGCTTGTCATCAAGATGACCATAAGCTCTAAGACTCACAAAGAGAACCAAAGAAGAACCAAGAAACATGATGCAAGGATGCAATGGTTTGAGCTCTCTACTAACGATACGATCAAGCTACCAACTTGAGAGCCCCCCTTGATAGTACGGCAAACGATCCTATAACCCGGTCTCCCAACTACCACCACGAGACCGGTAAAATAGAAAACCTATCAAGGGAAAACCTTTGCTTTGCACAAAGTCCACTTGAGCTAGATGTAGACGATCTTGACTTCCTCAAGTTGGACCACCTTTCTTGATTGCGTTGTCTCGGTGAAGACTAGTAGATTGCTCCCCCATACTCCATTATGGGTGAGCCACCCTTCGGCATATCTGCACAAGTCCATTGTCACCACAATGGACGGCAAACTTCAAGCACTTGATCTCTTCGTGATGCTCCACTTGAACTTGCACACCGCAACCTAACCCCACAAAGAACTCTCACGAAGACCATGGGTTAGTACACAAAGCGTGATAGACAATGCTTACCATACCATAGGATTGCTTGAACCCTCTCGGTACATCTTCTACACTTTGTGTGTTGATCAACTTGATTCATTCTTTGACTTAGTTTTGATCAACCTTGAATCTTTCCAACTCTCTTCATTTGGATGATGTCTTGAAGGTAAACATGAATGATCACAAACTCTTCTTCTTCAAGACATGCTTGCAATAAGCTCAACACCCACAAGACCAATCTTTGGATAATTCCTTCATAGCACCCTGGTCATCACAAACTCTCCTTGAAACCAACAAATGAACTCCAAGAAAAGCCTATGGACAAACCCTTCAAATATAACTCAAGGCAGCCATTAGTCCATAGAGATTGTCATCAATTACCAAAACCAAACATGGGGGCACCGCATGTTCTTTCACCCATGTATGTATGTAATGGTATGATGTAATGATATCCATCTTGCTAAGCGCTCGAAATGCGGTTGTGTCCCAATCATGAGTTCATCACGTGATCGGGATAGAATCGCATCTTGGGCGTTACAAAAGTGTCCGCCGACAGGCGGCCAAGGAAAAGAAGACGGGGAGGGAGATAAGAGTAGAAGTAGAGATAAGAGTAGAGATATGTGAGGCGGGCCATGTACACACTCGTACAACCTATCACTTGCACACGTAAACACTCTCTGTAGACATTCTGAAAGTACGACATCAACTACTTATTCATGTTAACCTATCAGCCCCAAAGTTTTTCTTCGGTCGATGTTTGCAAGTACTATAGCTCGCACAGTAGCTAGCCTACTAAAACAGTGTGGAATCAGTCGAGGTTTGACACCAAGAATCATCAAACAGTTTTTTCTTCAATCAAGCCATGCTTATATGATTAAACAGGTTAAACATATGCCTAAGCATGCCATACATTACTTCAGAAGCTGGTGAGGATACATCTATTTCCATAACTCGGAGACGGTTTGCACGATTCACTATCAAACAAAAGTAGCAAGTACCTCCCACACAAGACACTGCACTAGCCTTAGACGGTGTGATAAAACGCATCGTTCTGGTAATTAAATACTGCAAACTACGTTGAAAGACTAGCGCGACCAACTATTTCTTGTCATCGATCTCTATGGCAATGTCCATAGGAAGGACAGCGACATGGGGATCGATCTCTGGAGCAATGTCCACAGGAGGGACCGCGACATCGGAATCATCTAGGGCGTCCACCGGCACCTGCACTTGCACTTGCACAACCCTAACATATTAGTAAGCACATTGCAAATAATCAAAACAACACCTATGGTAAACCATTTTTTGTACCTTATGCAGCTCACCGGGGGATCCCATCCCTCCGGGGGACAACGCCTCACCGGGGAAATACTGCTTCTCAACAGCGACTATCTCCTCAAACCCGGCCTTGAGGCTCTCGTAGGTGGCCATTAGAGTTTCTGGGGTAGGGACGATCGGGCCCTTGTTATTCTTCCATCTTTCTTTGTTCAGAAGTTCGTACACCAAGGTCCTCAACTCTTTGGCCAGTGCTTGTTTCTTGGAGTTCTTCATCTCCATGGGTTGGCCCGCCAACATCGCCAACTCGTTGGCTGGTGCTCTCTTCCTGGAGATCTCTGTCTCAAGTGGATTGTCCGCCAGCAACTCTTTGTCCAATGCTCCAGGATCCATCAATAAAATGACAAACAAAAAGCAATCAAAAGGAAACCATAATCGCAATGAAAACTGGAAAAGAATAGGCAGTGAGAATTGGTCGGTGCTTCGCAAAAAGAAGATTCTTGGAATGAAAATAGAGTAGAATCACTAATTCGCCTACCTTTCCTTCGTCGATACAGAAGAAAAATGGCAGAAGTGACTAGCGTGGAGTGTGGTTTTCTTCAAGATAGGGGAGAAAGGGCTTAAACGAGTGTTCCAGTGAAATGATGGTTGCTTCGTCCGTCCAACTAACTAGGCCACTTTACCATTGCTCATAAATGTGTGGATTTTGTGATATAACGGGTCATGACAGCCAGACCAGGGTGACTGTTGAATCTTGACTGTAGCACTTCGCATAGATTTGGTAGATGGCACGCGGGCCCGGATGCTTGGGGTGTGTTTGGATCATGGGCAACCAAAACCTCAACCAAAATTTTGAACGACAGAGGAGGAGCTCGCAATAGTAGCACTCCATTAAAGTTGTACTCCCACATATAGAAAATATAAATAATATTGCATGTTGGTGCAGCCCACGTTTCCGATAATTTGGGCGGTGGGCTTGTTCAAAAATTTACGAGGCGGTGGTTGTCAACTTAATTTAGGGTCGAGTACCACACGTGAACGATACAAAGTGCGACCTGGCACACCGGCGGGGCTGGACCAAAAGTTGTTAGCTGGCGAGTAATGAGCGCCTAAATAGTTCGGCTCGTTATGCTCGTGGCTTGCTTCTCAACGAACAAATCCAATCATCAATCTGAGCCTATCTATTTAATCAAATCTACATAGGAGGCAACAAACTAGTGCATTTCCTTTCGTAGTCACCATCTATCTTCTTAAAATTCACATCTACACACTCATCATGCAGACAGTAACACATCATCAGAATCGTTAACGAGAGGTCGCGAGCTAAACGAGCTTCAAATGTACTGAGCCGAGTAGGTTTTTTTTGCTCATTAGTCTTACCGAGCTTAACAAGACCAGTTTTAATGAGCACAAGCTTAACGAGCCGAGAAGCTCGTTCATCCACACACTCCGCTTGGAATAAGCGGGTAGGTATCTCAAAAAACAATCAACAACTCAGAAAACGGCGACCTGGCATGTCAACAATTGTTTTTTTACGTCTTAGACGATTGTTTTGATGGAGAGAAGAAAGAAAACTATTCTACTATACGTATATATATAGGCAGGATCCTCCACGCTTTCTTGCTAGAGTTGCTCTATTCACAAACTCTCAACCTCTTCGGATCTAAACAATATGTCACACAACCTTTCTATCCTCACAGCTATTTACAGATCCGGACGCATCCCCTCCGCCCGGGAAGGGGAGGAGGTGCAGCGTTTAGGCCGTCGTCGACGGCGAGGGTGGTGTTGGGGAACGTAGTATTTCAAAAATTTCCTACGATCACGCAAGATCTATATAGTAGAAGCATAGCAACGAGCGGGGAGAGTATGTCCACATACCTTCATAGACCGAAAGCGGAAGCGTCTAGTGACGCGGTTGATGTAGTCGAACGTCTTCGCGATCCAACCGATCCAAGCACCGAACGTATGGCACCTTCGCGTTCAGCACACATTCAGCTCGATGACGTCCCACGAGCTCTTGATCTATTTGAGCGTCACAGGAGATTTTCTTCAGCACGACGGCGTGGTGACGGTGATGATGAAGCTACCGGCGCAGGGCTTCGCCTAAGCACTGCAACAATGTGACCGAGGTGTGTAACTATGGGGAAGGGCACCGCACACGGCTAAAATCAACTTGTGTGTCTATGGGGTGCCCCATGGCCACATATTTAAAGGATGGAGGGAGGTGGAGGCGGGCCCTCATAGAGCACGCCAAAAGTGTGGAGTCCTACTAGGACTCCCTAGTCCTAGTAGGATTCCACCTCCCACATGAAATAGGAAAAGGGGAAGGGAGAAGGAGAAGTAAGGAAGGGGGCGCCCCTTTCCCTAGTCCAATTCGGACCAGTTCATTGGGAAGGGGCGCGACCACCCTTGAGGCCTTTCTCTCCTTTCCCTTATGGCCCATTAAGACCCAATACGAATTCCCGTAACTCTCCGGTACTCCGAAAAATACCCGAATCACTCGGAACCTTTCTGATGTCCGAATATAGCCTTCCAATATATCGATATTTACGTCTCAACCATTTCGAGACTGTTCGTCATGTTCCTGATCTCATCCGGGACTCCGAACAAACGTCGGTCATCAAATCACATAACTCATAATACAAATCGTCATTGAACGTTAAGTGTGCGGACCCTACGGGTTCGACAACTATGTAGACATGACCAAGACACATCTTCGGTCAATAACAAATAGCGGAACCTGGATGCTCATATTGGCTCCTACATATTCTACAAACATCTTTATCGGTCAAACCGCATAACAACATATGTTGTTCCCTTTGTCATCGGTATGTTACTTGCCCGAGATTCGATTGTCGGTATCATCATACCTAGTTCAATCTCGTCACCGGCAAGTCTCTTTACTTGTTCTATAATACATCATCTCGTGACTAACTCATTAGTCGTTTGCTTGCCAGGCTTATTACGATGTGTATTACCGACAGGGCCCAGAGATACCTCTCCGACACTCGGAGTGACAAATCCTATTCTCGATCTACGCCAACACCACAAACACCTTTGGAGACACCTGTAGGGCATCTTTATAATCACCCAGTTATGGTGTGACGTTTGATAGCACATAAGGTGTTCCTCCGGTAATCGGGAGTTGCATAATCTCATAGTCAGAGGAACATGTATAAGTCATGAAGAAGGCAATAGCAGTAAAACTAAACGATCATAATGCTAAGCTAACGGATGGGTCTTGTCCATCACATCATTCTCTAATGATGTGATCCCATTCATCAAATGGCAACACATGTCTATGGTTAGGAAACATTACCATCTTTGATCAACGAGCTAGTCAAGTAGAGGCATACTAGGGACACTTTGTTTTGTCTATGTATTCACACATGTACTAAGTTTCCGGTTAATACAATTCTAGCATGAATAATAAATATTTATCATGATATAAGGAAATATAAATAAAAACTTTCTTATTGCATCTAGGGCATATTTCCTTCAGTCTCCCACTTGCACTAGAGTCAATAATCTAGTTCACATCGCCATGTGATTTAGCACCAATAGTTCATATCGCCATGTGACCAACACCCAAAGGGTTTACTAGAGTCAATAATCTAGTTCATATTTGTCGGGGAAACTGATCGCCCATGAACACCTATGGGACCGGAGCCCCTTTTCGGTACGGCAAGGGAGCGGAGGGAGCACAAAGAGCGGATCGAGGCGCGCACGCGAGCAGTTTACCCAGGTTCGGGCCGCACGGATGCGTAAAACCCTACTCCTGCCTTGGTTTGTTATTGAGTTCTTGGCTCGGGAGCAAGAAGATCTACAGTACCGGCTACACCGAGCGTGGGAGTGATCAAACTTCGGAACCCCCTCTACGTTGTGTGTGGGCCTCCTTTTATAGTTCAAGGGGTTCCCGACAGGTGGCAACGTAGGTGAGGGTAAAAGTGTAAAAATGGTGGTAGTTGTAACAGTGGATGTACAGTGCTCTGTACCTAACCTAGACGGTGGGGGACAAGGGCATTGAATGCCCGTCGCCGTCGCCCCAAATAGTGTAATAAGGGTCCGTCCGGGCGTCTTCGTTCGCCATGACGGAGGTCTCGTCATCGTGGCCTGCCACCGTGTCCCCCAGGCTGCACAGCCTTCCGCCACGTGCCCCTGGAAGGGCCCCAGGGCGACGCGTGGCCGGATGAGCTGGAGCGCGGGCACACAGTGGAAGCTTGCCGCGGCAAGCGTCTTGCCGCGGTTGCTACCTTGCCGGGCCCGGAAGCTTGTCGCTCCCCGGACCTTGCCGGGGCGCGCGATGCGCCACGGCAAGTCTTCTGAAATGTTGTTCTTCGGTCTTCCTGGCAAGCTCCTCTTGCCAGGTTCTTGCGCTAGAGGGGTGGTCTTGAGCCTGGAGCGGCCTTCCCGGCAAGCTCCTCTTGACGGGGTCTTGTTTCTTAACTTGAATACTTTGTTCTTGAATGGCTCAAAAGGAACTAGGGTGGGCCTTGGCGAGCGCGTGGCAAGCCCTGCCACGGGACGCTGCTACTGCCCGTGCACAAGTCGGGATACTAAGGTACCCCTACTTTAGTACACCAACAGGAGCCCCCGGGCCTGGGCCATACACGGTGCCGAGCACTGTTGGGCCAGGCCCAAAACAGTGCACGGGCACACGCGGCCCACGGCGCGCCGTATCCCACTCCGTATCCGCCGCATCCCTCCCTAACGGCATGCGTCGATTGCAGCGTCGTGGGAGAGATCGTGACCTGTTTCTTTAATGGGAAAATGCGGAACGTCCCCCGCTCCCCCTTAAAAGCAGAGGAAACAGGGGCAGTTTCCCCCATTGCTTCATTGCGTCTTCAACCTCCAGAAACCCCCGCCGCTCTTCTCCTCCTCAAAGGTCGAAAGAGAGCCGAGCTCCACCCCTCTTCCGCCGCCGCCAGCCTCCCCAGCACCGCCGACCCCACTCGCCGTCCCCGACATGGCCCCGAAGAGCGACAAGGCGTAAAACGCGAAGTCCGAGCGGGCGGCGAAGCTAGCAGCAATGCGGAAGAGGATGGTGGTCTTCCCGCCGAGGCTCGGCGTGAGGGAGTTGAAGGACAAGTACTACTTGTTCTGGTCGAGGGAGACGAAGGCTCACCCGCGCACCAGAGTTTTCCCCGCCGAAGCCTACGACATGTATCCGGGAGGTTACCATTACTTTGCTCTGTTCTTCCATTGCGGTCTCTGCCCTCCATACTCCGAGTTCTTCTGTGACATTATGAACACGTATGGATTCCATCTTCTAGATTTCACCCCGAACGCAGTCTTAACCTTGGCCGTTTTCGCACATCTGTGCGAAAACTTTGTCGGAGTTACCCCCAACGTAGCTCTCTTCCGCCATTTCTTCACACCTCGAGTAGAGTCTGGGTCTCCTCTGTCTGGTGGCATCTCTTGGATCTTTAGGCTCAACAAGAAAGAGGCGTACTTGATTGGAGAGCTCCGCGGCAAGTGGGAGGAGTGGAGGGCCGATTGGTGCTGGGTTATGGAAGATGAACCTCAGCAATTTACCTCCCCGCGCCGAGCTGCAATAGTGTGCGGCAAGGATTGGAGTGACCTGGCCCCGAAGGACGAGAAGCTGAAGGTTGCCCTCACTAGGATCCTCCGCCTCCGGCAAGCCAATCTTACTGTAGGTGAGGTCGGGGCAGATTTCCTTCGTCGGCGCATCGCTCCCTTGCAGGAGAGGAAGCGGTCTGCTTGGGAGTTCGGCAACGCGGCAGACTGTATGAGGCTACGCCCCGGCCTCAACTACAACTTCACTGTCCTGGAGCCCAAGGGGATGATCCGGGAGCTATTCAAGCATGACCCCAAGCACCCGGAGTGGTTTGCCCCGTTGCGGGGAGTAGTTCCACTATGTAACAACTCTTCTCTTAGTGCTATCCGCGCGGCAATGCCGCTGTGCGACTCCCACGGGGTTGATCCCACTTGGCTGGCGCCTTCTGACGAGACTGCACAAACTTTCTTTGACAACTTGGTTGAGCTGCCGATCAATCTTGATGAGAAGAAGGGTCTCACCCGTGACACCACCGAACGGGATTTGGCGTATATCGCCACCAGGATGGAGGAGGCAGCCGCAACTGAGGCCGCGGGCGAGTTCGGGTACTCCTTGGACGAGGCGGACGCAGCGGACGCGGTGAGCCGGGCCGAGGAGGAAGAGATCCTCAAACTGCTGAGGCCTGCCGGGCAGCCTGCCGGGACGAGCGAGGCTGCCGGGCAGGGCACACAGTCAAGTGAGCCCGCCGAGGAGGACGCCGAATCGGGCGACGACTCGGGCGACCCTTCAGAAGACTCAGGCGGGTCTTTGGGCCTCGACGACGCCTCCTCATCCTCGGAGAATTCTTCGCCACCGCCAAGTCCTCCGCCTCAGCCAAAGAAACGCCTCCGCAAGGCCACTGACACGGCGAGGCAGCCGGCGCCCCAACAGCAGCCGCAGCGTCGCTCGACGCGTGCCACCACGACGAGCAAGGCCGTCAAGGGGGCGCCCCGCGCCTCAGCGACAGGCGGAGGGGGATCTTCCCGAACTGGTTCTGGCGTTCCTTCCGCCCCTCGGTCCTCGGCGACGACCGGAGCGGGGTCTTCTCAGCCCACGGCTTCGGAACCCACCAAGCGCCCGAGGGAGCCTACCCCTCTAGCTCCTCGCGCCGGGACGCGCGAGGCGGACTTCGACTTCTCCGTCCTTAGTTCCGGCGAGGAGGAGGAAGAGTAAGCACTTGCAACTCTTATTTCTTTTGATTTTTTGTTGCTCTTGTCTTGAATTCTCTTTGCCTGACTCTGATCTTGTTTAACTTCCAGGACCCTGGCCCAGAGAGCGGTGAAGAGGGCCAAGATTCCGGTGGTCGATCTTGAGGACGAGCCCGTCGCCGCGACAGAAGATGCGCCCGCGACAGGCTTGCCGGACCAGCCTGCTGCTCCGCAGCGCAGCCCCCAGCGTAAGTCTTTTGTTCACTTCTTTGCTTATTGGACGCGCTTGAGCTTCTTATCCTTGCTAATGTCTTGTTTGCTTGTTGACTTGTGCAGAAGTGGAGCCGCAGCCTCAGGAGCGTCAAGAGACTGCTCCCGACGAGCCGCTCGTCCCACCCTCCCCGCCAAGGAGGAGCTCCCCGGCGAGGGAGAGCGCTCCGCCAAGGGCGGGTACTCCGCCAAGGGCGAGTACCCCGACAAGGGTGGGCACCCCGCCAAGGGAAGGCGCCAGCGGCCCTCCGCTGGCGAGGGCCACTACTACACCGGCAAGGGAGAACTCCCCGGCAAGGATCCCCGTAGAGGAAGAGGCCCGCGCAGGTAACCCTTATACTTTCCTTCTCCTGAATTCTTCTTTTTGGATATTTGCTTGACGATTCTTCTTTTCTTTTTCATCTGTCAGATCCGCCCGCCCCGGAGCCGATGGAGACAGAGGCCATCGCCGAGGAAGACGCACGCGGCAATGCTGGTGACGCCACCACCGCTGAAGGGATGGCTGGCGCCGACGAGCCAGCCGCCGATGAGACCGCCGCGGCCGCTGGGGAAGGGACCGGCGACCGCACTGATGGCCCTGAGGCCGCAGGAGCGCCGGACGCTGCGCCGGCCGCCGACCCCTCCGTCGCCGCGGCTGAGCCGGGTGTTTATCTGGAGGCCGCCAACGGGGTCTTCATCCAAGTCCCGTGGGCATCTTCGTCAAGGGCGCCCGTGGAGGGGGAGAGCTTCGATGGAGAAGTCCTTGCCTCCGCCGGGCTGTGGCTTGTCGACGCGCCCGGCAACAGCAGTGAGCCCGAGGAGGAGCAGCTCCTGCGCCGGCTTCTGGCCTTGTATCATGCCAGGCAGGCCAAGCTGGAGTCCCGAGAGGCTCTGGCTGCCGAGGCTGGCGTCGACTTGGAGAAGCGCGCCGAGGAGCTCCGCGCCGCCAACCAAGCGGCTCTCCGGAACTTGGCGAAGGAACGGGAGGAGCTCGCCGAGGCGCACCAGGCGTTCATCCTCGAGAAGGCCGAGGTTGAGGAGCAGCAACGACTAGCCGCCGAGGATCTGTCTCGGCAGGAGGGAGAGCTCAGGCAGCGGAAGGTCGACCTCGATAGCCACGAGGACGACCTTACCGCGCGCGAGCAGTCCATTGGCGGGGCTCTGCAGGAGGCGAGGGACGCCACTGCTGCCGCAGAGACCGCCAAGAGGGACTTGGAGGCGAGGGTGGCGCAGTTGGAGACGAGCTTGAGGACGAGCGAAGAGAGGATTGCCGCGCTCACATTGGCGAGGGAGAAAGACGCCCACACCCACTCGGAGCTACAAGTCCGCCTCTCCGACAAGGGCCAGGAACTCACCGCCGCCAAGGATTCCATCGCAGACTTGGAGCTGAAACTGTCCACCCTCACTGAGTCACTTGACGGCGCCCGGAACCACGAGACGAAGCTGAAGGAGGACCTCCGTGCAGAGAGGGCGTTGTTAGAGAGCGCCGCCCTCACACAGAACAACTTCAGGCAAACGGTGGAGCAGTGGACCGAGGAGCTCGTCGCCTCCGCCGCCAACATCGACAAGGAGATGGTGGCGCTGGGGACGGAGCACCTCGTGTACTCCCCCGACGAGAACCTCCCCCACAGCGCCAAGCTGAGCTTGTTCTTCAGAGGAGTGGCGCCGGCCCTCGCGCAGCTACGGGAAAGGCTCCCCACATAGCTGGCGAACGAGGCACGCAGGCTTTGCACGGGTACTGTGGAGCGAGTGCTGACGAAGATCGTCTACCGCAACCCCGGGATCAATCTTGACAACGTCCTCCGGACCTTGCCGCCCGACACTGACCAGGAAGCGCTGAAGGCTCGTGTCGCCCACATCGTGGCCAAGGTGGGCAAGATCAGGAGAGTTGACGGAGACCGCGTAGACTAGGCTTTCTTCTTTCTACTTCTCTTGTCGCTGTCAATTAAGTCACGGACAGTAGTTTATTAGAACAACGACAAGTCAACTTGTAATATAACTTTATTTTTGGGTAATTGATGCAGTGTTATCTCCCTTGCTTGATTCCTTTACTTTGTATGCTTCTCACCCTACGCTTCTAGGGAACTTGCCGGCAAAGGGACCCTTGCCGTGAGCGCCGAGTGCGAAACTTCAGCAGCCTGCTGGCAATGCCCCTGCCGGCAAGAAACCTTGCCGTAGCTAGTCGCAGCACACTTAGATTGTTGAGCGAACTCGAAAACGAAGTAAGGGCGCGACACTTGTCGCAGCTCACTTAAGCCGTTGTGCGTGCTCGAAACAAAGTAAGGGCGCGGCTAGCCACGGGTAGGTTCCTCCGCGCACAGGTTTCCCATACAAAGCGTGGTCGTTCAAGGAAGATAGCTAAGAATTTTAAAAAAATTGAATGCTCAAACTTAGGCAATTTAGCTTTCGTGGGTTGTTTGCTTCCCGGCAAGGCTTTCCTTTCTTGAACAGCACTTGGTCCATACCACTGTCTCCTTCCCCCCGGCAAACTTGTGCGCAAGGAACAGTTCTTCTGCTTGAGAGAAAAAGGAAAAAGGGAGGAAACACAGATATGGAGCCATGTGGCTTGTCATTGCTTACCGGGGGCGTGTGCTGCACAAAGTGTCAGATAACACATGCAAGAAAACGGAAAGGCGTGAAATGACAAGTCGTGCGAAGCACAAAAGTTTTACTGATGCACGGGGTCTGCGCCCGGCTTTGTACAAAGGTTTACATGCAACAGCGGTAAGACTTGTACAAAAGGTGGTTGCCGGAGCGGATCACGGCAACCGGGCCTCATGGGTGAAACTTGCGAAGATGCTCAATGTTCCAGGAGTTGCTCACCGGTAAGCCTTCTTCGGTCTCAAGGCGGACAGCGCCGGGCCTTGTGACTTGTCTCACCCGATAAGGGCCTTCCCACTTCGGCGTCAACTTGTTGGAATTCTTGGCGGACTGAACGCGCCGAAGAACAAGGTCGCCTTCCTCGAGACTTCTGGCTCTAACTTTGCGGCTATGGTAGCGGCGCAAAGCTTGCTGGTATCAAGCAGCTCGTACAGTAGCCTGAAGACGGTTCTCCTCGAGGAGCAGTGCATCATCTTGCCGCAGCTGCTCTTGCTCGAGCTCATCGTAAGCAAGCACTCGAGGAGACCCGTATACGAGTTCCGTGGGGAGAACTGCCTCTGCTCCATAGACAAGAGCAAAGGGTGTCTGCCCGGTGGCTCGATTTGGCGTCGTCCTGATTGACCAAAGAGCCGCCGGCAACTCCTCAATCCAGTTTCTTCCGCACTTGTGCAGCCTGTCGAAAGTTCTTGTCTTGAGCCCACGCAGCACTTCAGCGTTTGCCCTCTCCGCTTGACCATTGTTCCTCGGGTGAGCAACAGAAGCGAAGCAGACCTTGGCGCCAAGGTCTTGGACGTACTGCATGAAGGTGCGACTTGTGAACTGTGTGCCGTTGTCGGTGATGATCCTGTTAGGGATTCCGAAACGGCAAACTATTGACCTGAAGAACTTGACTGCTGACTGTGCGGTCACCTTTCTCACTGGTTCCACTTCCGGCCACTTTGTGAACTTGTCGATGGCGACGTAAAAGTACTCAAAGCCCCCGACTGCGCGGGTAAAGGGGCCGAGGATGTCGAGCCCCCAGACCGAAAAGGGCCAGGACAAAGGGATCGTCTGGAGAGCTTGAGCTGGCTGATGTATTTGCTTGGCATGGAACTGGCATGCTTCACACTTGGTTACTTGTGCAGTTGCATCTTGGAGGGCTTCTAGCCAAAAGAAACCTTGCCGGAACGCCTTCCCGGCAAGTGCTCTTGCGCCAATGTGGTGGCCACATATGCCTCCATGTATCTCCGCCAACAGCTTCTGTCCATCTTCCCGGGAAATGCACTTCAATCTGGCACCATTGAGTCTTCTTCTGTACAGTTCATTGCCGACAAACTGGTACATACTTGACTGCCTGGTTATTCTCTCTATCTCTTCTGGCTCTTCGGGAAGTTCTCCAGTTTGAAGGAAACGGACGATTTGCTGTGCCCAGGTTGGAGCTTGAGGCTCAACAACAAGGACTAAAGGCATCAGTGCTGCTGCGGGAACGTCAGCTTCTACGGCAAGAACCTGCGGCTCTGCCGGAGCTGAACGTTCCCCGGCAAGCTCGCCGGGGCAAGACTTGCCGGGAACACCTGCTTCAACTGTACGAACCCTAGGGTCCGCAGGAGCAGACTGTTCCTCAGCAACTTGGTCGTTGATCTTGGGGGCCTTGGCGGCGGCTTCAGGAAGATCCGCCGGCAAGTAGTCGCCGGAGACCAACTTTCTCTTCTTGCTTTGCCCAATTGATGGTGTAACGGATGGCTGAGTTAGTGAAAGTGCAACTAATCCCCGGGTGGTTTTGGCAATTAATAACAACATATATATCATTGAACTAATAGTTACTTGAGAATCATTTCAGAGAAGTTCAGTGATATGGGTATGGCAAGGACTGAAGAAGTGGACCCCTCAAAATGCTAAGGCAAGCATTGGCAAAAGCTCAAGACTCCATTTTTGGTTTAGTGATCCAAGATCACATTGAGTCCATAGGAAAAGCCAATACTATTAAAAGGGGATGAGGTTATGTTGATGATCTGGTTGCTCAAGTGCTTAGTGATACATCTCCTATACTATCAGCAACTTTCACTGCCATATACACTCATAAGTAATCTCGGTCCCACCGATATTCCAAACTAAGTCACACCGAGATGAACCACCTCAGCCATAAGCCAAACCCTAACATAATCGGATTTTCCGATTCTGAAATCGGTTTCACCGAAACATGAGTTGCCAAGCTTCTGTAACCTTCTGTCATCAAATCGGTGTCACCGAGATGATGAAGTCGGTCCCACCGAAACTGGCATGCTCTTGTTTTTGCACGAATCGGACTAACCGAGTTTGTATTTTCGGTCCCACCGAAAACCCCAACGTTCACATTATTTGAACTTTTGGTCTCACCGAGTTGTCCACTTCGGTCCCACCGAGATTGCTCAAATATGTGTGTAACGGTTGGATTTTGTGTGGAGGCTATTTATACCCCTCCACCCCCTCTTCATTCGTGGAGAGAGCCATCAGAAAGAACTACCACTCCTACCTTACATTTCTGAGAAGAGAACTACCTACCCTTGTGTTGAGATCAAGTTGCTCCACTCCCACCATATGAAGCTTGATCTCTAACCTTCCCAAGTTGCTTTCCACTCAATCCTTTCTTCCACCACAGCCAAATCAGTGAGGAGAGTTGAGTGTTGGGGAGATTATCATTTGAAGCACAAGAGCAAGGACTTCATCATCATCTACAACATCTATTACCTTTTGGAGGGTGGTGCCTCCTAGATTGGTTAGGTGTCGCTTGGGAGCCTCCGTCATCGAGATGTGGAGTTGAACCAAGAAGTTTCTAAGGGCAAGGAGATCGCCTACTTCGTGAAGATCTACCCCGAGTAAGGCTAGCCCTCCATGGGCGTAGGCCATGATGGAATAGACAAGGTTGCTTCTTCGTGGACCCTTCGTGGGTGGAGCCCTCCGTGGACTCGCGCAGCCGTTACCCTCCGTGGGTTGAAGTCTCCATCAACGTGGATGTACGATAGCACCACCTATCGGAACCACGGGAAAAATCATCGCGTCTCCAAAATTGCGTTTGCTCTTCTCCACCTCTCTTTACTACATGTGCAATTTACTTTCCGCTGCATATACTCTAGAATTGCATGTGTAGGGTGATGCGTGACTTGATCATAATTGTGAATCTGCCAAAAACTGTTCTTTGTCAAAAGGCAGAATTTTTATATTTACAAGTAGTCTAATCACCCCCCTCTAGACATACTTTCGATCCTACAAGTGGTATCAGAGCTTTGGTCTCCATTGTATTGGTTTCCATTGCATTGGACTCCATAAGCTTGGTTTCACAACCTAGGAGAGTATGGCGTCTAGTGAGGGTAATTTTCGTAGAGGTCCTTACTTTGATGGTACAAATTTTGCTAGTTGGAAGCATAAAATGAAAATGCATATTCTTGGTCACGACCTAGCCGCATGGGGCATTATTTGTGTTGGTATGCAAGGTGAATTCTTCGAGGAAGGAAAAGTTCCGGATCGCGAAGCTACACCGAAAGAATTACGGATGTTGCAAAACAATGCTCAAGCTTGTGACATTCTCTTCAATGCCTTGTGTCCCGAGGAGTTCAACAAATCAGCCGTCTTGAAAATGCAAAAGAGATTTGGGATACTTTGGTTGAAATGCACGAAGGTACCGAGTCTGTGAAGGAATCAAAGCTAGATATTCTTCAAGGTCAACTTGAAAAGTTCAAGATGAAGGATGGTGAAGGAGTCGCTGAAATGTACTCTAGGCTTGCTCTCATCACAAATGAGATTGCCGGCTTAGGAAGCGAAGAAATGACCGACCGATTCATCATCAAGAAGATTCTGAGAGCTTTGGATGGAAAGTATGACACCGTGTGCACTTTGATCCAAATGATGCCAAACTACAAGACTCTCAAGCCAATCGAAGTCATTGGAAGAATTGTTGCTCATGAGATGACACTTAAGGATAAGGAAGAGCTTCACAACAAATCGAGTGGTGCTTACAAAGCTACAAGTGATGCTCCCACAACCTCAAGTGACAAGTTAGTTTCCAATGAAGAGATAAGCCTAATGGTTAAGAACTTCAACAAATTCTACAAGTATAGAGGCAAAGAGAGAAGCTCAAAGTCTAGATCATATGATGAAAAGAGATCTTCTAGTCGTGATCGAAACTGCTACAATTGTGGAAGACCCGGACACTACTCAAATGAGTGTACGGCTCCCCACAAGAGAAGAGAAGAATCTCCAAGAAGAAGAAGTTCAAAAGATGAGTCACCTCGGAAAGAGAGAAGGGGTAGAGATGATCGTTATGAACGAAGACCCTCTCGGAGAAGCAAGGATTCAGAGAGGAAAGACAAGTCATCAAGGAGCTACACAAGAAGAAGACATCAAGCTCATGTAGGTGAATGGGTCTCCGGCTCCGACTCCGACAATCAATCCGATGGAAGCTATCACTCCGACTCCGACTACAGTCAAGATGAAGGTGTTGCCGGTCTTGCTCTCGTATCCTCCAACTCCAACTCCTACGACTTATTTGATTCACCAAATGAGGGAATTGGAAGATGCTTCATGGCTAAAGGCCCCAAGGTATCACACCCTGAATTCTTTGACTTCAATAGTGATGAGGATGACTTGCTTGGTGAAGATGAGCTCTTGCATGATAAATCTAGTGAGCCTAGTAACGATGAAAATGCTAGTAGTCTTTATAGTCGAGAAGAGTCGAATGACAATGCTATGAAGGAGATTGAGCGTCTAACTAAAGAACTAAACACTCTTAAGTTAGCTCATGAAACAACTCAAGAAGAGCATAGAGAGCTCCTAAGATCTCATGAGAAGCTACGCTTCGAGAAGCTCACTCTAGAGCAAGAACTTGAGTTTCTAAAAGCGATCAATGACGATCTTCGAAAGAAGAGTTCTTCATATCTTGCCAAACGACTTCTCTTGTCTAATTTCTTGCCACCCATTAAGACTAAGCATGACAAGCATAAGAAAAATTCTTCCTCTAGCAGTAACAATAACCATGCTAAATCCAATATTGTTGCTTCTAGTAGTTCTCTTGATTCCACTAACAATGTTTCAAGCCAAGTTACACTTGAGCAAGAGAATAGTTTATTGAAAGGGATCATAGAGAAAGGTGTCTACAAGAGCCTTACCGGAAGCAAGAACTTTGAGGAAATTGTTCGCAAGCAAGGAAGGCACCGGAAGAATCAAGGAATTGGTTTTGAGCGAAAGTTCAACGCCGAAGGTGTTGAGTGGGAAGAAGGTCAATATCCTACTCCACAGTTTGTTTCTCAAAAGGAGAAGTATGATCCTACTTCTTCCATTGTGGAACAAGCTCAAGATGACCTTCCACCACAAGACCACAAGCTAAAAGCCAAGGACAAGCTTCAAGAGGAGATTGATGCATTCATTGAAGCACCTCAAGCCATGGTCAAGTGGGTTCCCAAGGAAACGTCAAGTTCTACTTCGTCAACCTCAACTACAACCCCAAGGATTCCCATCAAGATGATATGGATCCCGAAGAAGAAGAACTAGAAAGTTCTTGAGGGTGACTCCGCCAACATTCTTCACTCACATTCATTTTGGCAAAGAACTTGTGCAATCAACTTCCATATCGTGCACTAGTTCATGGAGTCACAAACCCTCTTGTTGGTAAGTCAAGGGACAAGGTAATCATTGCTTTCATGGACATCATCTATTGTGAACTTCAATCTATGTCCATGGATATCCTTGTTTGTTCCTTGTGGGACTAACCCATGTAGGTATTGAAAGTGCCCGAATCCAAAGGATAGCTCCCAACTCTTGATGATCTCCATCAACATTGAGCATCCACATCTTCAACATCTACATGAAGTCTTCTACGACAACCCAAGGTTAGTTTGACCCTTTAAAAGGGGTTCTCACATCTAGGGGGAGCTTTGCTCTAAAAAATTGAGCTAAAGCATCTTCAAATGATGTGAACACATCAATGCTTTATGTAGAAGTGGTAACCCCACTTGTGCTTAAACGATGAGTATGACCTATGATCAAATGTTCTCATTTGGCTCCTAAGTCAAAATACTCATATAAAGATGACCTAGTCATCGACAAATTGTGTGTTAATTGCTAGAGTTTTGGTTGTGCATGTTTGACACATATTTCATTTGCTATCTTATTGTGTGAGCATGTTGAATGCATGATTTTATCCATTCGAGGACATCCATTTGTTGTTTTGGTCGTTTTGATTTTTCTGACCAAATGGATGGACAAGAATGCCTAAGTACCTCCCCTAGCTATATATGCTTTCTTGTCTCAAATTCTATTCATGCTTAAATCACAAACTTTGAACAAGTCATTTTCGGACCCTCCGGGTGAGGAGCACTCGGAGCCACCGATCCGTCAAGGGCTAATCTCCAAAACCTTCTAATTGATTTCGGTCAGACCAACTCACTCAAACTCGGTCAAACCGAAAGCATTTAGACTGATCTAGGTTTTCATCTCGATGAAACCGAGTTGTGATTTTCGGCGTGACCGAAGTGCATAACTGCCTAGCAGTTATCCATCTCGGTGCCACCGAGTTTTACAACTCGGTCCCACCGACAGCAAAGGGGTATATATATACCAAGGGCCGCGCGCGTTGATTCCTCCTTCAAACGTTTTCGCCCCACATCCCCTGCTGCCGTCGCCTTGATCTCCGGATCGTCGCCGTCGTCGCCTGTGCGCCCTCGCCGCAGGTCTCCGTCGCCGTCAACGGCCATCTCCTCCGCGCCGTTGCCGCCGTAGAGAAACTCCACCAAGTTAGGGTGAGTTTTGATCCCACTCGTGCTCCCATCTCCGATTCAATGCACGTTTGGATTGCCTAGTATCTTGCCACGATTGAAATCTTCTTGTACACCAGATTGGTTCGTTTGAACTAGATTCGAGTAAAAAATTTAGGGTTAGGTTTCCACGGAACACATCTCGGTAAAACCGATTTTATAATTTCGGTGTGACCGATTTGGCCTCTGGCCATTGCACTGCACCCTTCGGTCCAACCGAGTTGTGCAAATCGGTGTGACCGAAATGTAGTTTTTGTGAAACCCTAGTGTTTTCGGCAGGACCGAAACCCACTTCGGTCAAACCGAAAGTGGTGTGCCAAGATCCTGTTTAACACTTCGGATTCACCGAAACTCAAAACTCGGTCTGACCGAAATGTCTTCTGTGAAAACTTAAAACTAGAATTTGAACTCATTTTTTTTTGCAAAAACTTCTGCAGTTTGTGATAACTCTTCTTCTCTGCATATACCTTATCTATTCACAGGTTGTCAGCCATGTCAGATACCAGTGACAGTCAGAACAGGTCAAAGACACCCATTGCAGACATTCCAGAGGCAGACACTAGTCCTCCTAGTAGCCCATTTGATGATGGTGAGAGGAGTACACCAAGTGGCATGCCTCCTGCAGCCACCAGAGCTAGAAAGGAGAAGAATTCCGATGATGAGGATTCTGATTTCGTTGTTGAGGAAG
Organism: Secale cereale; assembly: GCA_902687465.1. Classification (NCBI taxonomy): domain Eukaryota; kingdom Viridiplantae; phylum Streptophyta; class Magnoliopsida; order Poales; family Poaceae; genus Secale; species Secale cereale. The sequence continues at coordinate 112,990,517 of LR738713.1, read as the reverse complement.
AGGTGACCTCCAAGCCTAGGTTGTTGCCAAAGAGCAACAAGGTCAGCAATCTAAGAAGGGCACCAGCAAAGTCAAGCAGTCAACTATTGCTAAGAAGCTAAATTTGGGAGAGGCAGCTCCAAGCAAAGTGAAGAAGACCACCAAGAGAAAGAGGGTAGTGCATGTGTCAGATTCTCATGGAGATGCAGCAGAGGATGAGGACGAGGATGAGGAAGCACCCCAGCCTCCACCTCAGAAGCAGAAGCTCATGGGTGATGCCATTAAGGCTGGAGCCTCATCAAAGCCCAAGAAATCTGCTCCAGCTAGGGCAGCTCCAGCAAAGCCTGCTGCCAAGCCCAAGAGGACCACCAGAAACATTCCAGCGTCTGAAAAGAACAAGGATGATGTGCCACCAGCTGAGTCTGATGAGGAAGGACAAGTGTTGCTGAAACTTCGTCCAAAACTGCCACTTCACAATGATGCTCATCCTCAAGCTGAGGATATGAAGGCAAGGAAAGATAGAGGTCTCGGGCTATGGAGACAAGCTGACCCATATGCTGTAAGGAGAAGAACTGCTGTAGATCCCAGATTTCACACCAGAGAGCAGCAGGACTTCTATGAGACCGTGCTGATGGACAAGAAGCCAATAGTCGCAGACACCGGATATGTTGACTGGGAGTACATTGACAGCAAAGAGCACAGAGATTTCTTTCCACATGTGCATGAAAGTTTCACTGCATGTGGAGTTGCAGATTTTGTAGGTCAGAAATTGACCAGTTGGAACGATGAGATGATAATGCAATTCTATGCCACAGCTCACTTCTATCCTGATGGAAAGATCACATGGATGACTGAAGGTCAAAGGTATTCTTCTTCTGTTGAAGAATGGGCAGAAATTCTGAATGCTCCAGTGCAACGAGAAGATGATATTGATGTCTATGGGATTCCAAAGAAGAATCATGAATCCATGAAGAACATGTACAAAGAGATTCCCGCAACGGATTTGGAAGTTTGGAAGCTCGGCTCAGTCTACCATCTCCAGGCAGGCTTACCTACCACTAATACTATTTTGAGGCATACCTTGATGCCCAAGTCTGGAGATCATCGCATGATCAGAGGATATTCTATCAACATGCTGCATATACTTGATGAGAAAGCACCTTTCAAGGTGATGGACTTAATGGTAGAGACCATTAAGAGGACTGCAGCTGACCAGAAAAGGTCATGTGGATTTGCCCCACAGATTCAGATGCTTATCAATGCCAAGTTTGGCACGGGCAAATTCTTGTTGGATAGAAAACATTTACCCCTGCAGCCAGAGCATGAAGACAATGTTGTTGTGATGGACGAGGAGGATCCGACATCTGTTGAAGGTCAAGCCAAGATCGAAGCTGCTAGGAAAGCCAAAGCTGACAAAGAAGCAGCAGCAGCAGCAGCTAAACCAAAGAGTTTCGGAGAGCAAATTCTTGAAGCTACCCAAAGGATTGAACAACGCCTGGCCAGCATTGAACAGTCTCAGGAGAGCTTAGAGAGGATTGTTGACGAGAAGATCCACGCTCTGGACGTGAAGCTGACTGAAATACAAGTGACCGTCAACAAGATTGAGGCAGACATTGAGGAAGCAAAGCAGGACAAGGCAGAGCTTATGCAGGATGACTTAGTCCAGGATTCTCATCGACAGACTGCTCCGGTTCCCAAAGGATCCCGATCAGCTGCTATTCCAGTGACTGACACCAGGACTACAGCTTCAGCACCTCCCACAGTTCCAGCAGTTACTCCAGCTACAGCTCCAGTGTCCACTCCCCCAGCACAGACATCAGCTGAAGTCTTCGCCGATGCTGTCATATCCACTCCGACATCAACCCAGACGGGAGCCGCCAGCAGAGCCCACAGTGACGTTTAGCTCTATGCTTTTTCGAACTTTTTGGTAACTTGTTGCCAAAGGGGGAGAAATTGTATAGATCATAGGGCTTCGAGAGAGAGAGTGCTGTTGTCTTTGCGCTTTTGCTCTTTCGTTCTTTTGCGGTTTCTTTGAGATACTTTTGGTTTCCGAGACATTCAGTGTGCTTGATACTCCGTTTGATGCTACTTTAATGAGTGCTTGGTCGTACTATGCTTTAATTTGTGCTTAATGCTTATCATATGCTATTCCTATCTTGTATGGCTATTTACTCTTGTCTTGGTGATTGGGTGCATGCTGTTCATTCTTATCATTTTGTGCGCTCCACCAAGATGTATGTGACATGAAAGAGTGACCCATGATCCTAATCGATTGTGCATTTGCATTCAAACGCAAATCTTAAATAATGCACAAATTTAGGGGGAGCTCTTGCTTATCACATACTTCTCAAAGCGACGATATTATTCATTGATTATATCCCTTGTCGAAGCTTTGATCTATATGTTGTCATCAATTACCAAAAAGGGGGAGATTGAAAGTGCAACTAATCCCCGGGTGGTTTTGGCAATTAATAACAACATATATATCATTGAACTAATAGTTACTTGAGAACCATTTCAGAGAAGTTCAGTGATATGGGTATGGCAAGGACTGAAGAAGTGGACCCCTCAAAATGCTAAGGCAAGCATTGGCAAAAGCTCAAGACTCCATTTTTGGTTTAGTGATCCAAGATCACATTGAGTCCATAGGATAAGCCAATACTATTAAAAGGGGATGAGGTTATGTTGATGATCTGGTTGCTCAAGTGCTTAGTGATACATCTCCTATACTATCAGCAACTTTCACTGCCATATACACTCATAAGTAATCTCGGTCCCACCGATATTCCAAACTCAGTCACACCGAGATGAACCACCTCAGCCATAAGCCAAACCCTAACAAAATCGGATTTTCCGATTCTGAAATCGGTTTCACCGAAACATGAGTTGCCAAGCTTCTGTAACCTTCTGTCATCAAATCGGTGTCACCGAGATGATGAAGTCGGTCCCACCGAAACTGGCATGCTCTTGTTTTTGCACGAATCGGACTAACCGAGTTTGTATTTTCGGTCCCACCAAAAACCCCAACGTTCACATTATTTGAACTTTCGGTCTCACCGAGTTGTCCACTTCGGTCCCACCGAGATTGCTCAAATATGTGTGTAACGGTTGGATTTTGTGTGGAGGCTATTTATACCCCTCCACACCCTCTTCATTCGTGGAGAGAGCCATCAGAAAGAACTACCACTCCTACCTTACATTTCTGAGAAGAGAACTACCTACCCTTGTGTTGAGATCAAGTTGCTCCACTCCCACCATATGAAGCTTGATCTCTAACCTTCCCAAGTTGCTTTCCACTCAATCCTTTCTTCCACCACAGCCAAATCAGTGAGGAGAGTTGAGTGTTGGGGAGATTATCATTTGAAGCACAAGAGCAAGGAGTTCATCATCATCTACAACATCTATTACCTTTTGGAGGGTGGTGCCTCCTAGATTGGTTAGGTGTCGCTTGGGAGCCTCCGTCATCGAGATGTGGAGTTGAACCAAGAAGTTTGTAAGGGCAAGGAGATCGCCTACTTCGTGAAGATCTACCCCGAGTAAGGCTAGCCCTCCGTGGGCGTAGGCCATGATGGAATAGACAAGGTTGCTTCTTCGTGGACCCTTCGTGGGTGGAGCCCTCCGTGGACTCGCACAGCCGTTACCCTCCGTGGGTTGAAGTCTCCATCAACGTGGATGTACGATAGCACCACCTATCGGAACCACGGGAAAAATCACCGCGTCTCCAAAATTGCGTTTGCTCTTCTCCACCTCTCTTTACTACATGTGCAATTTACTTTTCGCTGCCTATACTCTAGAATTGCATGTGTAGGGTGATGCGTGACTTGATCATAATTGTGAATCTGCCAAAAACTGTTCTTTGTCAAAAGGCAGAATTTTTTTATTTACAAGTAGTCTAATCACCCCCCTCTAGACATACTTTCGATCTTACAGTTAGCTTGAGCATGAAGGTTCCTCGTTCCACAGGTAGCTTCAATGCATCACACTTTGACAGGCCATCTGCGATGTCATTTTGAGCCCTCGGAACGTGCTCCATCTGTAGGCCTTCAAAGTGTTCTTCAAGCTTTCTCACTTCGTCGACGTAAGCTTCCATCAATGGGCTCTGGTATCTCTTGTTCACTTGTCGGACAACCAACTGCGAATCTCCCCGCACAATCAGCTTCTTGATCCCAAGTTCTGCTGCAATTCTGAGGCCGGCAAGCAAACCTTCATACTCTGCAGTATTGTTTGTTGCTTGCTCCTTGGGAAAGTGCATTTGGACAACGTACTTGAGGTGCTCTCCGGTGGGTGCGACAAGCAGCACACCAGCACCAGCGCCTTGCAGCGAGAAGGCACCATCGAAGTACATTATCCATTCTTTGCTTGCTTCTTTGGCGGGGATGCTTGTCTCTGGAACTTCTTCGTCTGGTGTTGGTGTCCATTCTGCTATGAACTCTGCCAATGCTCTGCTCTGGATAGTTGAAGTACTTTCAAACTTGAGACCAAAGCTTGACAGCTCCAGTGCCCACTCGACAATCCTTCCTGTTGCTTCCGGATTTTGCAATATCCTCTTCAGCGGAAAGCGAGTGACCACTGTTATCTCATGTGCTTGGAAGTAGTGGCGCAGCTTCCTCGAGGCCATGAGGAGGCCGAAAAGCAGCTTCTGCACTCCATAGTACCTTGACCTAGCCCCCTGCAAGAGGGAGCTGACAAAATAAACTGGGCGCTGCACCGTCTTCTTTCGCACTTCTCCTTGCATCTGCACACTCATCCTTGTCGGGGCCAGAGCTTGTCGGAGAAGCCCCCTGCTTGTCGCTGGATGTGCTTGCCGGGGCTATGGGCTCCTCATCTGCCTCCCTTTCCGCTACCAACGCAGCACTAACCACTTGATTGGTCGCTGCTAAGTACAGCAGCAACTTCTCTTGTGGCCTAGGTGCGACAAGTATTGGAGTGGAGGACAGGTACCCTTTCAAGTCCTGCAGCGCTCCCTCCGCTTCCGGAGTCCATTTCATTGGACCTGCCTTCTTCAAGATTTTGAAAAACGGCAGGGCGCGTTCTGCAGACTTAGAAATGAACCTGCTGAGGGCAGCCACACAACCAGCAAGTCTCCGTACATCCTTGACGCGCTTCGGGGCTTCGATTTGCTCGATGGCTTTGATCTTGTCGGGATTAGCTTCAATCCCCCTTTGGGACACAAAGAACCCGAGAAGCTTGCCGGAGGGGACTCCGAACACGCACTTCTCGGGGTTAAGCTTGAGTTGTATCTTGCGCAGATTTCCAAAAGTTTCTTCTAGGTCTTGAATCAGGGTATCCTTGTCCTTGCTCTTGACCACTATATCATCCATGTAAGCTTCTACATTCCTGTGTATCTATGGCTCAAAAGCAGTGTGGACCACCCTTGCAAATGTTGAACCCGCATTCTTCAATCCTAAGGGCATACGTATGAAACAGTAAGTGCCACATGGAGTAATGAATGCGGTATTCTCTTCATCATCTTCAGCCATGAATATCTGGTGGTATCCAGAGTATGCATCAAGAAAGGAAAGCAGCTCACATCCAGCCGTAGAGTCAATGATCTGGTCAATGCGCGGCAAGGGAAATGGATCTTTGGGACAAGCTTTATTCACATCAGTGAAGTCTATACAAAGCCTCCACTTCCCATTAGCTTTGCGCACGACAACAGGGTTGGCCAGCCACGTGGGATGAAGAACACCTCTAACAAGGCCTGCTGCTTCCAACTTCTTGATCTCTTCAGCTATAAACTCTTGGCGCTCCACCGCTTGCTTCCTGACCTTCTGCTTGACGGGCCGCGCATGAGGACAAACGGCAAGCTTGTGCTCAATTACTTTCCTGGGAAAACCGGGGATGTCAGACGGTTGCCATGCAAACACGTCCACATTCGCCCGCAGGAAAGCAACGAGCGCGCTTTCCTATTTAGGATCAAGCGTAGCACTGATGGTGAAGGTACCACCAGTGCCGTCCTCCTTGGCGGACACCTTTTTGGTTGCAGGTGGAGCAGCCATTCCCTTCTTGCACTTGCCGGTGGAGCTCGATGGTGCGTCCTCGACGGCAGCGCAGCACTCTGAAGAGGTGCGTTTGCCGGAGTGGGCCCCAGAGCTCTTGCCGGACTTGGTCTTGTTCTTCCCCCCGGGAGCTTCAGCGGCAAGTATCTTGCTATCTGCTGCGGCTGCTGCGTCCCGGTAGATCTTGTCGGCGCAGATAAGCGCGTCCTTCTTGTCGCCGGGGACAGAGATGACGCTTATTGGCCCTGGCATCTTGAGCATGTTGTAAGCATAGTGAGAGGCTGCCATGAACTTGGCGAGCGCCGGACGGCCAAGTATCCCATTGTATGGCAACGGGATATCGGCAACGTCGAAGGTGATCCTCTCAGTCCTGAAGTTTAGCTCTCCGCCAAAGGTTACTGGCAATGTGATCTTCCCATTCGGCTTGCTCCTTCCCGGGTTGATCCCTTGGTACGTGCCGGTCTCTTCGAGCTCGCTGTCGGGGATCTGCAGCTTCCGGATCACAGCGGAGGAGATCAGGTTCAGGCCGGCCCCGCCGTCAACCAGCATCTTGGTGACCTTGAGGTTGCGGATGGTTGGTGAAACCAACATCGGCAAGCACCCGACCGCGGTTGTGCGGTCAGGGTGGTCCTCAATGTCGAAGATGATGGGTGTGCTGAACCACTTCAGGAGTTTGCGCGACTCAACGGGTGGCTCTGCTGCATTGACTTCCCGCACCCATTGCTTGAGTTGGCGGTGGGAAGTATGCAGAGAGGCACCTCCATCGATGCACAAAACTTCTGTGGCCTTCTGGAACTCCTGCTCGCTGTTGTCTCCGTCGTCCATGTCCTCGTCGTCGTCTTTGTCTTCGTCCTTGTCGCGGCCGCGGGGAGGTCTATCTCCTTGCTGCTGCTTGGCCTTGCCGCGGCGTCCTCCCCGGCCATGGAATGGCCGCTTCTTGTCGGACTCTCCTCCACCTCCTTGGGCCTTCTCCTTGTCGCGTCGCTCGTACTCATCCTTCTGCTGCTCGACGAGGTATTCGACCCTTTTGCAGTTCTGGAGATCGTGGCCCTTGGTACGGTGGATCTTGCAGTACTGCTTGTCGGAGCCGTCCTGCTTGTCGGCGGCTGCTACAGGGGCAGCTTCCTTGCCGGAGCTACCAGCCTGAGCTTTCTTGGCGCCAGCTTCCTTGCCGGACTGCTCGACAGCTAGTACTTCCTTGTTCTTCTTCTTCTTATTGTTCCGCCGCCGGTTTTTCCTTGCCGGGTCGGCATCCTCACTGTCCGTTCCCCCTGCTCCAACATCCTCTCCCGGGAGTCTCATCTCCTCTTCAGCGCGTGCGCACTTGTCAGCCAGAGCGTAAAGCTCACTGACGTCTCGTATCTTGCACATCGCCATCTCCTCCCTCATCCGACGGTTACGCACATTCTGATGGAACGCGCTAATAACCGCGGCAGGGTGGACGTCCGGGATGTTGTGCTGGACGCGGCTGAATCTCTGGATGTATTTCCGCAGGGACTCTCCTTCCTTCTGGGCTAGAATGTGAAGGTCGCTCTCCTGGCCGTGGGGCTTGTGGCCGCCCGTGAAGGCGCCGACAAACTGGTGGCACAGGTCTGCCCAAGAAGAGATGGAGTTCTCCGGCAAGTGCATGAGCCAAGATCTGACATTGGGCTTGAGCACAAGCGGGAAGTAGTTTGCTAATATCTTCTCATCCCGTCCCCCGGCAGCCTGCACCGCAATGGTGTCGATGCTAAGGAACTCTGAGGGATGGGTCTTGCCGTCGTACTTCTCAGGTACGTCGGGCTTGAAGTTCTTCATGCTGGGCCACTGGACTTGCCGCAGCTCTCGGGTGAACGCAGGGCAACCTGCCGCGTACGGCAACTCGCCTGGTTCACCGGGCGCGTGCATGTCGACAGCGGTCCCAGCGCGCTGGTCGGACTGTCGTCGCGCTTCTCTTCGACGCTCGATGCGAGTCCGAGCGTCTTCTTGTCGCCTGTCGTCGAGGACTTGGCGTTGATCGCGGCGGGCTCGTGGATCCGACGACGCCGTGGAGTCGTCGTCGATGTTGATCCGGCGAGTCGGCGATTTCTGCTTCCACGGCAGGGAGTGCACGGTAGTTGCACCCCCGGCGGTCTTGTCTCCATCAGCCCGCGCCTGGCTGACTTGCCGCGGCCGTGATGTTGCCGGCTGCTGCGGCGTGTCGTTGTTGGCGAAGGCGATGAGGCTTTGAATGGTAGCCCTCCAGTCTTCGGCCTTGTCTGCCGCTGGAGGGAAGTCGAGGAGCAGCTGAGCTCTAGCGAGAGCTTCTGCTGGAGTGGAGGGGAGCGGTGGCGAGCGGTGCGAGGAGCGAGATATGCTCGGACTTCTAACAGCGTTAGAAGGAGCAGGGTCTCGCCCCGGCGACCGCGCCTTGCTCGTGCCAGCACGTTGGCCTTGAGCGTCCCGCGACCCGCCAACTTGGCCTTGTCCTAGCAAGCGGATGGTACCCTGCGTACCACGCCGCTGCCGTTCCGGCACCTCCTGAGAGGGGCGCGGCGCGTGCACGGACACCGAGGTCTTGGAGTGGGCTCGATCGTCCATCTTGTCCTTGGACTTGGTGGCGCCGTGAGTTTCCTCGCCGGCGTCCGTCCTTCCGCCAGTGTCTACCCCACCAACCGTTGGTTCTGGTGGTGGTGGGATCGACGCGGACGGGCCTCCGACCTCTGAAGCCTTCTTCTTCGGCGGCATGCTTATGTAGTCAATGAGGTTGATGAAGTTGACGAAGCTGCTGAAGATTACGCCCGCGTGAACGCCGGATCAGGTTCGCACAACCTCGACGCCCCCCTACCTGGCGCGCCAAAGATGTCGGGGAAACGGATCGCCCACGAACACCAATGGGACCGGAGCCCCTTTTCGGTACGGCAAGGGAGCGGAGGGAGCACAAAGAGCGGATCGAGGCGCGCACGCGGGCAGTTTACCCAGGTTCGGGCCGCACGGATGCGTAAAACCCTACTCCTGCCTTGGTTTGTTATTGAGTTCTTGGCTCGGGAGCAAGAAGATCTACAGTACCGGCTACACCGAGCGTGGGAGTGATCAAACTTCGGAACCCCCTCTACGTTGTGTGTGGGCCTCCTTTTATAGTTCAAGGGGTTACCGACAGGTGGCAACGTAGGTGAGGGTAAAAGTGTAAAAATGGTGGTAGTTGTAACAGTGGATGTACAGTGCTCTGTACCTAACCTAGACGGTGGGGGACAAGGGCATTGAATGCCCGTCGCCGTCGCCCCAAATAGTGTAAAAAGCGTCCGTCCGGGCGTCTCCGTTCGCCACGACGGAGGTCTCGTCATCGTGGCCTGCCACCGTGTCCCCCAGGCTGCACAGCCTTCCGCCACGTGCCCCTGGAAGGGCCCATGGCGACGCGTGGCCGGATGAGCTGGAGCACGGGCACACAGTGGAAGCTTGCCGTGGCAAGCGTCTTGCTGCGGTTGCTACCTTGCCGGGCCCGGAAGCTTGTCGCTCCCCGGACCTTGCCGGGGCGCGCGATGCGCCACGGCAAGTCTTCTGAAATGCTGTTCTTCGGTCTTCCTGGCAAGCTCCTCTTGCCAGGGTCTTGCGCTAGAGGGGTGGTCTTGAGCCTGGAGCGGCCTTCCCGGCAAGCTCCTCTTGCCGGGGTCTTGTTTCTTAACTTGAATACTTTGTTCTTGAATGGCTCAAAAGGAACTAGGGTGGGCCTTGGCGAGCGCGTGGCAAGCCCTGCCACGGGACGCTGCTACTGCCCGTGCACAAGTCGGGATACTAACGTACCCCTACTTTAGTACACCGACAATATTGCCATGTGATTAACACCCAAAGAGTACTAAGGTGTGATCATGTTTTGCTTGTGAGAGAATTTTAGTCAACGGGTCTGTCACATTCAGATCCATATGTATTTTGCAAATTTCTATGTCTACAATGCTCTACATGGAGCTACTCTAGCTAATTGCTCCCACTTTCAATACGCATCCAGATTGATACTTAGAGTCATCTGGATTAGTGTCAAAGCTTGCATCGGCGTAACCCTTTACGATGAACTCTTTATCACCTCCATAATCGAGAAACATTTCCTTAGTCCTCTAGTTACTAAGGATAATTTTGACCGCTGTCAGTGATATACTCCTGGATCACTATTGTACCTCCGTTCCAAACACATGGCAAGGTACATAACAGGTTTGGTACACAGTATGACATACTTTATAGAACCTATGGCTGAGGCATAAGGATTGACTTTCATTCTCTCTATGTGTTTCTGTCGTGGTCAGGCTTTGAGTCTTACTCAACTTCACACCTTAAAAATCAGGCAAGAACTCCTTCTTTGACTGGTCCATTTTGAACTCCTTCAAAATCTTATCAAGGTATGTACTAATGGAAAGTCTTATCAAGCGTAATGATCTATCTCTATAGATCTTGGTGCTCAATATGTAAGCAGCTTCACCAAGGTCTTTTATTGAAAAACTCCTTTTAAACAATCCTTTATGCTTTCCAAAAAATTCTACCTCATTTTCGATCAACAATATGTCATTCACATATACTTATCAGAAATGTTGTAGTGCTCCCATTCACTTTCTTGTAAATACCGGCTTCACCATAAGTTTGTATAAAACCACATGCTTTGATCACCTTATCAAAGCGTATATTCCAACTCCGAGATGCTTGCACCAGTCCATACATGGATCGCTGGTAGCTTGCACACTTTGTTAGCACCTTTAGGATCGACAAAACTTTCCGATTGCATCATATACAACTCTTATTTAATAAATCTATTAAGGAATGTAGTTTTTTTATCCATTTGCCAAATTTCATAAAATGCGGCAATTGCTAACATGATTCGGACAGACTTAAGCATCACTACGAGTGAGAAAAACTCATCGTAGTCAATACGTTGAACTTGTTGAAAACCATTTGCGTCAAGTCGAGCTTTGTAGATAGTAACACTACTATCATCATGCGTCTTCCTCTTGAAGATCCATTTATTCTCAATGGCTTGCCGATCATCGAGCAAGTCAACCAAAGTCCACACTTTGTTCTCATACATGTATCCCATCTCATATTTCATGGCCTCGAGCCATTTTGCGGAATCTAGGCTCATGATTGCTTCCTCATAGTTCATAGGTTCATCATGGTCTAGCAACATAACTTCCAGAACTGGGTTACTGTACCACTCTGGTGCGGAACGTACTCCGGTTGACCTACGAGGTTCGGTAGTTTACTTGATCCGAAGTTTCATGATCAACATCATTGGCTTCCTCACTGATTGGTGTAGGAATCACTGGAACTAGTTTCTGTGATGTACTACTTTCCAATTTGGGAGAAGGTACAATTACCTCATCAAGTTCTACTTTCCTCCCACACACTTCTTTCGAGAGAAACTCCTTCTCTAGAAAGGATCCATTCTTAGCAACGAATATCTTGCCTTCAGATCTGTGATCAAAGGTGTACCCAACAGCTTCCTTTTGGTATCTTATGAAGAAACATTTCTCTGACTTGGGTTCAAGCTTATCAGGTTGAAGCTTTTTCACATAAGCATCACATCCCCAAACTTTAAGTAACGACAACTTGGGTTTCTTGCCAAACCACAGTTCATAAGGCGTCATCTCAATGGATTTAGATGGTGCCCTATTTAACATGAATGCAGTTGCCTCTAATGCATAACCCAAAACGATACTGGTAAATTGGTAAGAGACATCATAGATTGCACCATATCTAATAAAGTACGGTTACGATGTTCATACACACCATTACATTGTGGTGTTCCAAGTGGCGTGAGCTGTGAAACTATTCCACATTGTTTCAAATGAAGACCAAACTCATAACTCAAATATTTGCCTCTGCGATCAGATCGTGGAAACTTTATTTTCTTGTTACGATGATTCTCTACTTCACTCTGAAATTCTTTGAACTTTTCAAATGTTTCAGACTTGTGCTTCATCAAGTATATAAACCCATATCTGCTTAAATCATCGGTGAAGGTGAGAAAATAACAATACCTGACGCGAGCATCAACACTCATTGGTCCGTATACATCAGTATGTATTATTTCCAATAAGTCACTTGCTCGCTCCATTGTTCCGGAGAACGGAGTTTTAGTCATCTTGCCCATGAGGCATGGTTCGCAAGCACCAAGTGATTCATAATCAAATGATTCCAAAAGCCCATCATCATGGAGTTTCTTCATGTGCTTTACACCAATATGACTTAAACGGTAGTGCCAAAAATAATTTGCACTATCATTATCAACTTTGCATATTTTGGCTTCAAATTTATTAATATCTGTATTACTACGATCGAGATCCAACAAACTATTTTCATTGGGTGTATAACCATCGAAGGTTTTATTCATGTAAACAGAACAACAATTATTCTATGACTTTAAATGAATAACCGTATTGCAATAAACATGATCAAATCATATTCATGCTCAACGCAAATGCCAAATAACATTTATTTAGGTTCTACACTAATCCCGAAAGTATAGGGAGTGTGCGATGATGATCATATCAATCTTGGAACCACTTCCAACACACATTGTCACTTCACCCTTAACTAGTCTCTGTTTATTCTGCAACTCCCGTTTCGAGTTACTAATTTTAGCAACTGACCGGTATCAAATACCCAGGGGTTGCTATGAACACTAGTAAAGTACACATCAATAATCTGTATATCAAATATAGCTTTGTTCACTATGCCATCCTTCTTATCCACCAAGTATATAGGGCAGTTCCGCTTCCGGTTACCATTTCCTGTGAAGTAGAAGCACTTGAGTGACAACTTGCTTGTCATTATTCTTGAAGTTCCCCTTCTATGCCTTTGCCCTTTTGTTGAAACTAGTGGTCTTGTTAACCATCAACACTTAATGCTCTTTCTTGATTTCTACCTTTGTTGATTTCATCATCACGAATAGCTCGGGAATTACTTTCGTCATCCCTTGCATATTATAGTTCATCACGAAGTTCTAGTAACTTGGTGATAGTGACTAGAGAACTTTGTCAATTACTATAAGATTAACTCCCACTTGATTCAAGCAATTGTAGTACCTAGACAATCTGAGCACATGCTCACTTGTTGAGCTATTCTCCTCCATCTTGTAGGCAAAGTACTGTCAGAGGTCTCATACCCCTCGACATGGGTATGAGTATGAAATACTAATTTCAACTCTTGGAACATCTTATATGCTCCGTGGCATTCAAAACGTTTTTGAAGTCCCGGTTATAAGCTGTAAAGCATGGTGGACTAAACTATCAAGTAGTCATCATACCGAGCTTGTCAAACATTCATAACGTCTGCATCTGCTCCTGCAATAGGTTTGTCACCTAGCGGCGCATCAAGGAAATAATACTTCTGTGCAGCAATGAGGATAATCCTCAGATCACGGACCTAGTCCGCATCATTGCTACTAACATCTTTCAACTTAGTTTTCTCTAGGAACATATCAAAAACATAGGGGAGCTATAACCCGAGCTATTGATCTACAACATAATTTGCAAATACTATCAGGACTAAGTTCATGATAAATTAAAGTTTAATTGATCATATTACTTAAGAACTCCCACTTAGATAGACATCCCTCAAGTCATCTAAATGAGCACGTGATCCATATCAACTAAACCATGTCTGATCATCACGTGAGATGGAGTAGTTTTCAATGGTGAACATCTTATGCTGATCATATCTACTATATGATTCACGCTCGACCTTTCGGTCTCCAGTGTTCCGAGGCCATGTCTATACATGCTAGGCTCGTCAAGTTTAACCCGAGTATTCTGCATGTGCAAAACTGTCTTACACCCGTTATATTTGAACGTAGAGCTTATCACATCTGATCATCACGTGGTGTCTCGGCACGACGAACTTTCGCAACGGTGCATACTCAGGGAGAACACTTATACCTTGAAATTTTGTAAGGGATCATCTTATAATGCTACCGTCGTACTAAGCAAAATAAGAAGCATAATAAGATAAACATCACATGCAATCAAAATATGTGACATGATATGGCCATCATCATCTTGTGCTTTTGACCTCCATCTCCAAAGCATCGTCATGATCTCCATCGTCACCGGCTAGACACCATGATCTTCATCGTAGCGTCGTGGTCGTCTCGCCAACTATTGCTACTACTACTATCGCTAACTCATAGTGATAAAGTAAAAGCAATTACATGGCCTTCGCAATTCATACAATAAAGAGACAACCATAAGGCTCATGTCGGTTGCTGATAATTTACAAAATATGATCATCTCATACAATAACATATAACTCATCACATCTTGACCATATCACATCACAACATGCCCTGCAAAAATAAGTTAGACGTCCTCTACTTTGTTGTTGCAAGTTTTTCGTGGCTGCTACGGGCTTAGCAAGAACCATTCTTACCTACGCATACAAAACCACAACGATTTTTCGTCAAGTGTGTTGTTTTAACCTTCACAAGGACCGGGCGTAGCCCCACTCGATTCAACAGTGAGAGAGACAGACACCCGCCGGTCACCTTTAAGCAACGAGTGCTCGTAACGGTGAAAACGGTCTCGTGTAAGCGTACGCGTAATGTTGGTCTGAGCCGCTTCATCTCACAATACCGCCGAATCAGTGTATGATACGCAGGTAAGCAGTATGACTATTATCGCCCACAACTCATTGTGTTATATCATCTACGCATAGACCTGGCTCATGATGCCATTGTTGGGGAACGTAGTATTTCAAAATTTTCCTACGATCACGCAAGATCTATCTAGGGGAAGCATAGCAACGAGCGGGGAGAGTATGTCCACGTACCCTCGTAGACCAAAAGCGGAAGCGTCTAGTGACGCGGTTGATGTAGTCGAACATCTTCGCGATCCAACCGATCCAAGCACCGAACGTACGACACCTCCATGTTCAGCACACGTTCAGCTCGATGACGTCCCACGAGATCTTGATCCAGTTGAGCGTCACGGGAGAGTTTCGTCAGCACGACGGTGTGGTGACGGTGATGATGAAGCTACCTGCGCAGGGCTTCGCCTAAGCACTGCAACAATATGACTGAGGTGTGTAACTGTGGGGAGGGGCACCGCACACGGCTAAAATCAACGTGTGTGTCTATGGGGTACCCCCTGGCCACGTATATAAAGGATGGAGGGAGGAGGAGGCCGGCCCTCATAGGGCGCGCCCAAAGTGTGGAGTCCTAGTCCTAGTAGGATTCCACCTCCCACATGGAATAGGAAAAGGGGAAGGGAGAAGGAGAAGGAAGGAAGGGGGTTCCCCATTTACCTAGTCAAATTTGGACCAGTCCATTGGGAAGGGGCGCGGCCACCCTTGAGGCCTTTCTCGCCTTTCTTGTATGGCCCATTAAGGCCCAATACGAATTCCCGTAACTCTCCGGTACTCCGAAAAATACCCAAATCACTCGGAACCTTTTTGATGTCCGAATATAGCCTTCCAATGTATCGATCTTTACATCTCGAACATTTCGAGACTGTTCGTCATATCTGTGATCTCATCCGGGACTCCGAACAAATGTCGGTCATCAAATCACATAACTCATAATACAAATCGTCATCGAACGTTAAGCGTGCGGACCCTATGGGTTCGAGAACTATGTAGACATGACCGAGGCACATCTTCGATCAATAACCAATAGTGGAACCTGGATGCTCATATTGTCTCCTACATATTCTACAAAGATCTTTATCGGTCAAACCGCATAACAACATACGTTGTTCCCTTTGTCATCAGTATGTTACTTGGCCGAGATTCCATCATCGGTATCATCATACCTAGTTCAATCTCGTCACCGGCAAGTCTCTTTACTCATTATGTAATACATCATCTCATGACTAACTCATTAGTCGTTTGCTTGCAAGGCTTATTACGATGTGCATTACCGAGAGGGCCCAGAGATACCTCTCCGACACTCGGAGTGACAAATCCAATTCTCGATCTACGCCAACACCACAAACACCTTCGAAGACACCTGTAGGGCATCTTTATAATCACCCAGTTATGTTGTGACGTTTGATAGCACACAAGGTGTTCCTCCGGTAATCGGGAGTTGCATAATCTCATAGTCAGAGGAACATGTATAAGTCATGAAGAAGGCAATAGCAGTAAAACTAAACGATCATAATGCTAAGCTAACGGATGGGTCTTGTCCATCACATCATTCTCTAATGATGTGATCCCATTCATCAAATGACAACACATGTCTATGGTTAGGAAACATAACCATCTTTGATCAACGAGCTAGTCAAGTAGAGGCATACTAGGGACACTTTGTTTTGTCTATGTATTCACACATGTACTAAGTTTCCGGTTAATACAATTCTAGCATGAATAATAAACATTTATCATGATATAAGGAAATATAAATAACAACTTTATTATTGCCTCTAGGGCATATTTCCTTCAGGTGGAGACCCACCGTTGGCCGCACTGTTGTCTCTCTAGCCGAGCGCCGGCGCAGGAGGCCCTCCGATCCCTTCGTCAATGCCGTAGTGTGGGCGGATCCGGCCTCACGCCCCACACCTAGCCACACCCCGACGACCTATAGGTATATCTTCCTTTGAAACCAGCCTAGCTCTACAAACACAGCTCGTTACGCCGCTGCATGTGCATCATTTTCTA
>LR738713.1:112907481-112973860 GCA_902687465.1 Secale cereale | reverse complement strand
ATGTAGCTAGGATCGATCGAATCGTCCAATGCCACCTAATATTTTTCTATTATTATAGGTAAAGCTAATTTATGGAGTCAAATCTTGTTACTTGGTTTAAATAGGAAAGGAAGGGGGAAATATGTAGTATGTAATGTACATAGGACTTGGTACAAACTGGAAAGGAAGGGGGTACAGTCTGGCCCTCCAACCGGTCTCTTGGTCGAAATCGGTAGTAAATGGGAAGTGATGAACATACTTGTATGACCAGGACTAGATTTGCTATCCACACATACGAATAGGTGGCTAATGTGAAAAAATTGGACCAACCCAGATATGCACTGTTCTTAATCTAATGCCCTTGGTAAAATGATGCCATGCCACTGTTATAAGTCATAACTAGTGATTTTTGTGTAGTGATACGTCTGTAACGTATCTATAATTTTTCATTGTTCCATGCTGTTATATTACCATTCTTGGATGTTTTACAATCATTTTATAGTCATTTTATATCATTTTTTGGGACTAACCTATTCACCTAGTGCCAAATGCCAGTTGTTGTTTTCTGCATGTTTTTTACATCGCAGGAAATCAATATCAAACGGAGTCCAAACACTGTGAAACTTTTTGGAGATTTTTTCTGGGCCAGAAGACTCCCGATGGGGCCAAAGCAGCACCTGGGGGTGCCCTGTTGGGGGCACAACCCACTAGGGTGTGCCAGGCCCCCCTGGCGCGCCCAGGTGGGTTGTGCCCACCTCGGTGGCCTCCCGCACCGCCTCTTTACCCTATAAATTCCCAAATATTCCAAAACCCTTCATGGTAGACCTAAATCAAAAGTTCCGCCACCGCCAAGGCTCCGTACTCCACGTGATCCAATCTAGAGCCATTTCCCGCACTCCGCCAGAGGGGGGTATCATCACCGGTGGCCATCTTCATCATCCCGGCGACCACCATGATGAGGAGGGAGTAGTCCACCCTCAGGGCTGAGGGTATGTACCAGTAGCTATGTGTTGTATCTCTCTCTCTCTCTCATGTTCTTGATGGCATGATCTTGATGTATCGGGGGCTTTGTTAATATAGTCGGATCATATGGTGTTTTCCCCTCTCTATCTTGTGATGAATTGAGTTTTCCCTTTGAGATTTCTTTGGATTGAGTACTTTTATGGATTTGAGAACACTTGATATATGTCTTGCAATTGAATACTCGTGGTGACAATGGGGTACACATGATATATGTTTTGGCACTCAACTTGCTGATTCCCAAAGTGACATTGGGGTAATCTATGCATAGGGGTTGATGCACGTTCTTGTCTTTGCTTCTCCGATAGAAATCTTGGGGCACTCTTTGAGTATTATGAATGTAAATTTGTCTTGGGGTTATGATTAGTATGCACTCTTGATAGATAGATCGGAAAGGATAACTTTATGTTGTTTTAGTACGAACTCTTGATATATTGAACGGAAAGGATAACTTTGAGATGGTTTCGTTGAGGGGTGGTTATGTGATCCAGTTATATTAGTATTGTTGAGAGATTGCACTAGCGAAAGTGCGGACCATAGGCCTTGTTCTCCATAATTGCAATATCGTTTGTGCTCACTTTTGTTACTTGCTACCTTGCTATTTTTAATTGTTCGCACTACAAAAACTCATATCTACTATCCATATTACACTTGTATCGCCATCTCTTCGACGAACTAGTGCACCTATACAATTTGCCATTGTATTGGGTGCGTTGGGGACATAAGAGACTTTTTATTATTTCGTTGCAGAGTTGTTTGAGAGAGACCATCTTCATCCTACACCTCCTACGGATTGATAAACCGTAGGTCATCCACTTGAGGGAAAGTTGC
Source organism: Secale cereale (assembly GCA_902687465.1). Lineage (NCBI taxonomy): Eukaryota > Viridiplantae > Streptophyta > Magnoliopsida > Poales > Poaceae > Secale > Secale cereale. The sequence goes on along the minus strand of LR738713.1, from coordinate 112,972,030 downwards.
TACTGTCCTACAAAACTCTGCGCTTGGAGGCCCAACACGAGTCTACAAGAACAAGTTGTGTAGTAGACATCAAGCTCTTTTCTGGCGCCGTTGCCGGGGAGGTGAGTGCTTGAATGTATATATTTAGATCTTGCAATCGAATCTTTTAGTTTCTTGTTTTATCACTAGTTTGGTTTTGTAAAAGAAAACAAAAAAATGGAATTGAGGTTACTTCATATTATTGATCATCTTTATAATACCTTTCTTGAAAATGATGGATCGGAAAATTGTGCTCAATTGTTAGAAGAAGAAGTCAATAAAATGTTTGGCACAAAATATTTGAATGATGAGCATGATTGCAATGTTGTTAGTATGAATTCTTTGAATATCCATGATGCTAATGATATGCAAAGCCATAAGCTTGGGGATGCTATATTTGATGAATATGATATTTTTAGTCCCCCAAGTTTTGATGAGAAAATTTATTGTGATGATAGCATGCCTCCTATTTATGATGATTATATTGATAAAGGTGGATTTGGAGAGGTCATGACTTTATTTAGTGATGAATCCACTATTTGGAGGATGTTTCAATTGACTATGATAACAAAGTTGCTATCTATGATGATTACGGTGATGACATGTATGTTATATTGAATAATGATAACCATGAAACTTGTCATCATGATTTTAATTTTCAATCTCATGATAGTTATTTTGTTGAGTTTGCTCCCACCACTATTCATGAGAATAAATTTGCTCATGTGGAGAGTAGCAAAATTTCTATGCTTATGCATCATGAAAAGAATGATTTATGTGATGGCTATATTGTTGAATTCATTCATGATGCTACTAGAAATTATTATGAGGGAGGAACATATGCTTGTAGTAATTGCAATAATATCAAGTTTCCTCTCTATGTGTTGAAAAGCTTGAAGTTGTGCTTGTTTTGCCTTCCTATGCTAGTTGATTCTTGCTCCCATAAATTGTTTGCTCACAAAATCCCTATGCATAGGAAGTGGGTTAGATTTAAATGAGCTAGTCATATGCTTCATGATGCTCTCTTTGTGTTTCAATTCATATATTTCATGTGAGCATCATTGAAATCATCTTTCCTAGCTAAAAGGCATTAAAGAAAAGTACTTGTTGGGAGACAACCCAACACTTATACCTACTTTTTGTGTGTGTTCACATGATTATGCTACTATAGTAATCATGTTTTACAGCTTTTGTTTCAATAAAGTGCCAAGCAAAGCCTTAGGATCATGTTGTGTGACAGTAGATTTAACCTTGCTAAAAAAATAGAAACTTTTGCGCTCACGAGAAAAATTCTCATTTTTAACAGAAGAGTGCTTTTAAGTTGACTCTTTTTGCAGAATATTAATATACAAATTGTTCATGTGGTCATATTTTTTCAAGATTTTTAGAGTTGCGGAAGTATGGTGAATATTCAGATCATTTCAGACTGTTATGTTTTTGACAGATTTTGTTTTCAATGCATAGTTTGCTTGTTTTCTAGTTTCTATGGCTTATATTGATCAATATAAATTGTACAAATGATATGCTACAGTAGGCATTGTGTGAGAAAAATTATGAATCTTTTCTTTGGTTGTACCCAAAGTGAATGATTTGTTTTATCATACTAACCCATCTCACGAAGTTTTGTTAAGTTTTGTGTGATTGAAGTTTTCAAGTTATGGGTGAGATATCGATATGAGGAGGACAAGGAGTGAAAAGACCCTAAGATTGGGGATTCCCAAGGCACCCCAAGGTAATATTCAAGGAAGATCCAAGCAACTAAGCTTGGGGATGCCCCGGAAGGCATCCCCTCTTTCGTCTCCAACATTATCGGTAGCCTCACTTGGAGCTATGTTTTCATTCGTCACATGATATGTGTTTTGCTTTGAGCATCATTTTATTTTGTTAGGATTTGCTTGTTGTTATTCATAATAATTTTTTGTATCCTTTGTTTTAATAAAAGTTCAAGGATAGCCTTTACCATGCTTATTTTGCAAGTATATATGTTGCTGTTTGAAAACAGAACGTTTTCTATCATTGTCTTAATTCTTCTGGATAGTCAGAACGTGATAAAATCTTGAATTTTTTACAAAGTTAGAATGAATAAGTTATATATAACGTGGTAATTTTTCAGAATTTTTAGAGCTAGGGAAGTATGAGAACAATTCTACTCTTTACAGAATGTACTGTTTTGACAGATTGCTGTTATGTTTGCATATGTTTGCGTGTTTAATGATTCTATTTGAGGATAGGAGGCATGTTTAATGATTATATTTGCGGATAGGAGTATTAAATATGCAGAGGCATTTAGTATGCAATGCTGAATAATAATTTTAGTGATTTGCTATAGTAGAGGATGATAAGGTTTTGCATTGATTTATACTAACTTATCTCACGAGTTCTTGTTGAGTTTTGTGTGGATGAAGCTTTTGAGATTTAGGGAAACCGTGATATGAGAAGAATTCAGGAGACACAAAAGCTCAAGCTTGGGGATGCCCAAGGCACCCCAAGATAATATTTCAAGAGGTCTCGAGCATCTAAGCTTGGGGATGCCCCGATAGGCATCCCACCTTTCTTCATCAACAATTATCGGTTAGTATCGGTTCATCCTAAGTTTTTGCTTCTTCACATGAAATGTGCTATTCTTGAAATATCATTTTATTTTTTTTTGCTTGTTGTTTTAATAAAAATACTTAGATCTTTAAGTTTTTAAATAAAATAGAGCCCCCAAATAGTTATCGAAAAGGCTAGATAAGCGGTATTCACACCCCGTCAACGAAACTCTTTTCAAGCACCGTTGCTCTAGTGCTTCACTTATATCTTTTTGAGCATGGTGTGCTTTAGTATTTTTGAAGAAATTCTATAATGCTTCACTTAGATTAATTTTAGAGAAAGAAATATTATGCTCATGATCTTCACTTATATTTTTTGAGCTTATCAAAAGCAACACATGAAAATTAGTCCCAAAGTGATAGATATCCAAGAAGGATATAATAAAAACTTTCATGAAGATCATTGGACAAAATAAACTTGATTCCTTGTAATAGTTTTGAGACATGATGATATGATATGTGAGTCACGTTGATGAGTAATTATGCTTTAGTAAGATATTGGTGTTAAGGTTTGTGATTCCCGAAGCATACACGTATAGTCTCTCGTTATGCCGGGAAGTTGGAGCACAATTTATCCTTGATTGTCCTATCTTTGTGTGAAGGTCGGGGGCGCATGATGGTTAAATCCTACCAACCTCCCCCCTAGGAGCATGCATAGTATTACTTTGCTTCAAGGGCTAATAAACTTTTGCAATAACTATGTGAGTTCTTTATGACTAATGTGAGATCATGGATTATACGCACTCTCACCCTTTCATAATTGCTAACCTCTCTTGTACCGTGCAATTTTCGTCAGTGCATAAACTTTATTAAACCTTCCTCAAAACATCCGCCATACCTACCTATTATGGCATTTCCATAGCCATTCTGAGATATATTGCCATGCACTTCCATCTTGTAGTTCACTTGAGCATTCATTTTTCATCATACAGAGTCATACTATGTTATAGGTATCGAATTGTAATTTTTATTTCTTTTGAGTTATAAGTAAACAGGAGTGTGATGATCATCATTATCCATTATTAAAGCATGTCCCAATGATGATAGGATGATGGAGACCATGATTCCCCCACAAGTCGGGATGAGACTCCGGACTTAAAAAAGAAGAAAATTAAAAGAAAAGAAAAGAAAGAAAAAATGATGAATGAAAGAAAAAAAAGAGAAGGGGCATGCAAATACCACACTTGTGCTTCAAAGTAGCACCATGTTTTTCATATAGAGAGTCTCCTATGTTGTCACTTTCATATACTAGTGGGAATTTTCATTATAGGATTAGATGCATACCCACTTAGTTTCATATTAAGCTTGCATACACTTATAGCTCTTAGTGCATCCGTTGCATGGCAATCCCTACTCCTCACATTGATATCGATTGATGGACATCTCCATAGTCCATTAGTTTGCCTAGTTGATGTGAGACTTCCTTCCCTTCTTTTGTCTACTACCACCGCATTCTATTCCACCTATATTGCTATATCCATGGCTTGCGCTCATGTATTGCATGAGAGTTAAAAATGCTAAAGTGCGTTAAAAAGTATGATCCAATTGCTTGGCTGACACTGGGGTAGTACATGATTTATACTTTGAGCTAGGAAGACAGAGCATGACAAGACTATATAATTTTGTAGGGATAACGTTCTTTAGCATTTGATATTCTGAAAGACATGATTGCTTGTTGATATGCTTGAGTATTTAAATCTCATGTAAAAACTAGACTATTGCTTTGAACCGTATAAAAGTCCAAATGTCCATGCTATAAAGAAAAGAATATGATATGACAAGTTAGGCAGCATTCCACATCAAAAATTCTGTTTTATCATTTACCTACTTGAGGATGAGCAGGAATTAAGCTTGGGGATGCTGATACGTCTCCAACGTATCGATAATTTTTTATTGTTTCATGATGTTATATTATCATTCTTGGATGTTTTACAATCATTTTATAGTCATTTTATATCACGGGGGATGGGAGGCGTCGAGGGAGAGCAACTCCATCAACATCCCAGCGGCCACGCCTCTCAAGGTGCAAATGGGGAAATTATTCCGTATCTACCTCTCCATTGCACCGAAGGACGTTGCCGCAGTGGAGACGCTCACTCTGGGGCGAACTGCAATCCCTTGGCTACTCCCGCTATGGGTGCAGCTGCAGGACCTGCGCCACCACCAGGGCAAGCCGCTCACGCCGATGCATCAAACGGAGTCGTCGACCACCAAGCACCTCCGCCCCGCCATCACGCCACCTTGGCGACTGGCTCACGGCAGCGAGAGCACGGCTTTACCATTGCTGGCACTGTCCAGAGCCAGGCGATGCTGCGCTCTGCATCATCATCCATGCCAAGCACTGCTTCAGAGGGTATGGCGCGGTCCCAAATCCTGCTGAGATTCCCGCCAACGGTCAATCAAATGGATGAGTGGAGAGCCACCATTCAGAGCTTGATTGGTTTCTCTGAGGCGGGAGGATCACAGCGAGCGGCCCCGTCATGACCCCCGCAGGCAGCAACGATAGTCCGAGACCCAGTCGCACGGAGGGGTCCACACCCACGGTGCAATCCCCTCCGTAGCGGCCGGCGCAGGGATCACAACCAGAGCCACGCGACCGAGCGCCCGACAACGTATCGATGGCTTCATCTGATCCTCGAGCGCGACAAGATCCGCGGCAAGCCTTAGAGGAAGGGCGGAGGGGCGACGCGCGCGTGACCACCGAGCCACGCCATGGAGTCCGCCGCCAGTCTGATAGGCGCGGTGGACCGGACGTCGACGAGCCTGCATTCAGTGGGGGCGAGTACCTGCCTTTTGAGGTTGGGTGCCCCGCCTTCACCCTTGAGTTGTGGCAAGTCCGTTGGCCATCTGCTCGCATGTTCAAGCCAGAGATACCAGAGAAGTACAATGGAAGGCTGAACCCGGCAGAGTTCTTGAGCATCTACACCATCATTGTTCAAGTTGCTGGGGGAAGAGATGAGAAGGTGTTCGCCAATTACTTCCCTTTGGTACTCAAGCCAAATGTGAGGTCTTGGCTGATGCACCTACCGGGGAGCTCCATCTCGACCTGGTCTGACCTATGCCATGAGTTTATTGGCGCCTTCACCAGTGGCCATCAAGAACCGAGGTGGCCCAGCGATTTGCAGCTTCTTTCGCATAAAGAAGGAGATACCTTACGGAAGTACATGCAGAGGTTCAGTCGAGTGCATAGAAACATTCCAGATATCCACCCGGCTGCTGTGATAGCTGCATTTCAGTCCAACGTGTGCAACCGCATGTTGCGTTCCAAGATGCACATGCGGTTGACCAAGACTGTGAATGAGCTATACACATTAGTGGACAAGTGTGCCCGCATGGAGAAAGGGGGCGACTCCCTGGAGAAGAAGATGGCGAGGTCATTAACTCAGAGGATGAGGATGATGCCACCAGTCAGAGGAAGAAGAAGAGCAAGAAGCGCAATCAAAAGCGTAAGGATAAAGTGGTCATGAGTGTCGAAGGATCGAGCTCACCTAACACCAGCAAGAAGTCTAAGACCAAGGCCCCCGGCTAGGAAATTGCCACGTGCACTAACTGTCGGGACGCTACGGCTGCCGAGAAAGATGGGAAGGGTGATGGACCATACTGCAAGATCCATCGGACCAAAGGCCGCGATCTTCAGGAGTGTCACCAGGTTGAGCAACTTGTCAAGAAGCAGAGAGCTGAGTATGAGAAGCGTGGTAAGGAAAAAGGTCAGGATGGTGCTGGCAGGAAGGGCCGTGGCGATGGAGCAAATTGCCCCGGCAAGGCACCTCGGTATCAAGGAAAACCCGCCATGGGCCATGAAGAAAGATTGCAATGACGAAAGTGAGGAAGGGGATGAAGAGGAAACAAGCGAGCAGGAGTTCCAGAAAGCCACCAACACCCTTTGCATTAACGGAGGCGCATCTTTGCACTCCTCTCACCGCCAACTTAAACAGTGGGCACGTGAATTCAATGAAGCAAAGCCAATGGCAGATTCTCGAAAACCACTCAAATGGTCCCGTACTCCGGTACACCTATCGTCTTTGACGAAGAGGACCACCCTGACCGCACCACAGCGGTAGGGTGTTTGCCATTGTTGGTCTCTCCAACAATTCGCAACCTCAAGGTCCAAAGATGTTGGTTGACGGCGGGGCCGGGTTGAATCTGATATCCCCAAAGGTCATCGGCAAATTGCAGATATCAGACGAATAGCTCAAGGTCACCGGCATGTTTCAAGGAATCAACCCCGGTAGGAGTCGTCCTAAGGGAATGATCACGTTGCTGGTGACGTTCGGGGGGGAGTTGAAAAACCGGACTGAGAAAATTGTTTTTGATGTGGTTGATCTCCCCTTTCCATACAATGGAATCCTTGGTCGTCCAGCTCTAGCAAAATTCATGGCGGCATCTCACTATGCCTACAACACCCTGAAGATGTCGGGGCCAATGGGCGTCATCTTCATTCCGTCAGATAAGAAAGATGCAGTCATCTGTGTGGATAAGATGTATCCGGACACAGTTGCGGCAGAGGCCGCGGAGGTCAAGGTTCCCGCCAAGGAAAGCAAGAGGAAGGAGAAGCCTAGTATGGACTCCGACAAGGAATTCGGGAAGCGTACCTCTTCGGAGTGTGCTGCGCCCGTTGATGACTTGCCGGAGAGTTCCAACAACAAGAGATCCAAGGCTGCGGCACCTGCTATGAAGAAGGTCCCGGTAGGGCTAGCTGGCATTGACGGTACCTTTACCATCAGCGCCACCCTCAACAACAAATAGGAAAGCGCGCTTGTTGCCTTCCTATGGGCGAATGTTGATGTGTTTGCATGGAAACCGTCTGACATCCCCGGTGTTCCTAGGGAGGTAATCGAGCACCACCTTGTTGTCTGCCCACATGCCAGGCCCATCAAGCAGAAGGTCCGGAAGCAAGCATTGGAGCGGCAGTAGTTCATTACCGAAGAGATCAAGAAACTTAAAGCAGTTGGTCTAGCCAGAGGAGTGTTGCACCCGATGTGGTTGGCTAATCCAGTGGTAGTGCGCAAGGCTAATGGGAAATGGAGACTTTGCATTGATTTTATGGATCTGAACAAGGCATGCCCAAAGGACCCATTCCCCTTGCCGCGCATCGATCAGATTGTGGATTCAACGTCCGAATGTGACCTGCTTTCCTTCCTGGATGCTTACTCTGGATACCACCAGATCTTCATGTCAAAGGAGGACGAGGAGAAAACAACGTTCATTACCCCATGTGGCACTTACTGCTTCGTGCGGATGCCTTTCGGGTTGAAGAGCGCTAGAGACACTTTCGCAAGGGAAGTGCAGATTAGATTTGAGTCATGGTTACACAGGAATATTGAAGCTTACATGGATGATATAGTGGTCAAAACCAAGGACAGGTCGACTCTCGGTCAGGACATGCAAGAAACCTTTGCAAACCCGCGCAAGCTCAACTTGAAGTTGAATCCAGAGAAGTGTGTGTTTGGTGTCCCTTTCGGCAAGCTACCTGGTTTCTTTGTGTCCCACCGAGGGATAGAGGCCAATCCCGACAAGATTAAGGCCATCGAGCATATTCGGGCACCCAAGCCAGTTAAGGATGTGAGACGTCTGACTGGGTGTGTTGCCGTGTTGAGCAGGTTCATTTCCAAGTCCGCTGAGCGCGCCTTGCCATTCTTCAAAATCCTGAAGAAGGCAAGGCCCGTGGAGTGGACCCAGAGGCAGATGTTGCGCTACAAGAATTGAAGGCCTGCCTCTCTTCTTTTCCCACCTTGGTCATTCCCAAACCACAAGAGACATTGATGTTGTACTTAGCGGGGACCAATCAAGTGGTTAGTGCGGTATTGGTGGCACATCGGGAGGTAGATGACATGGCAGCAGCCGCCGCAGCCCCCTCTGGGGAGGAAAGTGAACCCATCCCGGCAAGGTCAGAGGCGGTTCGGGATAAGGAAGAGCAGAACAGCAGGGAAAACACCATGGTCGCGGCAAGGAAGAAAGTGGTGCTGCGCCGAGTGTACTTCGTCGGCTCCTTGTTGTAGGGGGCTAGGTCGAGGTACTCTAGCATGCAAAAGTTGATCCTTGGCCTCATCATGGCCTCGAGGAAACTGTGCCACTACTTCCAAGCCCACGAGATAACAGTTGTCACCCGCTTCCCATTGCAACGTATACTCCGGAACCCTGAGGCCACTGGCAGAATTGTGGAGTGAGCCTTGGAGCTGTCCAGTTTTGGTTTGAAGTTTGAGAGCACGAAAACTATCCAGAGCAGAGCATTAGCAGAGTTCATTACAGAATGTACACCAACTCCTGATGTAGAGGTATTAGAGACAGTTATCCCCGACAAGGAAGCACCCCCAAGACTGGATTATGTACTTAGATGGTGCCTTCTCCCTACAAGGTGCGGGGGCTAGCGTACTTCTAGTTGCTCCTACCGGGGAGCACCTCAAGTACGTCACCCAAATGCATTTTTCCCGGCAGGAGGCTACCAACAACACTGCGGAGTACGAGGGACTTCTTGCGGGCTCATAATTGCCACCGAACTAGGAATCAAGAAGCTGATCATTCGAGGAGATTCGCAGCTGGTGGTGGACAAGTGAACAAGGATTACCAAAGCCCATTGATGGAGGCATACGTCGAGGAAGTTAGGAAGATGGAGGAGTGCTTTGACGGGTTGCAAAACGAGCATGTACCCCGTGCGGAAAACAGCATAGCTGATCACCTGTTGAAGTGTGCTGCGCGGAAACTCCCTGTGGAACCATGGACTTTTGTTCTCCATCTGACTGAACCCTCCGTATCCCCGACAGCAATGTCCCAGAAGAGGAGGAAACCAGACTTCGTCAAGCCTTGCCTAACAGAGTTTTCCGAAACCCCTGACAGGGTGCTTGCCGGGAACAACTCCCCTTCGATCGGCAAGCTACACCCTCCCGCCAAGGAACCAGTTTTCGCGGTTGAGGAGTGTGTGAAAGCACATTTGCTCTCCGGGTGGTTTTGGTAATTAATGACAACATACTTTGTGGTTGGACTAATGCTTTTATCAAGTATGTTTCAGGAAATCCAATCACATTGGCTATGGAAAGGACTGAAGAAGTGGACTCCTCAAATGCTAAGGCAAACATTGGCAAAAGCTCAACACTCCATTTTTGGTTTAGTGATCCAAGATCACATTGAGTCCATAGGAAAAGCCAATACTATTAAAAGGGGATGAGGTTGTGTTGATGATCTGGTTGCTCAAGTGCTTAGTGATATATCTCCTTCAACTATCAGCAACTTTCACTACTATACACACTCATAAGTAATCTCGGACAAACCGATTCTTCCAACTCAGTCCCACCGAGATGAACCACCTCAGCCATAAGCCAAACCCTAGAAATATCGGTCATTCCGAGTTTGAGATCGGTCTCACCGAAACTGGACTGCCAACCTTCTGTAACCATTTGACATCATATCGGAATAACCGAGATTGCTTTTTCGGTCTTACCGAGATTGACAAGCTTCTGTCTTGGCTCAAATCGGTCTCACCGATATTGCATTTCCGGTCCCACCGAAACTGGCATGTTCCTGTCTTTTCTCAAATCGGTCTAACCAAGTTTTCTTTCTCGGTCCCACCGAAAATCCCAACGTTCATATCATTTGCACTTTCGGTCTCACCGAGATGGTATTTTCGGTCCCACCGAAAACCCCAACGTTCACTATATTTGAACTTTCGGTCTGACCGAGTTTTCACTTTGGTCTCACCGAGATTGTTCAATTATGTGTGTAACGGTTGGATTTTGTGTGGAGGCTATATATACCCCTCCACCCCCTCTTCATTCGTGGAGAGAGCCATCAGAAAGAACTACCACTCCTACCTTACACTTTCTGAGAAGAGAACTACCTACCCTTGTGTTGAGATCAAGTTGCTCCATTCCTACCATATGAAACTTGATTTCTAACCTTCCCAAGTTGCTTTCCACTCAATCCTTTCTTCCACCAAAGCCAAATCAGTGAGGAGAGTTGAGTGTTGGGGAGATTATCATTGGAAGCACAAGAGCAAGGAGTTCATCATCATCAACAACATCTATTACCTTTTGGAGGGTGGTGCCTCCTAGATTGGTTAGGTGTCGCTTGGGAGCCTCCGTCTTCGAGATGTGGAGTTGAACCAAGAAGTTTGTAAGGGCAAGGAGATCGCCTACTTCGTGAAGATCTACCCCGAGTAAGGCTAGCCCTCCGTGGGCGTAGGCCATGATGGAATAGACAAGGTTGCTTCTTCGTGGACCCTTCGTGGGTGGAGCCCTCCGTGGACTCGCGCAGCCGTTACCCTCCGTGGGTTGAAGTCTCCATCAACGTGGATGTACGATAGCACTACCTATCGGAACCACGGGAAAAATCATTGCGTCTCCAAATTGCGTTTGATCTTCTCCACTTCTCTTTACTACTTGTGCAATTTACCTTCCGCTGCCCATACTCTAGAATTGCATGTGTAGTATGCTACTTGACTTGTGTGTTATGCAAAATCTGCCAAAATCTGTCCTTGATAAAAGACAGAATTTTTATCTTGTCGAGTAGTCTAATCACCCCCCCCCCCCTCTAGACACTCTCACCTTCTTCGATCCCTCAATTGGTATCAGAGCATTGGTCTCCATTGCTTTGGTTTACACACCATTGGAGGAAGATGGACGTGTCTACGTTTGGGAGTGTTAGCCATAGAGTGTCTGTTCTTAATGGAAGGTTCTATAACTCATGGAGGTCTGAAATGCTTAGTATCTTTAAGATGTACAATTTGTGCAAATATGTTGAGACCCCCTATGTGCCTCCTTTTGACCCCTTGCACCCTACCATGGATGAAGAGCTTGATTTGCTTCGTAACCTTAGAACTGTAAGTCTTATTATTAGAGGGTTACCCGATGACTTGCTTAATCTTGTTACAAACTTTGAGTGTGCCTATGCTATGTGGAAATTCTTGGAAGAACTTTATCCGGACTACTCTTTGAGAAGTCTTGATGAAATTCTACACAAGACTATTGAATTTGATAAGTTGCACCCCAATGATCCCAACTTTGATAAATGCTCCTTTGAGATTCGTGATCTTATGAAAAAGAAGGGTGATCCCGGTCTTATCAATATTATAATTAGAAATGCTCTTGCATTGCATTCCGAAGATTATTGTCACATTGACCAAACTAATGCAAGTACTTATCAAATCGACCTAGGTGTTGATGATGAACAATCTATGGGTCAATATGATGATGAGCATGAGCACGACGATGATTACTCCGATTCGGACACCGAGCTAGACAAGATCATGAAGAGTCTCAATCTTATGGCAAATCTGAGAGACTACATGTCCGGCGGAAAAGAGTGGATTCTTGATAGTGGATGCACCGACCACATGACCGGAGACAAAGACATGTTTCGAGAGCTTGCAAAGAACGATGGTCCACGCAAGTATGTGACTTTTGGAGACAACTCCAAGGGTAAGGTACTTGGCCTTGGTAAGGTGGCCATATCTCATGATAGCTCTATTCAAAATGTCATGCTTGTAGAATCTCTTGGATACAATTTACTTTCCGTGTCTAGATTAGCTGACTTTGGATTCAATGTTCTATTCACCAAAGTAGATTGCCAAGTCTTTCGTCGTGACAATCAAAACATGGCATTTACCGGTATCCGTAGAGGTGATCTATATATTGTTGATTTCACTAAGAAAGCCCAACCTAGAGATTGTTTCATTGCTAAATCCTCTAAAGGTTGGTTGTGGCATAGAAGGCTAGGACATGTTGGTATGCGAAATCTAGACAAGCTGATCAAAGGTGATCATATTCTTGGTGTTAAAGATGTTCTCTTTGACAAAGATAGACTTTGTAGTGCTTGTCAAGCAGGAAAACAAGTAGGTGGAAGTCATCCCGTGAAAAACATCATGACCACAAGGAGACCGCTTGAGCTTCTTCATATGGATCTCTTCGGTCCCAATGCTTACAAAAGCCTTGGTGGTAACTCCTTTGGTCTAGTTATAGTTGATGATTATTCCAGATTTACGTGGGTATTTTTCCTTGATGATAAATCGCAGGTTCAGAGAATCTTCAAGACCTTTGCCAAAAAGGCCCAAAATCAATTTGAGGTGAAGATCAAGAAAGTTCGGAGTGACAATGGAACGGAGTTCAAGAACGCCAATGTAGACTCTTTTCTCGATGAGGAAGGGATTCTACATGAATTCTCGGCTACGTACACGCCTCAACAAAATGGAGTTCTTGAGAGAAAGAACCGAACGCTCATAGAGATGGCAAGAACGATGCTTGATGAATACAAGACACTGAAGCATTTTTGGGGAGAAGCGGTCGAGACAGCTTGTCATGCTATCAACAGGCTTTATCTTCATAAGCTCATCGGCAAGACATCATACGAGCTCCTCACCGGTAACAAACCCCAAGTGGGATACTTTCGTGTCTTTGGTTCAAAATGCTATATCCTTGATAATCATCGTCGGTCTAAATTTGCTCCTAAATCTCATGAAGGCTTTCTCCTTGGTTATGGATCAAACTCCCACACCTACTGTGTCTACAATAATTTCACCCGAAAGGTTGAAGAGACGGTAGATGTGAAGTTTGATGAATCTAATGGCTCGCAAGTAGAGCAAATGCCTATTGATGTAGGAGACAAGGACCCATCGGAAGCTATCCAAGACTTATCTATTGGAAAGATCCGTCCCATGGAAGTGAAGGAGAGTACCTCATCTACATATGTGGAGCCACCTACCTCACGGCGAGATGAACCTCAAGGCAACATGGAGGCCTCCACAAGTGGAACTCACCAAGATGAGGAAGTGCAACAAGAAGATCTACCACAACCTCCTTCTCCACCGCCTCAAGACAACACCAACAACAATGAAGAAGCAGAAGAGGAAGATGAAGATGATGATGAAGCTCAGCCACAACATCAACAAAAGCTATCCCGAGTTCGAGTAAGAGTCAAGAAGAATCATCCCGTGGAACAAATGATGAACGACATCAACTCCGGGAGAATTACTCGCTCTAAAACTCGCTTAGCTAACTTTTGTGAGCATTACTCATTTATCTCTAGTATTGAACCTATGAAGGTAGAAGAAGCACTTGAAGACCCGGGTTGGGTGAACGCTATGCACGAAGAACTACACAACTTCGAGAGGAACAAGGTGTGGACTTTGGTAGAGAAGCCCAAGGATGATCAAAACATCATTGGAGCCAAATGGGTGTTTCGGAACAAGCAAGATGAAGATGGACAAGTCATCCGCAACAAGGCTCGTCTCGTAGCTCAAGGTTACACACAAGTCGAAGGTATGGACTATGGTGAGACCTATGCCCCCGTTGCTAGACTTGAGTCCATTCGCATTCTTCTTGCTTATGCCAATCACCATGATATTACTCTCTATCAAATGAACATCAAAAGTGCTTTCCTAAATGGTGAAATTGAGGAGGAAGTATTTGTGAAACAACCTCCCGGTTTTGTGAATCCCAAAAAGCCTAATCATGTTTACAAGTTGCACAAAGCTCTTTATGGTCTTAAACAAGCTCCTAGAGCTTGGTACAAATGCTTAACTAGCTTTCTTCTTGAAAAAGGCTTTGAGATTGGAAAGATAGACTCAACGTTGTTCACGAAAAGGGTTAATGGTGAACTATTTGTGTGCCAAATATATGTTGATGATATTATCTTTGGTTCAACTAAACCCCATTTTAGCAAGAAGTTTGGACAGCTCATGTCAGAGAAGTATGAGATGTCCATGATGTGTGAACTCAAATTCTTCCTTGGGTTGCAAATCAAGCAATCTAAGGAGGGTACCTTTGTCTCACAAACAAAGTACACCAAGGATCTCTTCAAGAAGTTCAACATGCAAGAAAGCAAAGGTATGAGTACCCCCATGCCTACAAGTGGACATAATGACTTGACAAAAGATGGAGAACCCATTGATCAAAGGGTTTACCGTTCTATGATTGGTTCTCTACTATATCTTTGTGCTTCTCGTCCTGACATAATGTTGAGTGTATGCATGTGTGCGCGATATCAAGCAGCCCCTAAAGAATGTCATCTTAAAGCTGCTAAAAGAATAGTGAGATACCTGATACACACACCAAACTTTGGCATTTGGTATCCTAAGAGAGCTTCTTTCGATCTTGTTGGCTATTCCGACTCGGACTATGCCGGTGACAAGGTTGATAGAAAGTCAACTTCGGGTACATGTCAATTCCTTGGTCGATCCCTTGTATCTTGGTCCTCCAAGAAACAAAATTCAGTATCATTATCCACTGCCGAAGCGGAATATATTGCTGCTGGTTCGTGTTGTGCTCAATTGCTATGGATGACACAAACGCTTAAAGATTATGGGATACATGTGAGACGTGTTCCCTTGCTTTGTGACAATGAGAGTGCCATTAAAATTGGACACAATCCAGTGCAACACTCTCGAACAAAGCATATTGAAGTTCGTCACCATTTTATTCGTGATCATATTGCCAAGGGTGACATTAATCTTAAGCATGTTCGTACTGACAAACAACTTGCTGATATCTTTACAAAACCTCTTGATGAGAAGGTGTTTTGTCGCTTAAGGAGTGAGTTGAACATCATTGATGCTTCAAACTTGGAGTGATAACTCCATTGATGCATGCAAGGCATGAGCTCACTTGACTAATCCTTGATATTTCTCTTATGATGATGATCATATGTCTTGGACACATTTGCCTCCTTGTATTGCATCTAACTCTTTGCAGGTACTTGGATGATCTACATTCCACAAGATTACCACACACTCAATTCATGAGTAGTCTTGTCATTGACCAAGTATCTAGCCCTTTGGGATGTTGAGTTCGAGGAACAAAATTCCACATATCCTTTTTGACATCTTATACATCTAGTATTTCACTCTTGTCATCTTGGATATCCTCGAGTATTTCCTTGCTTGCCTAACCCATGTAGGAAGATGAACTACACAAGTAGAAATGGCGCTCCAACTTCACATTCAATGAGCACCTACATCAAGCTTACCTACATGAGTAAAGCAACAACAAGCCCAAGGTATGTTCTTCACATCTTTAAGGAGCTTTACTCAAAGTCATGAGTACAAGCAGCTTCATAAGATGTGATCACATCAAATGCTTAATCAAAAAATGGCAACCCCATTTTGAGCTTAAATGATGAGTATGACCTATGATCAAATGTCCTCATTTGATTCCTAAGTCAATATACTCAAACATAGGTGATCTTGTCGCCGACCTTTATCTAGATGAAGTACATATGCTTTTGGAGTCTTTCTATTTTCTCTTATGTTCTCTCATTGAGTTTTCCTTTACAAAAAAAAACTTCATCTAGAAATCTCTTTTATTTCTATTTCTTATGTTTCTTTGAATATCCTTCTGGCTCTGATCAATTCCCCGAAAATCTTTTACAAATTCATTGCAAATCTTTTGAAACATTCCTCGCTGAGTGAGCTGAATTATTTCTGTATTTCCTTGGAATTAAACTCGGCGTCACCGACTTATTTATTTCGGTCTAACCGAAAAGGGTCTACCCTAACTCAATTCGGTGTCACTGATTTATTTCCTCCAGGATATCATCTCCTGCAGCTCCACTCATTGTTTCTCTTGGAATGTTCTTATTTGCTCTGTTGTGATTCTTAAGGATCCCACTTCTTTCCTTTCATCTTTCCTGTCCTTCCTAGTTTGCTGTCCTTTTCGGCACTTGATGTCAAAGGGGGAGAAGACTTAGGGGGAGTAGGGGGTGAAGAGAAGACGTAAGGGGAGAAGAAAAGCAATCTTATCTTAAGGGGGAGAGAATCACATCAAAGCTTTGCCGTGTTTCACATTGGACATTACAATTGGCATCATTCTTTTGATTTTGCTGTTTCCATCACATCCCTGTTCTGAGAGAACTCAAAGGGAGAGGAATCCTCACAATTGATATCTTATGGAAAGCAAAATCTCTCAGAGTTCATTGAAAATCTTTTAGTTTCGGAGACATGTTTGCTGATTCAAGCTTGTGCTCAATATGAGACACTCTATATACATGTCCTCCCTGGCTTGGTACTCTTGATGTTCTTGCAGTTGGTTGAAGGAATACTCTTGTGTTATCTAACCTTGTTTTCTCAAGTTTATCCCTTCAGGTATAATGTCAAGGAACCTCAAGGTAAGTATATGCATCTTGCAGAATGTGCATGATGGTGACTTGCTTGTAAATACTTGTTTGCAAGAAATCACCATGCACATACGTATTATCACTCACTTCTTTCTCTTCTGCTCTGATGCATATAGCCAAGCTGCATGTAGCACATCTTGCTTATCTCTCTTGTGTGCTTGTGGTAGTCCAAAACCATAATCTATGAAAATCTTGCACACTTGTAGGGGGAGCCTGTGTACTACATGCTTGTCAAAGCTTTCGTGATAATTCTGTCCTTCTTTCAATAAGCTTTGATGTCTTGTTTAGTGTGATTTTAAGTGTGTTGCCATCAATTACCAAAAAGGGGGAGATTGAAAGCACATTTGCTCTCCGGGTGGTTTTGGTAATTAATGACAACATACTTTGTGGTTGGACTAATGCTTTTATCAAGTATGTTTCAGGAAATCCAATCACATTGGCTATGGAAAGGACTGAAGAAGTGGACTCCTCAAATGCTAAGGCAAACATTGGCAAAAGCTCAAGACTCCATTTTTGGTTTAGTGATCCAAGATCACATTGAGTCCATAGGAAAAGCCAATACTATTAAAAGGGGATGAGGTTGTGTTGATGATCTGGTTGCTCAAGTGCTTAGTGATATATCTCCTTCAACTATCAGCAACTTTCACTACTATACACACTCATAAGTAATCTCGGACAAACCGATTCTTCCAACTCAGTCCCACCGAGATGAACCACCTCAGCCATAAGCCAAACCCTAGAAATATCGGTCATTCCGAGTTTGAGATCGGTCTCACCGAAACTGGACTGCCAACCTTCTGTAACCATTTGACATCATATCGGAATAACCGAGATTGCTTTTTCGGTCTTACCGAGATTGACAAGCTTCTGTCTTGGCTCAAATCGGTCTCACCGATATTGCATTTCCGGTCCCACCGAAACTGGCATGTTCCTGTCTTTTCTCAAATCGGTCTAACCAAGTTTTCTTTCTCGGTCCCACCGAAAATCCCAACGTTCATATCATTTGCACTTTCGGTCTCACCGAGATGGTATTTTCGGTCCCACCGAAAACCCCAACGTTCACTATATTTGAACTTTCGGTCTGACCGAGTTTTCACTTCGGTCTCACCGAGATTGTTCAATTATGTGTGTAACGGTTGGATTTTGTGTGGAGGCTATATATACCCCTCCACCCCCTCTTCATTCGTGGAGAGAGCCATCAGAAAGAACTACCACTCCTACCTTACACTTTCTGAGAAGAGAACTACCTACCCTTGTGTTGAGATCAAGTTGCTCCATTCCTACGATATGAAACTTGATTTCTAACCTTCCCAAGTTGCTTTCCACTCAATCCTTTCTTCCACCAAAGCCAAATCAGTGAGGAGAGTTGAGTGTTGGGGAGATTATCATTTGAAGCACAAGAGCAAGGAGTTCATCATCATCAACAACATCTATTACCTTTTGGAGGGTGGTGCCTCCTAGATTGGTTAGGTGTCGCTTGGGAGCCTCCGTCTTCGAGATGTGGAGTTGAACCAAGAAGTTTGTAAGGGCAAGGAGATCGCCTACTTCGTGAAGATCTACCCCGAGTAAGGCTAGCCCTCCGTGGGCGTAGGCCATGATGGAATAGACAAGGTTGCTTCTTCGTGGACCCTTCGTGGGTGGAGCCCTCCGTGGACTCGCGCAGTCGTTACCCTCCATGGGTTGAAGTCTCCATCAACGTGGATGTACGATAGCACTACCTATCGGAACCACGGGAAAAATCATTGCGTCTCCAAATTGCGTTTGATCTTCTCCACTTCTCTTTACTACTTGTGCAATTTACTTTCCGCTGCCCATACTCTAGAATTGCATGTGTAGTATGCTACTTGACTTGTGTGTTATGCAAAATCTGCCAAAATCTGTCCTTGATAAAAGACAGAATTTTTATCTTGTCGAGTAGTCTAATCACCCCCCCTCTAGACACTCTCACCTTCTTCGATCCCTCAGTGTGCTTCCATGGATGAGGAGGTGTCGTTGATCCTCGTTGTCGAGCCACATGCTCCAACTTGGACACGACACATTCTCCATTTCCTCCAAACTGGAGAACTTCCCAAAGAGCAAGAAGAAACTGAAAGAGTATCCTGGAGGGCCAGTATGTATCATTTTATCGATGACACGGTGTACAGAAGGTTGCCCAACAGTGTGAAATTAAAGTGCATTTGCCGGGAAGAAGGAAAGGAACTGTTGGCAGAGATACACTAAGGAATGTGCGGCTCCCATATTGGATCGAGGGCTTTGGTTGGGAAGGCTTTCCGGCAAGGATTTTATTGGCCGACCACCCTCCAAGATGCAATTGAGCTCATCACCAAGTGTTAGGCCTGCCAGTTCCATTCCAAGAACATCCATCAGCCTGCACAAGCCCTTCAAACAATCCCTCTATCATGGACCTTTTTGGTCTGGGGGCTCGACATCCTGCGCCCCTTCCCCCGTGCTGCTGGGGGCTTTGAATTCTTGTTTGTTGCAATCGACAAGTTCACAATGTGGCCAAAAGTTGAGCCCGTGAGAAAGGTGACTACTCAGTCAGCTGTCAAGTTCTTGAAAGGATTGGTCTGCCGCTTTGGGGTCCCTGCCCAAATCATGACCGACAATGGCACCCAATTCACAAGTCGCGCCTTCACGTAATACGTTCATGCCCTTAGAAGCAAGGTTTCATTCGCATGAGTGGCTCATCCCAGGAGCAATGGACAAGCTGAGAGGGTGAACACTGAAGTGCTGCGAGGTCTCAAGACAAGAACATTTGACACACTTCCGAAGTGTGGCAGGTGATGGATCGATGAGCTGCCGGTGGTCCTCTGGTCCCTTCGTACGACACCAAATCGAGCCACCGGACAGACCCCCTTCTCCCTAGTCTGTGGGGCAGAAGCAGTTATCCCCATGAAACTCATTTACGGATCTCCTCGAGTGCTTGCCTATGATGAAGTAGCGCAGGAACATCGCCAGCCTGACGACGTTGTGCTACTTGAGGAGAATCGTCTCTGGGCTGCTACACGTGTTGCATGCTATCAGCAAGCCCTACGTTGCTATCACAGCCGCATGGTTAATGCCCGGAGTCTTGAGGAAGGCGAGCTTGTCCTTAGTCGCCTTCAGTCCGCCAAGGATATAAACAAGCTAGCGCCAAAGTGGGAAGGCCCTTACCGGGTAGTACGAGTCACCTGACCCGGTGCAGTCCGTCTGGAGACCGGAGATGGCATTCAATTACAAAACTCATGGAGCATTGAGCATCTCCATAAGTTCTACTCGTATGGCACGGCTGTCGGGCCTTGCCTCAACAGCCACCCTTTTGTAGAAGCTTTGCCTCAGTTGCATGTAACCCTTTGTGCAAAGCCAGGTGCAGACCCTGAGCAACAGAGAAATAAATGAAGCATTGGGGGGGCCGAAGAAGATTGCACTACTGCAGGATGCTGCTAACGCGACACTACGATCAGAGACCCTTCGAGAAACTGTGTGCGATGCAATCATTGCAAATGGTGGTGTATGGAAACCGTCAAAAATGTGTAAAATGTTTGCGAAGACGGATGCATCAAACACGATTCAGATTTTAGTTGCGTGTGCGATGAAGGGCATACGGTACAGTTCAATTAACTGTTTGCGATGAGGAGGAACAAAAGAAACGGGCAGCCAGATGAAGGCGTGTGCGATACACAGCATACGGTTCACCCGGATGAACTGTTTGTGATTAGGCAACACAAAAGAAACGGGCAGCCAGATGAAGGTGTGTGCGATATACAACATACGGTTCACTCGGATGAACTGTTTGTGATTAGGCAACACAAAAGAAACAGTTAGCCAGATCAAGGTGTGTGCGATATACGGCATGCGGTTCACTCGGCCTTGTCGTTAGTGTGTGACCTCTGTGGCAACTGTTCGCTCCCCACTAGCCTTTTCTTGTACCATGGCAACCGGCCACCGCCTCTTCGCCTTTCCCTATCGATTTGGAACTGCTATCGCATGCTCTTCCTCCCTTCATTTGCCTTCACCATTCCTTCTGCCATTGTTCGATCGTCTTCTCCATGGAGGGAATAGGCCAGAAACGACCCCGTTATTCTTGCCCCAATCTGAAAGATGACGTGGTGGAGGAATTCATTGATCGGTGCAACATCATCACCTCCGCTAGCATGGCACGTTCGTACAAGACCATTCTCGACTCAACAAATAGGATCATTACAAAGAACATGAGCGGTTTGGTCTACCCTATCTTCTTCGCCACCCTGCTCGCCGTCGCGAGGACGGCGGAAGCCTTGCCTTGTGCAAGTTGATGCCGCTTGATAATGATACGTGTGATGTTAAGATGCCATCGCTTAAGGGTAAGGCCTGGGCAGGTGATACGTCTCCAATGTATCTATAATTTTTTATTGTTCGATGTTATTATTTATGAATCTTGGATGTTTAATGGGCTTTATCATTCACTTTTATATCATTTTTGGGACTAACCTACTAACCCAAAGGCCCAGTCCAGATTGCTGTTTTTTTGCCTATTTCAGGGTTTTGCAGAAAAAGAATATCAAACGGAGTCCAAATGGAATGAAACCTTCGCGAGAGATATTTTTGGAGAAAATCACACACAGGAACCTTGAGAACCATGTCAGAGGATCGAGGAGCCGCCCTCGAGGGTGGGGGCGCGCCCCCCTGCCTCGAGGCCTCCTCAAGTGGCCCCCGGTGCCCTTCTTCTTCCTATATAAGTCCACGTACCCCAGAAACTCCATGAACAGAGAGAAAACCCTCATTCCACCGCCGTACCTTCTGTTCCCATGGAGATCCCATCTTGGGGCCTGTTCCGGAGCTCCACCGGAGGGGGGTCCATCATGGAGGCCTTCATCATCATCATCATCGCCCTCACCATGAGTTGTGAGTAGTTTACCACAGATCTTCGGGTCCATAGCTAGTATCTAGATGGCTTCTTCTCTCTCTCTGGATCTCAATACAAAGTTCTCCTCGGTCTTCGAGGAGATCTATTCGATGTAATCTCTTTTTGCGGTGTGTTTGTCGAGATCCGATGAATTGTGAGTTTATGATCAAGGTTATCTATGAAAGATATTTCGTTCTTCTCTGAACTTTTTATGTGTGCTCATAATATCCTTGCAAGTCTCTTCGAATTATTGGTTTGGTTTGGCCTACTAGATCTATAGTTCTTGCAATGGGAGAAGTGCTTGGCTTTGGGTTCAATCTTGCGGTGTCCTTTCCCAGTGACAGTAGGGGCCGCAAGGCACGTATTGTATTGTTGCCATCGAGGATAAAAAGATGGGGTTTATATCATATTGCTTGAGTTTATCCCTCTACATCATGTCATCTTGCTTAAGGCGTTACTCTATTCGTATGAACTCAATACACTAGATGCATGCTGGATAGCGGTCGATGTGTGTAGTAATAGTAGTAGATGCAGGCAGGAGTCGGTCTACTTGTCTCGGACGTGATGCCTATATACAATGATCATGCCTATATCGTCTCATAAATATTCGCTTTTCTATCAATTGCTCGACAGTAATTTGTTTACTCGTCGTAGAATATCGCTATCATAAGAGAAGCCACTAGAGAAAACTATGGCCCCCGGGTCTATTCACAACATATAAATCTACATCTACTTGACTTTTACCGCTTTATTTGTTGTTTTATTAAACTAAAAATACCAAAAATATAACCTATCATATCTATCAGATCTCACTTTCGTAAGTGACCGTAAAGGGATTGACAACCCCTTATCGCGTTGGCTACGAAGTTCTTATTTTTTTGTGCAGGTGCGAGGGACTCGCGCATGGTCTCCTACTGGATTGATACCTTGGTTCTCAAAAACTGAGAGAAATACTTACACTAATGTGCTGCATCTCCCTTTCCTCTTCGAGGGAATACAACGCAAGCTCAAGAGGTAGCAAGAAGAATTTCTGGCGCCGTTGCCAGGGAGGCCTACGCAAAAGTCATATACCAAGTACCTATCACAAACCCATATCCTTCGCACTACATTTTTTGCCTCTCGTTTTCCTCTCCCCCACTTCACCCTTCCCGTTTTATTCGCCCTTCTTCCACCGTGTGTTTATCGTTCGTTTGCCCCTTGTCTACTTGTGTGTGTGTGTGTGTGTGCTTCCTTGCATGCCCTCATGTCTGAGATGGGGGACGATTTTATCGAGAAGGGTAGCAATACCGAGGGCAACGTTCATGTTGACCCCCGGATGAAGCTACCACTTTACATATTAAGAAGTTCCGGGTTGGTAGTGGTAATATTATTGGAAAGGGGGTTCTTCAAGACTTCTTTACTTGTGTCGGTGCTTTGCCCACTATGGGTGGCTCTATTCTTCACAGAACGAGTAGCCTTGTGGATGTTGTATCTATGCTCATAGTAGAAATTGAAAGGCAATTTATCCATATGCGTCCCTGTATTCAGAGAATATTTTTGGAGTTCTCCAATATTGAGCATTCTTCCGTTAAGCGTGCAGCTACTATCTTTTTGGCTCATGAATTTAGATATATCATTAAAGAGGACAGAGAAATCTTTGCTCATTACAGAGTAGATGCCGGTCGACCTCCTATAGAGGCTATCTTGTTCAATCAAGAAGACCTTATGCGGTTGCGATCTCCTGATCATGTTGCTTTTAATGAAAACCTTAGAAAAAAGGTTCCTGTTGAGATCTTGATTGATAGAATTTCTGAGATAAACGATGACTTTGCTGTTCAAAATAATGGGTTAGGATTCTCCCTTGAATGAAGGCTTATGGCCTTTTGCCAAAAGAATGCCTATAATGATGAATTGGTCATCCACTACAAAGGGCCAAAGGAGGAACCTGTTCCTCCCGAGATTTATGTAGGGGACTTTTGTCCCATTAAATTTATCCCTTTTTCTTACTTTTGCTTGCCACAAAGGAAGCTTGCTGCTGAATAGGGAATATAAGATGAGCTTTCGCGACATATCGTACCACTATGGCTATCCCTAGATTTATCTTGTATCGTGCCTAGCTGGGGGCGTAAAACGATAGCGCTTGTTGGGAGGCAGCCCAATTTTATGTTTTTTGGTTTTGTTGCTGTCAGGGAATAAATATTGCATCTAGCCTCTTATTAGATGTAGTTTCATGTTTTCTTTAGTGTTTGTGCCAAATAGAACCTTTGGGAAGACTTGTGTGAAGTTTATGTGATATTGCTGTGAAAAACAGAATCGTTAGCACTCGCTAAACTAGCCATGGGATTTTACTGGAGCCTGCTTTTTAGTTGATTCTTTTTGCAGATGATTGGTAGACAAATTCCGCAATTTACCAATTTAGTTTGAATTTTTTGGAGTTCCAGAAGTAGGCGAACCATGCAGATTACTACAGACTGTTCTGTCTTTGACAGATTCTGTTTTTCGTGTGTTGTTTGCTTATTCCGATGCATCTATGAGTAGTATTGGAGGATATGAACCATAGAGAAGTTGGAGTACAGTTGTTTTAACACCAATATAAACAAATAATGAATTCATTGTTGTACGTTTGAGTAGTGGTTTGCTTTCTTATACTAACGGAGCTCACGAGAATTTTTGTCTAAGTTTTGTGTTGTGAAGTTTTCAAGTTTTGAGTATTGCTTTATGGACTATGGAACAAGGAGTAGCAAAGGCCTAAGCTTGGTGATGCCGATGGCACCCCAAGTAAATTCAAGATAATCAAAAGCCTAAGCTTGGGGATGCCCCGGGAAGGCATCCCCTCTTTCGTCGTCATCCATCGGTAACTATACTTGGAGCTATATTTTTATTCGCAACATGTTATGTGTTTTGCTTGGAGCGTCTTGTATAATTTGAGTATTTGCTTGTTAGTTTGCCACAATCATCCTTGCTGGACACACCTATTTGAGAGAGTTAAATATGGCCTAGAAATTGTTAGAACACTCTATGTGCTTCACTTATATCTTTTGAGTTGAATAGTTTTTGTTCTAGTGCTTCACTTATATCTTTTAGAGCACGGTGGTGGTAATATTTTGTAGAAATTGTTAAACTCTCATGCTTCACTTATATCTATTTGAGAGTCTATTAAAACAGCATGGTAATGTGTTTAGGCTAAAGAAACTATTCTTCATATGATAAACATCCAATGTCAATGTAGTAAAAAAATTCACACCAAGTGCATTGAATAGAATGAGATGTAGGATGCTTGATAATTGTTTTGAGACATGAGGATAGTGATATTAGAGTCATGCTAGTGGAGTTATTATGAAATTGAGAAATACTTGTGTTAAGGTTAGTGATTCCCGTAGCATGCACGTATGGTGAACCGTTGTGTGACTAAGTTAGAGCATGAGGTATTTATAGAGTGCCAATCTTTGTGTGGAGGTCGGGGGCGCGCGATGGTTAACTCCTAGGAGCATGCGTTGATTGCTTTGTTTTGATGACTCGTAGATTTTTCCAATAAGTATATGAGTTCTTATGACTAATGTCGAGTCCATGGATTGTACGCACTCTCACCCTTCCATCATTGCTAGCCTCTCTTGTACCGCGCAACTTTCGCCGGTGCCATAAACCCACTATATATCCTTCCTCAAAATAGCCACCATATTGTTCCTCAAAACAGCCACCATACCTACCTATCATGGCATTTCCATAGCCATTCCGAGATATATTGCCATGCAACTTTCCACCGTTCCGTTCATATGACATGCATCATATTGTCATATTGCCATTGCATGATCTTGTAGTTGACATCGTATTTGTGGCAAAGCCACCATGCATAACTTTTCATACATGTCACTTTTGTGTCATTGCACATACCGGTACACCGCCGGAGGCATTCATATAGAGTCATACTTTGTTGTTGTAGTCTCGAGTTGTAATATTGAGTTGTAATGAAAGTGTGATGATCATCATTATTAGAGCATTGTACCATGGGAGGAAAGGCTAAATCTATAAAGCCCCTCCGCAAAAAAAAGGAAAGGCAAAGAAAAGAAAAAGGCCCAAAAGAAAAAGAAAAAAAAGAAAAAAAAGAAAAAAAAGGAGAAAAAGGAGAAACAAAAAAAGGGACAATTGCTACTACCTTTTTCCACACTTGTGCTTCAAAGTAGCACCATGTTCTTCATTGTAGAGAGTCTCATGCTTAGTCACTTTCATATGCTAGTGGGAATTTTTCGTTATAGAACTTGGCTTGTATATTCTAACGATGGACATCCTCAAATGCCCTAGGTCTTCGTGAGCAAGCAAGTTGGATGCACACCCACTAGTTTCTTTTGTTGAGCTTTCATTCATATTTAGCTCTAGTGCATCATTTGCATGGCAATCCCTACTCACTCACATTGATATCTATTAATGGGCATCTCCATAGCCCGTTGTTACGCCTAGTCGATGTGAGACTATCTCCCTCCTTTTTGTCTTCTCCACAACCACCTCTATTCCACCCATAGTGCTATATCCATGGCTCACGCTCATGTATTGCGTGAAAGTTGAAAGGTTTGAAAAGATAGAGTATGAAAACAAATGCTTGGCTGAAATCGGGGTTGTGCATGATATGAATATTTTTGTGTGATAACGAGGGAGCATAGCCAACACTATATGATTTTGTAGGGATAACTTTCTTTAGCCATAGTATTTTGAGAAGACATGATTGATTTGTTAGTATTGCTTGAAGTATTATTATTTCTTATGTCAATATAGACTTTTATCTTGAATCTTTCAGATCTGAACATTCATGCCACAATTAAGAGAATTACATTGAAAAGCTATATTGGTTAGCATTCTACATAAAAAAATCTTTTATTATCATTTACCTACTCGAGGACGAGCAGGAATTAAGCTTGGGGATGCTTGATACGTCTCCAACGTATCTATAATTTTTTATTGTTCCATGATATTATTTATGAAGTCTTGGATGTTGCTACCTCTTGAACTTGTGTTGTATTCCCTCGAAGAGGAAAGGAGATGCAGCACAGTAGCGTAAGTATTTCCCTCAGTTTTTGAGAACCAAGGTATCAATCCAGTAGGAGACCACGTGCCAGTCCCTCGCACCTACACAAACAAATAAGAACTTCACAGCCAACGCGATAAGGGGTTGTCAATCCCTTTACGGTCACTTACGAGAGTGAGATCTGATAGAGATTATAGTTGATATTTTTGGTATTTTTGGTTTAATAAAACAGCAAATAAAAGCGGTAAAGTTAAAGTAGATGTAGATTCATATGTTGAGAATAGACCCGGGGGCCATAGTTTTCTCTAGTGGCTTCTCTCATGATAGCGATATTCTACGGCGGGTAAACAAATTACTATCGAGCAATTGATAGAAAAGCAAATAATTATGAGACTATCTAGGCATGATCATTGTATATAGGAATCACGTCCGAGACAAGTAGACCGAAACGATTCTGCATCTACTACTATTACTCCACACATCGACCGCTATCCAGCATGCATCTAGTGTATTGAGTTCATACGAATAGAGTAACGCCTTAAGCAAGATGCCATGATGTAGAGGGATAAACTCAAGCAATATGATGTAAACCCCATCTTTTTATCCTTGATGGCAACAATAAAATACGTGCCTTGCTGCCCCTACTGTCACTAGGAAAGGACACCGCTATATTGAACCCAAAGCCAAGCACTTCTCCCATTGCAAGAACTATAGATCTAGTAGGCCAAACCAAACTGATAATTCGAAGAGACTTGCAAGGATATTATGAGCACACATAAAAAGTTCGGAGAAGAACCAACTATCTTTCATAGATAACCTTGATCATAAACTCATAGTTCATCGGATCTCGACAAACACACCGCAAAAAGAGATTACATCAAATAGATCTCCTCGAAGACCGAGGCGAACTGTGTATTGAGATCCAGAGAGAGAAGAAGCCATCTAGATACTAGCTATGGACCCGAAGGTCGGTGGTAAACTACTCACAACTCATGGTGAGGGCGATGATGATGATGATAAAGGCCTCTGTGATGGATCCCCCTCCGATGGAGCTCCGGAGCAGGCTCCAAGATGGGATCTCCACGGGAACAGAAGCTACTACGGTGGAATTAGGGTTTTCTCTCTATGTATGGAGTTTCTGGGGTACGTGGAGTTATATAGGAAGGAGGGCACCAGGGGCCACACGAGGAGGCCTCGAGGCAGGGGGCGCGCCTTGGGAAGGGGGCACGCCCCCCACCCTCAAGGGCGGCTCCTCGATCCTCTGACGTGGTTCTCAAGCTTCCTGGGCGTGATTTTCTCCAAAAAAATCTATCGCGAAAGTTTCATTCCGTCTGGACTTCGTTTGATATTCTTTTTCTACCAAACCCAGAAATAGGCAAAAAACAGCAATCTGGACTGGGCCTTTGGGTTAGTAGGTTAGTCCCAAAAATGATATAAAAGTGAATGATAAAGCCCATTAAACATCCAAGACTTCATAAATAATAGCATGGAACAATAAAAAATTATAGATACGTTGGAGACATATCAAGCATCCCCAAGCTTAATTCCTGCTCGTCCTGGAGTAGGTAAATGATAAAGAAAGAATTTTTGATGTGTAATGCTAACCAATATAGTTTTTCAATGTAATTCTCTTAATTGTGGCATGAATGTTCAGATCTGAAAGATTCAAGATAAAAGTCTATATTGACATAAGAAATGACAATACTTCAAGCAATACTAACAAAGCAATCATGTCTTCTCAAAATACCATGGCTAAAGAAAGTTATCCCTACAAAATCATATAGTCTGGCTATGCTCCCTCTTCATCACACAAAATATTCATATCATGCACAACCCCGATTTCAGCCAAGCATTTGTTTTCATACTCTATCTTTTCAAACCTTTCAACTTTCACGCAATACATGAGCGTGAGCCATGGATATAGCACTATGGGTCGAATAGAGGTGGTTGTAGAGAAGACAAAAAGGAGGAAGATAGTCTCTCATCGACTAGGCGTATCAACAGGCTATGGAGATGCCCATCAATAGATATCAATGTGAGTGAGTAGGGATTACCATGCAACGGATACACTAGAGCTATATATGAATGAAAGCTCAACAAAAGAAACTAGTGGGTGTGCATCCAACTTGCTTGCTCACGAAGACCTAGGGCATTTGAGGAAGCCCATCATTGGAATATACAAGCCAAGTTCAATAATGAAAATTCCCACTAGTATATGAAAGTGAATAAGCATGAGACTCTACAATGAAGAACATGGTGCTACTTTGAAGCACAAGTGTGGAAAAAGATAGTAGAAATTGTCCCTTTTTTCTTTTTCTTTTTTTGGGCCTTTCTTTTTTTTCTTTGGCCTTTCTTTTTTTCCTTCTTTTTTTTGTGGAGGGGCTTTTTAGATTCAGCCTTTCCTCCCATGGGACAATGCTCTAATAATGATGATCATCACACTTTCATTACAACACGAAATTACAACTCGATACTACAACAACAAAGTCTGACTCTATATGAATGCCTCCGGCAGTGTACCGGTATGTGCAATGAAACAAGAGTGACATGTATGAAGTTATGCATGGTGGCTTTGCCACAAATACGATGTCAACTACATGATCTTGCATGGCAATATGAAAATATGATGCGTGTCATATGAGCAGAAAGGTGGAAAGTTGCATGGCAATATATCTCGGAATGGCTATGGAAATGCCATGATAGGTAGGTATGGTGGTTGTTTTGAGGAACAACATGGTGGTTGTTTTGAGGAAGGATATATAGTGGGTTTATGGCACCGGCGAAAGTTGTGCGGTACAAGAGAGGCTAGCAATGGTGGAAGGGTGAGAGTGCGTATAATCCATGGACTCAACATTTGTCATAAGAACTCATATACTTATTGCAAAAATCTACGAGTCTTCAAAACAAAGCAATCAACGCATGCTCCTAGGGGGGAGGTTGGTAGGAGTTAACCATCGCGCGTCCCCGACCTCCACACAAAGGTTGGCACTCTACAAATACCTCATGCTCTAACTTCGTGACATAGCGGTTCACCATACGTGCATGATACGGGAATTACTAACCTTAACACAAGTATTTCTCAATTTCATAATAACTCCACTAGCATGACTCTAATATCACTATCCTCATGTCTCAAAACAATTATCAAGCATCCAACATCTCATTCTATTCAATGCACTTGGTGTGAAATTTTTTACTACATTGACATTGGATGTTTATCATGTGAAGACTAGTTTCTTTAGCCTAAACACTTTACCATGCTGTTTTAATAGAATCTCAAAAGGATATAAGTGGAGCATGAGAGTTCAACAATTTCTACAAAATATTATCACCACCGTGCTCTAAAAGATATAGGTGAAGTGCTAGAGCAAAAACTATTCAACTCAAAAGATATAAGTGAAGCACATAGAGTGTTCTTACAATTCCTAGGCCGTATTTAACTCTCTCAAATAGGTGTGTCCAGCAAGTATGATTGTGGCTAACTAACAAGCAAAGACTCAAATTATACAAGACGCTCCAAGCAAAACACATATCATGTTGCGAATAAAAATATAGCTCCAAGTATAGTTACCGATGGATGAAGACAAAATAGGGGATGCCTTCCCGGGGCATCCCCAAGCTTAGGCTTTTGATTATCTTGAATTTACCTGGGGTGCCATTGGCATCCCCAAGCTTAGGCCTTTTCCACTCCTTGTTCCATAGTTCATCAAAGCAATACTCAAAACTTGAAAACTTCACAACACAAAACTTAGACAAAAATTCTCGTGAGCTCCGTTAGTATGAGAAAGCAAACCTCTACTCAAAGGTACAGCAATGAATTCATTATTTGTTTATATTGGTGTTAAACCTACTATACTCCAACTTTTCTATGGTTCATATCCTCCGATATTACTCATAGATGCATTGGAATAAGCAAACAACACACGAAAAACAGAATCTGTCAAAGACAGAACAGTCTGTAGTAATATGCAGGGTTTGCCTACTTCTGGAACTCCAAAAAATTCAAACTAAATTTTTAAATTTGCGCAATTTGTTTACAAATCAGCAGCAAAAAGAATAAACTAAAAATCACGCTCCAGTAAAATCCCACGACTACTTTAGCTAGTGCTAATGATTCTGTTTTTCACAGCAAGATCATATAAACTTCACACAAGTCTTACCAAAGGTTCTACTTGGCACAAACACTAAACAAGATATGAAACCACATCTAATCAGAGGCTAGATGAAATATTTATTCCCTAACATAAAAAAACAAAAAACAAAAAATTGGGTTGCCTCCCAACAAGCTCTATCGTTTTACGCCCCTAGCTAGGCACGATACAAGATAGATCTAGGTATTGCCATCTTTGGAAGGCAATCCATAAGTGGCTCTCATGATAGATTCATATGGTAATTTGATTTTATTTCTAGAAAGTGTTCCATGCCTTCCTTAATGGAAATTGGAATCTAATATTTCCTTCCTTCATATCGATAATTGCACCAATCGTTCTAAGCAATGGTCTACCAAGAATAATAGGACATGATGGGTTGCAATCTATATCAAGAACAATGAAATCCACGGGCACAAAATTCCTATTGGCAACAATAAGACCATCATTAATTCTTCCCATAGGTTTCTTCATAGTGGAATCCGCAAGATGCAAATTTAAAGAGCAATCATCAAGCTCATGGAACCCTAGCAAATCACACAAAGTTTTTGGGATAGTGGAGACACTTGCACCCAAATCACACAAAGCATAGCATTCATGATCTTTTATTTTTATTTTAATAGTAGGTTCCCACTCATCATAAAGCTTTCTAGGTATAGAAACTTCCAATTCAAGTTTTTCTTCATAAGATTGCATCAAAGCATCAACTATATGTTTAGTGAAAGCTTTATTTTGACTATAAGCATGCGGAGAATTTAGCACGGATTGCAACAAGGAAATACAATCAATCAAAGAGCAATTATCATAATTGAATCCCTTGAAATCAAAATTAGTGGGTTCATCACTATGCAAAGTTTTAATCTCTTCAATCCCACTTTTAGCAATTTTAGCATCAAGATCTAAAAACTCTGAATCATTGGGACACCTTAAAGCAAAATCATCTCCAATCCTATTCTCATCAAGATTAATACTAGAAAACAAGGATATAATAGGAGACACATCAATAACTTTAAGATCTTCATCTTTATTTTCATGATAACTAGAAGAACACGATTTAATATAATCTTCTCTTTTAGCACGCATTCTAGCGGTTCTTTCTTTGCATTCATCAATGGAAATTCTCATGGCTTTGAGAGACTCATTGATATCATGCTTAGGTGGGATAGATCTAAGTTTCAAAGCATCAACATCAAGAGTGATTCTATCCACACTTCTAGCCAATTCATCAACCTTAAGCAATTTCTCCTCAAGCATAGCACTGAAATTCTTTTGCGAGATCATAAACTCTTTAACACTAGTTTCAAATTCAGAAGGCATCTTTCCATAAGAGTTGTTGTAGAAATTACCATAATTATTAGAGGAATTACTAGGAAAAGGCCTAGGATTAAAATTTCCTCTATAATCATTGTTACCAAAATTATTCCTACCAACAAAATTCACATCCAAAGATTCATTGTTATTCTCAATCAAAGTGGACAACGGCATATAATTAGGATCAGAAGAAGCACTCTTAGCAGCAAAAAAATTCATAAGTTCATCCATCTTTCCACTTAAAACACTATTTTCTTCGATAGCATGCACTTTTTTACTAGTAGATCTTTCGGTGTGCCATTGAGAATAATTAACCATAATATTATCTAGGAGTTTGGTAGCTTCTCCTAAGGTAGTTTCCATTAAAGTGCCTTCGGCGGGTGAATCTAAAAGATTTCTAGAAGCAAAATTCAAGCCAGCATAAAAGTTCTGAATAATCATCCATAGATTCAAACCATGTGTAGGGCAATTACATATCATCAATTTCATTCTCTCCCAAGCTTGTGCAACATTCTCATGATCTAGTTGCTTAAAATTCATAATATTGTTTCTAAGAGAGATGATCTTAGCAGGAGGGGAATACTTAGAGATAAAAGCATCTTTGCACTTATTCCACGAATCAATACTATTTCTAGGCAAAGAGGAGAACCAAGTTTTAGCATGATCTCTAAGTGAAAACGGAAATAACTTCAATTTAACAATATCGTTATCCGTATCCCTTTTCTTTTGCATATCACACAAATCAACAAAGTTGTTTAGATGGGTAGCGGCATCTTCGTTAGGAAGGCCGGAGAATTGATCTTTCATGACAAGATTCAACAAAGCAGCATTGATCTCACAAGATTCAGCATCGGTAATAGGAGCAATCGGAGTGCTAATAAAATCATTGTTGTTGGTATTGGAGAAGTCACACAATTTGGTATTGTTCTGAGCCATAGTGACAAGCAAGCAATCCAACACACACAAGCGAAAAAGAAACAACGAACGATAAACACACGGCGGAAGAAGGGCGAATAAAACGGCGAGGGTGAAGTGGGGGAGAGGAAAACGAGAGGCAAAAAATGTAATGCAAAGGATAAGGGTTTGCGATAGGTACTTGGTACATGACTTTTGCGTAAGCCTCCCCAGCAACGGTGCCAGAAATTCTTCTTGCTACCTCTTGAGCTTGCGTTGTATTCCCTCGAAGAGGAAAGGGAGATGCAGCACAATAGCGTAAGTATTTCCCTCAGTTTTTGAGAACCAAGGTATCAATCCAATAGGAGACCACGCGCCAGTCCCTCGCACCTACACAAACAAATAAGAACTTCACAGCCAACGCGATAAGGGGTTGTCAATCCCTTTACGGTCACCTACGAGAGTGAGATCTGATAGAGATGATAGTTGATATTTTTGGTATTTTTGGTTTAATAAAACAGCAAATAAAAGCGGTAAAAGTAAAGTAGATGAAGATTGATACATTGAGAATAGACACGGGGGCCATAGTTTTCTCTAGTGGCTTCTCTCATGATAGCGATATTCTACGGCGGGTAAACAAATTACTGTCGAGCAATTGATATAAAAGCGAATAATTATGAGACTATCTAGGCATTATCATTGTATATAGGCATCACGTCCGAGACAAGTAGACCGAAACGATTCTGCATCTACTACTATTACTCCACACATCGACCGCTATCCAGCATGCATCTAGTGTATTGAGTTCATACGTACAGAGTAACGCCTTAAGCAAGATGACATGATGTAGAGGGATAAACTCAAGCAATATGATGTAAACCCCAACTTTTTATCCTCGATGGCAACAATACAATACGTGCCTTTCTGCCCCTACTGTCACTGCGAAAGGACTCCGCAAGATTGAACCCAAAGCCAAGAACTTCTCCCATTGCAAGAACTATAGATCCAGTAGGTCAAACCAAACCGATAATTCGAAGAGACTTGCAAGGATATTATGAGCACACATAAAAAGTTCGGAGAAGAACCAAATATCTTTCATAGATAACCTTGATCATAAACTCACAATTCATCCGATCTCGACAAACACACCGCAAAAAGAGATTACATCGAATAGATCTCCTCGAAGACCGATGAGAACTTTGTATTGAGATCCAGAGAGAGAGAAGAAGCCATCTAGATACTAGCTATGGACCCGAAGGTCTGTGGTAAACTACTCACAACTCATGATGAGGGCGATGATGATGATGATGATGAAGGCCTCCGTGATGGATCCCCCTCCGGTGGAGCTCTGGAACAGGCTCCAAGATGGGATCTCCATGGGAACAGAAGCTACGGCGGTGGAATTAGGGTTTTCTCTCTGCGTATGGAGTTTCTGGGGTACGTGGACTTATATAGGATGAAGAAGGGCACCAGGGGCCACACGAGGAGGCCTCGAGGCAGGGGCGCACCCTGGGAAGGGGGCGCGCCCCCCACCCTCGAGGGCGGCTCCTCGATCCTCTGACGTGGTTCTCAAGCTTCCTGGGCGTGATTTTCTCCAAAAATATCTCCCGCGAAGGTTTCATTCCGTTTGGACTCCGTTTGATATTCTTTTTCTGCAAAACCCTGAAATAGGCAAAAAAACAGGAATCTGGACTGGGCCTTTGGGTTAGTAGGTTAGTCCCAAAAATGATATAAAAGTGAATGATAAAGCCCATTAAACATCCAAGACTTCATAAATAATAGCATGGAACAATCAAAAATTATAGATACATTGGAGACGTATCAGATGTTTAATGTGCTTTATCATTCACTTTTATATCATTTTTGGGACTAACCTACTAACCCAAAGGCCCAGTCGAGATTGCTGTTTTTTTGCCTATTTCAGGGTTTTGCAGAAAAAGAATATCAAACGGAGTCCAAACGGAATGAAACCTTCGCGGGAGAGATTTTTGGAGAAAATCACGCACAGGAAGCTTGAGAACCACGTCAGAGGATCGAGGAGCCGCCCTCGAGGGTGGGGGGCGCGCCCCCCTTCCCCGGGCACGCCCCCTGCCTCGAGGCCTCCTCAACTGGCCCCCGGCGCCCTCCTTCTTCCTATATAAGTCCACGTACC
The DNA here is from genome assembly GCA_902687465.1 of Secale cereale. Lineage (NCBI taxonomy): Eukaryota > Viridiplantae > Streptophyta > Magnoliopsida > Poales > Poaceae > Secale > Secale cereale. The sequence goes on along the minus strand of LR738713.1, from coordinate 112,936,959 downwards.
CCAGAAACTCCGTGAACAGAGAGAATGCCCTAATTCCACCACCGTAGCTTCTGTTCCCATGGAGATCCCATCTTGGAGCCTGTTCCGGAGGTCCACCGGAAGGGGATCCATCACGGAGGCCTTCATCATCATCATCATCGCCCTCACCATGAGTTGTGAGTAGTTTACCACAGACCTTCGGGTCCATAGCTAGTATCTAGATGGCTTCTTCTCTCTCTCTGGATCTCAATACAAAGTTCTCCTCAGTCTTCGAGGAGATCTATTCGATGTAATCTCTTTTTGCGGTGTGTTTGTCGAGATCCGATGAATTGTGAGTTTATGATCAAAGTTATCTATGAAAGATAATTGGTTCTTATTTGAACTTTTTATGTGTGCTCGTAATATCCTCGCAACTCTCTTCGAATTATTGGTTTGGTTTGGCCTACTAGATCTATAGTTCTTGCAATGGGAGAAGTGCTTGGTTTTGGGTTCAATCTTGCGGTGTCCTTTCCCAATGACAGTAGGGGAAGCAAGGCACGCATTGTATTGTTGCCATCGAGGATAAAAAGATGGGGTTTATATCATATTGCTTGAGTTTATCCCTCTACATCATGTCATCTTGCTTGAGGCGTTACTCTGTTCGTATAAACTCAATACACTAGATGCGTGCTGGATAGCGGTCGATGTGTGGAGTAATAATAGTAGATGTAGGCAGGAGTCGGTCTACTTGTCTCGGACGTGATGCCTATATACAATGATCATGCCTAGATAGTCTCATAATTATTCGCTTTTCTATCCATTGCTCGACAGTAATTTGTTTACCCGTCGTAGAATATCGCTATCATGAGAGAAGCCACTAGAGAAAACTATGGCCCCCGGGTCTATTCTCAACATATCAATCTACATCTACTTTACTTTTGCCGTTTTTATTTGCTGTTTTATTAAACTAAAAATGCCAAAAAATATAAACTATCATCTCTATCAGATCTCACTTTTGTAAGTGACCGTAAAGGGATTGACAACCCCTTATCGCGTTGGCTGCGAAGTTCTTATTTGTTTGTGCAGGTGCGAGGGACTCGCGCGTGGTCTCCTACTGGATTGATACCTTGGTTCTTAAAAACTGAGGGAAATACTTACGCTACTGTGCTGCATCTCCCTTTCCTCTTCGAGGGAATACAACGCAAGCTCAAGAGGTAGCAGCAGGCGCAAATGGAGATTGGGTTGTTTATATTGGGAACAACTGCAAGTGGGAACTTGTGAATGTGTGCACTCGTCACCGGGTTCCACTTCCAAAAATCGCAGACCACCATGAGGTTCAGCACACAGATAGTCTACGTACATTTAGATACGATCATCATGACATTCGTCTATGGAAGATAGTAATTTCTCGAGTTCCCAACCGCTCTTGGGAATACAAGAACTATGATGTTGTTGCTATCTTCGACCAGCTTGTTGTCGTCTCTGCTTCCACGGATGGATGGATATTGCTTAAAAAATCAATTTACGTACACGAATGAGTACTGTGATGCAATTCAATACGCGCGTCTTGTGTTGGCTGCCACTACTCGTGGCACTGTTTTTGCATGGGATCCTTATTGTTTCGGTACGTTTGTCTTCCGTCGTAATTAGAATTGTTTCATCCACATGCATGCTAGTTAGTATCACCGTACTAATTAACCTTCTTGTGTTTCCAAAGTCCTGTGAACATTCCACCACCTATACTTGAAAAAAATTATAACCAAGGGGGAGATAACGATGGTGAGGATCACGAGCATGAGGACGCGCAGGACCCATATACTCAGTGGCGCTTGGCAACTTATTCCGATTGATCACATCTTCTTGTATGTATACATGGCACTGCTGATGTTACTAACGAAGCAGGTGTTGTCTCCCATGGTCGCACTATCCGGACATATTCCAACATCCGTTGCAGGGTATTCCGGATGGATACTAGTGTACTAGCGCCAGCACCTCCTTCTCCCTGGTTTAGTATTGATAGTCTTGGAGAAAACTCGCTCTTCCTTGGACAAAACTATCCAATGATGGTGAAAGGCGATCCAGCTGCTGTTGACACAACGTTACTACATTTATGAGAAGGAATTGTATCTATACCTTGGACATTGCTATGGTTCCCTACCCTGGCTATCACAATATGTGTCCTGATATAGGCCGCTTCAACCTAGATGATCAGTCCTGCATTGGTCTCGAGATTGACAATAGCTGGCCCTTCCCAGAGAATCAGTTATGGTTCAAAGCAAGCGTTTCCAACACCGAGGATTGGTTGATCTGAAGTTCATTTCATCGCTTTGTTATTTGTTGTGTGAGAAAAACTTTACTTTACTAGAATGTTTTGTTGGAAATAATCTATAATCCAACATGTATCCTCGTTGTTGTTGTGTGTTGATGACTTGTTGTATGTAATGAAGGGTACATTAGCATATGCGTCCCATCAACTCACGCATGATCGCACGTCACACAGGTCACGTGGCGGCACGTATATTATTTTTCTATTTGGATGACAAAAAAAGTACAATGCCACTTTGTATTGGTGTCCATATGAACAGTGCTAGTGATTTTAGTTGCAAAAACTAGATAGTGCTAGAGATTTTTAGCTGCATATTTTGACAAATCGCAGTGTTACAAGGTTGACAAATGGCAATGTTACTAGATAAAAAATGTCAATCTTTCCAGTTTGACAAATGGCAACATACCCAAAATGGCAGATATGCAAATCTTACCCAATTGTTTGTACGTGGTTGCACACGGGTCATGCAAAACAACCGTTTGCGCTGTAGGGGTGCAGAAATCCTGATCGGCACATTTTCCCTTGGCTTCCTGGGGAAGCTATCGGTTTGCGTGTTTTATTTTTGAAAACCAGTGACGTTTTTTTCAAAAGAAAATCGTTCGATAAGTCTGTACATTAAGAGAGTAAAACGCAAGTTCGTTCAAACCATATATTTCATTCAGTCACACTGTGAATTTATATTCATATGATCGAGGCAGCGAAGGCAGCGTTTCGCGTCGTAGTTGTTGTTGTCGTCCTCCGGGACAGCGTTGTTGAAGTCTTCAAGGCAGCATAAAATGTTCTTCAAATGTAAATCAAACATTATGTCGTCACGCGATCGACGGGCGGGGCGCGGGGGGACAGCAACTGGCGCCGCTGAGAGGTAGGGGTCGACGGCAGCGTCCCATGCCGCTGAGGGGGGGCGCGCACAGGCACAAGCACAGGCACGGCGGGTGCAGCCAAACGCACGGGGACCGGCGCCGCAGTGGGTGGAGGGGCGCGCACGGGCGCGGCGGGTGCAGCCAAACGCACGGGGGCCGGCGCCACAGTGGGTGGAGGGGCGCGCACGGGCACGGGCGCTGGCGTTGGCATGTTCACGAGCTCGGCGGGTCCGCGGAGACCTCGCTGACGCCCGCGGCTTCCAGCTCTGCGATGGTGCTCGGCGACCAGCCCGCCAATGCTACGGGGATGGTCACTAGCGCGGGCGCGGGGATGGGTGCTGGGACGGGAGCGGGGGCAGCAACCGTCGCGGCCAGGTCATTCTGGGCCATGTCCATGAGGCCCCATTCCTCCTTATTTTCTATCTACTCCGGCTCGAAGTCGACTTCACCAAACTTGAAGACTAGTGGCAGATGATCATTCTACGCCATGGCGGTGGTGGCCTGCGGGGGGGAGGGGAATGGGAGGCGAACAGTAAGGCCGCCAGTATTAAACAGCGGCTCGGGTGCCATTAATGGAGAGGAAGGCGGGCGGCCATGGAAGTCAAAGGGCTCGCTTCCCAGTGAGCCTGCGCGGTGTATAGCTCACACGCTTCCCGGTGAGCTTGTGCATTGGAGGACAACTTGCACGCCTCTCGGTCAGCCTGCGCACCGGACTGCGCTCGCACGCCTCCCATTCAATCAAGGTCAAGCAGTTGTCCACACGGCACCTCCTACAACCATTAAAACCAATACATGTGGCGTCACGTGAATGGTTAATAGAACGCACACGTTTTGAATTATACAAACGTTTGAGATATTAAAGTGGCGGCTATTTTTTCAAAATGCCTTTGTTGGCTGTCATTATTCGAGTGCGCCTTCTCTCAAAATGGACACGAAAAATACCACATCATGTCAGGTGCCATTCCATGATAGTATGCCAAGTTTCATCAATTTCAGACGAGTTTTGGATTTACTAGAATTTAAAAACTAGGCATTTTAATGTTTTGTCGGCAATCAACGGTGCCCTGGTGTTTGAAATTCATTCCCATTTCTTGCATGGGACCTAAGCATGCACCCAAGGACACATATTTGATTTTTCAACCAATTTATATGCACTGGAGCATGTGCATGTAGTTCAAATTTGAATTATGCACATAAATGCATTGAAAACTTAGTTAATGCATAAAAATGTCCAAAAGAAGCCCGAAATATCACAAAAATTGACACAACACTCCTGTTTTTCTATGTTGACATGAGAAAAAATTTAGAAGCAATAAGAGGCGGTGGATATCGTTTCGTCCCCAAAGGTGGGACATTCCCTACCGAAACCATGAAGCTTGTTGTCAGAAGCTCTGGTTTGTGAGAAGCATATACCCAAACCTGCCCCAAACGGGTCAAAAAAATTACCACGGCATGTTGATGCCACTCCATGAAAGCATGCCAAGTTTCATGAATTTCAGACGAGTTTTGGATTCACTAGAATTTAAAAATGAGGCATCTCAATGTTTTGCCGGCAATCAACGGTGCCCTGGTGTTTGAAATTCATTCCCATTTCTTGCATGGGACCTAAGCATGCACCCAAGAACACAGATTTGATTTTTTTAACCAATGTATATGCACTGGAGCATGTGCATGTTGTTCAAATTTGAATTATGCACATAAATGCATTGAAATCTCAGTTAATGCATAAAAATGTCCAAACGAACCCCGAAAAATACCAAAAATTGACACAACACTCATGTTGTTCTATGTTAACACGAGAAAAAATTTGAAAGCAATAAGAGGCAATGGATATCGTTTCGTCCCAAAGGTGGGACGTTCCCTACCGAAACCATCATGCTTGTTGTGAGAAGCTCTGGTTTGTGAGAAGCATATACCCGAACCTGCCCCAAATGGGACAAATTTTTTAACACGGCGTGTTGATGCCGCTCCATGAAAGCATGCCAAGTTTCATGAATTTTAGACGAGTTTTGGATTTACTTGAATTTAAAAACCAGGCATATCAACGTTTTGCCGGCAATCAACAGTGCCCTCATGTTTGAATTTCATTCCCATCTCTTGCATGGGACCTAGAAATTCACCCAAGGAGACATATTAGATTTTTCAACCAACCTTAGTGCATTGGAGCATGTGCTTGTAGTTCAAATTTGAATTATGCACATAAAATGCCTAGAAAACCCAGTTGATGCATAAAAATGTCCAAACGAACCCCGAAAAATCACAAAAATTGACACAACACTCCTGTTATTCTATGTTGACACTAGATTTTTTTTGAAAGCAATAAGAGGCAATGGATATCGTTTCGTCCCCAAATGTGGGACGTTCCCTATCAAAACCGTCATGCTTGTTGTGAGAAGCTCTGGTTTGTGAGAAGCTTATACACGAACCTGTCCCAAATGGGACAATTTTTTTACCATGGCATGTTGATGTCGCTCCATGATAGCATGCCAAGTTTCATGAATTTCATATGAGTTTTGGATTTTACTAGAATTTAAAAAGTAGGCATCTCAACATTTTAACGGCAATCAACAGTGCCCTAGTGTTTGAATTTCATTCCCATCTCTTGCATGGGACCTAGAAATTCACCCAAGGACACACATGTGATTTTTCAACCAACTTTAGTGCATTGGAGCATGTGCTTGAGGTTCAAATTTAAATTATGCACATAAAATGCCTAGAAAACCCAGTTAATGTATAAAAAATGTCAAACGAACCTCGAAAAATTCCAAGATTGAACACAACACTCCTGTTGTTATATGTTGACACTAGAAAAAATTTGAAAGCAATAAGAGGCAACGGATATCGTCCCATCACCAAAGGTGGTACATTCCCTATCGAAACCATTATGCTTGTTGTGAGAAGCTTATACCCGAACCTGCCCCAAATGGGACAAAATTTTCACCACGGCATGTTGATGCCGCTCCATGATAGCACGCCAAGTTTCATGAATTTCAGACAAGTTTTGGATTTACTAGAATTTAAAAACTAGGCATCTCAATGTTTTGGTGGCAATCAACAGTGCCATGGTGTTTGAATTTAATTCCCATCTCTCGCATGGGACCTAGAAATTCACCCAAGGACACACATGTGATTTTTCCACCAACTTTGGTGCATTGGAGCATGTGCTCGTAGCTCAAATTTGAATTATGCACATAAAATGCCTAGAAAACCTAGTTAATGTATAAAAAATGACAAACGAACCCCGAAAAATTGCAAGATTGAACACAACACTCATGTTGTTCTTTGTTAACACTAGAAATTTTTTGAAAGCAATAAGAGGCAACGGATATCGTCTCGTCCCCAAAGGTGGTACGTTCCCTATCGAAACCATCATGCTTGTTGTGAGAAGCTCTGGTTTGTGAGAAGCTTATACAACCTGCCCCAAATGGGACAAAATTTTCACCACGGCATGTTGATGCCGCTCCATGATAGCATGCCAAGTTTCATGAATTTCATACGAGTTTTGGATTTACTAGAATTTAAAAACCAAGTATCTCAACGTTTTGCCGGCAATCAACAGTGCCCTGGTGTTTGAAATTCATTCCCATCTCTTGCATGGGACCTAGAAATTCACCCAAGGACACACATGTGATTTTGCAACCAACTTCCGTGCATTGGAGCATGTGCTCGTAGTTCAAATTTGAATTATGCACATAAAATGCCTAGAAAACCTAGTTGATGTATAAAAAAGGCCAAACAAACCCCGAAAAATTCATTCCCATTTCTTCCATGGGACCTAAGCATGCACTGAAGGGCACAGATTTGTTTTTTCAACCAATTTGTATGCACCAGCGCATGTGCATGTGGTTTAATTTTGAATTGTGCACCTGAAATGTCTAGAAAACCAGTTTAATGTATGAAATGTCCAAACGAACCCTGAATAATTCCAATTCTTTTATGACACACATACAGTTGCATGTTCATTGCAGATAAAAGGTCTAGCAATTCAAACACCGTCCATTGCTGTTGTGACCCCATTTGTAATTCAAATCAAGTAGATCCCACACAGTTTATTCTCACCAACCATCTGAGATATAGTACAAAATATCTTGGAGCACTGTCGGTGTATATTACGCCTATGGCTTACGCGAGAAGGTGTGTCGGCTACAGTCCACAGCCGGCGTGTCAAGCACACTAGCTCGCTCCCCCAAAATTCCCGCCTCTGCATCCCTCGCAATCTCGGAAATATCTACCGCCTAGAAGGTTTTAATGTTTGATAGCACACAATTAGTATGCGCGGACCGTGTGCGATGTTTGTTACTCCCGCTTTGCTTCAGTCCCTTGATTCAAATTTTCAGTAGCCCCAACATTTTACTCCCACCTTTGCATCCCTCGCAATCTCAAAAATATCTGCTCGCCCTTGATCCAAATTTTCAGTAGCCCCGCCTTGTTACTCCCGCCTAGTAAAATTTTCAGTTGCCGCGGTATTTCCTCAACCACAACCTCCGCTCACACAGACACACACAACCCTCGAAACCATTGGTAGGTCGTCGCCATCGCCGGCGCCTCCATCCTCAACCTCTGCCTGTGTGTCGGGGAGCTCTAGTAGCCAATGGCCAAAAAGAGGTTTATCGCGGTCTTTTAGCCCAACGCCGGCGAGGTGGCCGCCGAGGTGTCCCCGTCGTCCTCCGCGGGGCCGATCCGCCGTCGCCGGTCCCCCAACCGGCCCGCCGCCGCGCCCCTACGCAGGTTCGAGGACTTCCCTGTCCTCCCCCGGCCCTGGCAGCCGACGAAGTCCTACCTCGGGGTCCAGCAGCGGCGGTGGGGGACGTGGGTCGTCGAGAATACAGGTCGAGAGACCCATACCCGCCGGTGGCTCAGTAGCTTCCACACGGCCGAGCTCGCGGCCATGGAGTACGACCGCTGGTAGGTCTGCTACCACCACGCGACGGCTAGGCTCAATTTCCCCTTCGGCACATGTCCGGTCCACCTCGTTCCGCCGGAGCTAGGGGTGGTGACCTCGGCTATGGCGTGGGAGGACCGCGAGGCATGAGAGCGTCTCGAGGTCAAGGCCGCCGACGAGTCCTACATGCAAGAGCCCCACCAGCAGCACCCGGAGCTCGTGGAGGCGGAGCGGGCGATCTTTGCCAGCGCGGAGGGCGGCGACGTTATCGCGCTCTCCTCCCATGACGAGGTCGAAGGTGGTGAGGACGGCGATATGGAGGGCGGTGAGGTTCTCGCGCTCTCCTTTGAATACGACGTCGAAGGCGGCGGCGACGGCGGCGCGGAGGGCGGCGAGGTGGGCCCCGAGGACGAGGAGATCGACATCGACGAGTGGAGGAGTGCCTTCCCCAACGACCCCGGCGACGGTACTGGCCCGGACCCGGCTTGCGGCACACCGTACATGACAAGGAAGGATTGGCTCGACCTCTACTTCGACTGAAAGTAGTTTAGCTTAGTTTAAATTTATGTTTTATGTTCGGTTATGCAAAACTATCTATGTTTATGTTTGAATGCATGCTACTTTCGGTTGAACCTGCTTTGAACTTGATCAAATTGAAGTTTAGAACCTTAAGTTTAGGAGATCGACTAGAAAAGGTGAAAAATTGCTGGAGTATATATATATCCACTAAGGGTTTTAGTCCTTTAACTTTTTAAGGATCCCTTAGAGATGTCCTTATGACTTGTTTATTTCAGTTCTTCACAATGTGATGCTCTATATGTGCAACTATTTGTTGTGCAGTTCAATTTCATCAATAACAGCTTCAACAATACCACTATGAATTATGATATTTGGTTGTTGTTAAGGATATTGCAGTTAACATGCCTTTTCGTTTTTCAATTGTTGTTTAGCAACATGCATTGTACTGAATGATTAAATATGCAATCCCAGGCTACATAGCAATAAGGAAGAGTGTTACCTTAATGTTATGATGATGTCTAGATATACATGTAATAAAAACTTATATAATGGGATGGATGGAGTGTTGTACTACATCATTTTTCAATTGTTGTTTAGCTTCTAATATTAACTTGGTGCTTTTAGGTACATATATCATTGCCAAAGATCCACCACTTCGACCCTTTCTGCGTATGGGGCAATGAGATATTCATGAACCAACATCAAGTGAGGAAACTGATAAAGATTGTTACTAAAATGGGTCAAAAGATGTCAATCGAACTATCTGTTTACACTTTATGCAAGACAACAGTGAACTGCAGGATGGTAAGTAAGAACCATGTAGCCTTGTTTTTACTGCCCGTAATGAGTTGTGTTAGATGACAATATCTGATTTTTTTTCTTTTGCAGTGGATCCTGAAGCAGTTTACTCAAGATTACCTCTCAAACTACATGATTGGCGGTCGGCCGTCACAAGGGGTTGGACTAGAGTCCTGCATGCCTTCTGCATCCACGAGAGCACAATGGGGCCATTCCGCTTCACCTTGTTCAGCAACTGGAATGCATGTCGCCTCTTTCTTTACCATCTATAATAGTACAAGTATAGAACCCTGGTACATCATTCTTTATTTGGTGCTTCTATAATTCTTAAACATATGTACCTGTGAATCGAATAATGCATTGGTTGTTTGAACTTGATGGATATGAATAAAGCTATAGCCTACTTTCAAGTTTAAATTAGGTACAATTTTAAATAGCAGCAATTAAATTAGGGCGAAATTATGTTGCGCAGGTCATTACGGCACACATGGTAAAACACAAACGTTTGCGATATACACCATAATCTGAGACGGTTCACAGAGAGGAAACGTGTGCAAACATGCACACATTTGCCGTTCGCAAAGTGTGTGTGATGTCAGACACTATCATATACAGTGCGGGAAAACTAAATGTGTGTGATTGTCTACTTATCGTACACGATTTATAATCATGACCTGTTTGTGATATGCCAGGCATCGTAAATCTCTCATGCCTGGAATCTGTCTGGAAAGCTCTCGTGCCTAGAATCTGTCTGGTTTTAGGCAGAACCACAAAACTCCGACCGCGATGGCAATGCGAGCACAAACGAGTAGCAAGGATGAAGCGTTTGGGATATTCAAGATATTGGAAATGATTATATAAGGACAACTATATGCATCAAGGCTCCCTATCCTCAACAGTTTCTGGGTCATGTGGGAAGGACTCCCCTATCGCCCACACTCACTTGGCGACGGTTCCAAATGTCGTCACGAAAAGGGGTTAAAACCGTTTGTTTAGGACCGACGCGCACCAGTGTTGCATGCACGCATAAGCATATCATGCATAGCATTGTCTTCATCTGCATCAAATTGCAGGGTTCTTGCCGTGGACTGGGTCCCTAAGAGAGGAAAAAAAGACAAGCCTACAATGCAACCCCTGGCAAGCCAAACAAATAAGTTCATTTTTTTACCCATACGTGTTATGTAAACCTAGACTTGTGCATATGAAAACCTCATCACCTTTGAAACTTAGGTGCTCCCATCCTTTTGATCGAACGTTGCTTTGGCTGGGATGGTCGTAGTGGCCTTTGGTAAAAAGGGATTGGCGGGGGGCTAGTCCCTCTTTGTAGTTCAATGCCTGGCAGGCTCAGCCCCGCGGCAGCAAACCGAGGGTACCCGGCAAGATAGCTTGCCGGGATAAACTTGTTTACCTAAGAGTATAGAGGCATCCCACCTCTGCATGGATACTATACATGCACAAGTACCCGACAAAGCATGTCTTTTTCATTAATATGCTGATAAGTAAGTACAGATTTTACAGAACACAAACATGGGTAAAAAAGATTACATAATTTATACTAAAGTTTGGCAAGCGCCTACATATTTTAGACTGAAAAGGATAAGTACCCAGTAATGCCCTCATCTTGTTCCTCTTCTCTTAGGATTACAGGAGGAGACGAAGGAGTCGGAGGGGAAGCCCAGCTGGGATTCAGCACCTCCCCAGGATCAAGAGGACACCTCGCCCAGGTTGGGAGGAAGAGACCGGAGGGCAGGCGCAAATGGTGGTGCTGTCGAAGCCCAGCCGGTGATGATGGTGCGGCCGGCAATCACGCCACGTCGGAGTAGTCGTTCTCGCTGTTGACGCATCGTGGGTTGTCGTCGCCCTCCTTGCAACGATTGCACGGGGAAGCACCCCCCATCGCCGCTCAAGCCTCCATCACAGCGGTAATGGCGGGCACCAGTCGCTCCAGGAAACTCCAAATAGAGCATGGACGCATGCTCGTCCCCGCCAGCCCGGAGTTAGAAGAACACTCTCCCTTGAAGAATCACGTGCACGCCTGAAGTTTTCGCTCATGCGCCGGGCGAGCAGTACCACGAGAGAAGAGACCCACCGCAACCCATGGTGGATCACTCACGTGGTCTCCCGCGCTCAGTTGCTACTTCTATCACGACCCCTTTCCACCCTCATCGGGGAGGGGAGGTCAGGCCACGATCGGCCGCCGCGCCCCGTATTCGTTATGGACATCGGCGCGACGCCGCTTGCGTGATCTCTCTATGGAAAGGGGATTGTGGACGGCCCGACAACAAGCACGCCATAGCCTCCGCCCCCGACGTTGCGGCCGCGCCGCCCGCACCCCCATTCCAGATCACTCCTACCCACATCGGACGCAAGACCACGACGCCAGCCCGGGGGCTGACCCCAGTCATCTCCCCTTGGCATGGTCAGGGGGAACTAGAGATGGAGGGGGGAGGTGCGTGGATGAGCCTTCCGCTCCCCCTCCCCCTCTTTTATAATTGAAACCAGAGCTGTGGGGCTGGTCCTTCGAAGGACAACCGCCACCCCGCTCAGCCAACCCAAGAAGACTGGGCCTAGACCATGGCTCTCTCTCCGCGCCACACGCCTCCGTCACCTACCCCGCGCGGTGCATGCGGCATACATGGCGGAGGGAATCAACGCGGTGGGATGAGTGAATTTGTAGTTACTCCCCCGTGCGTTAAAGCCGTTCATTGGCCACTATAGAAACGGCCCCACGGCAGTTGGCGTTACGCGACGAGCGGGAAAAGCAGAAATCGCCCTCATTCAAGCACAGGTTAATGAAGGAGCAAGAAAAATATCAGAGGTGATCCAGCTCAAGACCGCTGCCTGTGTACTTATTAGAGCCTACCCCGACGACGTCCGGCGATGCATTTGGGGCATGATCGAGGGCTTCTATCGGTGCAACAAACCTGGGTGTATGTTGCTTAGACTGTACATAGGCACGGAGCCAAGGTTGAAGCATCCAAGACCAAGACCAAGCAGAAGAAGATAGCCCTTTGAGAAATTAAGGGGCGGATCAAGAGGACCAAACCAAGGCAGAGGAGTAAAACACCACCAAGGAAAAGGCCTCCCTTGCCGGGCAGGCGAGCCTGGCAAGGGCGAGGCTGCCCCGAAGGCAAGCCCCAATACCCAGCAAGCCTGCCGGGGACGCGAGGGGCAGATTATCTCAACTAGGCACCACCACGTCACCTCACAGCAATGCAAGTCATCAATAGGTGCGGTGTCAAGCCCCCAAGTGACTAAGTGGCAGCTATTTTCCACATGGCGACCACTTCCAGCAAAGATAACCTGCAGATGACACCCATAAAGCGACGTGTCAAGCAGACAGGTGAGGAGGTGGCAATATTGGCCCGACAAGGCTTGTCGGGCCACTCCTTGACATGACACTAAGCGGCGCATTTAATGCGCCTTGTCCTGTCTGTAGAGTTAGGTATGATAGCACTGTTTGCTATCTAATCAGTACACAATGACTGATTTGCCACTGTGGTGACCCCTTAATCTATAAAAGGAGGCCCATGGCGACCAAAGAAGGGATGGGGGACCCTAGACCTTTGTACCCACGTACGCACGTAGTGGCTCTCGCCCCTAGGCAACCTGGGCACGAGCGTTGCACTTTCCACCATAGTCCACCCATCAATCCACCAAAGCAGGAGTAGGGTTTTATGCCTCGCGGCGGCCCGAACCTGGGTAAAAATCGCCTGTGTGACCGACGCCGCGCTGCTGCACGCCCTCCGCTCTTTGTGCAACGTGCCACTCCCCCTTGCCGAACCACAAAGGGGCTGTAGGCCCCATATGTTTCTGTGTTCCCCCGCGACAGTTCCAATCCCATGTTCCAATGTCATCCAATAGCATATACCATGTCAATGCCTCTCCCTCCAAAGATAAAGGGAATACCTTCTTCTTAACTCCATCCTAGGATAAACCTGCAAGCTTAAACAATCCACAAATTTCTTCCACATAAATTAAGTGCATATCAGGGTGTACCCTTCCATCTCCTGCATAAGGATTAGCTAGCAGTTTATCTAACATATTCAAAGGAATCTTGTAATAAATATTTTCAGTAGGTTCAATAGGTTGAAGGGCAACTCGCATGGCTTCCGGGCGAGGTGAAGATACCCTGAACAATCCCCTTCAATGATTATTTTCCATAGTGACACGTGATAGTAAATTTCAGCACGTATTATAAATGTTTCCTTACCAGCTTCCACTTACCAAAGGCGCTTCACTCCCCGACAATGGTGCGGGATAGAGTCTTGATGACCCACAAGTATAGGGGACCAATCTTAGTCCTTTCAATAAGTAAGAGTGTCAAACCCAATGAGGAGTAGAAGGTAATTATAAGCGGTTTTTAGCAAGGTATTCTCTGCAAGTACTGAAAGTAACTGTCGGTGTCAAAACCAGCGGATCTCGGGTAGGGGGCGAACTGTGCGTCTAAGGTCGATGGTTACAGGACACTGGGGACACGATGTTTACCCAGGTTCGGGCCCTCTCTATGGAGGTAATACCCTACTTCCTGCTTGATTGATCTTGATGAATATGAGTATTACAAGAGTTGATCTACCACGAGATCGTGATGGCTAAACCCTAGAAGCCTAGACTGTATGACTATGGTAATGTGTCTCTCCTTTCTGGACTACACCCTCCGGTTTATATAGACACCGAGGGGATCTTGGGTTATATAGAGTCGGTTACATAAGAAGGAATCTTCATAGTCAATCGCCAAGCTTGCCTTCCACGCCAAGGAGAGTCCAATCCAGACATGGGTACAGTCTTCGGCCTTCATGTCTTCACAACCCACTAGTCCGGCCCATTAATAATAGGCCGGACGCCCGAGGACCCCTTAGTCCAGGACTCCCTCAGTAGCCCCTGAACCTCGCTTCAATGACGAGGAGTTTGGCGCGCAGATTGTAGTCGGCATTGCAAGGCGGGTTCCCTTTTTTCTGAACTCCAAGATAGTCTTCGGATGCAATGATAGTATCCAGACCTGTCGTACACACCATACACAACCACAGAGAGAATATAATTCTACACAAGTCCAATCTGCTGACAAATTTTGTAGCATGACATCACATCTGACCGATCATAATTCCGGACCGCTTTGTGCCCGACGTTCCACGTCCCAAGACGCGGTTGCCATCGGTATGTCTTGTCGAAGCAGAGATCGTGTCCCCTTATTGTGAGATTCTCATCAATGCGGGCATGGGTAACCCAACCGTGCGGTTCACATAGGCCTTAGGAATAGGCGAATTCTGAGGTGAGTGGGGAGGCGTTCAATATTTACTGCCTTTATAAGGGGATAAGGACTCCCTCTTCCTCTCCCACGCCTTCTCTCTATCTCTGCCCTTCCAATCTCGAGCTCCAGCGCCCAAGTTCTCATCTCTTTTCCACTCGAGCTAGCACTCATCCATGTCCGGATCCGGAGGTCAGGGCAAGTGGATGGTTTCCTCCGTCAAGGAGGAGGACATTAATGAGCTTCGGGAGGCCAGATATTTGGCGAAGGAAATCGCCCACCGTCTGTCGGCCGAGGGACAAGTCGTCCCTACACCGGAGCACAAAGAGAGGGTGATATTCATCCCTCATTTCTTCCACGAACTAGGGTTTCCACTCCACCCTTTCGTCCACGGGCTGATGTATTATTACGGGATAGATTTCCACGATTAGTACCCGAATTCCTTCCTCAACATCACGGCGTTTATCGTCGTATGTGAGGCCTTCCTCTGCATCCAACCCCACTTCGGGCTGTGGCTCAAAGTCTTCAACGTGAAGCCGAAGGTGGTGGATGGCCAGCACGCGGAGTGCGGAGGAGCCATGGTGAGTAAGTTGTCCAACGTCTCCTGGCCGAAAGGCACTTTTGTGGAGACAGTAAAGGAGTGGCAGAAACAGTGGTTCTACATCGCTGGCCGCAGCTGCCGAATTTCGCTCCGGCGCTCCCATGCGACTCACCTCCTGGGTCGAGAAGAGTCCGAACTGGTGTTCGCCCGATGAGCTGATTGCACTGCAGACACACATTAAAAGCATGATAGCCAAGAACGTCAAGCTCGTCGATGTAATTCAGGTGATGTTGGTTCGCCGGATCCTCCCGTGCAAACGCAGAAGTCGCCCTCTGTGGGAGTTCAATCCAAAGAAGCACCAAACCCTCGTGAGGATCTTTGAAACCACTCACGAGGGTGCCTGGAGGTTGCTCTTCAAGGGCAACGAGAAACCGTCGGCCACAGATTCAGACCGTGGGCACGACATTAAACACCTCGACGGCAAGGTATGTTATTTTTAACGTATCCCCTACTTGTTTGTTTCGAGGATGATGTCTGAGCTTTTCTCATTTGCTTTTTCGGGATTGGGCAGAGAGGGCGAAGCGGATCCAGTGTCCGGCTCCGCTGCCTGAAGAACCGGTCATCCCACGTCTGGCGAAGATGCTGGTGCCGGCACCATATAAGGCGCCGGAGAAGAAGGACACGAAGACGGCCAAGAGGGCCAAAAGTGGCCCCCGTCGTACGGGTGCTTCGGATGTGACGTCCGAATACGAAGAGACCCATTCCTCCGTCCCTGAGGACGATGACGAGGAAGAGGAGGAGGAGGAGGAGGATAAGAACCGTCCCCCTGAAGAGGGGAAGAAGAAAAGGGGGGCCTCCATGAATCTGGAGGCGGGAACGCCCAAGAAGGGGAAGGGCGCCCTTGCGGTCAACACCGCGTGGGACGTTGACAGCAGTCCGGAGTGACGCCTCCGCACTAAGCCTCGGGCCGTATCGTAAGTACTATGAGTCACGTATGCAAGTGTACCCGGCCTCTCCTTTTTGTTGTTTTGACGTGGTTAATTGTGCTATTGCAGTCCGGCTCATGACAGCATCCAGCGATCTTCATCTAGAGGTTCGTTGGATCCGGTGGAAATGGCCAGCATGTTGCCGCCGCCCACTTATTCCCCCGAGGCCAAGGACGACACTGAAGTATTGTCCCAGAGGACCGCTCCGAGCCGCGAAGGGACCCAGGATGCTGTCCAGGAGGCGCCGCGAGGCGAGTCCTCCGCTGCCAGACACATGGGGGAGCCGATCCCCATGGAGACTGGCGAGGAGGGACGTATTCAGTTCGGCCCTCAGCCGAATACGATTTTGGGGATCGATGCGGCCCCAGAATCCGGTGCACACCTTCCTTCGAAGGGGGTGCGCCAATTCCACCGATGGCCCATGTCCAACTAGGGGCACCGGATAACCTGATGGAGGCGCTACAAAGCGCCTCCATTATGGACGAGCACTGTGTCCTTATGGGTACGGTGATTGAGAGGGTTCAGTCCGTCAAGAGCGGACTGAACGAGGCCTGCAACAATCTGTTGACAGGTTTTGAGGTAAGTCTCGTAAAGAAAACACCCTGTGTTGATAGTAGCCCCTGAGACATTGTCCGGTGTTCGGAAAGAGAGACCGGACAGAGGATCAACCCTTTGTAGGAGACTAACTTGATATGTATGAATGAGCAGGCGTCGCTGTTGGCCGCGACCTCGCATGCTGCAGAAGTCTCTGAACTGAAGCAGAGGTTGGAGCGGGCCGAGAATGAGCTCGGCGAGGTGAAGATTCAGCTCCGGGAGAAGCAAGGTGAGTGATGACTTGCTGTGTATTCAGAAAGAATAAGCGGTGAGAATTGACCAGGTTGTCATAATATGTGTAGGGGCGGCGACCGAGGTCGAGGCCCTAAAAATGCCCTGGCCGAAGCCGAGGGGAAGGCTGTCTAGCAGCAAGTCGCCCGTAAGAACCTTAAGGCCCGGGTCAGCGAGGTCCAGCAGGAGCTCCAAGACACGGTGAATAAGTGCAAAGCCTTGGAGCGCGAGGCATCGGCTTAAGAGACCAAACTTACCAAGGCTCGCCAAAGTGCGGAGACCGCACGGAATGAAGCCCGGGAAGCTCTCCAGGAGATCCAGGAGGCCAAGAAGATTGCAGTGAGTAAGGCTTTTAACATGCAAAGCAAGTATGCGGAGAGGAAGTACCTTTTACTAACCCGGATTCGGAGTTGCCCAGTGGCTTTTGCGGATCTACCCCGCAGCGTGTCCGATGCTACGGAGTTGTTCCGAGCCAGAGAAGGGAATTCCACGGAGAAGCTGTTCTGGTCGCAGTATGATGTGCCCGTACATTCGGTGCCCTTTGTCGATCAACTGAAGCAGTTAGTCGAGCTACACAGGGTGGCCGAACTGGCCATGAAGGATTTAATAATTGGCTATGGCCAGCCAAAGCTATACCCAGCAGTTATTTTGGCCTCGTGAAGCTCGTGGTGGAAGCCTGTCCGCGGCTAGACATCGTCAAGCGATCAGTGTGCATTGAAGGTGCCCACATGGCCTTCGCCCGTTGCAAGATGTGGTGGGTGAAGATGGACGCCGTCGAGGTGGCCAGGGGCCGCCCGAGGGCAAGGAGCACCGCACACCCGAGAAATATTTTGCGGATGTTCTAGAAGGGTCTCGACTTGTAGCAGCGTAGTGCGGGTAGGACATTATTTTCAAATGAATATATTCGTTTTTTGTCTTTGCCTTGTATGAAAACAAAGCCAGTTTGTAATATAATGTTTGTTATGTTTTAATTGTTTCCTCCTGTGTGGCCGTGTTTTATGGAATCTGAGGGTTGGCCAGTTGTCGGCTTCTGCCCTCACGTAGGTAGTACGGAGGTGTTCGGGATGGAATCTAAACAATATTTATCCGATTATATGGTCCTTGAAGGAGTTGTTTAGCGCAACGAACTAGGCAATCAGACTATGCGGCTTGAACGCCCTCACTTAGCCATAGGAGTTTTATAATAAAACATGGGCGCAGCCCCTGGTATATGAACCAGAGTGCTGTCAGCGTCTGATCGGGAAGTACCGATCCTTCGTGTAATGCGGAAAAAATCTCCAGCGATTTTCAACCTCTCGAACAGCTGACCGGCTGCTCATCCGGGTAAACCAGGGCACAATCACAGTAGTTCTCCCTTTACTATCCTAGCCGATGTAGCGGAACGTAGGGTAGCAAGCACAGGAGCCAGGCAACCCAACAATTGACCAAAGACATGATTCGGAGCCAATGCATATAATGCTAAATTCGGGGTGCCGAACTTATCTATAAGAAGTGTTCAGACTTTGTTGCCGTATTATGGGGCGGTGAGGAGCCCTGGCAAATATGAAACGTACCTAAGTGTACGGGTTCTAGAATATAAGTAGTTAATGGCAAAGGAAAACAGAAAAAGAGCAGAGGTAATATTTGTGGACCTTGAACCTGGGCCGTGAACTGCTTCCATTATAATTGGATTGATGCGTTAAAGCGCGTCGATACAAATAGTGTGATAAACAACCGGCTATTTAACATGCCGCCACCGAAGGCAAGCTGCGTGTGAGTCCTAAAAATAGGTAGAGTAACAATTAAATTGACCTCTAGGGCTTCTCCTGTACGCATGTGCTTCATGTCATTCTGCTGTACTTATCCTTGGACAGGACCAGCAATCAGGCCCTCGAAGGAGGCATGTGTAAAACCTGAGAAGGGAAGAGGAAATAGTGAAGGTGTATGTGAGTCCGGGATCGATCTAGCCGAACTGTGGATCACAAGCTAGCTGTGCCTCCGTCAGTGCCCATGGAATTTTGAGTGCGTAATTATGTATGTGTGGTACGAATGCCGCTACCTCATCGGGACTAGAACGGAGGCCGAATTTCTACTTGAGCTCTTGACGAGTCGAGCTATCCTGTTGCACTATAGTCCGGACCCTCTTGATGATGTCCAGGGGCTCGGTAGCCGGATTATGGTTCTGCTTGAGAAGGCCGCTTTGTACCTCTGCTGCCAGTGCGGCTGTGTGCTCCTCTGTACGGAGGGAGCGTTCAGTGTTTCGTTGACTGTTATGACGCCGCGTGGACCGGGCATCTTCAGCTTGAGATAAGCATAGTGTGGTACCGCGTTGAATCTTGCAAACGCGGTTTGTCCGAGCAGTGTGTGGTAGCCACTGCGAAAGGGGACAATGTCGAAGATTAGCTCTTCGCTTCAGAAGTTGTCCGGGGAACCGAAGACCACTTCCAGCGTGATTGAGCCCGTACAACGGGCTTCTACGCCTGGTATGACTCCTTTAAAGGTAGTCTTTGTGGGTTTTATTCGTGAGGGATTAATGCCCATTTTGCGCATTGTATCTTGATAGAGCAGGTTGAGGCTGCTGCCTCTGTCCATTAGGACTCATGTTAGGTGAAATCCATCGACGATTGGGTCGAGAACCAGTGCGGCCGAACCGCCGTGGCGGATACTAGTTGGGTGATCTCGACGATCGAAGGTGATCGAGAATGACGACCACGGGTTAAATTTGGGGTGACTGGTTCTACCGCGTAGACGTCCCTGAGTGCGCGCTTGCTTGCGCTCCCTTTTGGGGATGTGTGTAGCATATATCATGTTCACCGGTTTGACTTGAGGGGGGAATTTCTTCTGCCCCCCAGTGTTTGGCTGTCGGGGCTCTTCGTTGTCATCCTCACTTTGTGATCCCTTTTCCTTGTTCTCGGCATTTAACTTGCCGGCCTGTTTAAAGACCCAACAATCTCTGTTGGTATGGTTGGCTTGTTTGTCTGGGGTGCCATGTATCTGGCATGGACGGTCGAGTATGTGGTCCAAGCTAGATGGTCCCTCGTTGTTCCTTTTGTAGGGCTTCTTCCGCTGATCTGACTTGGAGCCGCTGAATCAACCATTAACTGTAGTGTGATCGATGTTATCGCCATTGCTTAGATGTTTGTGTCTATTTCGTCGGAGCTTGCCGGTGCTGTTTTTGGCCTCGGAGGGGCCTGCCTCGCTGGCTGTGTTTTTACTACGAGCCAGCCAGCTATCCTCACCCGCGCAAAAGTGGGTCATGAGTGCCGTGAGGGATGCCATGGATTTTGACTTTTCTTGGCCAAGGTGGCGGGCAAGCCATTCGTCAGGGATGCTGTGTTTGAAGGCCACTAGGGCTTCGGCATCCAGACAGTCAACGATCTGGTTCTTTTTGCTTAGGAACGTGATGACCCACAAGTGTAGGGGATCTATCGTAGTCCTTTCGATAAGTAAGAGTGTTGAACCCAACGAGGAGCAGAAGGAAATGATAGGCAGTTTTCAGTAAGGTATTTTCTGCAAGCACTGAAATTATAGGTAACACATAGTTTTGTGATAAGGTAATTGGTAGCAAGTAACAAAAGGTATAATTTGCATAATCAGCATACCAAGGAGCAATACGAGAAGTATTTATGACAGCTAATTGTTCATCGGGAAAGCTATCATCAATAGGTTGTGGGTCATCAAGTATATTCTCTAGCCTAGACAAGTTATCTGCTACAGGGTTCTCAGCTCCCATTCTATCAATAATATGCAAGTCGAACTCTTGCAGCAAGAGAACCCATCTAATAAGTCTAGGTTTAGCATCTTTCTTTTCCATAAGGTATTTGATAGCAGCATGATCAGTGTGAATAGTTACTTTAGAATCAACAATATAAGGTCTAAACTTATCACAAGCAAATACAACTGCTAAAAATTATTTCTCGGTCGTAGCATAATTTATCTGGGCACTGTCTAGAGTATTACTAGCATATTGGATAACATTCAATTTCTTATCAACTCTTTGCCCTAAAACAGCACCTACAGCATAATCACTAGCATCGCACATAATCTCAAAAGGTAAATTCCAGTCAGGAGGCTGGACAATAGGTGCAGAGATCAATGCTTTCTTAAGTATTTCAAATGCTTCTAGACAATCATCATCAAAGACAAAAGGAATATATTTTTGTAAGAGATTAGTCAGAGGCCTGGAGAATTTGGAGAAGTCCTTAATGAACCTCCTAAAAACCCGACATGACCAAGGAAACTTCGTATACCTTTGATGTCCTTGGGGCACGACATCTTTTCAATAGCATCAACTTTAGCCTTGTCAACTTCAATACCTCTTTCAGAAATTTTATGTCCCAAGACAATGCCTTCATTAACCATAAAGTGGCACTTCTCCCAATTCAAGAAAAGATTAGTGTCTTCACATCTCTACAAAACTCGATCAAGGTTGCTTAAGCAATCATCAAAAGAAGTTCCGTAAATGGAGAAATCATCCATGAAAACTTCAACAATCTTTTCACAAAAATCAGAGAATATAGCCATCATGCATCTTTGAAAGGTAGCAGGTGCATTACATAAACCAAAAGGCATATGTCTATAAGCAAAGGTACCGAAAGGACAAGTAAAAGTAGTCTTTTCTTGATCCCCTTTTGACACAGGTATTTGAGAGAAACTAGAATAACCATCTAGAAAGAAAAAATGAGTATGTTTGGATAACCTTTCTAGCATTTGATCAATAAAAGGCAAAGGGTAATGATCTTTCTTAGTGGCTTTATTTAATTTGCCGAAATCAATTACCATCCTATAACCTGTAACAATTCTTTGTGGGATCAATTCATCTTTATCATTAGGAACAACAGTCATACCTCCCTTCTTAGGGACACAGTGGATAGGACTTACCCACTAGCTATCAGCAACTGGAAAGATAATACCTGCCTCTAGAAGCTTTAGTATTTCCTTCCTTACCACTTCTTTCATTTTAGGATTTAATCGTCTTTGATGATCAATAACCGGTTTAGCGTTTTCTTCCAATTTTATCTTGTGTTGGCATAAAGTGGGACTAATGCCCTTAAGATCATCCAGAGTATATCCAATAGCAACACGGTGCTTCTTCAGAGTTTTCAATAAATTTTCTTCTTCCTGCTCTGAAAGGTTTGCACTAATAATAACAGGATATATCTTCTTTTCATCAAGATAAACATACTTAAGATTATCAGGTAAAGGTTTAAGTTCAAACACGGGATCACCCTTGGGTGGAGGAGGATCCCCTAGGATTTCAACAGGCAAGTTATTTTTCAATACGGGTCCCTGATTAAAGAATATTTCATCTATTTCCCTTCTCTCATTCATATGCATATCATTTTCATGATCTAGCAAATATTGTTCTAAG
Organism: Secale cereale; assembly: GCA_902687465.1. Classification (NCBI taxonomy): domain Eukaryota; kingdom Viridiplantae; phylum Streptophyta; class Magnoliopsida; order Poales; family Poaceae; genus Secale; species Secale cereale. The sequence continues at coordinate 112,914,669 of LR738713.1, read as the reverse complement.
GGATCAATAGGAGGCACGGCAATAGAAGCAAGACCAATAATTTCATCCTTACTAGGTAATTCTTTATCAAGGGGTTGTCTACGAAATTTAGCAAAGTTAAAATCATGAGACATATCCCCTAAACCAACAGTAACAATATCTTCACGCAGTCTATCTCAGCATTAACAGTATTCAGGAAGGGGCTACCAAATATAATGGGACAAAAATCATCTTGTGGGGAACCAAGAACAAGAAAATCAGTAGGGTATTTAACTTTCCCGCACAAGACTTCAACATCTCTAACAATCCCAATTGGTGAGATAGTGTCTCTATTAGCAAGTTTAATGGTAACATATATACCTTCTAGCTCAATGGGTGCAATATCATGCATAATTTCATCATATAAGGATATAGGTATTACACTCGCACTAGCACCTACGTCACATAAACCATGATGGCAATCATCTCCTATTTTAACAAGAGAACAAGCGAGCCTACAACAGGTCTATGTTTATTCCTAGCATCAGGTTTGGCTATTCTAGCAGCTTCCTCTTGGAGGTAAATAACATGTCCATCTAAATCTTCAACCAAGAAATCTTTAACCATAGCAACACTAGGTTCAACTTTAATTTGCTCAGAGGGTGTAGGTGTTCTAGTACTACTCTTACGAACCACAGTTGAGGCTTTAGCATGATCCTTTATTCTAACAGGGAAAGGTGGTTTCTCAATACAAGCAGTAGGAACAATAGGATCAACATTATAAGTGATAGTCTTTTCTTCAACTTTAACAGGTTCAACTACGTTTACTTCAATGGGAGGATGGTATTTAAACCACTTCTCCATGGGAAGATCAACATGAGTAGCAAATGATTCACAGAAAGAATCTACTATCTCAGAGTCAAGTCCATATTTAGTGCTAAACTCACGGAAAACATCGGTATCCATAAAAGCTTTAACACAATCAAACTTAGGGGTCATACCTGACTCCTTACCTTCATCAAGATCCCAATCTTCAGAGTTGCGTTTAATTCTTTCCAATAAATCCCATTTGAATTCAATAGTCTTCATCATAAAAGAGCCAGAACAAGAAGTATCGAGCATGGAGCGATTATTGAGAGAAAGCCGAGCATAAAACTTTTGAATGATCATTTCTCTTGAGAGCTCATGATTGGGGCATGAATATAACATTGACTTAAGCCTCCCCCAAGCTTGAGCGATGTTTTCTCCTTCGCGAGGCCAAAAATTATAAATATAATTACGATCACGATGAACCTGGTGCATAGGGTAGAACTTCTGATGAAACTCCAATTTCAGACGATTATAGTTCCATGATCCAATATCATCACATAGCCTAAACCATGTCAATTCATATCCCTTCAAAGATAAAGGGAAGACCTTCTTCTTGATAACATCCTTGGGCATACTGATGTCTACTACACAACCTTCTTCTTGTAGACGTTGTTGGGCCTCCAAGTGCAGAGGTTTGTAGGACAGTAGCAAATTTCCCTCAAGTGGATGACCTAAGGTTTATCAATTCGTGGGAGGCGTAGGATGAAGATGGTCTCTCTCAAACAACCCTGCAACCAAATAAAAAAGAGTCTCTTGTGTCCCCAACACACCCAATATAATGGTAAATTGTATAGGTGCACTAGTTCGGCGAAGAGATGGTGATACAAGTGCAATATGGATGGTAGATATAGGTTTTTGTAATAGGAAAATATAAAAACAGCAAGGTAGCAAGTGGTAAAAGTGAGCATAAACGGTGTTGCAATGATAGGAAACAAGGCCTAGGGTTCATACTTTCACTAGTGCAAGTTCTCTCAACAAAGATAACATAATTGGATCATACTACTAGCCCTCAAAATGCAACAAAGAGTCACTCCAAAGTAACTAATAGCGGAGAACAAATGAAGAGATTATGGTAGGGTACGAAACTGCCTCAAAGTTATTCTTTCTGGTCGATCTATTCAAGAGTCCGTAGTAACGTTCAATCTATCATAGAGTTCGTACTAGAATAACACCTTAAGACACAAATCAACCAAAACCATAATGTCACCTATATACTCCATTGTCACCTCAAGTATTTGTGGGCATGATTATACGATATGCATCACACAATCTCAGAAACATCTATTCAACCAACACATAGAACTTCAAAGAGTGCCCCAAAGTTTTCACCGGAAAGTCAAGACGAAAACATGTGCCAACCCCTATGCATAGATTCCCAAGGTCACGGAACCCGCAAGTTGATCACCAAAACATACATCAAGTGAATCACGTGATATCCCATTGTCACCACAGATAAGCACATGCAACACATACATTAAGTGTTCTCAAATCCTTAATGACTCAATCCGATAAGATAACTTCAAAGGGAAAACTCAATCCATTACAAGAGAGTAGAGGGGGAGAAGCATCATAAGAGCCAACTATAATAGCAAAGCTCGCGATACATCAAGATCGTGCCATCTCAAGAACACGAGAGAGGGAGAGAGAGATCAAACACATAGCTACTGGTACATACCCTCAGCCCCGAGGGTGCACTACTCCCTCCTCATCATGGAGAGCGTCGGGATGATGAAGATGGCCACCGATGCGGGTTCCCCCCTCCGGCAGGGTGCCAGAACGGGTCTAGATTGGTTTTTGGTGGTTACAAAGGCTTTCGGCGGCGGAACTCCCGATCTAGGTTAATTTCCGAAGGTTTCAGTATTTATAGGATTTTTTTGGCGTAGGGCACAAGTCAGGGGGGCTTCTGAGCTGTCCACGAGATAGGAGGGCGCGCCCCCTGCCCAGGGCGCGCCCCCACCCTCATGGGCAGCCCGTGGCTCTCCTAGCCCAACTCTTTTACTTCGGGGGCTTCTTTTGGTCCTAGGGGGAGGTTGGTAGGAGTTAACCATCGCGCGCCCCCGACCTCCACACAAAGGTTGACACTTTACAAATACCTCATGCTCTAACTTCGTCACATAGCGGTTCACCATACGTGCATGCTACGGGAATCACTAACTTTAACACAAGAATTTCTCAATTTCATAATAACTCTACTAGCATCAATCTAATATCACTATCCTCATATCTCAAAACAATTATCAAGCATCCAACATCTCATCATATTCAGTGCACTTAGTGTGAATTTTTTTACTACATTGATATTGGATGTCTATCATGTGAAGACTTGTTTTATAGCCTAAGAACATTACCATGTTGTTTTAATAGACTCTCAAAAGGATATAAGTGAAGCATGAGAGATCAACAATTTCTACAAAATATAACCACCGACGTGCTCTAACAGATATAAGTGAAGCACTAGAGCAAACAACAAACTACTCCGAAAGATATAAGTGAAGATCAATGAGTAGTTGAATAATTATGTAACTATGTGAAGACTCTCTAACATTTAAGAACTTCAAGTCTTGGGATATTATTCAAACAGCAAGCAAAACAAACTAAAATAAATTGACGCTCCAAGCAAAACACATATCATGTGGTGAATAAAAATATAGCTCCGAGTATAGTTACCGATAGATGAAGACGAAAGAGAGGATGCCTTCCCGGGGCATCCCCAAGCTTAGGCTCTTGGTTGTCCTTGAATTTTACCTTGGGGTGCCTTGGGCATCCCCAAGCTTAGGCTCTTTCCACTCTTTGTTCCATAGTCCATCAAAGCAATACTCAAAACTTGAAAACTTCACAACACAAAACTTAGACAAAAATCTCGTGAGCTCCGTTAGTATAAGAAAGCAAACCACTACTCAAAGGTATTGCAATGAATTCATTCTTAGTCTATATTGGTGTTAAACTTACTGTATTCCAACTTCTCTATGGTTCATACTTCCCAATACTACTCATAGATGCATTGAAATAAGCAAACAACACACGAAAAACAGAATCTGTCAAAAACAGAACAGTCTGTAGTAATCTGCATGTTTCGCATACTTATGTAACTCCAATAAATTCAAACTAAATTGGTAAACGTGAGGAAATTGTCTATTATCTGCAAAAAGAATCAACTAAGTAGCACAGTCCAGTAAAATCTGATGACTATTCTCGTGAGCGCTAACGTTTCTGTTTTTTACAGCATGATCATATAGACTTCACAAAAGTCTTCCCAAAGGTTCTACTTGGCACAAACACTAATTAAAACATAAAACCACATCTAAACAGAAGCTAGATGCAATATTTATTCCTAAACAGAAGCAAAAACAAAGAAACTAAAATAAAGTTGGGTTGCCTCCCAACAAGCGCTATCGTTTAACGCCCCTAGCTAGGCATAATGATGCTCACATAAAAGATAAGGATTGAAACATAAAGAGAGCATCATGAAGAATATGACTAGCACATTTAAGTCTAAACCACTTCCTATGCATAGGGATTTTGTAAGCAAACAACTTACGTGAACGATAATCAACTAGCATAGGAAAGCAAAACAAGCATAACTTCAAGATTTTAAGCACATAGAGAGGAAACTTGATATTATTGCAATATGTAGAAGCATATGATCCTCTCTCATAATAATTTTCAGAGGCATCATGAATGAATTCAACAATATAACCAGCACATAAAGCATTCTTTTCATGATCCCCAAGCATATAAATTTTACTACTCCCATCATAAGCAAAATTCTTCTCATTCATAGTAGTGGGAGGAGCAAATTCAATAAAATAACTATCATGTGAAGCATAATCCAATTGAAAACTAAAATCATGATGACAAGTTTCATAGTTATCATTATTCTTAATAGCATACAAGTCATCACAATAATCATCACAGATGGCAACATTGTTCTCATAATCAATTGGAACCTCTTCCGAAATAGTGGATTCATCACTAAATAAAGTCATCACCTCTCCAAATCCACTTTCATCAATATAATCATCATAAATAGGAGGCATGCTTTCATCATAATAAATTTCCTCATCAAAACTTGGGGGACTAAAAATATCATCTTCATCAAACATAGCTTCCCCAAGCTTGTGGCTTTGCATATCGTTAGCATCATGGATATTCAAAGGATTCACACTAAAAACATTGCAATCATGCTCATCATTCACATATTTTATGCCAAGAATTCTATGTAATTCTTCTTCTAGTACTCGAGCACAATATTCCTTCCCATCATTTTCACGAAAGATATTAAAAAGATGAAGCATATGAGGTACCCTCAATTCCATTTTTTTGGTAGTTTTTGTTTTATAAATGAAACTAGTGATAAAACGAGAAACTAAAAGATTCGGTTGCAAGATCTAAAGATATACCTTCAAGCACTCACCTCCCCGGCAACGGCGCCAGAAAAGAGCTTGATGTCTACTACACAACCTTCTTCTTGTAGACGTTGTTGGGCCTCCAAGTGCAGAGGTTTGTAGGACAGTAGCAAATTTCCCTTAAGTGGATGACCTAAGGTTTATCAATCCGTGGGAGGCGTAGGATGAAGATGGTCTCTCTCAAACAACCCTGCAACAAAATAACAAAGAGTCTCTTGTGTCCCCAACACACCCAATACAATGGTAAATTGTATAGGTGCACTAGTTCGGCGAAGAGATGGTGATACAAGTGCAATATGGATGGTAGATATAGGTTTTTGTAATAGGAAAATATAAATACAGCAAGGTAGCAAGTGGTAAAAGTGAGCATAAACGGTGTTGCAATGATAGGAAACAAGGCTTAGGGTTCATACCTTCACTAGTGCAAGTTCTCTCAACAAGGATAACATAATTGGATCATATTACTAGCCCTCAACATGCAACAAAGAGTCACTCCAAAGTAACTAATAACGGAGACCAAATGAAGAGATTATGGTAGGGTACGAAACCGCCTCAAAGTTATTCTTTCTGGTCGATCTATTCAAGAGTCTGTAGTAACGTTCAATCTATCATAGAGTTCGTACTAGAATAACACCTTAAGACACAAATCAAACAAAACCCTAATGTCACCTAGATACTCCATTGTCACCTTTTGTATCTGTGGGCATGATTGTACGATATGCGTCACACAATCTCAGAAACATCTATTCAACCAACACATAGAACTTCAAAGAGTGCCCAAAGTTTCCACCAGAAAGAGTCAAGACGAAAACATGTGCCAACCCCTATGCATAGATTCCCAAGGTCACGGAACCCGCAAGTTGATCACCAAAACATACATCATGTGAATCACGTGATATCCCATTGTCACCACAGATAAGCACATGCAACACATACATCAAGTGTTCTCAAATCCTTAATGACTCAATCCGATAAGATAACTTCAAAGGGAAAACTCAATCCATTACAAGAGAGTAGAGGGGGAGAAGCATCATAAGAGCCAACTATAATAGCAAAGCTCGCGATACATCAAGATCGTGCCATCTCAAGAACACGAGAGAGGGAGAGAGAGATCAAACACATAGCTACTGGTACATACCCTCAGCCCCGAGGGTGCACTACTCCCTCCTCATCATGGAGAGCGTCGGGATGATGAAGATGGCCACCGATGCGGGTTCCCCCCTCCGGCAGGGTGCCAGAATGGGTCTAGATTGGTTTTTGGTGGTTACAAAGGCTTTCGGCGGCGGAACTCCCGATCTAGGTTAATTTCCGAAGGTTTCAGTATTTATAGGATTTTTTTGGCGTAGGGCACAAGTCAGGGGGGCTTCTGGGCTGTCCACGAGATAGGAGGGCGCGCCCCCTGCCCAGGGCACGCCCCCACCCTCATGGGCAGCCCGTGGCTCTCCTAGCCCAACTCTTTTACTTCGGGGGCTTCTTTTGGTCCAGAAAAAATCATCAAAAATTGGCACGTCAATCGGACTCCGTTTGATATTCCTTTTTTGTAAAACCCTAAACCAGGAGAAAAACATAAACTGGCACTGGGCTCTGGGTTAATAGGTTAGTCCCAACAATCATATAAAAGTATATATAAAATCCCATAAGACTTCCTAGAAGGATAATATAATAGCATGGAACAATAAAAAATTATAGATACGTTGGAGACGTATCAAGCATCCCCAAGCTTAATTCATGCTCGTCCTCGAGTAGGTAAATGATAAAAACGGAATTTTTTATGTGGAATGCTAACCAACATAATTTTCAATGTAATTCTCTTAATTGTGGCATGAATGTTCAGATCTGAAAGATTCAAGACAAAAGTCTATATTGACATAAGAAATAATAATACTTCAAGCATACTAACAAAGCAATCATGTCTTCTCAAAATACTATGGCTAAAGAAAGTTATCCCTATAAA
>LR738713.1:112884402-112906926 GCA_902687465.1 Secale cereale | reverse complement strand
AATTTTTTATGTGGAATGCTAACCAACATAATTTTCAATGTAATTCTCTTAATTGTGGCATGAATGTTCAGATCTGAAAGATTCAAGACAAAAGTCTATATTGACATAAGAAATAATAATACTTCAAGCATACTAACAAAGCAATCATGTCTTCTCAAAATACTATGGCTAAAGAAAGTTATCCCTATAAAAATCATATAGTCTGGCTATGCTCCCTCTTCATCACACAAAATATTCATATCATTCACAACCCCGGTTTCAGCCAAGCACTTGTTTTCATACTCTATTCTTTCAACTTTCACGCAATACATGAGCATGAGCTATGGACATAGCACTATGTGTAATAGAGAGGTGGTTGTGGAGAAGACAAAAAGGAGGAAGATAGTCTCACATCGACTAGGTGTATCAACGGGCTATGGAGATGCCCATCAATAGATATCAATGTGAGTGAGTAGGGATTGCCATGCACGGATGCACTAGAGCTAAATATGTATGAAAGCTCAACAAAAGAAACTAGTGGGTGTGCATCCAACTTGCTTGCTCACAAAGACCTAGGGCATTTGAGGAAGCCCATCATTGGAATATACAAGCCAAGTTCTATAACAAAAATTCCCACTAGTATATGAAAGTGACTAAACATGAGACTCTCTATCATGAAGAACATGGTGCTACTTTGAAGCACAAGTGTGGAAAAAGATAGTAGCATTGTCCCTTCTCTCTTTTCTCCCATTTTTTATGGAGGGGATTTCCTCTTCTTTTTTTAGCCCCTCTCTATTTTTTGGGCCATCTCTTTTTTTTGCCTTTATCTTTTTATTTATTTATTTTTGTTTCCTCACATGGGACAATGCTCTAATAATGATGATCATCACACTTTTATTGATTTACAACTCGATACTAGAACAAAGTATGACTCTGTATGAATGCCTCCGGCGGTGTACTGTGATGTGCAATGAGTCAAGAGTGGCATGTATGAAAAATTATGCATGGTGGCTTTGCCACAAATACGATGTCAACTACATGATCATGCATGGCAATATGACAATATGAAGCGTGTCATATGAACGGAACGATGGAAAGTTGCATGGCAATATATCTCGGAATGGCTATGGAAATGCCATGATAGGTAGGTATGGTGGCTGTTTTGAGGAATATATATGGTGGCTGTTTTGAGGAAGGATATATAGTGGGTGTATGGTACCGGCGAAAGTTGCGCGGTACAAGAGAGGCTAGCAATGGTGGAAGGGTGAGAGTGCGTATAATCCATGGACTCAACATTAGTCATAAGAACTCATATACTTATTGCAAAAATTTATGAGTCATCAAAACAAAGCAATCAACGCATGCTCCTAGGGGGAGGTTGGTAGGAGTTAACCATCGCGCGCCCCCGACCTCCACACAAAGGTTGACACTTTACAAATACCTCATGCTCTAACTTCGTCACATAGCGGTTCACCATACGTGCATGCTACGGGAATCACTAACTTTAACACAAGCATTTCTCAATTTCATAATAACTCTACTAGCATCAATCTAATATCACTATCCTCATATCTCAAAACAATTATCAAGCATCCAACATCTCATCATATTCAATGCACTTAGTGTGAATTTTTTTACTACATTGATATAGGATGTCTATCATGTGAAGACTTGTTTTATAGCCTAAGAACATTACCATGCTGTTTTAATAGACTCTCAAAAGGATATAAGTGAAGCGTGAGAGATCAACAATTTCTACAAAATATAACCACCGACGTGCTCTAACAGATATAAGTGAAGCACTAGAGCAAACAACAAACTACTCCGAAAGATATAAGTGAAGATCAATGAGTAGTTGAATAATTATGTAACTATGTGAAGACTCTATAACATTTAAGAACTTCAGATCTTGGGATATTATTCAAACAGCAAGCAAAACAAACTAAAATAAATTGACGCTCCAAGCAAAACACATATCATGTGGTGAATAAAAATATAGCTCCGAGTATAGTTACCGATAGATGAAGACGAAAGAGAGGATGCCTTCCCGGGGCATCCCCAAGCTTAGGCTCTTGGTTGTCCTTGAATTTTACCTTGGGGTGCCTTGGGTATCCCCAAGCTTAGGCTCTTTCCACTCTTTGTTCCATAGTCCATCAAAGCAATACTCAAAACTTGAAAACTTCACAACACAAAACTTAGACAAAAATCTCGTGAGCTCCGTTAGTATAAGAAAGCAAACCACTACTCAAAGGTATTGCAATGAATTCATTCTTTGTCTATATTGGTGTTAAACTTACTGTATTCCAACTTCTCTATGGTTCATACTTCCCAATACTACTCATAGATGCATTGAAATAAGCAAACAACACACGAAAAACAGAATCTGTCAAAAACAGAACAGTCTGTAGTAATCTGCATGTTTCGCATACTTATGTAACTCCAATAAATTCAAACTAAATTGGTAAACGTGAGGAAATTGTCTATTATCTGCAAAAAGAATCAACTAAGTAGCACAGTCCAGTAAAATCTGATGACTATTCTCGTGAGCGCTAACGTTTCTGTTTTTTACAGCATGATCATATAGACTTCACAAAAGTCTTCCCAAAGGTTCTACTTGGCACAAACACTAATTAAAACATAAAACCACATCTAAACAGAAGCTAGATGCAATATTTATTCCTAAACAGAAGCAAAAACAAAGAAACTAAAATAAAGTTGGGTTGCCTCCCAACAAGCGCTATCGTTTAACGCCCCTAGCTAGGCATAATGATGCTCACATAAAAGATAAGGATTGAAACATAAAGAGAGCGTCATGAAGAATATGACTAGCACATTTAAGTCTAAACCACTTCCTATGCATAGGGATTTTGTAAGCAAACAACTTACGTGAACGATAATCAACTAGCATAGGAAAGCAAAACAAGCATAACTTCAAGATTTTAAGCACATAGAGAGGAAACTTGATATTATTGCAATATGTAGAAGCATATGATCCTCTCTCATAATAATTTTCAGAGGCATCATGAATGAATTCAACAATATAACCAGCACATAAAGCATTCTTTTCATGATCCCCAAGCATATAAATTTTGCTACTCCCATCATAAGCAAAATTCTTCTCATTCATAGTAGTGGGAGGAGCAAATTCAATAAAATAACTATCATGTGAAGCATAATCCAATTGAAAACTAAAATCATGATGACAAGTTTCATAGTTATCATTATTCTTAATAGCATACAAGTCATCACAATAATCATCACAGATGGCAACATTGTTCTCATAATCAATTGGAACCTCTTCCGAAATAGTGGATTCATCACTAAATAAAGTCATCACCTCTCCAAATCCACTTTCATCAATATAATCATCATAAATAGGAGGCATGCTTTCATCATAATAAATTTCCTCATCAAAACTTGGGGGACTAAAAATATCATCTTCATCAAACATAGCTTCCCCAAGCTTGTGGCTTTGCATATCGTTAGCATCATGGATATTCAAAGGATTCACACTAAAAACATTGCAATCATGCTCATCATTCACATATTTTATGCCAAGAATTCTATGTAATTCTTCTTCTAGTACTCGAGCACAATATTCCTTCCCATCATTTTCACGAAAGATATTAAAAAGATGAAGCATATGAGGTACCCTAAATTCCATTTTTTGGTAGTTTTCTTTTATAAATGAAACTAGTGATAAAACGGGAAACTAAAAGATTCGATTGCAAGATCTAAAGATATACCTTCAAGCACTCACCTCCCCGGCAACGGCGCCAGAAAAGAGCTTGATGTCTACTACACAACCTTCTTCTTGTAGACGTTGTTGGGCCTCCAAGTGCAGAGGTTTGTAGGACAGTAGCAAATTTCCCTCAAGTGGATGACCTAAGGTTTATCAATCCGTGGGAGGCGTAGGATGAAGATGGTCTCTCTCAAACAACCCTGCAACAAAATAACAAAGAGTCTCTTGTGTCCCCAACACACCCAATACGATGGTAAATTGTATAGGTGCACTAGTTCGGCGAAGAGATGGTGATACAAGTGCAATATGGATGGTAGATATAGGTTTTTGTAATAGGAAAATATAAAAACAGCAAGGTAGCAAGTGGTAAAAGTGAGCATAAACGGTGTTGCAATGATAGGAAACAAGGCCTAGGGTTCATACCTTCACTAGTGCAAGTTCTCTCAACAAGGATAACATAATTGGATCATATTACTAGCCCTCAACATGCAACAAAGAGTCACTCCAAAGTAACTAATAACGGAGACCAAATGAAGAGATTATGGTAGGGTACGAAACCGCCTCAAAGTTATTCTTTCTGGTCGATCTATTCAAGAGTCCGTTGTAACGTTCAATCTATCATAGAGTTCGTACTAGAATAACACCTTAAGACACAAATCAAACAAAACCCTAATGTCACCTAGATACTCCATTGTCACCTTTTGTATCTGTGGGCGTGATTATACGATATGCGTCACACAATCTCAGAAACATCTATTCAACCAACACATAGAACTTCAAAGAGTGCCCAAAGTTTCCACCAGAAAGAGTCAAGACGAAAACATGTGCCAACCCCTATGCATAGATTCCCAAGGTCACGGAACCCGCAAATTTATCACGAAAACATACATCAAGTGAATCTCGTGATATCCCATTGTCACCACAGATAAGCACATGCAAGACATACATCAAGTGTTCTCAAATCCTTAAAGACTCAATCCGATAAGATAACTTCAAAGGGAAAACTCAATCCATTACAAGATAGTAGAGGGGGAGAAGCATCATAAGATCCAACTATAATAGCAAAGATCGCGATACATCAAGATCGTGCCATCTCAAGAACACGAGAGAGAGAGAGATCAAACACATAGCTACTGGTACATACCCTCAGCCCCGAGGGTGGACTACTCCCTCCTCGTCATGGAGAGCACCGGGATGATGAAGATGGCCACCGGTTTGGGTTCCCCCCCTTCGGCAGGGTGCCAGGACGGGTCTAGATTGGTTTTTTGTGGCTACAAAGGCTTTCGGCGGCGGAACTCCCGATCTAGGTTAATTTCCGAAGGTTTCAGTATTTATAGGATTTTTTTGGCGTAGGGCACAAGTCGGGGGGGCTTCTGGGCTGTCCACGAGATAGGAGGGCGCGCCCCCCACCCTCGTGGGCAGCCCGTGGCTCTCCTGGCCCAACTCTTTTACTTCGGGGGCTTCTTTTGGTCCAGAAAAAATCATCAAATATTGGCAAGTCAATTGGACTCCGTTTGATATTCATTTTCTGTAAAACCCTAAAACAGGAGAAAAACAGAAACTGGCACTGGGCTCTGGGTTAATAGGTTAGTCCCAAAAATCATATAAAAGAGTATATAAAAGCCCATAAGACATCCTAGAAGGATAATATAATAGCATGGAACAATCAAAAATTATAGATATGTTGGAGACGTATCACATACCTGCAAGCTTAAATAATCCACAAACTTCATCCACATAGATTAGGTGTAAATTGGGATGTAGTGTTCCGTCTCCTGTAAAGGGATTATCTAGCAGTTTCTCTATCATACCTGAAGGAATTTCAAAGCAAACATTTTCATTAGGTGCGGCAGGTTGAGGAGCAACTCTTTGCTCTTCTGGTCGGGGTGAAGATACCCCTAACAAGCCCCTCAAAGGATTATGAGCCATAGTAACAAGTGACAATAAATTTCAGCACACTATATAAATTTTTCCTTACCAAAGGCGCTTCACTCCCCGGCAACGACGCCAGAAAAGAGTCTCGATGACCCACAAGTGTAGGGGACCTATTGTAGTCCTTTCGATAAGTAAGAGTGTCGAACCCAACGAGGAGGAGAAGGAAATAATAGGCAGTTTTCAGTAAGGTATTTTCTGCAAGCACTGAAATTATAGGTAACAGATAGTTTTGTGATAAGGTAATTGGGACCAAGTAACAAAAGGTAAAAGTAAATAAGGTGCAGCAAGATGGACCAATCCTTTTTGTAGCAAAGGACAAGCCTGGACAAACTCTTATATGAAGGAAAGCGCTCCCGAGGACACATGGGAATTATCGTCAAGCTAGTTTTCATCACGATCATCTGATTCGTGTTCGGTACTTCGATAATTTGGTATGTGGGTGGACCGGTGCTTGGGTTCTGTCCTTACTTGGAAAAGCCTCCCACTTACGATTAACCTCTATTGCAAGCATCCACAACTACAAAATAAGTATTAAGGTAAACCTAACCATAGCATGAAACAAGTGGATCCAAATCAGCCCCTTACGAAGCAACGCATAAACTAGGGTTTAAGCTTGTGTCACTCTAGCAACCCATCATCTACTTCTTACTTCCCAATGCCTTCCTCTAGGCCCAAATAATGGTGACGTGTCATGTAGTCGACGTTCACATGACACCACTAGAGGAGAGACAACATACATCTCATCAAAATATCGAACGAATACCAAATTCACATGACTACTTATAGCAAGACTTCTCCCATGTCCTCAGGAACAAAAGTAACTACTCACAAGACATAATATTTTTTATGATCAGAGGGGATTAATATGAATAATGGATCTGAACATATGATCTTCCACCAAATAAACCAACTAGCATCAACTACAAGGAGTAATCAACACTACTAGCAACCCACGGGTACCAATCTGAGGTTTGGGTACAAAGATTGGATACAAGAGATGAACTAGGGTTTGAGAGGAGATGGTGCTGGTGAAGATGTTGATGAAGACAGCCCTCCCCAAGATGGGAGAGTTGTTGGTGATGATGGCGGTGACGATTTCCCCCTCCCGGAGGGAAGTATCCCCGGCAGAATAGCTCTGCCGGAGCCCTAGATTGGTTTCCGCAAAGGTTCAGCCTCGAGACGGTGGTGTCTGGTCCCGAAAGCCTCCTTATGATTTTATTCCATGTCAAAACACCTCATATAGGAGAAGATGGGCATCGGGTGGCCCACGAAGCAGGGGGCGCACCCAGAGAGGGGGCGCGCCCCCACCCTCGTGGACATGTGGTGGCCCCCTCCTGATCTTCTTTCGCCAGATATTTTTTATATTTTCTGAAACGGTGTCCTATGAAGTTTTGGAGCTTTTTGAGTTGTGCAGAATAGGTTTCCAGAGTTTGCTTCTTTTCCAGCCTAGAATTCCAACTGCCGGCATTCTCCCTCTTCATGTAAACCTTGTAAAATAAGAGAGAAAAGGCATAGTGCAATAAATATCAACATAAAAGCATGATGCAAAATGGGCGTATCAACTCCCCCAAGCTTAGACCTCGCTTGTCCTAAAGCGAAAGCCAATATCGAAAATTATGTCCACATGTTTAGCGATAGAGGTGTCGATAGAAATAAAATACGGACATGAGGGCATCATGATCATTCTCATAACAGCAACATATGTATATATTGTCATATGATTCTTATGCTAAAGTAACAATTCATTCACAATATCAAGCATGAATCAGAAACTTCATTGAAAGCCAACAAACTATGATCTCAGTCATTGGAGCAATTGCAATTTATCGTAACATCGGAAAGAGTCAATATAAGAGCTTTTCAGCAAGCCTGCATACTCAACTATCGTATAGTATTTCACAATTGCTCGCACTCACGTAATGCTTATGGTTATGGAGTTTTAATCGGACACAGAGAAAGATAGGGGCTTATGGTGTTGCCTCCCAACCTTTTACCTCAAGGGTAATGTCAACAGTAGTAGACCATGAAAACTTACATCCAAGTGGGTATATATGTCAGGATCTTTCCAACACAATGTGCTTGCCAAAGGATAAAATGTAAAAAAGGAAAGGTGATTTTCACCTTGACTCTTATAAGGCATAGATAAAAGATAGGCCCTTCGCAGAGGGAAGCAGAGGTTGTCATGTGCTCTTATGGTTGGATGCACAAAGTCTTAGCGCAAAAGAACGTCACTTTATATTGCCACTTGTGATACGGACCTTTATTATGCAGTCCGTCGCTTTTATTACTTCCATATCACAATATCGTATAAAGCTTACTTCCTCCACACTAATAAATCATACATATTTTAGCGAGTTTGCAACATGACAACTTACCTGGAAGGGTCTTACTCAATCCATAGGTAGGTATGGTGGACTCTCATGGAAAAACTGGGTTTAAGGATGTATGGAAGCACAAGTAGTATCTCTACTTGGTGCGAGGAGTTTTGGCTAGCATGAGGAGGAAAGGCAAGCTCAACATGTTGGATGATCCATGACAATATACTTTATTTTGGATATAAGGAAACATAACCCATTATGTTGTCTTCCTTGTCCAACATCAACACTTTAGCATGTCATATTTTAATGAGTGCTCACAATCATGAAAGATTTCCAAGATAGTATATTTGTATGTGAAGCCTCTCTTTCTTTATTACTTCCTATTAATTGCAACGATGACCAAAACTATGTTTGTCAACTCCCAACAACTTTTATTCATCATACTCTTTATATGTGAAGTCATTACTTCTCATAAGATCAATATGATCTCTTGATATATTTTTTGTATGCTTTCTTTTATTCTATCATGACCAAAGTGAGGAAATCAAGCCCTTGAATCAACACTAATCTTTATTATATAGCTCACGGACTCGATTACAAAGGGTAAAGATCATAAAGCAAAAGCTCACAACTAGATCATGCTAAATTTATTCTACTAGATCAAGATACTACCAAAAGGATCGAACTAAGAAAAACGGTAAAGATAAGAGTGATGGTGATACGATACCAGGGTCACTCCCCCAAGCTTGGCAGTTGCCAAGGGGAGTGCCCATACCCATATGATTATGTCCCCTTCTTCGGAGGTGGTGATGATGGAGTTGTTGATGATGTAGGCTTGTTGTCCACCTTCCAAGGCATGGGCTCACCATCGTAGAAGGATGATCGAGTCTCCGGGATACTCAAATCTGCAGTCAAACTCATCTTCTTGAATCTATATTCATACTCAAAGTTTTGGTTTTGCTGGTCATAGATCTGGGCTTGAAGGTGTTTGATTTTCTCTTGGAGGTTGGAGATGGCTTCCCCGAAGATCCTTGAGTCCAGCTTGAGTTTGTTGGCGAGCTCCGTGATCATCATGTGGTTGGTGTTGAGACCTTGTTCCACCATACCTTGGCACTTGAAAACTTGCTGCTCCATTGCTTCGAGTCTTGTCTCCACGCTTCTGGTCCTCCTTGGCCCCTCAACATCGCGGATGTGCAGCACCCCCTCATGCAACTCAAGGTTTGAGGGTGATGCAGCACCTCCGCAAGGTAGGGGTTGATGACCTTCTCGAAGAAATTGTCCTTGGGGGTGTTGGAAGACGCCATGCTGATCTACATCTGTCAAAAACAACATCTCGAAACGAAAACAGAGGATTTTTGCGTGATACAGAGGTCAAAACCTTCGAGGGTATATATAATGAATTTTTACCGACCAAAAGGAGTAACATACAAGAAATCGGAGTCCGGGAGGCACACGAGGTGCCCATGAGGCAGGGGGCATGCCCAGGGGAAGGGGGCGCCCTCCACCCTCGTGGATGCCTCGTGTCTCTTCCGGACTACCACTTATTTTTCTATTTTTCTAAATATTCCAAAATGGTGAAAATTGCCTTTAGAACTATTTTGGAGTCGGTTTACTTACCGTACCACATACCTCTTCCTTTTCGAGGTCTGAATCGTTCTAGAAAGTGTCCCTTATGTATTCCCCCGGGGTTACGGTTTCAATAACATTGGTTTCAACATTTATAGGGTTACCTGAGATATAGTGTTTGATTCTTTGACCGTTCACCACCTTCGGATTTGTGCCTTCGAAATTGTTGATTTTTATGGCACCGGAACGATAGACCTCCTCGATAACGTAAGGTCCTTCCCACTTAGAGAGAAGTTTTCCTACAAAGAATCTTAACCGAGAGTTGTATAGCAAGACATAATCACCTACGTTAAACTCACGCTTTTGTATCCTTTTGTCATGCCATCTTTTAACCTTTTCTTTAAACAGCTTGGCATTCTCATAGGCCTGGGTTCTCCATTCATCAAGAGAGCTAATGTCAAATAACCTCTTCTCACCGGCAAGTTTGAAATCATAATTGAGCTCTTTAATAGCCCAATATGCCTTATGTTCTAGCTCAAGAGGTAAGTGACAAACTTTTCCATAAACCATCTTATATGGAGACATACCCATAGGATTTTTGTATGCAGTTCTATAGGCCCACAATGCATCATCAAGTTTCTTGGACCAATTCTTTCTAGACCTATTAGTTGTCTTTTGCAAAATTAATTTCAACTCTCTATTACTTAGTTCTACTTGACCACTAGTCTGTGGGTGATAAGGGGATGCAATTCTATGATTTACATCATACTTAGCAAGCTTTTTACGGAAAGCACCATGAATAAAGTGTGAACCACCATCAGTCATTAGGTATCTAGGGACTCCAAACCTCGGAAAAATAACTTCTTTAAGCATCTTAATAGAGGTGTTGTGATCAGCACTACTAGTTGGAATAGCTTCTACCCATTTAGTAATGTAATCAACAACAATTAAAATATGTGTGTACCCATTAGAGGAAGGAAACGGTCCCATATAATCAAAGCCCCAAACATCAAATGGTTCAATAACAAGTGAATAATTCACAGGCATTTCTTGACGTCTACTAATATTATCAATTCTTTGACATTCATCACAAGATAAGACAAACTTACGGGCATCCTTGAAGAGAGTAGGCCGATAAAAACCAGATTGCAATACCTTATGTGCAGTTCTATCCCCAACATGGTGTCCTCCATAAGCTTCGGAGTGGCACTTGCGTAGGATCTGTTCCTGTTCATGCTCAGGTACACAACGTCTAATAATGCCATCTACTCCTTCTTTATAAAGGTGTGGGTCATCCCAGAAATAATGTCTCAAATCATAGAAGAACTTTTTCTTTTGCTGGTATGTGAAGCTAGGAGGTATAAACTTAGCAACAATATAATTAGCATAATCAGCATACCATGGAGCAGTACGAGAAGTATTTATGTCAGCTAATTGTTCATCAGGAAAGCTATCATTAATAGGTTGTGGGTCATCAAGTATATTCTCTAGCCTAGACAAGTTATCTGCTACGGGGTTCTCAGCTCCCTTTCTATCAATAATATGCAAGTCAAACTCATGCAGCAAGAGAACCCATCTAATAAGTCTAGGTTTAGCATCTTTCTTTTCCATAAGGTATTTGATAGCAACATGATCAGTGTGAATAGTTACTTTAGAATCAACAGTATAAGGTCTAAACTTATCACAAGCAAATACAACTGGTAAAAATTCTTTCTCAGTCGTAGCATAATTTCTCTGGGCACTGTCTAGAGTTTTACTAGAATATTGGATAAAATTCAATTTCTTATCAACTCTTTGCCCTAAAATAGCACCTACAGCATAATCACTAGCATCGCACATAATCTCAAAAGCTAAATTCCAGTCAGGAGGCTGGACAATAGATGCAGAGATCAATGCTTTCTTAAGTATTTCAAATGCTTCTAGAAAATCATCATCAAAGACAAAAGGAATATCTTTTTGTAAGAGATTAGTCAGAGGCTTGGAGATTTTGGAGAAGTCCTTAATGAACCTCCCATAAAACCCGGCATGACCAAGGAAACTTCGTATACCTTTGATGTCCTTGGGGCACGACATCTTTTCAATAGCATCAACTTTAGTCTTGTCAACTTCAATACCTCTTTCAGAAATTTTATGTCCCAGTACAATGCCTTCATTAACCATAAAGTGGCACTTCTCCCAATTCAAGACAAGATTAGTGTCTTCACATCTCTGCAAAACTCGATCAAGGTTGCTTAAGCAATCATCAAAAGAAGTTCCATAAACGGAGAAATCATCCATGAAAACCTCAACAATCTTTTCACAAAAATCAGAGAATATAGCCATCATGCATCTTTGAAAGGTAGCAGGTGCATTACAAAAACGAAAAGGCATACATCTATAAGCAAAGGTACCGAAAGGAGAAGTAAAAGTAGTCATTTCTTGATCCCCTTTTGACACAGGTATTTGAGAGAAACCAGAATAACCATCTAGAAAGCAAAAATGAGTATGTTTGGATAACCTTTCTAGCATTTGATCAATAAAAGGCAAAGGGTAATGATCTTTCTTAGTGGCATTATTTAATTTGCGGAAATCAATTGCCATCCTATAACATGTAACAATTCTTTGTGGGATCAATTCATCTTTATCATTAGGAACAACAGTCATACGTACCTCCCTTCTTAGGGACACAGTGGACAGGACTTACCCACTGGCTATCAGCAACTGGATAGATAATACATGCCTCTAGAAGCTTTAGTATTTCCTTCTTACCACTTCTTTCATCTTAGGATTTAATCGCCGTTGATAATCAATAACCGGTTTAGCGTTTTCTTACAATTTTATATTGTGTTGGCATAAAGTGGGACTAATGCCCTTAAGATCATCCAGAGTATATCCAATAGCAGCACGGTGCTTCTTCAGAGTTTTCAATAAATTTTCTTCGTCCTGCTCTGAAAGGTTAGCACTAATAATGACAGGATATATTTTCTTTTCATCAAGATAAACATACTTAAGATTATCAAGTAAAGGTTTAAGTTCAAACACGGGATCACCCTTGGGTGGAGGAGGATCCCCTAGGATTTCAACAGGCAAGTTATTTTTCAATACGGGTCCCTGATTAAAGAATATTTCATCTATTTCCCTTCTCTCATTCATATGCATATCATTTTCATGATCTAGCAAATATTGTTCTAAGAGATCATTAGGAGGAACAACAATAGAAGCAAGACCAATAATTTCATCCTTACTAGGTAATTCTCTATCAAGGGGTTGTCTACGAAATTTAGCAAAGTCAAAATCATGAGACATATCCCCTAAACCAACAGTGACAATATCTTTCACGCAGTCTATCTTAGCATTAACAGTATTCAAGAAGGGTCTACCAAATATAATGGGACAAAAATCATCTTGTGGGGAACCAAGAACAAGAAAATCAGTAGGGCATTTAACTTTCCCGCACAAGACTTCAACATCTCTAAAAATCCCAATTGGTGAGATAGTGTCTCTATTAGCAAGTTTAATGGTAACATCTATACCTTCTAGCTCAACGAGTGCAATATCGTGCATAATTTCATCATATAAGGATATAGGTATTACACTCGCACTAGCACCTACGTCACATAAACCATGATAGCAATGATCTCTTATTTTAACAGAGATAACATGCAAGCCTACAAAAAGTCTATGTTTATTCCTAGCATCGGGTTTGGCTATTCTAGCAGCTTTCTCTTGGAGGTAAATAACATGCACATCTAAATCTTCAACCAAGAGATCTTTAACCATAGCAACACTAGGTTCAACTTTAATTTGCTCACAGGGTGTAGGTGTTCTAGTACTACTCTTACGAACCACAGTTGAAGCTTTAGCATGATCCTTTATTCTAATAGGGAAAGGTGGTTTCTCAATATAAGCAGTAGGAACAATATGATCAACTTTATAAGTGATAGTCTTTTCTTCAACTTTAACAGGTTCAACTACTTTTACTTCAATGGGAGGATGTTATTTAAACCACTTCTCCTTGGGAAGATCAACATGAGTAGCAAATGATTCAGAAAAAGAAGCTACTATCTCAGAGTGAAGTCCATATTTAGTGCTAAATTCACGGAAAACATCGGTATCCATAAAAGCTCTAACACAATCAAACTTAGGGGTCATACCTGACTCCTTAACTTCGTCGAGAACCCAATCTTCTGAGTTGCGTTTAATTGTTTCCAATAAATCCCATTTGAATTCAATAGTCTTCATCATAAAAGAGCCTGAACAGGAAGTATCGAGCATGGAGCGATTATTGAGAGAAAGCCGAGCATAAATTTTTTGAATGATCATTTCTCTTGAGAGATCATGATTGGGGCATGAATATAACATTAACTTAAGTCTCCCCCAAGCTTGAGCGATGCTTTCTCCTTCGCGAGGCCAAAAATTATAAATATAATTACGATCACGATGAACCTGGTGCATAGGGTAGAACTTCTGATGAAATTCCAACTTCAGACGATTATAGTTCCATGATCCAATATCATCACATAGCCTAAACCATGTCAATGCATCTCCCTTCAAAGATAAAGGGAAGTCCTTCTTCTTGATAACATCCTCGGGCATACATGCAAGCTTAAATAATCCAAATAGATTAGGTGTAAATCGGGATGCAGTGTTCTGTCTCCTGTAAAGGGGTTATCTAGGAGTTTCTCTATCATACCCGAAGGAATTTTAAAGCAAACATTTTCAGTAGGTTGAGGAGCAACTCTTTGCTCTTCTGGTCGGGGTGAAGATACCCCGAACAAGCCCCTCAAAGGATTATGAGCCATAGTAACAAGTGACAATAAATTTCAGCACGCTATATAAAGTTTTCCTTACCAAATTCCACATACCAAAGGCGCTTCACTCCCCGGCAACGGCGCTAGAAAAGAGTCTTGGTGGCCCACAAGTGTAGGGGATCTATCATAGTCCTTCCGATAAGTAAGAGTGTCGAACCCGATGAGGAGCAGAAGGAAATGATAGGCAGTTTTGAGTAAGGTATTTTCTGCAAGCACTGAAATTATAGGTAACAGATAGTTTTGTGATAAGGTAATTGGTAGCAAGTAACAAAAGGTAAAAGTAAATAAGGTGCAGAAAGATGGCCCAATCCTTTTTGTAGCAAAGGACAAGCCTGGAAAAACTCTTATATGAAGGAAAGCGCTCCCGAAGACACATGGGAATTATCGTCAAGCTAGTTTTCATCACGATCATCTGATTCGCGTTCGGTACTTCGATAATTTGGTATGTGGGTGGACCGGTGCTTGGGTGCTGTCCTTACTTGGACAAGCCTCCCACTTATGATTAACCTCTATTGCAAGCATCCGTAACTACAAAAGAAGTATTAAGGTAAACCTAACCATAGCATGAAACAAGTGGATCCAAATCAGCCCCTTACGAAGCAACGCATAAACTAGGGTTTAAGCTTGTGTCACTCTAGCAACCCTTCATCTACTTATTACTTCCCAATGCCTTCCTCTAGGCCCAAATAATGGTGAAGTGTCATGTAGTCGACGTTCACATGACACCACTAGGGGAGAGATAACATACATCTCATCAAAATATTGAACGAATACCAAATTCACATGACTACTTATAGCAAGACTTCTCCCATGTCCTCAGGAACAAAAATAACTACTCACAAGACATAATATTGTTCATGATCAGAGGGGTATTAATATGCATAATGGATCTTAACATATGATCTTCCACCAAATAAACCAAGTAGCATCAACTACAAGGAGTAATCAACACTACTAGCAACCCACAGGTACCAATCTGAGGTTTGGGTACAAAGATTGGATACAAGAGATGAACTAGGGTTTGAGAGGAGATGGTGCTGGTGAAGATGTTGATGAAGATAGCCCTCCCCAAGATGGGAGAGTTGTTGGTGATGACGGCGGTGACGATTTCCCCCTCCCGGAGGGAAGTATCCTCGGCAGAATAGCTCTGTCGGAGCCCTAGATTGGTTTCCGCCAAGGTTCCGCCTCGAGACGGTGGCGTCTGGTCCCGAAAGCCTCCTTATGATTTTTCCAGGTCAAAACACCTCATATAGGAGAAGATGGGCATCGGGGGGCGCGCCCAGAGAGGGGGGGGGGGCGCCCCCACCCTCGTGGACAGGTGGTGGCCCCCTTGGTGATCTTCTTTTGCCAGCTATTTTTTATATTTTCTGAAACGGTGTCCTATGAAGTTTCAGAGCTTTTTGAGTTGTGCAGAATAGGTTTCCAGAGTTTGCTTCTTTTCCAGCCC
This sequence comes from Secale cereale, assembly GCA_902687465.1. Lineage (NCBI taxonomy): Eukaryota > Viridiplantae > Streptophyta > Magnoliopsida > Poales > Poaceae > Secale > Secale cereale. Next base: position 112,891,149 of record LR738713.1, on the reverse strand, counting down.
AGAATTCCAGCTGCCGGCATTCTCCCTCTTCATGTAAACCTTGTAAAATAAGAGAGAAAAGGCATAAGTATTGCAACATAACGTGTAATAACAGCCCATAGTGCAATAAATATCAACATAAAAGCATGATGCAAAATGGAAGTATCATAACCTAGTCCAGAATTTTCTGGCTGATTCTCCATGTTGTTGAACTATATGACTTAAGTCATCGGAGTCTGGTGGCTGGACATAATTGCCTTGGAAGTTGTCAAGAAAAGCTTCTTCCAAGTCCTCCCAGCTGCCGATGGAATTTTCAGGCAGGCTATTTAACCAGTGTCTAGCTGGCCCTTTTAGTTTTAGTGGGAGGTATTTGATGGCATGGAGATCGTCTCCTCGGGCCATATGGATGTAGAGAATAAAATCTTTGATCCATACCGTGGGATCGGTTGTTCCGTTGTATGATTCAATATTGACGGGCTTGAACCCCTCAGGGAATTCATGATCCAGTACTTCATCTGTGAAGCAGAGAGGGTGTGCGGCGCCTCTATATCGGGCCGCGTCGCGGCGCACTTCCGATGAAGTCCTCCTGCGGTTATCGGCCGGGCGTGACTAAGTTTGTCACGTCCGAATAGGTAGCCATCGCCGCGAGTCGAAAGGCGTCCTCGCGATCCGTAGATTGATCTGGTGCGTCCTGCTCTACTGTCCAGGTCCTGCCGAAGGTCGTATGTATAGTCCCGAGCTATTTTGTCTCTGTTTTTACAAGGCGGTGGGGCGGGTTGGTGTTCGGCATGAGTTGACATTTTATCTCGACCATGAGGTGGTCGGTCCGCATTGCGCGAGGGAGGTATGGGCTCTGGCGCCTCCTCATCAAACTGAGCTAGCAGTCTGCGTTTCGGGTAACTCTTGGCTGGACACTTGAGGTCGTATTCTTCGGCTGCCAGGACGTTAGTCCATCTGTCAATGAGTAGGTCTTGATCAGCTTGAAGCTGCTGCTGCTTTTTCTTCAAGCTTCTTGCAATAGCTATTAGTTGGCGCTTGAAGCGCTCCTGCACGATGAAATCCTCGTTGCTGAGGCTCTCCTCCTCCTCGGAGAGTGGATGGTAACTATCGTCATCCAGGTCGTTAGGTATGGCCTGTTTATCAGGGTTAACTTACCCATGTCTTGTTCCTCTTGTTCGGATGTTGTTCCAATAGGGTCTTCATTGTTTTTGGCGTCGTCCGGAGTACTATTTTCTCCGGTGCCATTGTTGCTGTCTTTTGAGCGACATGACTTAGAACGGCGTTTAGGCCGCCGACGCTTGGACTGTGTCTTAGGAGATTTATTATCGACTGGATCTTCCTTGTCATCGTCGTCATCTTTTTTAGGTGTATCAACCATGTACACATCGTATGAGGAAGTGGCCGTCCATCGCCCAGTAAACGGCGGGTTTTGACCCTGCTCCTCATCATCATCGTCGTCCATGCCGTCGATGTCTTTGGAGCCGTAATCAAGCGTGTCGGTTAAGTCCTCGATAGTGGCTACGAAGTGGGTGGTGGGTGGGAAGCTAAATTCTCCGTCGCCAGCCCCTAGTTCGAACCGGATATAGTTCGGTTGTACGTCCCCCGCCAAGGACAAGTTTTTTAATGAGCTTAGCACGTCGCCCAGGGGCGAGTGTTGGAAGATGCGTGTGGTGCCGAATTCGAAAATCAACAACCAATCCAGCTCGGTGTCCGCAGGCGTATGTGGTTCAGAACTTATAGCCGGAGACGAGTCCGGAGTTTCGTTGACGCAAATATTGCAAGGTGTCGAGTCTGTCTGCGGCTCCAACGCCACGGACTTTGTGGCCTCGGATGGTGCAATCTGCTCTGGATTTAAGGCCGTTGCAGCAACAGGATCCATCTCCTGGATGTGATCCGACGACAGATTTAGGTCATGTTCATCGGAGCGAGGGGAGCGATCACCGCGGTCTCAAATCCGTCGAAGATCAGGTCTCCACGGATGTCCGCGACGTAGTTCAAGCTCCTGAATCTGACTTGATGGCCAAGCGAGTTGGCCCGCAGTATGAAGCCGCCGAATACGAAGATCCGTCCGGGGAGGAAGGTTTCTCCCTGGACAACATCACTATCGACAATTGAAGGGGCCATCGAACCTTTCGTCGACGGCACAGTGGAACTCTCAATGAAAGCACCAATATCGGTGTCAAAACCGGCGGATCTCGGGTAGGGGGTCCCGAACTGTGCGTCTAAGGTCGATGGTTACAGGAGACTGGGGACACGATGTTTACCCAGGTTCGGGCCCTCTCTATGGAGGTAATACCCTACTTCTTGCTTGATTGATCTTGATGAATATGAATATTACAAGAGTTGATCTACCACGAGATCGTAATGGCTAAACCCTAGAAGCCTAGCATGTATGACTATGGTAATGCGTCTCTCCTTTCCGGACTACACCCTCCGGTTTATATAGACACCGGGGGGATCTAGGGTTACATAGAGTCGGTTACATAAGAAGGAATCTTCATAGTCGGTCGCCAAGCTTGCCTTCCACGCCAAGGAGAGTCCAATCCGGACAGGGTACAATCTTCGCCCTTCATGTCTTCACAGCCCACCAGTCCCGCCCACTAATAATAGGTCGGACGCCCGATGACCTCTTAGTCCAGGACTCCCTCAGTAACAGTGATAGTTTGTAGCAAGATAATTCATAACAAGTAATGAGCAACAATAGTAACAAAGGTGCAGCAAGGTGGCCTAAACCTTTTTATAACAAAGGACAAGCTGAAAAGTTTTCTCATACAAGGCAAAGTGCTCTCGAGAACACATGAGAATTCTTGTCAAGTTACGCTCATCATGTTTATCGCGTTCACTACTTTGATAATTTGATATGTTGGTGGACCGGTGCTTGGGTGCTGTTCTTAGTTGAATAAGCAACCCACTTATGATTACCCTCTCTCGCAAGCGTCCGCAACTACGAAGAAGAATTAAGATAAATCTAACCATATCATGAAACGTATGGATCCAAATCAGCCTCTTACGGAATAACACATAAATTAGTGTTTAAGCTTCTATCACTCTAGCAATCCATCATCTACCAATTACTCCACAATGCCTTCCTTTAGGCCCAAGTATGGTGAAGTGTCATGTAGTCGACGTTCACATGACACCATTAAAGGAAGCAACAACATACATATCATCAAAATACTGAATGAATACCAACATCACATGATTACTTATAACAAGACTTCTCCCATGTTCTCAATACGAAGGGGTATTGAATATCATGTTCAAGATCAGAGGAGTATTGAATATCATTACGGATCCGAACATGTAATCTTCCACCAAATAAACCAACTAGCATCAACTACAAGATGTAATCAACACTACTAGCAACCCACATGTACCAATCTGAGGTTTTGTGACAAAGATTGAATACAAGAGATGAACTAGTGTTTGAGATGAGATGGTGCTGATTAATATTGGTCCTCACACAATGAGATGATCGTTGGTGATGTTGATGGCTTCGATTTCCCGCTCCCGGGGGGAAGTTTCCCCAGCGGAATTGCACTACCAAAATGCAAAAGTGCTCCTGTCCAGGTTCATCTCGAAATGGCGGCGCTTTGTCCCGAAAGTCTTCTCTTTATTTTTTTCTAGGTCAAAACTCTTCATATAGCCGAGGATGGGCATCGGAGGCCTGTCAGGGGGCCACAAGCTGGAGGGGCACGCCCCTTGAGCTTGTCGCTCCCTAGTGGCCCCCCTTCTGGTAATCCTTCTTCCAATATTTTTTATATATTGCAAAATAATTCCTCGTAAATTTCCAGATCATTTGGAGTTGTGCAGAATAGCTATCTCTGTTGTAGCCTTTTCTTCAGCTGCCGACAATCTCCCTCTTCATGTGAAACCTGTTAAATAAGAGAGAAAAGACATAAGAATTGCATCATAAAGTGAAATAACAACCCAAAACATAATAAATAACAGTAGAAAAACATGATGCGAAATAGACGTATCAAACTTCCCTCGGCAATGCGATGACGTTTCACTATGTGGGCAAAGAGATGCACCTCGTGGGCAAGGCGACTATTCGCTGTGACGACGAAGGACCCTTCCTCCTCATCGTGATGATTCTCCGTGCCACCGAAATGATTACCCCCGATGTCATGGTGATTCATATCGTACTCAGGACGACACTGCTTGACCGCGAGATGAATCATCCCGGGCGTTGTGGCGATTCATTCATCTGCGTTTTTGTGTGTGAAGATGGGATCCTTCTCTACGCTTCTCTTCAACGGCGACAGTTGTTGGTCTGGTGCGCTGGTCCCGTGAGACCTTAGCACTACTCCCTCCGTTCCATAATGTAGTGCCTATAGATTTTTACAAAAGTCAAACATTACAAACCTTGACCATGTTTATAGAGAAAAACATGTACATCTAGAATACCAAATGCACATCATTGGATACATCGTGAGTTATATTTTCGGAATGTACATGTTTGGTATTGTAGATGTAGACAATTTTCTCTATACACTTGGTCAAAGTTGGTAAAGTTTGACTTTCACAAAAATCTATAGGCACTACATTGTGGAACGGAGGGAGTACGACTTTTCGACTATCTACTACAACAATGCATGTCTGGCTCGGGAAAGGGAGGTGTGATGACAGCGGAATGTCTTCGGTTCATTCCAGAGCACTTAGTCGTCACTAGGTGGTCTACGAATCTGAATGTAATATCTGGTGTTTTTTGTACCGCCTTGACAATAGATGAATAAATCAGAAGTTTCCCCGCCCCCCCAAAAGGATTGTTAACAATATTTATCATGGTTTATCTACTTTATTTATGGCAAATTGCTCATAGAAGTATATTCAATGTTGGGCTGCAATGCGGCGTGACGACCAGAGCATGCGACCTCCGCAGCTCCTGGCACGTTGCCCGCGTTTACGTCTCGACGTCCTCATGAACAAATATGGCAAAGCCGCAAGGGCTATTCAACGCAAGCTTGCAAGGTCGTTGCACCCAGGCTACGCACCGAACATGTGCTCTATATGATTATCGTTCAACATTTGCGTTTCATATATGGAAGAGATACGACGAGGATGATATAAAACCTTTTTTAGGAATAGCTACAAACTACAACTACAAATAATGAACCTCTAGCTTTGTGAAGCACGTTCAGGAAAGAAAAAGGAAAGGAAAAGCACATTCCATAATAACCTACTCTACTAAATTTAATCAATCAAGGCCAACAATAATACAATGTGGGCCAGGCTATCGTGTAGGGGAGTAGTTAGCCAAGCAACCTTCCCAACAAGAAGAAAACAATCAACTAACTCGTCGTGCATTCGGGTTTGAGTTCGAGCCAACCAAACCACGACCCGATCTGACTCCCCATTCTCCCCTCTCCTGTTCATCCATCGGGTCAAATCAAATCCCCTCCCTCCTCCCTCCCCTAATCCCCCAATCTCGAGCTCACCCACCAACAAGCTCAGATCATCATCAAACCCCTCCCGCACTCCATCTCCACTCCTCGCGGGGGCAAGCGAGCGCGTGCGCAGAGCAATCGGAGCCCCGATTCGGCCTCTGGGGTGTCCAGGAAACGGGGGGAATCAAGAAACCCTCCCCCCTTGCGAGGACCGGGGATCGATCGCCCGGTGGATTGCTGTTGTCTCCCCACGCACGCCAATGCCGGATCCGGCCGGGCCGCCGGCCGCGTCCTCCTCCTCCCCCTCCTGCCCCGGGCTGCCGTCATGGCGTCTCTGAATCTCGCGGCCTGCCGCGGCCCCCGCCGATGCTCGCTGGATTCTCTGCCGAGGACGGAGCAGGAGCCGCAGCCGGCGGCGACGAGGAGCAACGATGCAGATCCGGCTCTCGCCGAGCATGAGGAGCATCACCATCTCCAGTAGCAATGGGCTGCTAGACTTGATGAAGCTCAAGACCGCCGCGCGCCACTTCTCGTACCGGACCGTCTTCCACACCGTCCTCATCCTCGCCTTTCTCCTTCCCTTCGTCTTTATTCTCACCGCCGTCATGACCCTTGAGGGCTTCAACAAGTGCTCCTCCCTAGGTATGCACCCCTGCCTCGGCTAGCCTGCCCGCTTGTGCTGTTACTTCCATTCTTGGGATGATGTAGTGGCTTGAGGTCTTATCTGCTTTAGAGTTTAGACAACATAATGGCTGACAAATGATGTGCAATGTGCGTGTGGGATGTGACTTTGCTGCAATTTGGGTGGTGAATAACTTGGATGGGTTTGACCTAAATCCATATGGTACATTGCTATGTGGATGGGTTTGACCTAAATCCATATGGTACATTGTTATGTGCATCTGCACTGGTCGTTACTAACATGAGTTTCCGTTACTACAGTCTATGGTCTGTTTAGGCCGTTTATGTGGTTGCATATGTTCTTAGTAGGCTGATTAACCGTTTACTTAGTTTCATTGAGCTGTGGAGACCACCTATTCGGTCTCCTGTATACTCCCTCCGTTCCCCAATACAAGTATTTCTAGAGATTTCAACAAGTGACTACATACGAAGCAAAATGAGTGAATCTACACTCTAAAATATGTCTACATGCATCCGTATGTTGTAGTCCATTTGAAATGTCTAGAAAGACAAATATTTGGGAACGGAGGGAGTAGAAGATAAGTAGACACAAGTATGCTTATGAAGAAGTTTAAAGTGTTTCTTTCTTCACTTTGAGAATGTCTTGATTGTTCAGTGAGAAATTAGTTGCATTTTTTGTTTAAAGCCACAAACATTTTGGGTAGGAAGGACAGGCCTGGCACAGTGGTGTAGTACC
>LR738713.1:112865622-112884315 GCA_902687465.1 Secale cereale | reverse complement strand
CCCCCCCACTTGTGCAAAGAGGTCCTGGGTTCGACGCAGCCTCTCTGCATTGCACTGTGCAGGGGTAAGGCTTGCCTCGTATAATCCTTCCCCAGACCCCACCTGGTGTGGTAGCTTCAAGGACTGGGTCTGTCCTTCAGCCATGAATGATAGCTATATGCAACGACCCTCGTTTTCTATGTTACAGGAAGCATCGATATCTTGCACTGATGTTTAGATTTGGGAACTTCTACAGAGAACCTTAGTAGCTAAGTAGAACACTGAAATCCTGTTTCCCAACCTTAGTTCTTTGTATCCCAGAGGAACGCTGGCATCGTTTCTGGAAAATCAGGAGTTCGCTCTAAATGTTTTGCCCAGAGAAAATGGATCAGTTATGTATATGGGCCTATTATCTTAGGCATCCCAATGGCTTTGTATGTCCCATTTTAATCTTCTCTTCTATTCTTCTATTGTTTAATCTACTTGAATTGGATACCTATGCTATTTATTGTATTTAATGGGTTTCACCTCTAGCCTACCCCAACTTGTTTGGGACTAAAGGCTTTGTTGTTGTTGTTGTTGTTGTTGGATACCTATGCTATTTACTATCATACCTCGACGGCGATTATTTTATTTTACGTACTTCCACCCTCGTTATTTGGCCGTCTTTTCAAACATTATTTTTCTTCAATGCTTAAACTTATTCACGATTGTATAATTTCTCCAGTCAATCACTTGCTACAAATTCATCACTGATTATTATCATTTACCAGATTGTCTGGGCAGACGGTTAGGTCCACGTCTTCTCGGTAGGGGTGAAGATGGCTCCATGGTATTAACATGTGCTTTGCACTTTCCTTTAATCATTTTGATATTTTATTTAGTGTTTAATCGATCACTGCACTCGAATGTGCAGAGGCTTATAAGAGATCTGTATAGGATGCTTGATGAAATAAACTCGGAGGATGTTCCTGTTGATCTAAAAGTGGCAGAATCTTTTGATGATTTCATCTGGGATACAAAGAATAATGATTATGATTTGAAGTCATTTGCTTTGAGGCTGAAGGCCACGGTAAGCATTGATGCTTACAAATGTTGTATAGTGATCACCTAAAGTTGTCAAACGCAATTAGTGATCAGTAACCTAAAGTTTTACCTTTCATCCACTCTTTGTTCAGCAAGTTGCAAACCTTATTGTTTACATAATGACATGCAGATGGAGACCATGGATAAGGAACTGAGATCATCCAGGTTATCAGAGCAGCTAAACAAACATTATGCAGCAATCGCAATTCCTAAAGGCCTTTACTGCCTTTCATTGCGTCTAACTGACGTATACTCCTCAAATGCCCTTGCGAGGAAACAGCTGCCACCCCCTGAGTTGGTCCCGCGTCTTTCCGACAACTCATATTTCCACTTTGTTTTAGCGTCAGACAACATCCTTGCAGCTTCGGTTGTGGTCAGATCAACAGTTAGATCAGCATTGAAGCCTGAGAGGATAGTCTTTCATGTCATTACTGACAAGAAGACCTATCCTGCCATGCATTCATGGTTTGCATTGAATCCTCTTTATCCTGCCATTATTGAGGTGAAGGGTGTCCACCAATTTGAATGGTTGACGAAAGAAAATGGTCCAGTTCTTGAAGCTATAGAAATTCAGCACATTGCCAGAAGTCGTTACCATGGAAATCACCTTGCAAGAACCACTGCAGGTGACAGCCCAAGAGTTTTTGCAGCCAAGCTGCAGGCAGGGAGTCCAACATATACTTCTGTGCTCAATCATATTCGTATATACTTGCCTGAGGTATAAGAACTTTCTTCTAACTATCTTATGAACAAATTAGCATGTATAAAATGTGATAGACCGATGTGGTGAAACACTCAACTGCAAAGATTTATTTTCCTTTCTATAGGATTGGTTACTTGTGAATATATTTTTAGTGTGGTCTCTTGGTGTCAAGAGGCAACCTATATTGCCTAAATACCTTTTTCAGAAATGTATTGCAATTGAAAGTGCTCCATAGCTAGTTGGAGATTCTCATTCTCCTTTTGTTTTTTAGATATTTGAAATTTTGTAAAACTGTAGAGAAGATTTCTATGGTGGTGCATAACTGCGTACTTGTTATTTGTTAATGCTTCTTTTTTGTTGAATATCCGCAATCACACAATAACACTTACAATTTGTCAAAGCAGTTATTCCCAAGCCTCAGCAAGGTTGTATTTCTTGATGATGATGTTGTTGTCCAACGTGACCTGTCATCACTTTGGGATATTGATCTAGCTGGGAAGGTAAATGGAGCTGTTGAGACTTGCAGGGGTGAAGATAGTTGGGTGATGTCTAAGAGGTTCAGGAATTATTTTAACTTCTCTCATCCACTCATTGCCACCAACTTTGATCCATTGGAGTGTGCGTGGGCGTATGGCATGAACATTTTTGACCTTGCTGCATGGAGGAAGACAACCATTAAAGATAAATACCACCATTGGGTCAAGGAGGTAAAACATACTCCTTCCATTCACTATTATAAGATGTTCTAACTTTTTTTCTGAATCGGATGTATATAGACGCATTTTAGTGTGTTTGTTCACTCATTTCAGTCTGTATGTACTCCATATTGAAATATCCAAAACATCTTCACTATTTCCATTTTCATATATACATCTTTAGTTATCTATAGATACATTTATTTTCTTTTTGCCATTTCAATATAACAAGTTAATTTGCAACTATTGAATGTCCACCATGCCCCTTATTTGACCATAAGTTTCTAATTGCACCAACTTAAACTGTATAGAGCACTGACTTCTCAAATATTTGGAATTTTTGTCTTCGCTGCTGAAAAAGTATAGCTGTACTGAGTGGTGCTGAATTCCATTTTATCAGCATTGCTTTCTGCTTCACATGATAGTTGACACTCTGCTTGTTCTATATTTAAACATTTATAAATTTTAAATTCATGTTGGGGAGCTCCAGTCTTATTCGCTGTATTTATTTTGCTTGCAGAATCTGAAGTCAAACTTCACGCTTTGGAGGCTTGGAACTTTGCCACCTGGCCTTATAGCATTTAAAGGCCATGTTCATCCGATCGATCCATCGTGGCACCTCTTAGGTTTGGGGTATCAGGAGAAGACAGATATCTCTAGTGTTCGGAAAGCAGCAGTTATACATTACAATGGACAAAGTAAACCATGGCTGGACATTGGTTTTAAACATCTCCAACCATTTTGGACGAAACATGTGAACTACTCGAATGAATTTGTAAGGAACTGTCATATAATGGAGCCTCAGTTGTAGATTGGCGAGACAAAAGATTCAACAAATAAAGGCGTAAATTAAGTGGAATTAAATTCGTTATTTTGGAGACCGGCATCGAAGGGTATCCAGGGAATGAACATAATTGGTTACATGTGCAGATGCAGCATATTCGATGAATAGAAAGGAATGTTTTGTTCCCATTTACACGAGGATCCCTTTCCTTTTGTTTATTCCATTTGTATCATAGCTCATGAAATTACACTATTGTTTAGGATGGTTCTTTTGTACTTGATGGAATATTATAAATTGCCTGATTTGGCAGAGTTGATGATAGTCCCATCACTACTGTAATTGCTGGAGAGTGAGTATACAGTTCACCATGTGAGGAGGGTCAAATTTTGATTTTGCAAAAGACATGCCTGTACATTTTTGCACCCAGTGTTTCTGATATATTTATGGTGATCATCTCAAATGAAATACTTGCTTCTCATTCCATGTCTTGGGTCTTTTCTATCTGAGATTTCTCAGGTTATTTTGCATGCACTTGCATGTGACAGCATCAGTCATTTGGCCATAATGTTGTGTTTTTACAGTTGAAGCATTGACTTCAATGTATGCTGGTTGGTGGGTTGATCAGCAGCAGTTTATAGTTATTCCTGTTTACAGCCAAAGTATTATTTGAATCTGTATCATTCTTGTTCTTCAATTTCTTATAAAGTACTCCCTCCGTCCCATAATATAAGAGCGATTTTGATACTAGTGTAATATAAAAAAACGCTCTTATATTATGGGACGGAGGGAGTAGGAGACAATCTCTTTCTGAAAGTTTTGATAAATATCAGGAGAAAGTTTCCGAGCTTTTCTTTATTGTGAATTTTTTGAACATAGATGGCCCAATTGGGGCAGAACACATCAACACAAACCATTTTCAGTATTTGTATAGTTGAGAAGGGCTATATTGTTGTAGCTGAAAAACTCGCATGGTATCCTATCTAAAAACTACAGTTCATCTCTAGCAAGCGTCAGCCTCAAAATCTGGGAAGACGACGAAGGCAATGGACAGCGGCGCGACATAGATCGGCGAACTGGCAGAAACTTGCACCGGGTACATCGGAGGGATGTCACCATCTTCAGTGAGCTCCAGAGGAACTCCATTCAGCAGCATGGTGCGTGCAAGAGGGTTCCCGTCTTGAGCCGTCAGGTGGTATTCTTCCCTCTTCTCCAGCCCGTCGGAGGCTTTGCTCCCGACCCAGGAGACCGTCCTCTTGAGGCCATGAACAAAGGAGCTGTCCCTTGTTATCCCCTGCCCTTGCGCTAGGCCGACGTTGAGGTCGTTCCTGACGGTGACCATGGACCCCATGTTTTGGCTCAGGTTGATCAAGAGGAGAGCGATACCGCCCTGAAAAGAACATTTTAAGAGCACACCAATCAGCCAACCAGTGACTAAAGTCACAGCACTCTGCTATGTTTACCAAGCCTAAATCAATCTCTTGGGGGGCACTCTTACCTTCTGCTTTCCGCAATGCGCATAGGCACGCAAGTATGAAGTACCGCCGAAGTCTATGGAAAGAACTCCATTCCCCATTAGTCGATGCCACAACAAGGCACTGAACATTCATCAAAGTTTAGTAATCTGAAGCGTATGCGAACGGTGAAGTATGTTTCTGGTAGGAATATACAGTACAGATACTTGCCTGTAGTAATCAGGGTTCGGTACGTAAGTATCGGTGTCGAGGAGGCCATAGTTGCCTCCAATTAAAGTCTGTCTGCAGTAGACCTTGGTGTCATACTTTGCTGACTGACCAAGTTGATCAAGATACCTAGTTAAAAGAACAAATTTCAGGATTAGAAGACACGAGAAGAATGATGTCCGTGATAGTCATTTGTTCTTCTGACAAGTAATTACCAGAAGCTATCCAGGAAAGTATTGGAAACGGTACGGCTGCCGCTGTTATACGCTCCGCCAGCTTCCCCGACCCATGGAGCCGACCATGGTCCATGTCGTTGTATCGTGAGCTGGAGATCTCTGAATGTGTCTGAAACCCTGCTTAAATACTGCGGGTCCAAGATTCTATTGGCCACATGTGGATCATTACCTAATCAAGATTGAATAAATTATCTTTTGCCATCTTTGATATAGGAGAGAAAATAGAAATAATTAAGGAGTACTACCAAGAACTGAAAAACACTCACCAGCACCAAGATTGTAAATATGGTGAGTCATTCCTCTGACAACATTTGGCCCAGAGACGTCAAGGAGCTTAGCAAACCATTGTTTGTCATAGAATCCTCCTGGGGCTAGCACCAATGGTTTGCTAGAGTTTTCATATAACTGATCGACGATCTTTTGAAGTTCAACCAGGTCTTTTCCGTATTGTTCAGCTCCCACGCTTGCACCGATTCCACTTCCACTCAGTTCATTACCTAGTAAATGAGCATAGTTACTTATATAGCGCTTTGCAAACACGAAAGATGTTCCTTGCTTTGCGAGCAGCAAATATAGTTTTGGGTTTGACAATGTATTACCAAATTCCCATGAATCAATAGGATAGTTCATTGAAACAGTGTATTCCATAAACTCCCGAGCATTGCTTGAATTCCAAGCACCTCCCCAAACACCTTTGCGTATCTGCTTTCGCCCTCGAAGTGCATTAAGACCAAAAGTAATAACTGCACTGAAGGAATTAAACAAAAAATAATTAGAAAATGCACTGCATATATTATTATATGCTGCTAAGATTTTAAAAGAAAGATGATGGGGGTATTTTTAATGCATTAATACTTTATCCCATAATATATGTTGCATGTTCAGCAGTCTGATGTAATCAATCACAAAATATAGATGGAAATTCCTACAGATAAACAACTGGCAAAGGCATTCACCCTGTATTGAGGAACAGATCATTCATTGCATCCCATCTTTCCATGGTTATGCATCCTTTAGAAAATCCAAACAAGCCACTTGAAGCCTTTGTAAATGGCCTGCATGGAGATCCTAAATTTGTTGTTTCATATACCACTTGATCTTGTAAGGAGCCTCCGACTCTGATGCGTAGTGGGCTAAAGGCTACAAGAATAAATTCGGCAGAAATATTCATCAGGGGAAGAAGATGAGGTGCCATCAAGACCATAAACTAGACCGTTATGAAAAGACAGTAAACAAAAAAGTGAAGAAACTAGCTACACAAAAAAGGGAAAACTTGCTAAGTGAAGACTCGCAAGGATATTTGAGTGGCAGCTCAATTATTGTAGATGCTAGGTTGTAAATGATTCACAAGGATATTTTACCCTTATAAAAATTAAAGAATAAACTGAGCCTCCATAGGGAGTTGTTTTTTTTTTCCGAGAAAACGCAAAGACTTTGCGTTTCTTTTCATTGAAAGGTGGGGGAACAAATTAAAGTAGAAAATAGGGGAGTTGTAACTGAACAGTAGAAAATTCTTCAATTGACAATGGTCAAACACTAACCCTGGATAGCTTTAGCTAGCAACGGATTAGTCAAGTCCTGGAAATCCGGAGAAAGACCAAAATTAGTAATTTGCGTAAAATCCGAATTCATGTGATTAATAAGAGTATTATTGGGATTCAGGACCTACCATATTCAAGATAGAAGCCTTCCCCCATGGGCACTGATCATAGTTGCACTTCTCTGGAGGCCACCAATCAACGGTGGCACAAATAAACTCATCACTGGTTGCAGCGATCGTCTTGGAGCCCCGTACGATGACGGTTACATCGGAGTAATCTTCCGACAGGATCAGTGTAGGCAAGCAAACAAGAAGAAGGAGGAGAGACCATAACCTCATGCTTTCACCACCTGCAAATGGTGTTGTCCACCAAATAGACAACTTGAGCGGTTCAGGCTTATCATGCTCTTTAAATAACGTGATTAGTTGGTATGGAAAGGTCCAAGTTCCTGTTCTGTTCGCTTAGCTGAAAGTGACAGCCACAGGTCCATTTTTCTTCCAATGTCATCTTTTCCAAGTTTTAACAGGTCAATTCATTATCAGCTTAGCTTTATTCATGTAAGATTCGTCACTGATGAAACGCCATTTTAACTCAGAAAAGTTTTGAAAAAGTGTTTTCCACTTTGCATATTTCTTTCAAGATTTTAAACTTTATCAATCGGAGAGTAAAGTTAATATTTTTTTTTAACAAATTGCCCCAAATATACTGAAGAAATGGTCTACAAACCTGTACTACCTGTTCCGCTCAAAATCTGAGCACATCGAAATCCAGCTGAATCTGAACCTCCAACGGAGCAAGAACACGCTCTACGGCTCTAGTACCAGTGGTTCAGAGGATGAAACTAAATTACACCAACTCCCTTCCCAATATACACCTAAACAGTATCGAATCTATTGAAGCAACCAAAACCAAGCTGGGTGCAGTGGCGATCCGCTACAGATTTGCAAGCTAGACAGTAAGAGAAGGCGAAAGTAAACGGAAACGGAGACGAGGGCCATTAATTACCTGGAGATCACAGACAAGCCAAGGGATGCTCTGGAGCCCGCTCGGAGAGTCGCAGGAAAAAGAATGCTCGAAGAAGTGACAGGTATCTGTGATCAGAATGGGGCCCAGCGGATCAAAGGAAAATATGGCGTCCTTCTCCCGGAGATCCTCGCCGTCGCCGGCGCCGTTTGCCAGAGGCTGCCAAGAGTCGAGCGGCGCTTCTCCGAGAGAGAGAGAGAGAGATTCTTGAAGGAAGAAAAATCTGGAGGTAGCTGCCGGTCCTCTTTATATCTCCCTTTGAAGCTACTCCCCCCGGAGAAAGCTGTGCCTCTCCTAATCAAACAGCGGCGGTATGACGACAGGCTAATTACTTCGGTCCAAATCTGAACACTGAAGACGATTGCGCTTCTTGCGGAAGTCGAAAAAAGATGGACACGTTTTCACTCCCCGCCACTGTATTCTTTTGTGGTCCCAGCCCAAGCCAATTTTTCGTATTGACTGGCAATACGTTTTCTGTGAGTAATTAGATGGGATCCCTAATTAGATCGATCATGTGAGAGTGATGCCAGTAGATATCCTTTCCGAATATTACTATGATATAGTATGATATACTCGTATGCCTTTTGCATTTGTTTTGCAGCCCGCGTCGGTGTCAAACTGTATATGCTTGTGACCGGATTTAAACTCCGCGTGCAAAATTTCCGGCTCCAAGCTTCGCTTCTTTTACGGGTTAATATTAATATGCCATGAATTTTGTGGAAATATTTGTGTTTCTCTTCTTCTTATTAGTAATCGTGTACTCCCTTCGGTCCTTTTTACTCTGCACATTGAATTTGCCGAAAGTCAAACTTTGCTAAGTTTGACCAAATTTATATTAGAAATTATTAGCACCTATAATATCTAATAAATATAATACGAAAATATATTCCGAGATGAATCTAATGATATTGGTGTTGTTATGTGAATGTCAATATTTTTTTATATAAATTTGGTCAAAGTTGGATGAGATTGACTTCAGACAAACCTAATATGTAGAGTAAAAAGGACCGGAGGGAGTACGTGCAGCACGTTAATACTATTAGACAATATATTTTTCTGAAGTGATATCATGCAACATATGAATTGCATCACATAAATATTTGGCAAGATCTTAATTACTCGTCGATATTAGGTAGTATATTTTTAATTGGTTGGACCATGGGATAGATGCAACTGAACGGATGAGATATGTTAGATCTCAGTAACTCTCTTTTTCAATATTGATATATAGATATAGACTAGGTATGTGCCCGCGTGGCAATATTTTTTAACACAATAAGAGGACGACATGATATTTTTTTATGCAAAACAAAATAGATAAAGTAGGATTATGATATTGTTATAAAGTATAGATTTTTTTGTCATTTTTAAACTGAAAAAAAATTAGATATGTGTCTGTGATTGCTTTTCTTTATTGGGTTATATCAAAATAAGGGATTGATTGATATTTATTTGCTGATTGACTTTTATTGGGTTATCAAAGATAAGGGATTGACTGATATTTATTTGCTGATTGACTTTTTATTGGGATATCAAAGATAAGGGATTGCTGGGTATTTATTTGCTTACAAGCATGAATTTATTGCTATTGATTGGGATACCAAAGATATCCAAGGGAGGACGAAGGGATGAACGAAAACATGTTCGACGGAAACCTTATCATCTAAAAAGATCCAAACGATAGTTCCAACAAATCTCACCCGTCAAATCATGTCAATCCAACGACCCATATTGCTCCAATGACAAGGGCTCAACATGTTTAGCGTGCAATTAATATCATATCAAATATCAATGTCAACACTATCCATATAATTAACGTGTAATTGATATCTTACCTAATGTCAGCGTGCAATTAATTTTCTCCCAAATATCAACCTGCAATTAGTTTTCTCCCAAATATCAACATGTATTGCGTGTGTGCATTTACTACTATCTCTGGCCTGGTTTATTTTGGGTCAAACTTTGACCTTTAATTTAACTAAAAAATAATTTACATACCATAAAAATAACATCATTCGAAACCTCTTTCGAATATGGATCCAACAATATAAGTTTTGAGACATACTCCTTCTGTAAAGAAATGTAAGAGTGTTTAGATTACTACTTTTATGATCTAAGAGCATCTCCAATAGATGATGCAAATTTAATTATGTAAAACCAGGTGTTGTATAATTTTCATCACCAAAAAGTGCTTTTTACATCTTTTAGAAAAGAGCCAACTCCAACACATGATGTATTTGAAGATGTAAAACTAGTGCACTAAACCTACTCTCGAAACTGTCAAAGCTCGTGCGCTCCCACTGCATCTTGCCGGGGCCGGTGGGGGTGACCGAAATCGGCCGACGGCGGAGAGGAATGGGTAGGGGAGGTCGAGAGGAAGCCAAACCGGTTGCGGCAGCACGGGACGGCACCGGAGCTGCCCGTAATCGACCGACGACGGCGGTGGAGGAAAGGGGATCGGGTAGGCAGCGGGTCGGTGAGGCAGGCAGCGAGGGGCGGGGGGCGAAGTCGCGACAGGCCCGGCGACCGCCGGAGAAGGCGTTTAGGCCAGCCACAACCATCGAAAAAGCTTCAATTCAGAGGCGGTGGCGGTGGGTCGGCGATGCAGCCGACGAGGGAGGGGGCCAAAGTTGCGGCAGGCCCATCGGCCACCGGAGAAGGGGTGTTTAGGCTAGCCGTAGCCGTTGGAGAAGCTTCGATTCGTTAGCGGCCAAAAGTGAACCGGCGGCTCCGGGCGACGGGCCGACGAGGCAGGCGGCGAGGGACGGGGCGATGAAGTGGCGGTGGCCCGGCGACCGTCGGGAGGGGGCGACGGCCTGAGTTTGGTGCGGATTTGGCCGGCGGCGGATTCGAGCGGCGGCAACTGGCTGAGCGGAAGGGGAAGGAAGTGGCAGTTGGGTGGTTGGCAGATGGACGCATTTTTACATCTCGTATAGGTGGAGATGCAAATTTGCACCGCCAGGTGTTGTAGTTTACATCTTTGGGCTGTGGATTTTTTTTTGAATCAACATCATCTATTGGAGCAGCGTTTTTGGGCTTCAAAGGTGTAGAAGGTAGTTATTTTTGAATCTACATCTTCTATTAGAGATGCTCTAAACGCTCTTATATTTCTTTACAGAAGGAGTACAACTTATATTGTGTTAGTCAAATATACAGTTAAAATTGGGCACAAAATACAGAGGGGACAATAAATCAGGACAGAGGTTACAATATTTTTTTTGTGTAATTGGGCACAAAATACAAAGAGTACTACCAGTTACTACCACCTCTATCCTTGTTTATTGCCCCCTTTAGTATTTTTGCGTAAAATTTTGACCATGAATTTAATTAACAAAATATTAATGCATGTTACAAAAAAATGCCATTGAAAACTATGTTTAAATACAAATTCAATGATATAGTTTTTAATAACATGCATTGACATTTTGTCAGTTAAATCTATGTCAAATTTTGACACAAAATACGAATATGACCATTAAAACAGGACAAAGGTAGTTAAATGTGGCATGAAAAAGCTGGCGAACATAATGTAGTGAGGTTGGTATTATTGGCGGGTGGCATATATGTGGGTTTGGAGATGACATTACATCAGTCAATGTAAATCATTTGCAATATAACGTTGGCGTTGACAACGTAACAGTAAGTATGCGAGTGTTCCAAAATTAGTTGGACGTGGAAAATTATCAGTAAGAAAATCCTATCACGAGTCATGACCATGATTCTCGCAGCAACAACGACAACAAAAGGAAAAGAGGAGAGTCATGACCATGATGATAATAAATTAATAATAAAAAGGAGTCATGACTAATGACTTTGTACTTATGGTGGCCAAGGAGAGCATCAATCTTAGATAATGCGCACGCGAAGAAAGTCAAGGGAAACTTGTAATAATCCCGGACTTGAAGAAAGATCAAAGGGTTAATGGCGGATGTGATGCCTGTAGGGCGAACGAAAGTCCAAGTCAGAGAGATCAACTAATCCACGTCACGCATTTTCAATGCGGATCAAAAGCGACAACGGAATCAAAAGTGGAGGGGGGAGACCCACGTAGTACGTAGGAGTAGCTTCTATCCACATTCCTCTTGGTGCAGCTTGCTTGCCGAGTGGATATGCTCGGACCTGCTCACTATCGTTGCACCCGAAACCTATCCTCTCCAATAGGTCTCGTCTCTCCGATCACCAACGATCCGCGTACGAATGCTTTTCTTCCTCAAATTGGTCTGACCAGATTCTTGCTTTTGTCTGGACGTAGTCATAAGATGACTGAGTGGTCCAGATGGAGAGCATGCCACAGTAGGCATACACATGCGCATCCAAGGCAACGACTTCGACCCATTTGGAATTTTGGATGCCGCCATTGCTCATCGCATTGGCCGACCGTGACAGACAACTACACCACTGTTCGACATTGAAGTCTCGATTAATTCCTGCCAATACCCCTGCCCAGGAAATTAAGAGCATAAATCCATTTTCACCGTTGCGTTCGCCGTTCGGTCCATCAAATAATTGAAGCTAGTTCGGGCCGGACGTGGAACTCTTCGGCCGAGTGTAAATCCAAATTAGGGCTCAGTCACACGTTAAATGGGCCTAGTTTTTTGTTTTTTGTTTTTTTGGCAGGATGACATCAGGTGAATGAATCCAAAGTTTGCTAAAAAGGAAAAAAAAGGTGAATGGATCCAAAGGATTGGCGCCATGTTCCAGCTAGGTCTTGGTTTTGACCGACTTGGTCAATGCGTCCAGCTTTGGCCCAGCCACTCCATGATCAAAGGTCCAGATAAAATGATTAAAAAGAGTTGAGCATTGTTAGAGTTACATTTATGATGTCTTTTGGCTTTCTGTATTTTGGCCTTTGGCCTCCCTTTGTACTTGTATATATGATGGCTTTGGCCTTGAGATAATACTATGTTGCATATTTTCTAACATGGTATTAGAGCATTATAATTTTTTTCACATGCAACTCGTGCAATCCGATCCCAATCTCGCGCCACCGTCCTTCTGGCCGGTCCTGCTGATCTCCTCTCCGACGCTGCTCTTCCACGCCTCAAGGTCCACCCCGCTGTCCACCCACGGTCCAGGCGCACGGCCCCGCCCGCTGCTCTTCTTTGCCTTCGGCCTTCAAGTCCCGTCTTCATCTGCCGTCACTCGATCCATCACGCCGCAGGGCACTACTCTCGATGCACCGCGAGAGTGGCCGCTATCGGAGGTCTACATCGTCGCTCCCAGCAGCGTTCGTCGTCGGATCTCCTGCGCTGCTTGGATTGGGGCGGGCCCCTGCGCTGCTGACGCCTGCGTCCTCCGGCCTTCACCGCCGTCCGGCCGCTGTCCGCCTCGGCGGCCATCTGTGCGTCAGCCGTCCGCCCGCGCGTGCAGGAAGTCCGCTGCCGCTGCGATCTATTCGTCGATGCCTTGTGCGTTGACTTGAAGTCGCCGCTTGGGCTACTGTTTTGGGCCTGCCTTGGCTGCTGGCCTGCAACCTTGCATCGGAGCTGTTGCTCCTCACACGCCCCTGTTTCTGTGGTTTGGCTGACTTGTGTTAGTGTGATAAAAAAGAGAGAGACATAAAAAAAGTAAAAAAAAGAGAAAAAAAAGAGAAAAAAGAGAAAAAAAAACAGGTACAATGTTTTCGTTGGGTACTCATCTTCCTCATTGCCCAGTGTTTTTCGAGGGTGTTCCATATATTGATCCCGTCTCGCACATGCGCCTTTCATCGGTGCTTGGTGCTCGCCCGTTTGGAGGTGGTGATTGTCGCTCTACTTCGACACCTTTTGCGACTTCCACCGGTGTTGCTGGTCGCTCTACAGCGGCTTATTCCATGACTTCTGCACCTGGTGATTGTCGGCCTACGTCGACTCCCTTTATGGTTTTTGCACGTGATGGTGACTGCTCTATGTCGACTTCTGTTGTGGCTTCTACCCATGGTTTTAGTCGCTCCACGTCGACTCGTTCTACGTCGACTCGCCACACGACCTCCTCGGGTGATGGCGACCGCTCTTTGTCGGCAGGTGGTTATACCTCGACCTCTACCACGGTGTCCCTGTCTGCGCATGAGATTGTGCAACTCCGATGCCTTCTTGCTGCTTGGGATTCTTCACCGACAGGTTCTGCAGCTTCTGCACCTAAGTTTTCTGGCACTGAGAGACCACCTTCTACTCATTTAGGTACATCCTCATGGATTCTTGATATCGGTGCATCTTTTCATATGACTCACGATTCTTCCCCTTTGACCTCCGTTCGACCTCTTGAGTTACATGTTCATGTTTTTATAGCTGATGGTACGCCCCTCCCTGTCGCTAGTCGAGGCACTCTTAGTACCTCTTCATTTCGTCTTCCCTCTGTTGCTCATGTTCCTCAACTTAGCATGCAGCTGTTTTCAGGTAGTCAGATTGTTGACTCTAGTTGTAGGGTCAATCTCGACTTTGATTCATGTTATGTTCAGGATCGTCGCACATGCGCTCTGCTTGGTGCTGGCCCCCGACGCCACGATGGTCTCTGGGAGCTTGACTGGCTTCGTCTTCCCTCTGATGCCAGCGCCAGTCTCGCGACCCCTATTGCCGCATCTGCTAGCTTTTTTCAGCAGTGGCATCATCGTCTTGGCCATTTATGCGGTTCTCGTCTCTCGTCTTTAGTTCATCGTGGTGTTCTGGGGCCTGTCTCTGGTAATGCTTCGTTGGATTGTCTAGGTTGTAGGCTTGGTAAGCAGATTCAGCTACCCTATCCTCACAGCGAGTCAGTGTCCGAGCGTCCCTTTGATCTCGTTCACTCAGATGTTTGCGGTCCGGCTCCATTCGCTTCGAAAGGGGGTCATCGCTACTATATTCTCTTTATAGACAATTTTACTCGCTACACTTGGATCTATTTCATGTCTTCTCGTAGTGAGGTCTTATCTATATACAAAAAATTTGCTGCCATGGTTCATACCCAATTCTCCACTCCTATTCATGTTTTTCGCGCAGATTCTGCCGGAGAGTACATCTCTCGTGCATTGTGAGGATTTCTTGCTGAACAGGGTACTCTTCCCCAGTTCTCTTGTCCTGGTGCTCATGCTCAAAATGGTGTGGCTGAACGCAAGCACCGTCACCTTCTTGAGACAGCACGTGCGATGATGATCGCTGCCTTCTCTTTCGCCTCACTTTTGGGCTGAAGCTATTTCCACTTCCACCTATCTCATCAACATCCAGCCATCTGCTGCTCTGCAGAGTGGTATTCCTTTCGAGCGTCTTTTTGATCGTTCCCCTGATTATTCAGCGCTTCATCTGTTTGGTTGTGTTTGCTATGTTCTTCTTCCTCCATGTGAATGCACCAAACTGATCGCTCAGTCTGCTGAGTGTGTATTTCTAGGATACATCGATGAGCATAAGGGTTATCGGTGTTGGGATCCTGTCGGTCGACGGGTGCGTATTTCTCGAGATGTGACCTTTGACGAGTCTCGTCCTTTCTACCCGCGTCCATCATCCTCGACCTTTTCTATGGAGGACATCTCTTTTCTCACATTTCCTGATACTCATCCCTCAGTTCCCCATATTCCTACCTCTCCTTCCCCCGTTGTTGCAGACATGACGCCGTCCTCTCCCACAGTTTCTTCTCTTTCCTTATCGGATGACTCTCCACCTTCATCCCCGATACATTCCCCGTCTCCACCTTCATCAATGACGCCTTCCCCGTCAGCACCAATGTCTTCCTCATCTCCACCTCCCGTGATTCCTACATGTCCCGCTTTTCCTTTCCATTGCACTCATCGTCCACGTCTTATGGATGCATCCACAGATGCGCCATCAACTTCTGGTGTGCCATCTTCCTTTTCTCAGCTGACTTATGGTCTTCGAGCTCGGCCTTGTTCTCAACCTGATCGATATTCTCCTTCCAAATATGGTCTTTTGGCCGTCCTTGAGCCTAACTCTTATCGTGATGTTGTTGTTCATTCTGAATGGCAGTTTGCTATGGCAGAGGAGATTGCTGCACTTGAGCGCACTGTGGGATCTGGTTTCTCTTCCTCCTCGTGTTCATCCCATCACTTGTAAGTGGGTCTATAAGATTAAGACTCGCTCTGATGGTTCTCTTGAGCGATATAAAGCTCGTCTTGTGGCTCGTGGTTTTCAGCAGGAGCATGGTCGTGATTACGATGAGACTTTTGCTCTTGTTGCCCATATGACCACTATCCGCACACTTCTTGCTGTAGCCTCTGTTCGCCATTGGTTCGTGTCTCAGCTTGATGTTAAGAATGCCTTTCTTAACGGTGAGTTGCATTTGGATATTCTGTTCCTGATGGCATGGTTTGTCGTCTTCGTTGCTCTCTCTATGGTCTCAAGCAAGCCCCTCGTGCTTGGTTTGAGCGTTTTGCCTCTGTGGTGACTGCAGCTGGTTTTTCTCCGAGTGTTCATGATCCAGCGTTGTTTGTCCACCTTTTCGCTCGTGGTCGCACTCTTCTTCTTCTATATGTTGATGACATGATTATCACTGGTGATGATCTTGAGTACATTGCCTTTGTCAAGGCCCGTCTCAATGAGCAATTTCTTATGTCTGATCTTGGTCCTCTTCGTTATTTTCTTGGGATTGAGGTTTCTTCCACCTCTGCTGGCTTTTTTATTTCCCAAGAAAAGTATATACATGATATTCTTACTCGGGCGGCTCTTAGTGATGAGCGCACTGTTGAGACTCCTATGGAGCTTAATGTTCACCTTCGTGCTTCCGATGGTGAGCCCTTGTCTGACCCGACTCGTTATCGTCATCTTGTTGGCAGTCTTGTCTATCTCGCCGTCACTCGTCCAGATATATCCTATCCTGTCCATATCCTGAGTCAGTTTGTTTCTTCTCCCACGTTGTTTCACTATAGTCATCTTCTTCGTGTTCTATGATATCTTCGTGGCACGATCTCTCACCGTATCTTCTTTCCTCGTTCCAGCTCATTACAGCTTCAGGCCTATTCGGATGCTACTTGGGCTAGTGATCCTTCGGATCGTCGTCCACTTTCTGCCTACTGTGTGTTTCTTGGTGGTTCTCTCATTGCCTGGAAGACAAAGAAACAGACTGCAGTTTCCCGTTCGAGTGCTGAGGCTGAGTTGCGAGCTATGGCTCTTCTCACCGCAGAGGTGACTTGGTTACACTGGTTACTCGAGGATTTTGGTGTTTCTATTACTACACCTACTACACTCCTCTCAGACAGTACATGTGCTATCAGTATCGCGCGGGACCCCGTGAAGCATGAGCTTACCAAGCATATTGGTGTTGATGCTTTCTTTGTGCGCGCTGCTGTGCAGGACCATGTTGTTGCTCTTCAGTATGTGCCTTCTGAGTTACAGCTAGCGGACTTCTTTATGAAGGCTCAGACTAGAGCGCAACATGGATTTACCTCTCCAAACTCAGTGTTGCAGATCCACCATGAGTTTGAGGGGGGGTGGGTGTTAGAGTTACATTTATGGTGTCTTTTGGCTTTCTGTATTTTGTCCTTTGGCCTCCCCCTGTACTTGTATATATGATGGCTTTGGCCTTGAGATAATACTATGTTGCATATTTCCTAACAAGCATCACAACAAAGTCTTTCCCCCTCTGCAAGAAAAGTCTTCTTCCTTCTCCCGTCGGCACCGCCGCGGATCCGCCCCGCCTCCGATGGCCTTTGGCATGTGGAGGTGCGGAGGATCTCTGCCCCTCGCCAGCGGGAGGGACCCTGTTCTTGTTTTTGCTAGGTTGAATGTCTTGGTTGGGGCCGTGTGGCAGCAACGACGTCCCTCGGTAGCAATAATGCCTCCAACATCCTATCCCCGCCCCGATGGTGCGAATAGCGTTGTCGGAGGATGTCTGGAGGTGTGTCTCCGTCGGATCTCATGGGATTCGGTCGGTGCTGGTCTAAGGTGGATCTATTTGGATTCATTTTTTATTTGTCTTCATTCGTGTGGTTTCAGGTTTGATCTTTCCGGCCTACACCGACAATGGTGCTTTCATTGAGAGTTCTGCTGTGTGATTAACGAATGATCAATGACTCGTCTACAGATCAACTGCGACGTCGGCATCTCCATCGTCGGCCTGACTGTTCGCCTTGGCGGACCGAGGACTGCGCTCCGCTTCAGATAATCATGTTCGGACGAGAGGCTTCATCAACATCAACTCCAATCTCTATCAAGATCATGGAGGAATCATCCATGGAGCTCGGGGGATCAACGTCAACATTGCCCTCGGGTGACCATACTGCTTTTCTGGACAACGAACTTGTATCCGCCGTCACCGCCTCCTTGAGCGTCGATTTGAAAATTGCTTCTGTGGAATTGTGCGAAATTGAGTCTACAACAACCCAGTAAAATTGTGTCGTATTCCGATGGAGGAATCTCCGGCGATATCCGATATACCGGAGCCCTGTCGAATCTGGATGGAAATCTGGATGAGTTTGGGGCGAGGAGTCCAACGTCTAGCTCGGTTATCCTTTGGAAGATCCAACCGTTTATCGACTGCGGAATTTCTATATCTACCACCCCTCAAAATTTTAGACCGATTTGACCGTTCAAACTCCGATGAGTGAATCAATTTTCAGATCTGTTTTCTACGCGAATACAAATCCGACTCAAGTTCATCTTTCTTCATGAACGGGATATTGGACGACCTTTTTGAAGAATTTATTTCTAGAGCATTATGTGTTGTTCTTAAACACGTGCCCATAAATTTAAGCCTTTTCCAAGGAAATCTTCACCATCATGCCGGTGTCAAACCAGCCCGACAACAATTCGCAATGATTGTCGACCCATGCTAGACACTTTGTTGCTTCGTTGAGCCGAGCTCAACCTCATCGGATTATCATCTCGGCGAGTCGACCAAGAGTTCTACGTCGCGAAGAATAAATCATCACCAATATCGTCACCCCACGGATTACAGGGAGCGGGTACACTGGCATCGCCGCACAGTCACTTCATCAAGCCGGCATCAACCGCGTCACAAGATCCGACCTGCGTCGGCATAACCGCGCCATTGCTTCTTCAAGCCGA
>LR738713.1:112732956-112862039 GCA_902687465.1 Secale cereale | reverse complement strand
CCACGTAAAACTTGCAACAACAAAGTAGAGGACGTCTAACTTGTTTTTGCAGGGCATGTTGTGATGTGATATGGTCAAGACGTGATGGGTTATACGTTATTGTATGAGATGATCATGTTTTGTAAATTATCGGCAACCGACAGGATCCTTATGGTTGTCTCTTTATTGTATGAATTGCAAAGGCCATGTAATTGCTTTACTTCATCACTATGAGTTAGCGATAGTAGTATTAGCAATAGTTGGCGAGACGACCACGACGCTACGATGAAGATCATGGTGTCTAGCCGGTGACGATGGAGATCATGACAATGCTTTGGAGATGGAGATCAAAAGCACAAGATGATGATGGCCATATCATGTCACATATTTTGATTGCATGTGATGTTTATCTTATTATGCTTCTTATTTTGCTTAGTACGGCGGTAGCATTATAAGATGATCCCTTACAAAATTTCAAGGTACAAGTGTTCTCCCTGAGTATGCACCGTTGCGAAAGTTCGTCGTGCCGAGACACTACGTGATGATCGGGTGTGATAAGCTCTACGTTCAAATACAATGGGTGTAAGAAAGTTTTGCATATGCAGAATACTCGGGTTAAACTTGACGAGCCTAGCATGTACATACATGGCCTCAGAACACTGGAGACCGAAAGGTCGAGCGTGAATCATATAGTAGATATGATCAACATAAGATGTTCACCATTGAAAACTACTCCATCTCACGTGATGATCGGACATGGTTTAGTTGATTTGAATCACGTGATCATTTAGATGACTAGAGGGATGTCTATCTAAGTGGAAGTTCTTTAGTAATATGATTAATCGAACTTTAATTTATCATGAACTTAGTCCTGGTAGTATTAGCATATCTATGTTGTAGATCAATAGCTCGCGATGTAGCTCCCCGTTTATTTTTATATGTTCCTAGAGAAATATAAATTGAAAGATGATAGTAGCAATGATGCGTACTTGTTCCGTGATCTAGGGATTTTCCTCATTCCTGCACATAAGAATTATGTCCTTGATGCACCGCTAGGTGATAGACCTATTGCAGGAGCAGATGTAGACGTTATGAACGTTTTGACAAAAGCTCGGTATGATGACTACTTGATAGTTTAATGCACCATGCTTTACGGCTTAGAACCGGGACTTCAAAAATGTTTTGAATGCCACAGAGCATATAAGATGTTCCTAAGAGTTGAAATTGGTATTTCATACTCATGCCTGTATCAAGAGGTATGAGACCTCTGATAGTACTTTGCTTGCAAGATGGAGGAGAATAGCTCAACCAGTGAGCATGTGCTCAGATTGTCTGGCTACTACAATTGCTTGAATCAAGTGGGACTCAATCTTCCAGATAAGATAGTAATTGCCAAAGTTCTCTAGTCACTATCTCCAAGTTACTAGAACTTCGTGATGAACTATAATATGCAAGGGATGACGAAAGTAATTCCCAAGCTCTTCGCGATGCTGAAATCGACGAAGGTAGAAATCAAGAAAAAGCATCAAGTGTTGATGTTTGACAAGACCACTAGTTTCATGTAAAAGGGCAAAGGAAAAGAAAGGGAACTCCAAGAAGAGTGGCAAGCAAGTTTCTACTCCCATGAAGAAACCCAAAGCTAGACCCAAGCCTGAAACTGAGTGCTTCTACTGCAAAGGAAATGGTCACTTGAAGTGGAACTACCCTAGAAACTTGGTGGATAAGAAGGATTGCAAAGTGAACAAAGCTATATTTGATATACATGTTATTGATGCGTACTTTATTAGTGTTTATAGCAACCCCTTGGTATTTGATACTGGTTCAGTTGCTAAGAGTAGTAACTCAAAACAGGAGTTGCAGAATGAATAGAGACTAGTTAAGGGTGAAGTGACGATGTGTGCTGGAAGTGGTTCCAAGATTGATATGATCATCATCGCACACTCCCTGTACTTTCGGGATTAGTGTTGAACCTAAATAAATGTTGTTTGGTGTTTGCGTTGAGCATGAATATGATTTGATCATATTTGTTGCAATATGGTTATTCATTTAAAGTCATAGAATAATTGTTATTCTGTTTACATGAATAAAACCTTCAATGGATATACACCCAATGAAAATAGTTTGTTAGATCTCGATCGTAGTAATACACATATTCATAATATTGAAGCCAAAAGATGCAAAATTGATAATGATAGTGCAACTTATTTGTGGCACTGCCGTTTAGGTCATATTGGTGTAAAGCGCATGAAGAAACTCCATGCTGATGGGCTTTTAGAATCACTTGATTATGAATCACTTGGTGCTTGCGAATCATGCCTCATGGGCAAGATGACTAAAACTCCGTTCTCCGGAACAATGGAGCGAGCAACTAATTTGTTGGAAATCATACATACTGATGTATGTGGACCGATGAGTGTTGAGGCTCGTGGCGGGTATCGTTATTTGCTGACCTTCACTGATGATTTGAGCAAATATGGGTATATCAACTTGATGAAGCACAAGTCTGAAACATTTGAAAAGTTCAAAGAATTTCAGAGTGAAGTAGAGAATAATTGTAACAAGAAAATTAAGTTTCTATGATCTGATCGCGGAGGCAAATATTTGAGTTACGAGTTTGGTCTTCATTTAAAACAATGTGGAATAGTTTCAGAGCTCACGCCACCCGGAACAACACATCGTAATTGTTGGGGATATAACTATTAGGTATAAACCGCCCAGGAGGGGCCGGGTTATACCTGTACTGAATCACCCCTATTGAAGCCCATGAAGAAAAGGAGTGTGGCAGTTACTATAGAGAACTAAAAGACCCAGGGCCCAAAGGCGGATTAGGGCCCGTAGACATAAACCTCCATATGGTGTGTAACTTGTATTGTAAGATAGGAAAGGTAGAAACCGAGCCGGACATGTTTATGAGCCAGCCTCGGGATTCTGTAAACCAGCCGGGCGTCATCCTGTGTATATAAAGGAATGACCCGACGATGGTTCAAGGACAACAAACAACAGCTCGAGACACAGGCAAAGCGGATCCTCTCCCTGTTCATCGAAACCCTAGCAATACCACAACAACTAGAGTAGGCTTTTACCTTCATCGCAAGGGGCCGAACTAGTATAAAATTCCCTGTGTCCTTTGTCTGCTTTAACCCTGTTTAAGCTAACCCGTCGCGATGGCTCCACGACTAAGTCCTTGTGCTAGGACATTTGCCGTGACAAAACCACGACAGTTGGCGCCCACCGTGGGGCTATCGCACGATGGTTTCGAGTTCTTAGAGGGCAGCTTTGAAGGGTTCAAGGGCTACACAGTGGGCCGGATGACTAAGAGTCGTCGCGACAAGATCTACATCGATGACGCAGGCTGGGGCCCCGAGGCCGACTCGATTGAGTACGGGTACCGGGCCCCCTTCGGCGGCATCCACATTTTCATTAGCAAGATCAGCGAACTGGGCCCTGAGCCGGACATCTGCACCAACATCATCGAAACGGCTCAGCGTGCGAGACCTGCCCGGTTTCGGCCTGCCATGAAGCGTGTCTTTGTGGGAGTCGTCCACGGAGCGGAAGCTGAAGATGGATCGGAATTTGGTGGTGAGACCGTCGTTTACTCTGGTGACGAGTCATCTACCGGAGAGACCGAGTCTTTGTACCTACTACAAGATGGCCGGTTTGGGGGCTGTTCCGATGGTGACAGTATTGCGGACCTCCTCGATCCGCCGAGCCGAGTTGCAGTCTTCATGGCCAGATCACAGTCTGTGCAACACTCTTCGACCGCAGCAGCGTTGACATCCAGTTTGGCGGCGGCAGCAACAGGTGGGGCAAGAGGCCCTGCGGAGCCACCAGCTCAGGTGCTGTCCGGTTTATTCGACACTCTGACAGCGCTGTTAACTGTTGAAGTTAGCCCGGCGGATCAGGAGCAGCATGACGCAGAAGTTGCCAAGGTAAAGGGTCAGATAGACCAAGCCAAGGCTGATCTGGCAGCTGAAAACACCAGGATGGCAGCAGAGCGGGCTGAGTTGGATGCACAGGCTTATCGGCTCATGTTGGATCAGAACGCATCAAATGACGTAATGAGGAGAAGGTATCAGTCTCGCTTGCCTCCAGTTTATGAGGCTAGGAATATTTTCGATACCCCAGGAGCAGGAACCGACAATCAACCAGTGGTAAACCGGGCAGAAGCGCCTAGAATGGGGGCGTAGGTCCAGCCACACGCAATAGACCCGCCTCGTCAGATCATCCCATCACAACATGTACCGACGCCTCTAGGTCATTACTCCAATCCCTTGGATAACATAATCGCATCCGCTTCACGATTAGCGGCCCTCCGTGTCAAAGGTGAGTCCCCCGTAGCGGTGGAAACACGATGGGCTAGGGAGCTCCTTCGGATAGCTTTGACTCAGCAACATGCGTATCCGTACAGTCATGAGAGGATTCATTCCACCCCCGCCCAAGCTGGAGTTACAGCAGGCATATAGATGAACCGGCCGTATCAAGCAGTGCACGGAACCATCACCTGCCTCGGGGGCATAACCCGGCAGGTGGTGGTGCAAATGCTCAGGATGTGGTGGATCAGGGTAGACACCGTCGAGAAGCCGAGTTAGCAGCGCAGTACACGACCCGTCAACTTACCCCGGTTCGTCCAACCACCTCGGTGGAACCAGGAGTTACTTCCAGCTCTTTGGGAGTGCCGTGTCTCACCCCCGCTTTACGTAATATGCGTCTGCCCAAGGATTTCAAAGGACCACAGAAAGTGCCCAATTACACTGCCGATTTATCCCCCGAGTCGTGGGTTGAAAGCTATGATATGGCGATGAAGATGCTGGATGTGGATGATGCGGCATGTGATAAATACTTCAACATGATGTTGGAAGGAACGGCTCGTACTTGGCTAAAAGGTTTGCCAGCTAATTCCATCGGGTCATGGGCCGAGTTGAGGCGCCGGTTTATCCAGAATTTCAAAGACACGTGCAAGCAGCCCATGTCAATTGTGGACTTAGCTGCCTGTGTCCTAGGAGAGAATGAATTAACAAGCCATTGGGTGCGCCGGGTTTCAGAGATCTTGCATTCATGAGACCGCATCAATGCTGATACATCAGTTTTAAGGTTGGAAGGCAATTGCCGGTTCTTGCCTCTAAAGTTGAAGTTGGGACGACTCAAGCATCACCGCGATGACATGGGAACGCTCATGGCAGCTCTGGTTAAGTACGCTGATTCTGATAGTACCAAGGACCCTGAGTCTGATGACGAAAAGTCGGGAAAAGGAAAGAAGAATGGTAAAGCGCCACAGCATATTCCGACGAGCCATGGAAACAGCGGTAAGCTTAAAGAGATAACAATTCAGATTTTGTGGCTAACACCAATACGTAGAATGATTGTCAGCGTCCTAAAGGTAGGCCGCCCCCGCGGAGCGGAGGATCAAATATCAATCTTGAGCGCCAGTTAAATCAGCCTTGCTCGAGACACAGGACGAAGGAAAGACCGGCTACACACCTCTGGAAGGATTGCTTTATCATGCGGGAGTTCAAAAATTCGGATCATTTCCAATATGATCATGGACCATCTGGCGGTTCAGGACCTGGTTCTCATGGGCCGGGTTATGGCGGCGGTGGTTCTGGCTCAGGATTTCAAGGCAATCAGAGCGGACGTGGCAGTCAAAATGGACACGTCAATCAAGGTGGTTATAATCATCAGGGGAATCATCAGCAGGAACAGTCGGGTTACCAGAGCAACCCGAAGCAGTTGAATAGTGGGCAGTATCATGTCTTCACTACTAGCCCGTGTAAGCGCGATTAGAAGGTTCATAAAAGGGCAGTGCACTCCGTTGAACCGACGGTGCCTCGTTATTTATGCTAGTCGGAACAACCCTTTGTGTGGAGTCGTGAGGATCATCCGCCCCGGGTTGATAATCCGGGTCAGCTGGCATTGGTGGTAGCACCTCAGGTTGGGGGATATACGTTCACCAAGGTGCTCATGGACGGAGGGAGCGGCATCAACATCCTTTATTACGAAACCTTCCATCGCACGGGGTTAGCAGATAAAAAGCTTAGATCGTCAAACACTGTCTTCCATGGTGTAGTGCCTGGTAAATCGGCATATCCGATTGGTAAGATAGATTTGGAGGTTGCCTTTGGAGATGAGCATGACTCAAGATCACAGACCTTGACCTTTGAAGTGGTAAAAATCAAGAGCCCGTATCATGCCCTGTTTGGACGACCGGTTTATGCTAAGTTCATGGCGAGGCCCTGTTATGTTTATCTGCAGCTCAAAATGCCGGGTCATAAGGGGACCATCACGGTACATGGGAGCCGTAAGATCGCTTTGGAATGTGAAGAAGGTGATGCGGCCTATGCTGAGTCGGTTTGTGCAACAGAGGAGTTGAATTTCTACAAGGACAATGTTGATCCGGCGGATATGACCCCTTTAAAAAAGCCAACTACGAGCATGATCCGGCCTTGAAGTTTAAATCGGCTGATGAGACTAAGCTGGTTGATTTTGTTCCTGGTGATTCATCCAAGCAGTTTAGCATCAGCGCTAACTTGGATCCGAAATAGGAAAGCACGCTCATCAAGTTCATCCGTGAGAACCAGGACATCTTTGCATGGAAACCTTCTGACATGCCAGGTATACCGAGAGGACTCGCTGAGCACACTCTTAATGTTGATCCCAAGTTTAAACCGGTCGAGCAGTTTTTCCGTCTCTTCAATGAAGAAAGACGCAAGGCCATTGGTGAAGAGGTAGCCAGACTCTTGGCGGCTGGGTTTATCGTTGAGGTATTTCATCCTGAATGGTTGGCTAATCCGGTGCTGGTACTTAAGAAGAACGACACTTGGCGTATGTGTGTGGACTACATAGATTTGAACAAGGCTTGTCCAGCTGATCCCTTTGCCCTTCCTCGTATTGATCAAATCGTTGATGCTACGGCGGGTTGTGAGCATTTGAGTTTTCTGGATGCATATTCCGGCTATCATCAGATCAAAATGGCAGTTAAGGACCAGGAGAAGACAAATTTTGTTACTCCCTTTGGAGCCTTCTGCTATGTGTCTATGCCCTTTGGGCTCAAGAGTGCCCAGGCGACTTATCAGCGCTGTGTGCAGAATTGTCTTCATAAATAGATTGGGCGTAATGTTCATGCATATGGGGATGATATTGTGGTGAAATCCAGAAAGGAGGAGACTTTAATAGATGATTTGAAGGAAACTTTTGATAATCTCCGGGTTTATAAGGTGATGCTTAATCCAGCCAAGTGTGTTTTTGGTGTACCGGCAGGTAAGCTCTTGGGATTTCCGGTGTCAAACAGGGGCATTGAAGCTAATCCATAGAAAATCAAAGCTATTATGTCCCTGGCTAAACTGGCGTGTATCAATGACGTTCAATGTCTGGCGGGCCGTATTGCAGCGCTGAGCCGGTTTATCAGTCGATTGGGAGAAAAAGCTATCCCTCTCTACCAGATGATGAAAAAGACAGACAATTTTGTCTGGAGTGATCCTGCTAATGCGACATTTGAGGACTTGAAGAAACAGTTGGCAGAGCCACCGGTCTTTGCTGCTCCAGTCGATAATGAGCCGCTGTTGTTGTACGTGGCTGCTAATGCCCGGGCCGTTAGTGTGGCCATTGTAGTGGAGCGCAAGGAGGCTGGGAAGGAATATCCGGTTCAACGGTCGATTTACTATATCAGCGTGGTGCTTATTGAATCCAAACAGAGGTATCCGCATTGGCAGAAACTAGTGTATGGAGTTTTCATGGCAAGCCGAAAGCTTAAGCAATATTTTCAAGGTCATCCCATCACTGTGGTCAGCTCTGCCCCTTTGAAAGATATAATCCAAAACAGAGAAGCAACTGGCCGGGTTGCCAAGTGGGCCATTGAGCTTGGACCTCACGGGTTAAAATATGTGCCTCGTACTACAATCAAGTCCCAAGCACTTGTGGGTTTCATCAATGATTGGACGGAGTTACAGGCGCCGAAAGAAAAGCCGAATCATACTTATTGGACTATTCACTTCGATGGATCCAGGCAATTGGAGGGCACGGGGGCCGGAGTCGTATTAACTTCCCCACGAGGTGATAAATTTTGTTATGTTCTCCATTTAATTTTTCCTTGCACTAACAATGCAGCTGAATATGAGGCTCTCCTCCACGGTCTTCGTATGGCTAAGGAGATGAATTTAGGACGGGTTAAGTGTTTTGGTGACTCGGACCTGGTGGCTCAATAAGTATCTGGTACTTGGGACTCCAAGGACCCGCTCATGGCAGCATATCGTCGAGAGGTGGATATTGTTGCTGGACATTTCAAGGGTTATCAAGTTGATCATGCGGCCCGGCGAAAGAATGAAGCGGCGGATGCATTAAGCCGTTTGGGTTCCCAACGTAAACCGGTTCCACCTAATGTTTTTCTGGACATCTTGCATAACCCATCGGTCAAGTTACCTACAGAGGAGGATTTGGCTGTTCCTGATCTGGAGGCTCAGTTGGTAGCGGCTGTTCATGCTATGCCAGACTAGACGGTCCCATATTTGGCGTATATGAACCGAGGCGAGTTACCAGAGGATGAGATTTTGGCCAGGCAAATAGTCCGGCGGTCCAAGTCAATGACTATCGTCAATGGAGAATTACATCATTGCAGTGTAACAAGGGCGTTTCAGCGTTTCGTGTCTCCGGATGAAGGCCGTGAGATTTTGCGTGAGATCCACGAAGGAGATTGTGGTCACCACGCCGGTTCAAAATCCTTGGTAGCTAAAGCTTTTCATCATGGTTTCTATTGGCTGACGGCTCATGCTGATGCTGAAGACTTGGTCAAAAAGTGTGATGCCTGTAAAAAATTCTCACGGTGTGCTCATGTACCGGC
Source organism: Secale cereale (assembly GCA_902687465.1). Taxonomy (NCBI): domain Eukaryota; kingdom Viridiplantae; phylum Streptophyta; class Magnoliopsida; order Poales; family Poaceae; genus Secale; species Secale cereale. Next base: position 112,853,230 of record LR738713.1, on the reverse strand, counting down.
TCAAGAATTGAGTATATTCCAATCACTTGGCCGTTTGCAACTTGGGGGCTAGATATGGTTGGGCCCTTTAAGAGATATCAGGATAAAAAGACCCACCTTCTGGTGGCGGTTGATAAGTTCACCAAGTGGGTGGAAGCCGAGTCCGTCAGCAAATGTGATGCAGCCACGGCGGTTCAATTCATCAAGAAGGTGATTTTCCGGTTTGGCTTTCCACACATCATTATAACTGATAATGGCACTAATCTGTCCAAGGGTGCTATGAAAGAATTTTTTCAACGTGAGCACATCCGGCTTGACGTGTCATCAGTGGCTCATCCTCAATCTAATGGTCAAGCGGAGAGAGCCAATCAAGAGATCCTAAGAGGCATCAAGCCCCGGCTTATGGTTCCCGTGCAGAGGACGCCGGGTTGTTGGGTGGAGGAGTTACCTTCCGTATTATGGAGCATCAATACCACGCCCAACAGATCTACGAGTTACACACCTTTTTTCATGATTTATGGAGCAGAGGCAGTTCTCCCTAGTGATATCCATCATGACTCGCCTCGTGTGGCGGCTTATGTTGAAGCTGACAATGAGAAGGCACGACAGGAAGCACTCGACCTGTTAGACGAGCAACGTGACATTGTAGCAGCTCGGTCGGTGATTTACCAGCAAGATCCGCATCGTTATCACAGCCGCCGGGTTAGAACCAGAACTTTTCAAGAAGGCGATCTGGTGCTCCGGCTCATCCATGATCAGACTGATATGCACAAGTTATCCCCGCCTTGGGAAGGACCCTTTGTGGCCAGCAAGAATCTGCATAACGGGTCATACTACCTTATCGACGTTCGGGAACACAAGGACTCATGCACATTGGAGGAGGAGACCCATCGGCCATGGAACATTGCTTATATTCGGCCTTACTACACCTGAGCCATAGGCTCCTCTTATGTATATATTTTTGACAATGTATATGTTATCAATATAATAAACCGGCATCCCTACTAAAGCGGGGCCTCTGCTGTTTTTTCCATAAGAGTTTTAGTTACAGGGGGCTTCTACTTATAAAGCGAAGTTTTCACTACCCTCTTGAACCGGCTATGAAGCCCATATTAGCATAAGAGCACAGCTCTGGTTACTTCGGTAATCCGGCTATTACGCCAATATTATTATGAGGGGTCAAAGAGAGTTTTTTGCACAACACAACTCAAACATAGACACCCATTGAGCACAACTCAAAATGTTACCTGGGGGCTCTTGTTGCACAACAACAAAGAGTTTTGTAAGACCCTTCTAATAGGCTATCAAGCCAGGCTTGGAAGCTAGGTGTATTCACCTAAAACCCCGGGTTAACCTGCCTTCATCAAGTAAGTTACTCCGTCCAGGTAATCCTGCTATGACCCGCCGAACGTTTGACAAGTCAATCTTATACAGACCCTGAATTTGTCAACGTTAAAACGACGATTGGTTAATGTGAGGTCCATCTTAAAAGGCTTTGTGAAATGGTTTAACTCAGTGGCATGTCAGCCCATGAAAAGCCTCGATTTAGGCCTGGCAGCCCATGAAAAGCCTCGCATGATTTTATTTGACAAGTTTTTCTCTTTTGTTGAGGTTTATAACATTTTTTATGGTAAACCGATGTTTATTGACTCGGCTTAGTTGTTGACTATAAGTCACTACTCTCAAATAAACCGGTGTTTATTAACCGGTCTGGTTTCGATTACAAATTGCCAGTATCATATACAGCTAGTCTGGTGTTTATCACAACCCGGTACGGTTTTATCATAAACCGGCAAAATATTGCAGGAGTCATCAATACTCATGATTTGGGATTATCACCCTTACTACAAAAGTTGGTAAAAACAATGATGTGATTCAATATCACAGGTATGACCTATTTCATATTTAATTACTTCAAAATGCAGCCTGGGTTATAAACCTAGGTCATGTATTTGGGCATTATGACCCATCCGGCGATAAACTGCCAGGATACTTTAAACTTGTTTGATGCAGAAACATGTTGAATAAAGCTGTTTAGGAGGATAAGCAGACATGGTATAATAATGGCGGATTAACATCGTCACGCAAAATGAATATGCATGATGGCATAGCAAACCAAGTATTTCAACTAGCCCTATTACAAGGTGCTTTGATGACCAAAAGAATAACTGTTTTCACCAAGTATTGCGATATGCAGAAGATTAAACCGGCTCCCGGTTCATGATTCCTCGCTGGGCCGGCTTGACGGCTGTGGGTCACCCTGTGCTGTTTCCTCCTACTCTTCTCCACCAAGTGGCTGGAAGTCAATGGTTGCCCAATCGATCCCAGTTAGGGCTTGGAATACAGCTTCATCGCTTATAAGCACGGAGGGATCAACATCAGGGGCATAAGTGTGCTTATGAACGGACGGGATGAGATTTTCCACATAACGAGTTGGCGCGCTAACCCGTTTGTTGTGAGCATTATAAACCGACTGATAGTGAGAAAGATCGACTTCCTCAGCCAACTTGTTAGCCAAGGGGTGCATTTCCTTTGTCAAAGCTCGGAGATCATCAATATCAAAGTCTGATCCGTCCTCCTTTAAGCTTGGATAGCCATTTCCTACATCAGCCGGATCAAGATCAGGTACCCATGCTTTCGCCCGGGTTAATGCAGTCAGAGCACCTGTCCTTGCAGCTGATCTCTTTAGTTCTTCAAACCGGGCGGGCAGCATTGACAACTTTTCTAAAGTTACCTTGATCAAAGTTGTGGGTGGCTTGTTATGAGCGGCAATACAAATGATTCGCTGCGCGCGGTATAAAGTTGCTCTATAAGAGTATAGGCAGCCTTCAAGTTCTTCTGCATGTCGGAGCCCAAATGGGCAATGTGTTCCCTGCATTATGACGAATACTAATTGTTAGGGAACGTAGTATTTTAAAATTTTCCTACGATCACGCAAGATCTATCTACCAGATGCATAGCAACGAGAGGGAAGAGTGTGTCTACGTAACCTCGTAGACCGGAAGCGGAAGCGTCAAGTGACGCGGTTGATGTAGTCGAACTTCTTCGCGATCCAACCGATCAAGCACCGAATGTACGGCACCTCCGCGTTCAGCACACGTTCAGCTTGATGACGTCCCACGAGCTCTTGATCCAGCTGAGCTTCACGGGAGAGTTTCGTCAGCACGACGGCGTGGTGACGGATATGATGTATCTACCGGCGCAGGGCTTCGCCTAAGCACTGCGACGGTATGACCGAGGTGTGTTTCTGTGGAGGGGGGCACATCACACGGCTAGAACAATTCAACTTATATGTCTTTGGGTGCCCCCCTGCCCCCGTATATAAAGGAGCAAGGGGGGAGGCCGTCCGGCCCTCCTATGGTGCGGCTAGGGTGCAATCCTACTAGGAATAGGATTGCAATCCTATTCCTAGTAGGAACTACCAAAGAAGGAAGAAGGGGGAAGGAAAGAAAGGGAGAGGGAGAGGGAAAGAGGGGCCGCGCCCCCCTCCCCTTGTCCTATTCGGACTCCTCCTAGGGAGGGGGTGCGCCACCTCCTGGCTGCTGCCCTCTCTCTCCCCTATGGCCCACCAGGGCCCACCATTCCCCCGGGGGGTTCCGGTAACCCCCCCGGCACTCCGGTAAATTCCGAAACTTTCCAGAACACTTCCGGTGTCCGAATATAGTCGTCCAATATATCAATCTTTATGTCTCGGACATTCCGAGACTCCTCGTCATGTCCGTGATCTCATCCGGGACTCGGAACTACCTTCGGTACATCAAAACTCATAAACTCATAATATCGATCGTCATCAAACGTTAAGCGGGCGGACCCTACGGGTTCGAGAACTATGTAGACATGACCGATACTCATCTCCGGTCAATAACCAATAGCGGAACCTGGATGCTCATATTGGCTCCTACATATTCTACGAAGATCTTTATCGGTCAAACCGCATAACAACATACGTTGTTCCTTTTGTCACCGGTATGTTACTTGCCCGAGATTCGATCGTCGGTATCTCTATACCTAGTTCAATCTCGTTACCGGCAAGTCTCTTTACTCTTTCCGTAACACATCATCTCGTGACTAACTCATTAGTCTTTTGCTTGCAAGGCTTATTATGATGTGTGTTACCGAGAGGGCCCAGAGATACCTCTCCGACACTCGGAGTGACAAATCCTAATCTTGATCTATGCCAACACCACGAATACTTTCGGATACACCTGTAGAGCACCTTTATGATCACCCAGTTACGTTGTGACGTTTGATAGCACACAAGGTGTACCTATGGTATTCGAGAGTTGCATAATCTCATAGTCATAGGAACATGTATAAGTCATGAAGAAAGCAATAGCAGTAAAACTAAACGATCATAGTGCCATGCTAACGGATGGGTCTAGTCCATCACATCATTCTCCTAATGATGTGATCCCGTTGATCAAATGACAACTCATGTCTATGGCTAGGAAACATAACCATCTTTGATCAATGAGCTAGTCTAGTAGAGGCATACTAGGGACATACTGTTTTGTCTATGTATCCACACATGTACTAGGTTTCCGGTTAATACAATTCTAGCATGAATAAAAGACATTTATCATGATATAAGGAAATACAAATAACATCTTTATTATTGCCTCTAGGGCATATTTCCTTCAGTCTCCCACTTGAACTAGAGTCAATAATCTAGATTACAAAGTGATGATCCTCACACCCATGGAGTCCTGGTGCTTATCATGTTTTGCCCGTGGAAGAGGCTTAGTCAACGGGTCTGCAACGTTCAGATCCGTATCTATTTTGCAAATCTCTATGTCTCCTTCCTTGACTAGATCGCGGATGGAATTGAAGCGTCTTTTGATGTGCTTTGTTCTCTTGTGAAACCTGGATTCCTTCGCCAAGGCTATTGCTCCAGTGTTGTCACAAAAGATTTTCATTGGACCCGATGCACTAGGTATTACACCTAGATCGGATATGAACTCCTTCATCCAGACTCCTTCATTTGCTGCTTCCGAAGCAGCTATGTATTCTGCTTCACACGTAGATCCCGCCACGACGCTCTGCTTGGAACTGCACCAACTGACAGCTCCACCGTTCAATAAAAATACATATCCGGTTTGTGACTTAGAGCCATCCGGATCAGTGTCAAAGCTAGAATCGATGTAACCGTTTACGATGAGCTCTTTGTCACCTCCATACACGAGAAACATATCCTTAGTCCTTTTCAGGTATTTCAGGATGTTCTTGGCCGCTGTCCAGTGATCCACTCCTGGATTACTTTGGTACCTCCCTGCTAGACTTATAGCAAGGGGCACATCAGGTCTGGTACACAACATTGCATACATGATAGATCCTATGGCTGAGGCATAGGGAATGACTTTCATTTTCTCTCTATCTTCTGCAGTGGTCGGGCATTGAGTCTTACTCAACTTCATACCTTGTAATACAGGCAAGAACCCTTTCTTTGACTGATCCATTTTTAACTTCTTCAAAATCTTATCAAGGTATGTGCTTTGTGAAAGTCCAATTAAGCGTCTTGATCTATCTCTATAGATCTTGATGCCTAATATATAAGCAGCTTCACCGAGGTCTTTCATTGAAAAACTCTTATTCAAGTATCCTTTTATGCTATCCAGAAACTCTATATCATTTCCAATCAATAATATGTCATCCATATATAATATTAGAAATGCTACAGAGCTCCCACTCACTTTCTTGTAAATACAGGCTTCTCCAAAAGTCTGTATAAAACCATATGCTTTGATCACCTCATCAAAGCGTATATTCCAACTCCGAGATGCTTGCACCAGTCCATAGATGGATCGCTGGAGCTTGCATACTTTGTTAGCACCTTTTGGATCGACAAAACCTTCTGGTTGCATCATATACAACTCTTCTTTGAGATATCCATTCAGGAATGCAGTTTTGACATCCATTTGCCAGATTTCATAATCATAAAATGCGGCAATTGCTAACATGATTCGGACAGACTTAAGCATCGCTACAGGTGAGAAAGTCTCATCGTAGTCAACTCCTTGAACTTGTCGAAACCCTTTCGCAACAAGTCGAGCTTTGTAAACAGTAACGTTACCGTCTGCGTCGGTCTTCCTCTTGAAGATCCATTTATTTTCGATGGCCTGCCGATCATCGGGCAAGTCAACCAAAGTCCACACTTTGTTCTCATACATGGATCCCATCTCAGATTTCATGGCCTCAAGCCATTTTGCGGAATCTGGGCTCATCATAGCTTCCTCATAGTTCGTAGGTTCATCATGGTCTAGTAACATGATTTCTAGAACCGGGTTGCCGTACCACTCTGGTGCGGAACGTACTCTGGTTGATCTACGACGTTCAGCAGAAACTTGATCTGAAGTTTCATGATCATCATCATTAACTTCCTCACTGATTGGTGTAGGAATCACTGGAACAATTTTCTGTGATGTACTACTTTCCAATTCGGGAGAAGGTACAATTACCTCATCAAGTTCTACTTTCCTCCCACTCACTTCTTTCGAGAGAAACTCCTTCTCTAGAAAGGATCCATTCTTAGCAACGAATATCTTGCCTTCGGATCTGTGATAGAAGGTGTACCCAACAATCTCTTTTGGGTATCCTATGAAGACACATTTCTCCGACTTGGGTTCGAGCTTATCAGGTTGAAGCTTTTTCACATAAGCATCGCAGCCCCAAACTTTAAGAAATGACAACTTTGGTTTCTTGCCAAACCATAGTTCATAAGGTGTCATATCAACGGATTTAGATGGTGCCCTATTTAATGTGAATGCAGCTGTCTCTAAAGCATAACCCCAAAACGATAGTGCTAAATCGGTAAGAGACATCATAGATCGAACCATATCCAATAAAGTACGGTTACGACGTTCGGACACACCATTACGCTGTGGTGTTCCGGGTGGCGTGAGTTGTGAAACTATTCCACATTGTTTCAAATGAAGACCAAACTCGTAACTCAAATATTCTCCTCCACGATCAGATGGTAGAAACTTTATTTTCTTGTTACGATGATTTTCTACTTCACTCTTAAATTCTTTGAACTTTTCAAATGTTTCAGACTTGTGCTTCATTAAGTAGATATACCCATATCTGCTCAAATCATCAGTGAAGGTCAGAAAATAACGATACCCACCGCGAGCTTCAACACTCATTGGCCCACATACATCAGTATGTATGATTTCCAATAAATCTGTTGCTCGCTCCATAGTTCCGGAGAACAGAGTTTTAGTCATCTTGCCCATGAGGCATGGTTCGCAAGCACCAAGTGATTCATAATCAAGTGATTCCAAAAGTCCATCACTATGGAGTTTCTTCATGCGCTTTACACCAATATGACCTAAACGGCAGTGCCACAAATAAGTTGCACTATCATTATTAACCTTGCATCCTTTGGTTTCAATATTATGAATATGTGTATCACTACAATCGAGATCCAATAAGAATAGACCACTCTTTAAGGGTGCATGACCATAAAAGATATTATTCATAAAAATAGAACAACCATTATTCTCTGATTTAAATGAATAACCGTCTCGCAATAAACAAGATCCAGATATAATGTTCATGCTCAACGCTGGCACCAAATAACAATTATTTAGGTCTAAAACTAATCCCGAAGGTAGATGAAGAGGTAGCGTGCCGACGGCGATCACATCGACTTTGGAACCATTTCCCACGCGCATCGTCACCTCGTCCTTAGCCAATCTTCGTTTAATCCGTAGTCCCTGTTTCGAGTTACAAATATTAGCAACCGAACCGGTATCATATACCCAGGTACTACTACGAGCATTAGTAAGGTACACATCAATAACATGTATATCACATATACCTTTGTTCACCTTGCCATCCTTCTTATCCGCCAAATACTTGGGGCAGTTCCGCTTCCAGTGTCCAGTCCCCTTGCAGTAGAAGCACTCAATTTCAGGCTTGACTCCAGACTTGGGTTTCTTCGTGGGAGTAGCAACTGTCTTGCTATTCTTCTTGAAGTTCCCCTTCTTTCCCTTGCCCTTTTTCTTGAAACTAGTGGTCTTGTTAACCATCAACACTTGATGCTCCTTTTTGATTTCTACCTCCGCAGCCTTAAGCATAGCGAAGAGCTCGGGAATTGTCTTTTGCATCCCTTGCATATTATAGTTCATCACGAAGCCTTTATAGCTTGGTGGCAGTGATTCAAGAACTCTATCAATAACACTATCCTCGTCAACTTTGCAACCAAGTTGAGTCATATGATTGTAGTACCCAGACATTCTGAGCAAGTGTTCACTGATAGAATTATTCTCCTCCATCTTGCAGCTGTAGAACTTATTGGAAATCTCATATTTCTCAATCCGAGCATTTGCTTGAAATATTAACTTCAACTCCTGGAACATCTCATATGGTCCATGACGTTCAAAACGTCATTGAAATCCCGGTTCTAAGCCGTAAAGCATGGCACACTGAACTATCGTGTAGTCATCAGACCGCGACTACCAGACATTCAAAGCGTCTACATTAGCGGGAGGGGGCTTGTCACCTAGCGGTGCTTCAAGGACATAATTCTTCTGTGCAGCAATGAGGATAATCCTCAAGTTACGGACCCAGTCCGTGTAATTGCTACCATCACCTTTCAACTTAGCTTTCTCTAGGAATGCATTAAAATTCAAAGGAACGGTAGCACGGGCCATTGATCTACAACAACATAGATATGCAAAAACTATCAGGACTAAGTTCATGATAAATTAAAGTTCAGTTTAATCATATTAATTAAAGAACTCCCACTTAGATAGACATCCCTCCGGTCATCTAAATGATCACGTGATCCAAATCAACTAAACCATGTCCGATCATCACGTGAGATGGAGAACTTTCAATGGTGAACATCTTATGTTGATCATATCTACTATATGATTCACGCTCGACCTTTCGGTCTCCAGTGTTCCGAGGCCATATCTGTATATGCTAGGCTCGTCAAGTTTAACCCGAGTATTCTGCGTGTGCAAAACTGGCTTACACCCGTTGTATTTGAACGTAGAGCTTATCACACCCGATCATCACGTGGTGTCTCGGCACGACGAACTTTTGCAACGGTGCATACTCAGGGAGAACACTTATACCTTGAAATTTAGTGAGGGATCATCTTATAATGCTACCGTTGTTCTAAGCAAAATAAGAAGCATAGTAAGATAAACATCACATGCAATCAAAATATGTGACATGATATGGCCATCATCATCTTGTGCTTTTGATCTCCATCTCCGAAGCACCGTCATGATCACCTTCGTCACCGGCGGGACACCTTGATCTCCATCGTAGCATCGTTGTCGTATCGCCAACTATTGCTTCTACGACTATCGCTACCGCTTAGTGATAAAGTAAAGCAATTACATGGCGATTGTATTTCATACAATAAAGCGACAACCATATGGCTCCTGCCAGTTGCCGATAACATTACAAAACATGATCATCTCATACAACACCGTATAACTCATCATGTCTTGACCATATCACATCACAACATGCCTTGCAAAAACAAGTTAGACGTCCTCTACTTTGTTGTTGCAAGTTTTACGTGGCTGCTACGGGCTTAGCAAGAACCGTTCTTACCTACGCATACAAAACCACAACGATGTTTCGTCAAGTATGTGCTGTTTTAACCTTCACAAGGACCGGGCGTAGCCACACTTGATTCAGCTAAAGTGAGAGAGACAGACACCCGCCAGTCACCTTTAAGCAACGAGTGCTCGTAACGGTGAAACCAGTCTCGCGTAAGCGTACGCGTAATGTCGGTCCGGGCCGCTTCATCTCACAATACCGTCGAAGAAAAGTATGACATGCTGGTAAGCAATATGACTAGTATCGCCCACAACTCATTGTGTTCTACTCGTGCATATCATCTACGCGTAGACCTGGCTCATGATGCCACTGTTGGGGAACGTAGTATTTTAAAATTTTCCTACGATCACGCAAGATCTATCTACCAGATGCATAGCAACGAGAGGGAAGAGTGTGTCTACGTACCCTCGTAGACCGGAAGCGGAAGTGTCAAGTGACGCGGTTGATGTAGTCGAACTTCTTCGCGATCCAACCGATCAAGCACCGAACGTACGGCACCTCCGCGTTCAGCACACGTTCAGCTTGATGACGTCCCACGAGCTCTTGATCCAGTTGAGCTTCACGGGAGATTTTCGTCAGCACGACGGCGTGGTGACGGATATGATGTATCTACCGGCGAGGGCTTCGCCTAAGCACTGCGACGGTATGACCGAGGTGTGTTTCTGTGGAGGGGGCACCGCACACGGCTAGAACAATTCAACTTGTGTGTCTTTGGGTGCCCCCCCGCCCCCGTATATAAAGGAGCAAGGGGGGAGGCCGGCCGGCCCTCCTATGGTGCGACTAGGGTGCAATCCTACTAGGAATAGGATTGCAATCCTATTCCTAGTAGGAACTACCAAAGAAGGAAGAAGGGGGAAGGAAAGAAAGGGAGAGGGAGAGGGAAAGAGGGGCCGCGCCCCCCTCCCCTTGTCCTATTCGTACTCCTCCTAGGTAGGGGGCGCGCCACCTCCTGGCTGCTGCCCTCTCTCTCCCCTATGGCCCACCAGGGCCCACCATTCCCCCGGGGGGTTCCGGTAACCCCCCCGGCACTCCGGTAGTTTTCGAAACTTTCCAGAACACTTCCGGTGTCCGAATATAGTCGTCCAATATATCAATCTTATGTCTCGTACATTCCGAGACTCCTCGTCATGTCCGTGATCTCATCCGGGACTCCGAACTACCTTCGGTACATCAAAACTCATAAACTCATAATACCGATCGTCATCAAACGTTAAGCGTGCGGACCCTACGGGTTCGAGAACTATGTAGACATGACTGAGACTCATCTCCGGTCAATAACCAATAGCGGAACCTGGATGCTCATATTGGCTCCTACATATTCTACGAAGATCTTTATCGGTCAAACCGCATAACAACATACGTTGTTCCTTTTGTCATCGGTATGTCACTTGCCCGAGATTCGATCGTCGGTATCTCTATACCTAGTTCAATCTCGTTACCGGCAAGTCTCTTTACTCGTTTCGTAACACATCATCTCGTGACTAACTCATTAGTCTTTTGCTTGCAAGGCTTATTATGATGTGTGTTACCGAGAGGGCCCAGAGATACATCTCCGACACTCGGAGTGACAAATCCTAATCTTGATCTATGCCAACACCACGAATACTTTCGGATACACCTGTAGAGCATCTTTATAATCACCCAGTTACGTTGTGACGTTTGATAGCACACAAGATGTTCCTATGGTATTCGGGAGTTGCATAATCTCATAGTCATAGGAACATGTATAAGTCATGAAGAAAGCAATAGCAGTAAAACTAAACAATCATAGTGCCATGCTAACAGATGGGTCTAGTCCATCACATCATTCTCCTAATGATGTGATCCCGTTGATCAAATGATAACTCATGTCTATGGCTAAGAAACATAACCATCTTTGATCAATGAGCTAGTCTAGTAGAGGCATACTAGGGACATACTGTTTTGTCTATGTATCCACACATGTACTAGGTTTCCGGTTAATACAATTCTAGCATGAATAAAAGACATTTATCATGATATAATTAAATACAAATAACATCTTTATTATTGCCTCTAGGGCATATTTCCTTCACTAATAAATCATCAGTTTATGGAATAACGCATGTTGGAAGCTCATGGCAATGATACTTACCAAACACAGCAGTGGTCATGACGTTTATCTGCTGCTTTAAGCCAGTTAGCTCTTCTGTTACTGGTTTAAGGGCGGCCTCTGCATCATTAGCCCTCTTCTTGAAAGCGGATTTCTCTGTATCCCAATCCGCCCACTCCTTTGTGAAATCTTCCTTCAATTTTTCCGTAGCTGCTAAAGTGCTGGTCAGTTCATCCTTGGCTTTGGAGGTTGCTGCCTGCTGGAACTTGAGATTTTCTTGAAGATCAGCGGTTTGAGTTTCCTTTTGGCTTAGATCAGCCTGTAAAAGACATACGTATCATGAATTGGCGGAACATATTGGAAGTCCCAAGCACATAACAAGTTATACACTTGGCACTTGGGGGCTAATGCCTATTTGCTGTTATCAGAAGTTTTTTACAAGTCCCAAGCTCAATACAAGTATTGTTCCTGGCACTTGGGGGCTAATGCATATTCGCTCAAAGTAAAGTTACATGACAAAGTCCCGGTTCATCTTGAAAAGATAAACCGGCCCTTGGGGGCTACACTGGCAAAAGTTGCAAGTTTGATATTCTACAAGTCCCGGTTCATCTTGAAAAGATAAACCGGCCCTTGGGGGCTACACTGGAGTTGATATAAGAAATTTGACAAAGGGAGAAACAGTATTGCAGAAGTTAAGCAATATTTACCTCATATTGCTCTTTCATCAGTCTCACTAAACCGGCTTCACAGTCACGGCTTGTGTACAGATGGTTCAAGAATCCAGAGTGAAGATCCTGGGCGTTGAGGCGGGCATAGCTCGATAAATCAGCATTCCATTTTCCTTTGTCCATAACAGAGATTTCATCCTTGGCACTATGCTTTGATAAAGCGATAGGATCGCCAGGAGTAGTGTGGCCAAAACCGGTGATCATAACATCTTCTGTTGTATCATTAGCAGCCTTGAATGGGCTTGCCGGCTTGTCATTGGCTCGAACTGGGCTGGTTGGTTTATCAATATGGCTCATTGGATCAATTTCTTGTTCAGCGCCAAGATCATGATCCGGTAGTGGCGGATCATGAAGCACGGCGTCAGCATTTGCTTCTGCCGGTTCTGGAGTTCTTTCCGGTTCAGGGACCATGATGACCCACAAGTGTAGGGGATCTATCATAGTCCTTTCGATAAGTAAGAGTGTCGAACCCAACGAGCAACAGAAGGAAATGATAGGCAATTTTCAGTAAGGTATTTTCTGCAAGCACTGAAATTATAAGTAACAGATAGTTTTGTGGTAAGGTAATTGGTAGCAAGTTACAAAAGGTAACGGTAAATAAGGTGCAACAAGATGGCCCAATCCTTTTTATAGCAAATGACAAGGCTGGACAAACTCTTATATGAAGGAAAGAGCTCCCGAGGACACATGGGAATTATCGTCAAGCTAGTTTTCACCACGATCATCTGATTCACGTTCGGTACTTTGATAATTTGGTATGTGGGTGGATCGGTGCTTGAGTGCTGTCCTTACTTGGACAAGCCTCTCACTTATGATTAACCTCTAATGCAAGCATCCACAACTACAAAAGAAGTATTAAGGTAAACCTAACCATAGCATGAAACAAGTGGATCCAAATCAGCCCCCTTACGAAGCAACGCATAAACTAGGGTTTAAGCTTCTGTCACTCTAGCAACCCATTATCTACTTATTACTTCCCAATACCTTCCTCTAGGCCCAAATAAAGGTGAAGTGTCATGTAGTCGACGTTCACATGACACCACTAGAGGAGAGACAACATACATCTCATCAAAATATCGAACGAATACCAAATTCACATGTGTAACATCCCAAATTTTCAATTTGGAATGTATTACAATTATTAGCTAAGCATCTATGCATTTTTTTATTTGAGTGTCATTTGGAAATTTCAGAGGCATTTGAGTTTTATCTGACTTTGGCAATTGAAATTTATTTCAAAACTCTGACAAACACTTGTTCAAAAGTGTGAGAGGAGCTAACATGACACTCCAAAACGTCAGAAGAAAACAGTGTCAAAAGTTTTGAATTCAAATTTGAGTTTCATTTGGATTTTTAGAAAAATGTTTTTTTATAAAGTTTTTATTTAGCCTGTGAATAATAATTCATCTTGTAGGATTTATTTTTCTGAATTTTTTGATATATATATGTCCTATATTAAAATATTTCTGTGTCAAAAAAAAAAACGCAGCCCAGCAGGCCCATGCCCACTGCTATCTTCTTCTTCCTCCTCGTACATGTACAGAGGAACACGAACGGAAGGACATCCATGGCGCCTCCACCTCTCTCTCCCCTCAACTCCCTTCCCCCGCACCCACTAACCCCCGGAATCGGTTCCCCTTGCCTCCCTCTACCTCTTCCCCTTCCTAGTGCGCCTTGGAGTCGCCTGTAATGGCCATTACGAGGCAGAGAAATAGCCACCATTAAACACCATAATCTTCTCGTATTCTGACCTCCCCAAGCCCTATATAAAGCATCCCCGCGAGCCCCTCTCACCCCTCGTCCGAAGCCCTCTCCTTCTGGAGCTTTTCCCCCTCCCTAACCTCGCCAATTGCTCACCGGAGTTCATGAATTCCGGCGACCTCTCACCGTGTGTACATGAAGCTATCTACAACCCCACCTTGATCAAGTGGTTCACCTCATCGTCCTCTACACCGTCCCGCACGCATCCTTCGCCGAAGCACACCGGAGCCGCCTTCTTCCTCGTCTCCGGCGACAAGTCCGGTGAGCACCCAGCCAGCCAACCAGAGAGCGCCACTTGTCTCTGGCCGAATTTTGTTTCTTTTTCCAGTATATTTTCCAATTCAGATTCTATACCAAATCTTATTTCTAGTATATCTTTTAGTCTACAGATCCGATTTAGTTGATTCTTTTTCCTACGATTTCGTAGAAATATCCTCTATCCATAGAACCAAACAAAAAAATATTTTTGAAAATTTTAAAATTTGAATTCAAACAGATCTGAATTCAAACTTCGTTAGGCCATAACTTGAGTTTCGTAACTCCGTTTTGGGTGATTCTTTTTGCTAATCGAAGCTTGTGACATTTACCTTCTGTTAAAACCAAAACCATTTATTTTTGTTGCTGTAAAAAATACATTCTGTACATAAACTTTATTTGGGTGTTTTTGGAGTTTTTCGAAGTCTTTTATTCGTTTTCTTTTTGATTCTTTGCTTGTATGCTTATGTATGTTATTGCTTGCTTACGCTAGATCATCCGGAGTGCGAAGCTTGCTACTACGAATCTTTAGAGTTCAACAAACGTCAGCAAGGCAAGTTCACACTTTGATCATAATTTTCAATACCAGTTTTTACTATGCATTAGTTTCACCCTCAAAGATTGCATGAGTAGGATTGGGAATATGTGTTTATGCTTTGTAATTCATGTGGTAGGAACCTATGACCTTTAATCACCCCGGCAATATTCGTTATGTCATATATTGCTTAGCCATGCTCGTAGACGGGGATTGGTATGTGTGATACATGCAAGTTGTGAGAGATAATTATTTATCGGGACAACATATGGTGGCAACTTTAATACACATCTGGGTGGATTGTTTGGGGCACCTGGAGAAACGAGTGCTTGCCCAAGGGGAATCCTGGAGTACCCGTGTGATTACCCTAGGTCCGCCACCCAGGCTCAAAGGGATCATAAGATATTTCATGCCTAGAAACTTCCGTGTGCAGCCACAAGCCATTATGGGCTCTGGCATAGTTGAGTAAGTTGTGTGACCTCTTTCCGTGGTAGACTAGCTGATGTAGGGAAAAGTAGGTGTACCGGTCTACCCAGGGTTTGGAGAAAATACTTCAGAAAGACTATGTATCGATCTTCCGATCATGGAGGTGGTCGAGTCTTGTGGGGAAAAGTGCGCAAACCTCTGCAGAGTGTACAAACTAATCATGATTAGCCGTGTCCCCGGTTATGGACAACTTGAGTATCTTGAAGTGAATTGTTGGTTGATCTCATCACTTTATTTAATGAAATTATTGGGTTACTAATAACATGGGAATTTTGGTGTGAGTTGGAGGAACCTTCTCAATAATTGCATTTTAATTTTGTAGTAAATAAAAAAATTATTCCTTTGTTGTAGGGTAAAATTGGCTTTATGCAAAAATTAAACTTAGAGCCTCCGCCGGTTAAATTTGCATATAGAGATAGTCTTGTTCATTATTATTATTCTATGGTGTGAAATTGCCAGTATATTCCATGTGCTGACCTACACGGCTGCAACGTCTCATGTTGCAGAGTTTTCCGACAAGGAGTAAAGGTGCGATAGGTCGTTGTTCTGCACTCAGTTTGCCGTGGAGTTGATGGACTCATTTTACTTTTGATGCTTCCGCAGTTATTTTATCCAGATGGCCTTTGGCCATATTATTGTAATAAATACTATTTTGAGGACCTCGATGTAATAAAGTGTGTGATTGAACTCTGTTATAATTCATCGAGTACTATGTGTGTCAGCATACCGATCCAGGGATGACACTTAAGCACATACTTCGATCCATTTGGGTCGGGTCGCTACAAGATGGTATCAGAGCACACGCTGACTGTAGGATGCGACCACTAGGAAATGGAAAACCATAGGAAGAAAACTCTATTTTACCACCTCCTTATATATCCGTTGGTCTGTACTCTTCTCTATTCATTTCTATCTCTTCTCTACTTCAATTCAATAGTTGTTGAACCCCATCACCAAGTTGCTCAGCCGACGAGACCAAGACCCATGAAGACATCATTGACGAAGAAGAAGAAGCTAGAATTGACATTGATTTGAGAAGATTTAGTTCAGACCACCAGTACCAAATAGAGTCCAACGAATGATTGCGGTAGTATGAAGAGATCATATCTCTTGTGGATATGACCTTACCTGTAGGTTTTGCTTGTGTGGTGTGATTTGTGTGAATTTCTTGATTTGAAGTTTTATTGCTATCATAAGCATATGGGTAGTGATTTCTCTCATTAGGCCCTTATTCTATTCTAATTTCTCATCCACTCTAAACCGAACATATGCCTCCGAGACGTGACCCGAAATTTCCGCCGGAACTTATCCAGTTGATCCAGAATCAGAATGCCCTCATGCAGCTACTCATCCAGAATCAGAACCAGAACAACAACAACAACCCACCGCCACCACCCCCGGTCGACAACCTTACCCGTTTCCTGAGGTTGAACCCACCCGCGTTCTCCAGCAGTAGGGAGCCGATTGTTGCAGATGACTGGCTTCGCAAGATCGGAAGGGAGCTGACCACCGCAGGATGTACTGACGCTGAGAAGGTGCGCTTTGACACACATCAACTGGATGGACCAACAGCTTCGTGGTGGGAGAATTACACCACCACATTCCCCATAGCAAATGTGACTTGGGATCAGTTCCAACAGGCGTTTCGTACTGCACATGTTTCAGCCGGAGCTATGAGTCTGAAGAAGCGTGAGTTCCGCAACTTACGCCAGGGTAATCATTCTGTTGGTGATTATGTGGAGGAATTCAGCAAGTTTTCCAGGTATGCTCCCGGAGACGTGGCTGATGATGCCGCTAAGCAGAAGAAATTTCTGGAGGGACTAAATGATGATCTGGGACTTCAGTTGACTGTGGCTACCTTTAACAATTATCAAGAGTTGGTTGACAAGGCTCTCATTCTGGAAGGCAAGCAGCAGCAGGTGGAAAACCGCAAGAGGAAGTACGGACAGGGAAAGTATAACTCTGGAGTTCAGCAGAAGCCCCGCTACACCCCGTACTCGGGAAAAAATGGATCAGGATCTGGCAAGTATGGTGGACACACTCACCATAACCATGGAGGACATTCACATCATGGAGGGAATGGACACAACCATAATGGCCATAGGAATGGCAATGGAAATAGAGGAAACAACAATCAGCATCACTCCAACCCCGCTACATCGACAAAGAAGGATCTGAGCCACATTACCTGTTTCAAGTGCGGGAAGACCGGACACTACGCCACCGAATGTCCCGAGGCGATGAACGGGAATGGCAATGGAAGCTCTGGAAAGAAGCCAAATCCTTTTACCAGAGGTCAGGTGAACCATGTCAATGTGGAGGAAGTTTATGACCAGCCTGACGCTGTTGTTGGTAAGTTCTTGATTAATTCATTTACAGCCCTTGTTCTTTTTGACACTGGTGCATCGCATTCATTCATATCAAGGGGGTTTGTGGATAAGTTTAAGTTGCCGACCGTAGCCCTTAAAACGCCAATGTTAGTGAGTTCCACAGGAGCAGAGAATATGGCTAGTCGGGGATGTTTTCAGTTGCCATTGACCATAGGGAGACACGTTTTCCCCACAGACCTCATCATTCTAGAATCACAAGGATTGGACGTAATTCTAGGCATGGACTGGCTATCCAAGTATGAAGGGAATATTGATTATGCCAGTAAGTCGATTCTTCTCACCACCCCAGAGGGGAAACGGATCAAGTATGTGTCGAGGCATACGCCAAGGAGGACTCAAGTGAATTCTCTTTCGGGAGTTGTTCAGGAAGAAGTACCAGTTGTGAAGGATTATCCGGATGTTTTTCCGGAGGAACTACTAGGCATGCCACCGGATCGGGAGATAGAGTTTTTGATTGAATTGTTACCAGGCACTGGACCAATATCCAAGAGACCGTATCGGATGCCCGCAAATGATCTGGAGGAAATTAAGAAGCAGATTAAGGAATTATTGGAGAAAGGTTATATTCGACCGAGTTCATCACCCTGGGAGCCCCAGTGCTTCTAGTTGAGAAGAAGGATGGATCCTTGAGAATGGTTGTGGATTACCGTGCGTTGAATGAGGTGACGATCAAGAACAAGTACCCTCTGCCGATGATCAATGATTTGTTTGACCAGCTACAAGGAGCAAAAGTTTTCTCAAAGATCGATCTTCGATCTGGATATCACCAGCTGAAGATTCGAGAACAGGATATACCCAAGACAACCTTTACCACGAGATATGGGCTTTATGAGTATACGGTCATGTATTTTGGTTTGACTAATGCCCCTGCCTATTTTATGAGTATGATGAATAAGGTATTCATGGAGTTCTTGGATAAGTTTTTTGTGGTATTCATTGATGACATATTGATTTACTCGAAGAATGAAGAAGAACACAAGGAACATTTGCGCTTGGTTCTTGAGAAGCTCAGAGAACATCAGTTATATGCAAAGTTCAGCAAGTGTGAATTCTGGTTAAAGGAAGTAAGATTTCTCGGACATGTTATATCAGGGGAAGGAATAGCAGTGGATCCTTCGAAAGTTGAAGCCGTCACCGAATGGAAGGCACCCACCTCAGTCGGAGAGATTCGCAGTTTCCTTGGACTTGCAGGATATTACCGAAGATTTATTAATAATTTCTCCAAGATCGCAAAGCCCATGACAGAGTTATTGAAGAAAGACACCAAGTTTAATTGGACCGATGAATGTGAGGCCAGTTTTCAGGAGTTGAAGAAATGTTTGGTCACAGCCCCAGTGCTAACTCTTCCGAATATACGCAAGGATTTTTAGGTATATTGCGACACTTCTCGTCAGGGACTTGGAGGTGTTCTTATGCAAGAAGGAAGAGTTGTTTCATATGCCTCACGTCAGCTTCGACCTCATGAGCGGAATTATGCCACACATGATTTGGAGTTAGCAGCCGTAGTGCATGCGCTCAAGACCTGGAGGCATTTTCTTATTGGAAATCATTGTGATGTTTACACGGATCACAAGAGTTTGAAATACATCTTCACATAGAAGGAGTTGAACCTCAAGCAGAGAAGATGGTTGGAGCTCATAAAAGATTATGACATGAAATTGCACTATCACCCATGAAAGGCAAATGTTGTGGCAGATGCATTGAGCCGCAAGAGTTATGTCAATACCCTCACATCAGGAGGATTACCTCAAGAGTTAATTGATGATCTCAGAGATCTCCGATTGGAGATAGTACCACGAGGTTTTGTTACCGCAATGGAAATTCAATCCACCTTGTTGGGAAAGATCCGGGAAGCCCAAAAGTTAGACAAAGGTATTGCGGAAATAAAGGAAAGGATGAACCAAGGAAAGGCAGAAGGATTTCGTGAGGATGAACACGGAACCTTATGGTTTGAGAAGCGTATTTATGTGCCAAATGACACAGAGATCAGGAAGTTGATTCTTCAGGAGGCTCATGATTCGCCTTATTCTATACACCCAGGCAACACCAAGATGTATTTGGACTTGAAGGAAAGTTTCCGGTGGACAGGTATGAAGAAGGATATTGCCGAGTATGTAGCAGTATGCGACGTATGTCAGAGAATTAAGGCAGAGCACCAGAAACCAGCAGGATTACTTCAACCTTTGCCGATACCGGATTGGAAGTGGGACAAGCTTGGCATGGACTTTATTACATGATTACCCAGGACACGATCAGGCTATGATTCTATTTGGGTAGTAGTTGATCGCTTGACCAAGGTAGCTCACTTCATCCCCGTGAAAACCACATATACAAGTGCTAAGTTGGCCAAGATATATATGACCAGGATCGTATGTCTGCATGGAGTTCCGAGGAACATCGTACCAGATAGAGGAACACAATTTACCTCAAAGTTTTGGCATCAGTTACACGAAACTTTGGGTACCGGGCTAGAGTTCAGTACAGCCTTTCATCCACAGACAGATGGGCAGACCGAGAGAGTCAATCAGATTCTGGAGGACATGTTGAGAGCTTGTGCGCTAGATTATGGATCTAGTTGGGATGATAATTTGCCATACGCAGAATTCTCATATAACAACAGCTATCAAGCTAGTTTGAAGATGGCCCCTTTTGAAGCTTTTAACGGAAGGAGGTGTAGGACACCATTGATGTGGGATGAAGTTGGAGACCGTAAATTATTCGGACTAGATTTAATTAAAGATTCGAAGGAGAAAGTCAAGTTGATCCGTGACAGACTTAAGATAGCCCAATCCAGACAGAAGAGTTATGCCGATACTAAACGCAAGGAAGTAACTTATGAAGTCGGAGATAGAGCATATCTTCGTGTGTCTCCAATTCGAGGAGTTAAACGGTTTGGAGTTAAAGGCAAACTAGCACCACGATTTGTTGGGCCATACAGAATTTTGGAACGCATGGGTGAAGTTGCCTACGAGTTGGAATTACCCGAAGCCTTGTCAGGAGTTCATGATGTGTTTCACGTTTCCCAGTTGAAGAAGTGCCATGCGGAGATGGCCGATATTCCTTTGAGAGATACAATGATCTGACCTATGAGGAGAAGCCTGTCAAGATTCTCGAGACTGCAAGCAGGGTTACCCGCAGCAAGGTCATCAAATTTTGCAAGGTTCAGTGGAGTCACCATACCGAGGAGGAAGCAACCTGGGAACGCGAAGAAGATCTTCGACAGGATCACCCACACCTTTTTGCTAGCCAACCCGAATCTCGAGGGCGAGATTCATCTTAAGGGGGGTAGGTTTGTAACATCCCAAATTTTCAATTTGGAATGTATTACAATTATTAGCTAAGCATCTATGCATTTTTTATTTGAGTGTCATTGGGAAATTTCAGAGGCATTTGAGTTTTATCTAACTTTGGCAATTGAAATTTATTTCCAAACTCTCACAAACACTTGTTCAAAAGTGTGAGAGGAGCTAACATGACACTCCAAAAAGTCAGAAGAAAACAATGCCGAAAGTTTTGAATTCAAATTTGAGTTTCATTTGGATTTTTAGAAAAATGTTTTTTTATAAAGTTTTTATTTAGCCTCTGAAAAATAGTTCATCTTGTAGGATTTATTTTTCTGAATTTTTTGATATATATATGTCCTATATTAAAATATTTTTATTTTCTATCTATATAT
This sequence comes from Secale cereale, assembly GCA_902687465.1. Classification (NCBI taxonomy): domain Eukaryota; kingdom Viridiplantae; phylum Streptophyta; class Magnoliopsida; order Poales; family Poaceae; genus Secale; species Secale cereale. The sequence continues at coordinate 112,831,767 of LR738713.1, read as the reverse complement.
ATATTTTTTTCTCTCTGTCAAAAAAAAAGCAGCCCGGCAAGCCCATGCCCAGCGCTATCTTCTTCTTCCTCCTGGTACATGTACAGAGGAACACGAACGGAAGGACATCCATGGCGCCTCCACCTCTCTCTCCCCTCAACTCCCTTCCCCCGCACCCACTAACCCCCGGAATCGGTTCCCCTCGCCTCCTTCTACCTCTTCCCCTTCCTAGTGCGCCTTGGAGTCGCGTGTAATGGCCATTACGAGGCAGAGAAACAGCCACCATTAAACACCATAATATTCTCGGATTCTGACATCCCCAAGCCCTATATAAAGCATCCCCGCGAGCTCCTCTCACCCCTCGTACGAAGCCCTCTCCTTCTGGAGCTTTTCCCCCTCCCTAACCTCGCCAATTGCTCGCCGAAGTTCGTGAATTCCGGCGACCTCTCACCGTGTGTACATGAAGCTATCTACAACCACACCTTGAACAAGTGGTTCACCTCATCGTCCTCTACACCGTCCTGCACGCATCCTTCGCCGAAGCAAACCGGATCCGCCTTCTTCCTCGTCTCCGGCGACAAGTCCGGTGAGCACCCAGCCAGCCAACCAGAGAGCGCCACTTGTCTCTGGCCGAATTTTGTTTCTTTTTCGAGTATATTTTCCAATTCAGATTCTATACCAAATCTTATTTCTAGTATATCTTTTAGTCGGCAGATCCGATTTAGTTGATTCTTTTTCCTATGGTTTAGTAGAAATATCCTCTATCCAGAGAACCAAACGAAAAATATTTTTGAAAATTTTAAAATTTGAATTCAAACAGATCTGAATTCAAACTTCGTTAGGCAATAACTTGAGTTTCGTAACTCCGTTTTGGGTGATTCTTTTTGCTAATAGAAGCTTGTGACATGTACCTTCTGTTAAAACCAAAACCATTTATTTTTGTTGCTGTAAAAACTACATTCTGTATAGAAACTTTATTTGGGTGTTTTTGGAGTTTTTCGAAGTCTTTTATTCGTTTTCTTTTTGATTCTTTGCTTGTATGCTTATGTATGTTATTGCTTGCTTACGCTAGATCATCCGGAGTGCGAAGCTTGCTACTACGAATCTTTAGAGTTCAACGAACGTCAACAAGGCAAGTTCACACTTTGATCATAATTTTCAATACCCAGTTTTTACTATGCATTAGTTTCACCCTAAAAGATTGCATGAGTAGGATTGGGAACATGTGTTTATGCTTCATAGTTCATGTGGTAGGAACCTATGACCTTTAATCACCCCGGGAATATTCGTTATGTCATATATTGCTTAGCCATGCTCGTAGATGGGGATTGGTATGTGTGATACATGCAAGTTGTGAGAGATAATAATTTATTGGGACAACATAAGGTGGCAACTTTAATACACATCTGGGTGGATTGTTTGGGGCACCTAGAGAAACCAGTGTGTGCCCAAGGGGAATCCTGGAGTACCCGTGTGATTACCCTAGGTCCGCCACCCAGGCTCAAAGGGGTCATAAGATATTTCATGCCTAGAAACTTCCGTGTGCAGCCACAAGCCATTATGGGCTCTGGCATAGTTGAGTAAGTTGTGTGACCTCTTTCCGTGGTAGACTAGCTGATGTAGGGGAAAGTAGGTGTACCGGTCTACCCAGGGTTTGGAGGAAATACTTCAAAAAGACTATGTCTCAATCTTCCGATCATGGAGGTGGTCGAGTCTTATGGGGAAAAGTGCGCAAACCTCTGTAGAGTGTACAAACTAATCATGATTAGCCGTGTCCCCGGTTATGGACAACTTGAGTATCTAGAAGTGAATTGTTGGTTGATCTCATCACTTTATTTAATGAAATTATTGGGTTACTAATAACATGGGATTTTGGTTTGAGTTGGAGGAACCTTCTCAAAAATTGTATTTTAATTTTGTAGTAAATAAAGAAAATTATTCCTTTGTTGTAGGGTAAAATTGGCTTTATGCAAAAATTAAACTTAGAGCCTCCACCAGCTAAATTTGCATATAGAGATAGTCTTCTTCATTATTATTATTCTATGGTGTGAAATTGCCAGCATATTCCATGTGCTGACCTACACGGCTGCAACGTCTCATGTTGCAGAGTTTTCCGACGAGGAGTAAAGGTGCGATAGGTCGTTGTTCTGCACTCAGTTTGCCGTGGAGTTGATGGACTCATTTTACTTTTGATGCTTCCGCAGTTATTTTATCCAGATGACCTTTGGCCATATTATTGTAATAAATACTCTTTTGAGGACCTCGATGGAATAAAGTGTGTGATTGAACTCTGTTATAATTCATTGAGTACTGTGTGTGTCAGCATACCGATCCAGGGATGACAATTAAGCACAGAGACTTCGATCCATTTGGGTCGGGTCGCTACAACATGACTACTTATAGCAAGACTTCTCCCATGTCCTCGGGAACAAAAGTAACTACTCACAAGACATAATATTGTTCATGATCAGAGGGGTATTAATATGCATAATGGATCTGAACATATGATCTTCCACCAAATAAACCAACTAGCATCAACTAAAAGGAGTAATCAACACTACTAGCAACCCACAGGTACCAATGTGAGGTTTGGGTACAAAGATTGGATACAAGAGATGAACTAGGGTTTGAGAGGAGATGGTGCTGGTGAAGATGTTGATGAAGATAGACCTCCCCAAGATGGGAGAGTTGTTGGTGATGACGGCGGTGATGATTTCCCACTCCCGGAGGGAAGTATGCTCGACATAACAGCTCTGCCGGAGCCCTAGATTGGTTTCTGCCAAGGTTCCGCCTCGAGACGGCGGCGTCTGGTCCCGAAAGACTCCTTATGATTTTTTCCAGGTCAAAACACCTCATATAGTAGAAGATGGGCATCGAGGGGCCATCAGGGGGCTCACGTGGCAGGGGGGCGCACCTAGAGGGGGGGGGGCGCCCCCACCCTCGTGGACATGTGGTGCCCCCTGGTGATCTTCTTTCGCCAGATATTTTTTATATTTTCGGAAACGGTGTCGTGTGAAGTTTCGAAGCTTTTTGAGTTGTGCAGAATAGGTTTCCAGAGTTTGCTTCTTTTCCAGCCCGGAATTGCAGCTGCCGACATTCTCCCTCTTCATGTAATCCTTGTAAAATAAGAGAGAAAAGGCATAAGTAGTGTGACATAACGTGTAATAACAACCCACAATGAAATAAATATCAACATATAAGCATGATGCAAAATGTACGTATCAACTCCCCCAAGCTTAGACCTCGCTTGTCCTGAAGCGTAAGCCGATATCGAAAATATGTCCACATGTTTAGAGATAGAGGTGTCAATAAAAATAAAATACGGACATGAGGGCATCATGATCATTCTCATAACAACAACATATATATATTGTCATATGATTCTTATGCTAAAGTAACAATTCATTCACAATATCAAGCATGAATCAGAAACTTCATTGAAAACCAACAAACTATGATCTCAGTCATTGAGCAATTGCAATTTATCGTAACCTTGGAAAGAGTCAATATGAGAGCTTTTCAGCAAGCCTACATACTCAACTATCATATAGTCTTTTACAATTGCTCACACTCACGCAATACTTATGGTTATGGAGTTTTAATCGGACATAGAGAAAGATAGGGGTTTATGGTGTTGCCTCGCAACCTTTTACCTCAAGGGTAATGTCAACAGTAATAGACCATGAAAACTTACATCCAAGTGGGTATATATGTCAGGATCTTTCCAACACAATGTGCTTGCCAAAGGATAAAATGTAAAAAGGAAAGGTGATTTTCTCCTTGACTCTTATAAGGCAGAGATAAAGGATAGGCCCTTCACAGAGGGAAGCAGAGGTTGTCATGTGCTCTTATGGTTGGATGCACAAAGTCTTAGCACAAAAGAATGTCACTTTATATTGCCACTTGTGATAAGGACCTTTATTATGCAGTCCATTGCTTTTATTACTTCCATATCACAAGATCGTATAAAGCTTATTTCCTCCACACTAATAAATCATACATATTTTAGCGAGTTTGCAACATGACAACTTACTTGAAGGATATTACTCAATCCATAGGTAGGTAATAATGGTGGACTCTCATGGCAAAACTGGGTTTAAGGATGTATGGAAGCACAAGTAGTATCTCTACTTGGTGCGAGGAGTTTTGGCTAGCATGAGGGGTAAAGGCAAGCTCAACATGTTGGATGATCCATGACAATATACTTTATTTTGAAATAAGAAAACATAAACCATTATGTTGTCTTCCTCGTCCAACATCAACTCTTTAGCATGTCATATTTTAAGGAGTGCTCACAATCATAAAAGATGTCCAAGATAGTATATTTGTATGTGAAGCCTCTCTTTCTTTATTACTCCTATTAATTGCAACGATGACCAAAACTATGCTTGTCAACTCCCAACAACTTTTATTCATCATACTCTTTATATGTGAAGTCATTACTTCCCATAAGATCAATATGAGCTCTTGATATATATATATTTTGTATATTTTCTTTTATTCTATCATGACCAAAGCGAGGAAATCAAGCCCTTGACTCAACACTAATCTTTATTATATAACTCACGGACTCGATTACAAAGGTCAAAGATCATAAAGCAAAAGCTCACAACTAGATCATGCTAACTTCATTCTACTAGATCAAGATACTACCAAAAGGATCAAACTAGAAAAAATGGTAAAGATAGGAGTGATGGTGATACGATACCGGGGTCACTCCCCCAAGCTTGGCAGTTGCCAAGGGGAGTGCCCATACCCATATGATTATGTCTCCTTCGTCGGGGGTGGTGATGATGGAGTTGAAAGTAGTGACGCCGGATCATCATACATCGAGCGTAGGAGATCTTCCAACTTGCGGATAATACCTTTGAGTGCAGCTATATGGTCCTTCAAGAAAATATTTTCACTTGTGAGATACTTGTTTTGAATTTGAGCTAACTCAATCATCTTGAAAGCTTCAATCTCAGTTGAAGTAAAGAGGTTGGGAAGAGGTTGATGGATGTCTTCTTCTCCCATTGCCGGAGCCTGATCTTCCACCGCCTTCTTGATCCTCTTCTCCTTGTTGATCTCCTCGGGTCCTTCCCTCTTCAGATCTATCTTCATTAGCCAAGCATCGTTGCCTTCATTGTTGGAGGAAGGAGACGACATGGTGCCTGGCTTGGTCAACCCTAGAAGAAAATAGCTCGAAACAAGAACAGAGGACTTTTGCGCGATACATAGGTCAAAACCTTCGGGGGGTATAAATAATGAATTTTACCGACCAAGAGGAGTAACATACAAGAAATCGGAGTCCGAGAGGCACACGAGGTGCCCACGAGGCAGGGGGGCACGCCCAGGGGAAGGGGGCGCTCCCTCCACCCTTGTGGACGCCTCGTATCTCTTCCGGACTGCCACTTATTTTTCTATTTTTCTAAATATTCCAAAACGGTGAAAAATTGCCTTTAGAACTGTTTTGGAGTCGGTTTACTTACCGTACCACATAACTCTTCCTTTTCGGAGTCTGAATCGTTCTGGAAAGTGTCCCTTATGTATTCCTCCGGGGTTACGGTTTCAATAGCATTGGTTTCAACATTTATAGGATTACCTGAGATATAATGTTTGATTCTTTGACCGGTCACCACCTTCGGATTTGTGCCTTCGAAGTTGTTGATTTTTATGGCACCGGAACGATAGACCTCCTCGATAACGTAAGGTCCTTCCCACTTAGAGAGAAGTTTTCCTCCAAAAAATCTTAAACGAGGGTTGTATAGCAAGACATAATCACCTACGTTAAACTCACGCTTTTGTATCCTTTTGTCATGCCATCTTTTAACTTTTTCTTTAAACAACTTGGCATTCTCATAGGCCCGGGTCCTCCATTCATCAAGAGAGCTAATGTCAAATAACCTCTTCTCACTGGCAAGTTTGAAATCATAATTGAGCTCTTTAATAGCCCAATATGCCTTATGTTCTAGCTCAAGAGGTAAGTGACATGCTTTTCCATAAACTATCTTATATGGAGACATACCAATAGGATTTTTGTATGCAGTTCTATAGGCCCATAATGCATCATCAAGTTTCTTGGACAAATTCCTTCTAGACCTATTAACTATCTTTTGCCAAATTAATTTCAACTCTCTATTACTTAGTTCTACTTGACAACTAGTCTGTGGGTGATAAGGGATGCAATTCTATGATTTACATCATACTTAGCAAGCATTTTACGGAAAACACCATGAATGAAGTGTGAACCACCATCAGTCATCAGATATCTAGGGACTCCAAACCTCGGAAAAATAACTTCTTTAAGCATCTTAATAGAGGTGATATGATCAGCACTACTAGTTGGAATAGCTTCTACCCACTTAGTAACATAGTCAACAACAACGAAAATATGTGTATACCCATTAGAGGAAGGAAACGGTCCCATATAATCAAAGCCCCAAACATCAAATGGTTCAATAACAAGTGAATAATTCATAGTCATTTCTTGACGTCTACTAATATTACCAATTCTTTGACATTCATCACAAGATAAGAAAAACTTACATGCATCCTTGAAGAGAGTAGGCCAATAAAAACCAGATTGCAATACCTTATGTGCAGTTCTATCCCCAGCATGGTGTCCTCCATAAGCTTCGGAGTGGCACTTGCGTAGGATCTGTTCCTTTTCATGCTCAGGTACACAACGTCTAATAATACCGTCTACTCCTTCTTTATAAAGATGTTTGTCATCCCAAAAGTAATGTCTCAAGTCATAGAAGCACTTTTACTTTTGCTGGTATTTGAAGCTAGGAGGTATAAACTTAGCAACAATATAATTAGCATAATTAGCATACCATGGAGCAGTACGAGAAGTATTTATGACAGCTAATTGTTCATCAGGAAAGCTATCGTCAATAGGTTGTGGGTCATCAAGTATATTCTCTAGCCTAGACAAGTTATCTGCAGCGGGTTTCTCAGCTCCCTTTCTATCAATAATATGCAAGTCAAATTCTTGCAGCAAGAGAACCCATCTAATAAGTCTAGGTTTAGCATCTTTCTTTTCCATAAGGTATTTGATAGCAGCATGGTCAGTGTGAATAGTTAATTCAGAATCAACAATATAAGGTCTACACTTATCACAAGCAAATACAACTGCTAAAAATTCCTTCTCAGTAGTAGCATAATTTCGCTGGGCACTGTCTAGAGTTTAACTAGCATATTGGATAACATTCAACTTCATATCAACTCTTTGTCCTAGAACAACACCTACAGCATAATCACTAGCATAGCACATAATCTCAAAGGGTAAATTCTAGTCAGGAGGCCGGACAATAGGTGCAGAGATCAATGCTTTCTTAAGTATTTCAAATGCTTCTTGACAATCATCATCGAAGACAAAAGGAATATCTTTTTGTAAGAGATTAGTTAGAGGCCTGGAGATTTTGGAGAAGTCCTTTATAAACCTCCTATAAAACCCGGCATGACCAAGGAAACTTTGTATACCTTTGATGTCCTTGGGGCACGACATCTTTTCAATAGCATCAACTTTAGCTTTGTCAACTTCAATACCTCTTTCAGAAATTTTATATCTCAAGACAATGCCTTCATTAACCATAAAGTGACACTTCTCCCAGTTCAAGACAAGATTTGTGTCTTCACATCTCTGCAAAACTCGATCAAGGTTGCTCAAGCAATCATCAAAAGAAGTCCCGTAAACGGAGAAATCATCCATGAAAACCTCAACAATCTTTTCACAAAAATCAGAGAATATAGCCATCATGCATCTTTGAAAGGTAGTAGGTGCATTATATAAACCAAAAGGCATATGTCTATAAGCAAAGGTACCGAAAGGACAAGTAAAAGTGGTCTTTTCTTGATCCCCCTTTTGACACAGGTATTTGAGAGAAACCAGAATAAACCATCTAGAAAGCAAAAATGAGTATGTTTGGATAACCTTTCTAGCATTTGATCAATAAAAGGCAAAGGGTAATGATCTTTCTTAGTAGCTTTATTTAATTTGCGAAAATCGATTACCATCCTATAACCTGTAATAATTCTTTGCGGGATCAATTCATCTTTATCATTAGGAACAATAGTCATACCTACCTTCTTAGGGACACAATGAACAGGGCTTACCCACTGGCTATCAGCAACTAGATAGATAATACCTGCCTCTAGAACCTTTAGTATTTCCTTCCTTACCACTTCTTTCATCTTAGGATTTAACCGTCGTTGATGATCAATAACCGGTTTAGCGTTTTCTTCCAATTTTATCTTGCGTTGGCATAAAGTGGGACTAATGCCCTTAAGATCATCCAGAGTATATCCAATAGCAGCACGGTGCTTCTTCAGAGTTTTCAATAATTTTTCCTCTTCCTGCTCTGAAAGGTTAGCACTAATAATAACATGATATATCTTATTTTCATCAAGATAAACATACTTAAGATTATCAGGTAAAGGTTTAAGTTCAAACACGGGATCACCCTTGGGTGGAGGTGGATCCCCTAGGATTTCAACAGGCAAGTTATTTTTCAATACGGGTCCCTGATTAAAGAATATTTCATCTATTTCTCTTCTCTCATTCAGATGCATATCATTTTCATGATGTAGCAAATATTGGTCTAAATGATCATTAGGAGGCACAACAATTGAAGCAAGACCAATAATTTCATCCTTACTAGGTAATTCTTAATCAAGGGGTTGTCTACGGAATTTAGCAAAGTTAAAATCATGAGACATATCCCCTAAACCAACAGTAACAATATCTTTCACGCAGTCTATCTTAGCATTCATAGTATTCAAGAAGGGTCTACCAAATATAATGGGACAAAAGTCATCTTGTGGGGAACTAAGAATAAGAAAATCAGCAGGGTATTTAACTTTCCCGCACAAGACTTCAACATCTCTAACAATCCCAACTGGTGAAATAGTGTCTCTATTAGCAAGCTTAATAGTAACATCAATCCCTTCTAACTCAACAGGTGCAATATCATGCATAATTTCTTGATATAGGGAATGAGAGATTATACTTGCACTGGCACCTATGTCACATAAACCATGATAGCAATGATCTCCTATTTTAACAGAGATAATAGGCAAGCCTACAACAGGTCTATGTTTATTCCTAGCATCAGGTTTGGCTATTCTAGCAGCTTCCTCTTGGAGGTAAATAACATGTCCATCTAAATCTTCTACCATGAGATCTTTAACCATAACAACACTAGGTTCAACTTTAATTTTCTCAGAGGGTGTAGGTGTTCTAGTATTACTCTTACGAATCACAGTTGAAGCTTGATACGTCTCCAACGTATCTATAATTTTTGATTGTTCCATGCTATTATTTATGAAGTCTTGATGTTTAATGGGATTTATCATTCACTTTTATATCATTTTTGGGACTAACCTACTAACCCAAAGGCCTAGTCCAGATTGCTGTTTTTTGCCCATTTCAGGGTTTTGTAGAAAAGGAATATCAAACGGAGTCCAAATGGAATGAAACCTTCGCGAGAGATATTTTTGGAGGAAATCACGCTCGGGAAACGTCAGGACCAAGTCAGGGGGCAAGGGGCCAGCCCTCGAGGGTGGGGGGCGCACCCCCTTCCCAGGGCGCGCCCCCTGCCTCGAGGCTGGCCCACACAGCCCCCGGTGCCCTCCTTCTTCCTATATATACCTACGTAACCCAGAAACTCCATACGCAGAGAGAAAACCCTAATTCCACTGCCATAGCTTCTGTTCCCGTGGAGATCCCATCTTGGAGCCTGTTCCGGAGCTCCACCGGAGGGGGATCCATCACGGAGGCCTTCATCATCATCATCATCGCCCTCACCATGAGTTGTGAGTAGTTTACCACAGACCTTCATGTCCATAGCTAGTATCTAGATGGCTTCTTCTCTCTCTCTGGATCTCAATACAAAGTTCTCCTCGGTCTTCGAGGAGATCTATTCGATGTAATCTCTTTTTGCGGCGTGTTTGTCGAGATCCGATGAATTGTGAGTTGATGATCAAGGTTATCTATGAAAGATATTTGGTTCTTCTCTGAACTTTTTATGTGTGCTCATAATATCCTTGCAAGTCTCTTCGAATTATTGGTTTGGTTTGGCCTACTAGATCTATAGTTCTTGCAATGGGAGAAGTGCTTGGCTTTGGGTCAATCTTGCGGTGTCCTTTCCTAGTGACAGTAGGGGCAGCAAGGCACATATTGTATTGTTGCCATCGAGGATAAAAAGATGGGGTTTACATCACATTGCTTGAGTTTATCCCTCTACATCATGTGATCTTGCTTAAGGCGTTACTCTGTTCATATGAACTCAATACACTAGATGCATGCTGGATAGCGGTCGATGTGTGGAGTAATAGTAGTAGATGCAGGCAGGAGTCGCTCTACTTGTCTCGGACGTGATGCCTATATACAATGATCATGCCTAGATAGTCTCATAATTATTCACTTTTCTATCAATTGCTCGACAGTAATTTGTTTACCCGCCGTAGAATATCGCTATCATGAGAGAAGCCACTAGAGAAAACTATGGCCCCCGGGTCTATTCTTAACATATCAATCTACATCTACTTTACTTTTACTACTTTTATTTGCTGTTTTAGTAAACCTAAAATACAAAAAATATAACTATCATCTCTATCATATCTCACTCTTGTAAGTGACCGTAAAGGGATTGAAAACCCCTTATCGCGTTGGCTGCGAAGTTCTTATTTGTTTGTGCAGGTGCGAGGGACTGACGCGTGGTCTCCTACTGGATTGATACCTTGGTTCTCAAAAACCGAGGGAAATACTTACGCTACTATGCTGCATCTCCCTTTCCTCTTCGAGGGAATACAACGCAAGCTCAAGAGGTAGCAAGAAGAATTTCTGGCGCCGTTGCCGGGGAGGCTTACGCCAAGTCAAGTCAAGATTTGCCACCCCGTCAACTAGCCAATTTCTGGCGCCATTGCCGGGGAGGCTTACGCAAAAGTCATATACCAAGTACCTATCACAAACCCTTATCCTTTGCATTACATTTATTTGCCTCTCGTTTTCCTCTCCCCCACTTCACCCTTGCCGTTTTATTTGCCCTTCTTTTGCCGTGTTTTACCGTTCACTTGCCTCTTGTTTGCTTGTGTTGCTATGTGCCCTCTATTAGCTTGCATCTTCGCTTGATAAAGTATGGATCCTCATCCACTTCTAATCTCTTTAAGAGATCCAATTATGTTGAACCTATTGCTAGTGAGCTGCGTGCACTAGATTATCTTTATGAGGTTTTGCTCGAAATTTATGAATCTAAAAATTGTGAGGAATTGTTAAAAGAAAAAGTGATTCATGATGGCTTGTTAAATAAAAAATCATGATTGCAATGATGTTATTGTAAATTCTATTGATGTCAATTGTGCTAATAATATGCAAAACCCTAAGCTTGGGGATGCTAGTTTTGCTATGTCTACTACTTGTTACAATGATCATGATTAGGGTGATTCTTCTTATGATATTGAAAATTTATTTAATCCCCATGATGATTATGAGATTGATAATAATGTTTGCATTAATATTGATAGTGGGTTTGGAAGAGTGTCAACTTTACATCCCACATACTTGGATAATGTTCAATCTTATGAAACTTTTGATAAAAGTGGGTTTGGAGAGGTCATGACTTTAGTTAATGTTGCTCCCACTATTTTGGAAAAGTGTCAACTTCGTATGCATGTGGATCGTGTTGAGAATATGTCTCATGATAGCTATTTTGTTGAATTTGATCATGATCCTACATGCAATTATTATGAGAGAGGGAAATATGGTTGTAGAAATTTTCATGTTACTAAATTACCTCTCGTTATGTTGAGATTGCTATTGTTTTCTTCTTCTTCCTTGCATATGCTAGAAATTGATTGCCATGATAATTTGTTTGCATATAAAATGCCTATGCATAGTAAGTATGTTAGACTTATATGTGTTTGTCACATGTCTTATGATGCTTTCTTTGTGCTTCAATTCTTATCTTTCATGTGAACATCATTGAATTCTCAAGCCTATCTTAATGGCTATAAAGAAAGAGCTTGTTGGGAGGTAACCCAATTTTATGTTTTTTGATTTTGCTGCTGTTAGGGAATAAATATTGCATCTAGCCTCTGATTAGATGTGTTTTCATGTTTTGATTAGTGTTTGTGCCAAGTAGAACCTTTGGTAAGACTTGTGTAAAGTTTATATGATGTTTCTGTGAAAAACAGAATCGTTAGCGCTGGCTAAAGTAGTCGTGGTATTTTACTGGAGCGTGCTTTTTAGTTTATTCTTTTTGCTGCTAATTTGTAGACAAATTGCGCAAATTTACCAATTTAGTTTGAATTTTTTGGAGTTCCAGAAGTAGGCGAACCCTGCAGATTACTACAGATTGTTCTGTCTTTGACAGATTCTGTTTTTCGTGTGTTGTTTGCTTATTCCGATGCATCTATGAGTAATATTGGAGGATATGAACCATAGAGAACTTGGAGTACAGTAGGTTTAACACCAACAAAAACAAATAATGAATTCCTTTCTATACCTTTGAGTAGAGGTTTGCTTTCTCTTACCAACGGAGCTCACGAGAATTTTTGTCTAAGTTTTGTGTTGTGAAGTTTTCAAGTTTTGAGCATTGTTTTGATGGACTATGGAACAAGGAGTAGCAAAGGCCCAAGCTTGGGGATGCCCATGGCACTCCAAGTAAATTCAAGATAATCAAAAATCCTAAGCTTGGGGATGCCCCGGGAAGGCATCCCCTCTTTCGTCTTCATCCATCATTAACTATACTTGGAGCTATATTTTTATTCGCAACATGTTATGTGTTTTGCTTGGAGTGTCTTGTATAATTTGAGTCTGTGCTTGTTAGTTTGCCACAATCATCCTTGCTGGACACACCTATTTGAGAGATTTAAATATGTCCTAGAAATTGTTAGAACACTCTATGTGCTTCACTTATGTCTTTTGAGTGGAATAGTTTTTGCTCTAGTGCTTCACTTATATCTTTTAGAGCATGGTGGTGGTAATATTTTGTAGAAATTATTGAACTCTCATTCTTCACTTAGATCTATTTGAGAGTCTATTAAAACAACATGGTAAAGTGTTTAGGCTAAAGAAACTAGAATTCACATGATAAACATCCAATGTCAATGTAGTAAAAATGTTCACATCAAGTGCGTTGAATAGAAAGAGATGTTGGATGCTTGATAATTGTTTTGAGACATGAGGATAATGATATTAGAGTCATGCTAGTGGAGTTATTATGAAATTGTGAAATACTTGTGTTAAGGTTAGTGATTCCCGTAGCATGCACGTATGGTGAACCGTTGTATGACTAAGTTAAAGCATGAGGTATTTGTAGAGTGTCAACCTTTGTGTGGAGGTCGGGGGCGCGCGATGGTTAACTCCTACCAACCTCCCCCCTAGGGGCATGTGTTGATTCCTTTGTTTTGATGACTCATAGATTTTTGCAATAAGTATATGAGTTCTTATGAGTAATGTTGAGTCCATGGATTATACGCACTCTCACCCTTCCACCTTTGCTAGCCTCTCTTGTACCGCACAACTTTCGCCGGTGCCATAAACCCACTATATATCCTTCCTCAAAACAACCACCATACCTACCTATCATGGCATTTCCATAGCCATTCCGAGATATATTGCCATGCAACTTTCCACCATTCCGTTTATATGAAACGCATAATATTGTCATATTGCCATGCATGATCATGTAGTTGACATCGTATTCGTGGCAAATCCACCATGCATAACTCTTTCATACATGTCACTCTTGTTTCATTGCACATACCGGTACACCACCGGAGGCATTCACATAGAGTCATACTTTGTTGTTGTAGTATCGAGTTGTAATATCGTGTTGTAATGAAAGTGTGATGATCATCATTTTTAGAGCATTGTCCCATGGGAGGAAAGGCTGAATCTATAAAGCCCCTCCGCAAAAAAAGGAAAGGCCAAAGAAAAAAAAGAAAGGCCTGAAAAAAGGAAAAAAAGAGAAAAGAAAAAGGGACAATTGCTACTATCCTTTTCCACACTTGTGCTTCAAAGTAGCACCATGTTCTTCATTGTAGAGAGTCTCATGCTTAGTCACTTTCATATACTAGTGGGAATTTTGTTATAGAGCTTGGCTTGTATATTCCAACGATGGGCTTCCTCAAATGCCCTAGGTCTTCGTGACCAAGCAAGTTGGATCCACACCCACTAGTTTATTTTGTTGAGCTTTCATTTATATTTAGCTCTAGTGCATCTGTTGCATGGCAATCCCTACTCACTCACATTGATATCTATTGATGGGCATCTCCATAGCCCGTTGATACGCCTAGTCGATGTGAGACTATCTCCCTCTTTTTGTCTTCTCCACAACCACCTCTATTCCACCCATAGTGCTATGTCCATGGCTCAAGCTCATGTATTGCGTGAAAGTTGAAATGTTTGAAAAGATAGAGCATGAAAACAAATGCTTGGCTGAAATCGGGGCTGTGCATATTATGAATATGAGAGGTGATTTCCTATGCATGGTGGTAGCTATGCACGCATGGTGGCAACTACACACTCTTTGTTATAAGTTCCTTTTTTGATATATGACGTGTCGGGTTTCTTATGGCATTGGCACAAGTGCATTTTTGTTATATAGAAATAACTTTTTCTCACTTCTCTTTGTCTTTTTATTATCTTTTGGACACAAGTGCCTTTTTGTTGTGTAGAAAGGGGCTTTACTCACTTCTCTCATTCATTTTGCTTGCCTTTTTGGCATAAGTGCATGTTTGCTTGCCTAGCTAGTTCAAAGTCATGATATTTTCGTTATATAGTTATTTTGTATAGTCCAAAATAATTTATCAAAATAATTAAAGATAAAAATTGGGGCCGTGCGTAGCTACCACCATGGGTAGCAAATTATTTCTGATATGAATATTTAGTGTGATAACAAGGGAGCATAGCCAACACTATATGATTTTGTAGGGATAACTTTCTTTAGCCATAGTATTTTGAGAAGACATGATAGCTTTCTTAGTATTGCTTGAAGTATTGTTATTTATTATGTCAATATAGACTTTTGTCTTGAATCTTTCAGATCTGAACATTCATGCCACAATTAAGAGAATTACATTGAGAAACTATGTTGGTTAGCATTCCACATCAAAAATTCTTTCTTTACCATTTACATACCCGAGGACGAGCAGGAATTAAGCTTGGGGATGCTTGATACGTCTCCAACGTATCTATAATTTTTGATTGTTCCATGCTATTATTTATGAAGTCTTGGATGTTTAATGGGCTTTATCATTCACTTTTATATCATTTTTGGGACTAACCTACTAACCCAAAGGCCCAGTCCAGATTGCTGTTTTTGCCTATTTCAGGGTTTTGAAGAAAAGGAATATGAAACGGAGTCCAAACAGAATGAAACCTTCGTGAGAGATATTTTTGGAGGAAATCACGCTCGGAAAATGCCAGGACCAAGTCAGGGGGCAAGGGGCCAACCCTCGAGGACGGGGGGCGCGCCCGTGCCTCGAGGCTGGCCCACACGCCCCCCGATTCCCTCCTTCTTCCTATATATACCTACGTACCCCAGAAACTCCATACACAGAGAGAAAACCCTAATTCCACCGCTGTAGCTTCTGTTCCCATGGAGATCCCATCTTGGAGCCTGTTCTGGAGCTCCACCGGAGGGGGATCCATCACGGAGGCCTTCATCATCATCATCATCATCGCCCTCACCATGAGTTGTGAGTAGTTTACCATAGACCTTCGGGTCCATAGCTAGTATCTAGATGGCTTCTTCTCTCTCTCTGGATCTCAATACAAAGTTCTCCTCGGTCTTCGAGGAGATCTATTCGATGTAATCTCTTTTTGCGGTGTGTTTGTCGAGATCCGATGAATTGTGAGTTTATGATCAAGGTTATCTATGAAAGATATTTGGTTCTTCTCTGAACTTTTTATGTGTGCTCATAATATCCTTGCAAGTCTCTTCGAATTATTAGTTTGGTTTGGCCTACTACATCTATAGTTCTTGCAATGGGAGAAGCGCTTGGCTCTGGGTTCAATCTTGCGGTGTCCTTTCCCAGTGACAGTAGGGGCAGCAAGGCATGTATTGCATTATTGCCATCAAGGATAAAAAGATGGGGTTTACATCATATTTCTTGATTTTATCCCTCTACATCATGTCATCTTGCTTAAGGCGTTACTCTGTTCGTATGAACTCAATACACTAGATGCATGCTGGATAGCGATCGATGTGTGGAGTAATAGTAGTAGATGCAGGCAGGAGTTGGTCTACTTGTCTTGGGCGTGATGCCTATATACAATGATCATGCCTAGATAGTCTCATAATTATTCGCTTTTCTATCAATTGCTTGACACTAATTTGTTTACCTGCCATAGAATATCGCTATCATGAGACAAGCCACTAGAGAAAACTATGGCCCTCGGGTCTATTCTCAACATATCAATCTACATCTACTTTACTTTTACCGTTTTTATTTGCTGTTTTATTAAACCTAAAATACCAAAAATATAACTATCATCTCTATCATATCTCACTCTCGTAAGTGACCGTAAAGGGATTGACAACCCCTTATCGCGTTGGCTGCGAAGTTCTTATTTGTTTGTGCAGGTGCGAGGGACTGGCGCATGGTCTCCTACTGGATTGATACCTTGGTTCTCAAAAACTGAGGGAAATACTTACGCCACTGTGCTTCATCTCCCTTTCCTCTTCGAGGGAATACAGCACAAGCTCAAGAGGTAGCAAAGCTTTAGCATGATCCTTTATCCTAATAGGGAAATGTGGTTTCTGAATATAAGCAGTAGGAACAATAGGATCAACATTATAAGTGATAGTCTTTTCTTCAACTTTAACAAGTTCAACTACTTTTACTTCAATGGGAGGATGGTATTTAAACCACTTCTCCTTGGGAAGATCAACATGAGTAGCAAATGATTCACAGAAAGAAGCTACTATCTCAGAGTCAAGTCCATATTTAGTGCTAAACTCACGGAAAACATCGGTATCCATAAAAGCTTTAACACAATCAAACTTAGGGGTCATACCTGACTCCTTACCTTCATCGAGATCCCAATCTTCAGAGTTGCGTTTACTTCTTTCCAATAAATCCCATTTGAATTCAATAGTCTTCATCATAAAAGAGCCAGAACAAGAAGTATTGAGCATGGAGCGATTATTGAGAGAAAGTCGAGCATAAATTTTTTGAATGATCATTTCTCTTGAGAGCTCATGATTGGGGCATGAATATAACATTAACTTAAGCCTCCCCCAAGCTTGAGCGATGCTTTCTCCTTTGCGAGGCCAAAAATTATAGATATAATTACGATCACAATGAACCTGGTGCATAGGGTAGAACTTCTCATGAAATTCCAACTTCAGACGATTATAGTTCCATCATCAAATATCATCACATAGCCTAAACCATGTCAATGCATCTCCCTTCAAAGATAAAGGGAACTTCTTCTTGATAACATCCTCGGGCATACCTGCAAGCTTAAATAATCCACAAACTTCATCCACATAGATTAGGTGTAAATCGGGATGCAGTGTTCCGTCTCCTGTAAAGGGATTATCTTGCAGTTTCTCTATCATACCCGAAGGAATTTCAAAGCAAACATTTTCAGTAGGTGCAGTAGGTTGAGGAGCAACTCTTTGCTATTCTGGTTTGGGTGAAGATACCCCGAACAAGCCCCTCAAAGGATTATGAGCCATAGTAACAAGTGACAATAAATTTCAGCACACTATATAAATTTTTCTTTACCAAATTCCACTTACCAAAGGCGCTTCACTCCCCGGCAACGGTGCCAGAAAAGAGTCTTGACGACCCACAAGTGTAGGGGATCTATCATAGTCCTTTCGATAAGTAAGAGTGTCGAACCCAACGAGGAGCAGATGGAAATGATAGGCAGTTTTCAGTAAGGTATTTTCTGCAAGCACTGAAATTATAAGTAACATATAGTTTTGTGATAAGGTAATTGGTTGAAAGTAACAAAAGGTAATGGTAAATAAGGTGCAGCAAGATGGCCCAATCCTTTTTATTGCAAAGTACAAGGCTGGACAAACTCTTATATGAAGGAAAGCGCTCCCGGGGACACATGATAATTATCGCCAAGCTAGTTTTCATCATGATAATCTCATTCGCGTTCGGTACTTTGATAATTTGGTATGTGGGTGGACCGGTGCTTGGGTGCTGTCCTTACTTGGACAAGCCTCCCACTTATGATTAACCTCTAATGCAAGCATCCACAACTACAAAAGAAGTATTAAGGTAAACCTAACCATAGCATGAAACAAGTGGATCCAAATCAGCCCCTTACAAAGCAACACATAAACTAGGGTTTAAGATTTTGTCACTCTAGCAACCCATCATCTACTTATTACTTCCCAATGCCTTCCTCTAGGCCCAAATAATGGTGAAGTGTCATGTAGTCGACGTTCACATGACACCACTAGAGGAGAGACAACATACATCTCATCAAAATATCGAACAAATACCAAATTCACATGACTACTTATAGCAAGACTTCTCCCATGTCCTCAGGAACAAAAGTAACTACTCACAAGACATAATACTGTTCATGATCAGAGGGGTATTAATTTGCATAATGGATCTGAACATATGATCTTTCACCAAATAAACTAACTAGCATCAACTACAAGGAGTAATCAACACCACTAGCAACCCACAGGTACCAATATGAGGTTTGGGTACAAAGATTGGATACTAGAGATGAACTAGGGTTTGAGAGGAGATGGTGCTGGTGAAGATGTTGATGAAGATAGCCCTCCCCAAGATGGGAGAGTTATTAGTGATGGCGGCGGCGACGATTTCCCCCTTTCGGAGGGAAGTATCCCCGGCAGAACAGCTCTGCCGGAGCCCTAGATTAGTTTCCGCCAAGGTTCCGCCTCGAGACGGCGGAGTCTGGTCCCGAAAGCCTCCTTATGATTTTTTCTAGGTCAAAACACCTCGAGACGGCATCGGGGGGCCATCAGGGGGCCCACGAGACAGGGGGCGCGCTTAGAGGTGGGGGGGGGGGCACGCCCCCACCCTCGTGGATAGGTGGTGGCCCCCTGGTGATCTTCTTTCGCGAGATATTTTTTATATTTTCTGAAACGGTGTCTGTCGGTGTACTAAGGTAGGGGGTACCTCAGTACCCCAACTTGTGCACGGGCAGTTGCAGCTTCCCGCGGCAAGGTTTTCTGCGTGCTCGCCGGAGACCTTCCTGCTCCATATTAGACCATTCAAAAACAAAGTATACAAGGAAGAAGACCAAGACCCCGGCAAGAGGAGCTTGCCGGGAAGGCCGTACCAGGCTCAAGACTGTCCCGCTAACACAAGACCCTGGCAAGAGGAGCTTGCCAGGGAGGCTAGAAGACAACGCCTCGGCGCTATACGCGCCCCGACAAGGGGCCCGGGGAGCGGCAAGTTCCCGGGCCCGGCAAGGTCAAGGCCCCGGCAAGGTGCTTGCCGGGAAGGCTGCGCTGTGTGCCCGCGCTCCAGCTCATCGGCCCACGCGTCGCCCTGGGGCCTATCCAGGGACGCGTGGCGGATGGCTGTGCAGCCTGGGGTACACGGTGGCACTCCGCGGTGGTGGATTCATCGCCGTGGCGGACGGAGACGCTAGGGCGGGAGCTTTTGGGGTCGACGGCGACGGGCATTAAATGCCCTTGTCCCCCACTGTTAAAGTAGGTATAGACCACTGTTCTGTACTGTAGCTCCACTGTTCCCGCACTGTTACAACTACCACCTCTTTTACTTTTTTACCCCTTTCTCCTACGTTGACACCTGTCGGTGACCCCTTGCACTATAAAAGGAGGCCCATGCACAACGTGGAAGGGGTTCGGAACCTAGATCACTCTCGCGCTTGGTGTAGCTGCTTCTTCAAGCTCCCGAGCGCCCAAACTCAATACACATCCAAGCAGGAGTAGGGTTTTACGCGTCTACCGCGGCCCGAACCTGGGTAAAACTGCCCGCGTGCTCGCTACGATCTGCTCTTTGTGCTCCCTCCGCCCTCGTACCGCACAGACAAAGGGGCTCCGGTCCCATAGGTGTTCGTGGCGGACAGTTTCCCCCGACAGTGTCCTGTGAAGTTTCAGAGCTTTTTAAGTTGTGCATAATAGGTTTCCAGAGTTTGCTTCTTTTCCAGCCCAGAATTCCAGCTGCCGGCATTCTCCCTCTTCATGTAATCCTTGTAAAATTAGAGAGAAAAGGCATAAGTATTGTGACATAACATGTAATAACAGCCCATAATGCAATAAACATCAACATATAAGCATGATGCAAAATGGACGTATCAGACCACATTGTCATCAGTCGGTTTATTTAACTTGGCCTTTTTGCTGGGTCTAGGCCTGCCACTAAGAAGGATAAACTGAAAAGGTCAGTATATTAGGTAAGCATAAAGTGTTAACAGTAGATTGAAACTTACCCAGGAACCGTCTTGAGGGCTGGAAGTTGTGTGGCCGTCAACTCGCCAGATGATGAATGAGGTGTTTCCTGATAGTTTCAATCAGACGGATTAAGAGGCTGTCAGAAATGACCCGCTTTGGGATAAGAAACATGAGGGATATATAAGACCTCTGATCGATGTTTCCGGATCGGAGTATTCGGTAAACCGGTTGAAGTAATTGCTTGGCCGCTGTGTCGGGTTGTGCGGCGAGCTTCATGTTGGTGCTTCTTCAAAAGAAAGTTTGGGTCCAAGTAAGCTAAGGGGTGACAAAATCTTACTTTCCGGTTTGCGTGACGATTTTCTGTGTTGGCAGAGGATCTGAACAGGAGGAAAGGATAATTACCTCTACATCATCAGCTTGGCTGCCTTCAGCGTTATCCTGATAGTAATCATTGTCAATGCGATGTATGAAAAGGGAGCCAAGAGAGTCAAGTTCTACCTTTGATTCCGGTTTATCTAGATCATCATCAATATTTACTTCGGAGGAATCAACAGTTCTCTTTTTGGCAGGTTTCTTAACAACCTTGGTCTTGGGGCGAGACACCTTTGCCGGTTTATCTTGCGCTTTCTTATTCCAGAACGGATCATTACCCTATCAAAGATTGATGAACTTTATGGAGGATATTTTAAAGGATTGAAATAAAGCAACAAGTTATAGGATCCTTAGAGCTGGGGGTTTATTGGATACACAGAAGGGACTCAACCCAGTTTTGCTGCAGGCAGCCACCGGTTCATCCAGTATTTTCTTAACAGACTCAGTAACCTCATCTTCTATTAACTGAGCCTTAGTATGTCGTTGAGGATCTTTCGAGTCCCCTGTATACTCGCACATTAAACCGGAGCGTCGTCTTAGAGGTAGAATGCTCCATGAGATCCAGCAACGAACAAAGTCGACGCCCGTTAAGCAGTTTGCAGTGAAGGCCCGAAGCTTTGAAAGCTGCAGAGCATATTTGGATCGCTCCTTGGCGCTAAGCCATTGGGGAAATGGATGAGTATTGGAAAGACGGTGAGGACGATAACCCGACAGATGGTTCTCATTAGTTGGAGATGTATCTCGGCAGTAAAACCAAGTCTGATTCCAGTCCTTGGGATGACTATGATGCTTGGCATGAGGGAAGCTGACGTCTTTTCTTTTCTGAATTGACACCCTGCCAAGCTTGGTATTGGGTCCGTCCGTAAATTCCGTACGGCGTTTCAAGTGGAAAAAAATCCCTAAACAGTTCAACTGTGGCCTCCTCTTGTAGATAAGCCTCGCAAAATACTTGGAAGTTGCAAATATTGGATACAGAGTTTGGTCCAATATCTTGAGGATGGAGTTGGAAGCTAGCAAGCACATCACGGAAGAATTTTGATCCGGGAGGGCTAAACCCTCGGGCCAGGTGATCAACGAACACAATTACTTCTCCATCTTTGGGTCCAGGAGGATTTTCCGGACGAGGGGCTCTCCAGTGGATGACATCCTTCTTTGCTAAAGCACCAATCTCAACTAACCCGTTCAGTTCTTCCTCGGTAACCCGGGATGGAACCTAGTTATAGGAATAAAATTGCTTGGCCATTTCAAATGAAAAGCTGAAATTACAGATAAAAGGCCGGTTTATGATTCATGGTTAACAAGTATAAAGTGTCCGAAGGTCAGCCAGAGAAGATGTTGAGGTATATACAAACTATTAAACCGGAGTCAGATATTGGAAGTGTTTTGAAGATAACCGAAACAGCGGTTTAAGTGGGGACTTATGCTACCTACCGGATTATGATTTTCTAAAAGTTAAACCGCCTTTGTGAGCATGAAAGGTACATATCTGAAATAACTCGGCGATGGAAAAACAAGTTTCACAGATGAGCATGATAATTACAGATCTACAATGTATCAATAAACTCAGGTATATTCAGACCTAAGTTAAACAGGTACTAAAGCAGTTCATCAGACCTAGATGGGATTAGTCTAAAGAAAGGGTGCGCTAGTGACAAGAAAGGGGGATTATCGTTACAACCGCGTAGGAAAACATCAGATCTACGCTCGCCATTTAAGTCATGGATAAGAATAGGGAAGAACAGCATGAGAGCTTTGATGAACTTGCGGGAAAGCCCTAATGAGATCTAGGGGAGGAGCAGAGAAAGGACTTACGAGAGCTGTTGAACACAGAGGCGCGCCGGCGGAACTATGGTCAAAACATGTTGATGCAGCAGCCAAAGTTGGTGTAGAGGCGAAGATCGACGGCGGCGGCAGTACTCAGGCGCAGAGGTGTGGCGAGGAGGAAGAAAGCTGAAGAGGCAAGGGGAGAAAAAGAAAGGGACCCTTGGCCCTATTTATAACCCAAAAGGATAAGTGACAGGCGCGGGAATCAAGGAATCCAAAAAATGGAAATGGGACAGAGCTATCGCCTCGGTCTTCGGAGGCTCGTTAATAAAGGTTAAATATATGCGAGTTTTTAATGAACAGGTGATGTCGTGGCGGTTTATTATGATCCTGGAAGATGACGTCATGGCGGTTTACAAGATCATTCGAAGGCACTGAAGAAGAAATTTTCTTAAGTGTTGAACATTGACATGAACAGGTTCAAATCAATCTGGGGCCTAATGTTGGGGATATAACTATTAGGTATAAACCGCCCAGGAGGGGCCGGGTTATACCTGTATTGAATTACCCCTATTGAAGCCCATGAAGACAAGGAGTATGGCATGTTACTATAGAGAACTAAAAGGCCCAGGGCCCAAAGGTGGATTAGGGCCCGTAGACATAAACCGCCATATGGTGTGTAACTTGTATTGTAAGATAGGAAAGGTAGAAACCTAGCCGGACACGTTTATGAGCCGGCCTTGGGATTCTGTAAACCGTCCGGGCGTCATCCTGTGTATGTAAAGGAATGACTCGGCGGCGGTTCAAGGACAACAAACAACAGCTCGAGACATAGGCAAAGCGGATTCGCTCCCTGGTCATCGAAACCCTAGCAATACCACAACAACTAGAGTAGGCTTTTACCTTCACCGCAAGGGGCCGAACTAGTATAAAATTCCCTGTGTCCTTTGTCCGCTTTAACCCCTTTAAGCTAACCCGTCGTGATGGTTCCACTACTAAGTCCTTATGCTAGGACATCTGCCGTGACAAAACCACGATAGTAATGGTGTGTCCGAACATCGTAACCATACTTTATTAGATATGGTGCGATCTATGATGTCTCTTACCGATTTACCACTATCGTTTTGGGTTATGCAGCAGAGACAGCTGCATTCATGTTAAATAAGGGCACCATCTAAATCCGTTGAGACGACGCCTTATAAACTGTGGTTTGGCAAGAAACCAAAGTGTTGTTTCTTAGAGTTTGGGGTTGCGATGCTTATGTGAAAAATCTTCAACCTGATAAGCTCGAACCCAAGTCGGAGAAATGTGTCTTCATAGGATACCCAAAGGAAACTATTGGGTACACCTTTTATCACAGATTCGAAGGCAATATATTTGTTGCTAAGAATGGATCCTTTCTAGAGAAGGAGTTTCTTTCGAAAGAAGTGAGTGGGAGGAAAGTAGAACTTGATGAGGTAATTGTACCTTCTCCCGAATTGGAAAGTAGTACATCACAGAAACTAGTTCTAGTGATTCCTACACCAATCAACGAGGAAGCTAATGATGATGATCATGAAACTTCAGATCAATTTACTACTGAACCTTGTAGGTCAACCAGAGTGCGTTCCGCGCCAGAGTGGTACGGTAACCCGATTCTGGAAGTCATGTTACTAGACCATGATGAACCTACGAACTATGAGGAAGCGATGATGAGCCCAGATTCCACAAAATGGCTTGAGGCCATGAAATCTGAGATGGGATCCATGTATGAGAACAAAGTGTGGACTTTGGTTGACTTCCCCAATGATCGGCAAGCCATCAAAAATAAATGGATCTTCAAGAGGAAGACCGGCGCCGACGGTAATGTTACTGTCTACAAAGCTCGACTTGTTGCGAAAGGTTTTCGACAAGTTCAAGGAGTTGACTATGATGAGATTTTTTCACCCGTAGCGATGCTTAAGTCTGTCCAAATCATGTTAGCAATTGCCACATTTTATGATTATGAAATCTAGCAAATGGATGTCAAAACTGCTTTCCTTAATGGATATCTTAAAGAAGAGTTGTATATGATGCAACCAGAAGGTTTTTGTCGATCCTAAAGGAGCTAACAAAATGTGCAAGCTCCAGCGATCCATCTATGGACTGGTGCAAGCATCTCGGAGTTGGAATATATGCTTTGATAAATTGATCAAAGCATATAGTTTTATACAGACTTGCGGTGAAGGCTGTATTTACAAGAAAGTGAGTGGGAGCACTACAACATTTCTGATAAGTATATGTGAATGACATATTGTCGGTCGGAAATGATGTAGAATTTTCTGGAGAGCATAAAGGGGTGTTTTAAAGGAGTTTTTCAAAGAAAGACCTTGGTGAAGCTGCTTACATATTGAGCATCAAGATCTATATAGATAGATCAAGACGCTTGATAAGTTTTTTCAATGAGTACATACCTTGACAAGTTTTTGAAGTAGTTCAAAATGGAACAGTCAAAGAAAGAGTTCTTGCCTGTGTTGCAAGGTAAGAAGTTGAGTAAGACTCAAAACCCGACCTCAGCAGAAGATAGAGAAAGAATGAAAGTCATTCCCTATGCCTCAGACATAGGTTCTATAAAGTATGCTATGCTGTGTACCAAACCTATTGTGTACCTTACCATGAGTTTAGCAAGGAGGTACAAAAGTGATCCAGGAGTAGATCACTGGACAATGGTCAAAATTATCCTTATTACTCGATGACTAAGGAAATATTTCTTGGTTATGG
Organism: Secale cereale; assembly: GCA_902687465.1. Lineage (NCBI taxonomy): Eukaryota > Viridiplantae > Streptophyta > Magnoliopsida > Poales > Poaceae > Secale > Secale cereale. Next base: position 112,806,559 of record LR738713.1, on the reverse strand, counting down.
AGGTGATAAAGAGTTCGTCATGAAGAGTTATGTCGATGCAAGCTTTGACACCGGCCTGGATGACTCTGAGTCTCGATCTGGAAACATATTGAAAGTGGGAGCATTTAGCTAGAATAGCTCCGTGCAGAGCATTATAGACATAGAAATTTGGAAAATACATACGGATCTGAATGTGGCAGACCCATTGACTAAACCCCTATCATAAGCAAAACATGATCACACCTTAGTACTCTTTGTGTCAGGGATATACCCCGCGGCGTAACCCGGCCGGACTTGGCGGTTTACTTGAGACGGTTTACACTTGGCAATTCACTGGTAACCCGGCGGGCGGATCACGGATGACAAGGCCCAAGGCCCAGAAGGCCGGTTCATGTTATGGTGGGCCGGTTTATGAAGAAAGCATAAGGAATATTCTCCTACAAAGGAAGCAAGACTAGGACTCCTTGTAATAGAGTAATCCTAATCCTACTAGGACTAGTCATGTAACCCGCCCCTTCAACATATATAAGGAGGGGCAGGGCTTCCCAATGAGGGACAAGTTCTCACAAGTTAGAGGCGCCATATTCTTTAGGGCTAGACACAACTAAAGGAGGGCCGGTTTACCGGCGACTCCATGAGGGTCATAATGAGATCTAGCCTCAAACAACATGTAGGGCTATTACCAGATGATGTTTCTCGGGGCCCGAAGCTGTCTAAATCCTTGTCTTGCGTTGCGTCTCTCGATTCCGCTCAACCCCTCTCAACCTACCACATAGATGCGTTGGCCTCACGACTAAGTCCTTACCCTAGGACATCTGCCGTGACAAAACCACGACAGTTGGCGCCCACCGTGGGGCCTGCGCACGGTGGTGTTGAGTTCTTGGAGGGATCTCTCCTAAGGATCAAGGATCTCACAATGTTCCGGATGAAGAAGAACCAGTTTGATGGAGTCTGCATAAGTTTCAAGTTCATCGGTTCCGATTTATGATTTATGAGGTTAAAAGATTCAAGAAAACTTAGGGTTGGATTTGATTGTTGCCGCAAGTCGCGGAGGTCCGGATTATACGCTGCCACATGACCGAGGTGATCCGCCAGTTCCAAGCCACATAAAGATCATGCGCCGGCCGCAAGTTTGCCGGCTTGAGGCCTGTAAAAATTTCCGCTATAGTATCAATACAATATATACTAGTATATCCGTGTCCGACTGGTGCTGATGCAAAGACCAAGTCACAAGACCAAAGTCAAACCTTCAGGATCACAAGGACTCGGGAGTTAGCAGCCACAACCCGGATTCGCCTGGAAGCCACACGCATCTACTCCAACGCACTACCTCGAGTCGTCGAGGCCTGCCCACCTCGCGCCCCATGCGCCGGCCCTGCTCCAGACCGCCGTCTCCACAGTTCTGCCGCCGGTCGCCGTCACTATTTCCGCGGCCGCCGCCGCCTTGTCGTCCGTTTCTGTGCGTCGCGACCTCCCGAGACGCTGGCCGCCGTCGTTGCCTCCGAGCGACATCGCCTCGCTCCGTTTCTGCTGAGGCCGAAACCTCGCCTTCACCTGTGAGCCGGCCCGCCGCAACAAGTCACCGGGTCGCCCCCGCTGGCCTCTTTCTGAGCCGGCCTTTGGGTGCCACCGCATGCTTGAACTTTGCGTAGCTGCCGTTGATTTGTTTTGACAAGACGTTCCGTTGAGAGGGACAAGTCACCGTGTTTGCGTTGCTGCATATCCACTAATTCTTCACTAGTACACCACGTGAAGGCTGCTGCTAGTAATTGGATGTAAAATGCTGGAATAAATAAACAAGATTACAAGATTCAGTACTGGTATCCATATTCATCCGGAAAATAAGTCAGGTGCTATCTATTCTCAATATTTTTAGCACATATTAGTTCTTCTGGAAACAATTACTCCGTCTTTCTATATATTTTATGCAGGACAAAGTCTACTACAAAAGTGACATCATAAATGTGAGGCTCGCACCGGCTTAAATGTCGTGGTCAACTCTCGTGCGTGCGTCGGCTACCACCGCTGCGACTCATCAGTGAGCGTGCGCATGCCACCACTTCCGCGGTCCGGTCTACATTAACACGCCGGTGCCGCACTCGTCCTCATAAACTGGCCCAACGGATACGCGTGCGAGTCGCTACCCCCGTTGTTGCATCAATACGAGGCCGATTCAGCTGTCCACGCTTGCGATTAACTCGCCCGCACGTGCCGGCTTACAAAACAGTGGCCGACTCATCTGTTGTCCAGGCGAATCAGGTGATATCTATCCTAGTTATTTTTAATACATATTAATTCATCAGAGCAAAAAATACCTCGCCCTGCTGTATTTTATACACAGGAAATTTATTCATTACAAAGTGGTATTATACCGCAAAGATGGAGGCACGCCAACATCATTTGGCACAAGTGGTCGTCGTTATTCGACGGACTCCGATCCGGCTTACGACGCCGTGGCCATCTCTCGTGATCGCGCCGGTTTACCTCGCCATGGCCATCTCTCGCGACCACACCGATTTACGATACGGAGGACAACTTGCTCATCTGCGCTGGCTTACGATATGCGGCCGACTCATGTGTCTGTGCTGCCTCTGATGCTGTAGTCGTTTTACTGTCCGCCCTGCGATCCAGCCTATTCAACATGCCGGTTGGCTAACGGACACCGATGAGGATCGTAAGGTCAAAATACATCAGGTGATATCCATCTAAATCTATTTTCTTGGTATATATTGTTTTCATCAAGAAAACAGTTACTTTGATCCGTATATTTTGATATGCAGGACAATTATTTGTTAAAGGGACCAAAGAGAGTTTGTTGCACAACATAACTCAAAATAGGTACCCGACGAGCACAGCTCAGAAATATTTCACTTGGGGGCTTCGAAAAAAACCTTCCATGGCCTCTTAAACCGGCGCCCTTGATAGAATCAAGGAATCAGCCGTGTCTTTCACACAAAAGAGTATCACATGGGGGATTCGAAAGAAACCTTCCATGGCCTCTTAAACCGGCGCCCTTGATAGAATCAAAGAATCAGCAGTGTTCTTTACACAAAGGAGTATCACATGGGGGTTTCCAAAGAAGCTTTCCATGGCCTCCTAAATCGGCGCCCTTGACAAATCAAGGAACCAGCCATCTTATCTATACGAACAAGAGTCACATGGGGGCTTCCGTGGGCAAGGAAGTTTTCCCATGGTCTCTTGAGCCGGCGGCGGTATGAAGCCCATCATAAGAGCACTGCTCTGGTTGCTTCGGCAATTTCCACATGACGATGAGGGGTAAAAGAGGGTTTGATGCCTAGCACAACTCAAACATATGCCCCGACGACCAAATGGCTCACACACTACCTGGGGGCTCTCAGCGAGTTGAATACCCTTGTAGTGAACATGGCTTGGAAGCCCGGTGCATGCACCTAAAACCCCGGATTAACCTGCCTGCATCAAGTAAATCACGCCGTCCAGGTAAACCTGGTATGACCCGTCGAACCTGTCACAAGTCAATCCTTCGACACCCTGAACTTGGTCATGTTAAATTGACGATCATCGAGTTGATTACCCAAAGACAAAATCTTTACGAGATTTTGAAACATTGGGTAGCTATGTACATCGATGATTTGGTTAAGGATTGCGGAGCATCTTGACAGGCTTTGCTAAAATCATTAATGATAGTAGCCTGGCAGCTCATAAAAAGCCTTGAATTTGGAGCCTGGCAGCTCGTAAAAAGCCTCGACTACATGGTCTTATTTGCCCAAAAACTTTATTTTTCATTTTTTATGTTTTCACAAATCTTTATCTTCAAGGTCATTGGTTTTTCAACCAAGTCCATTGATTCAAGACTGGATAACTACACAGTTGTCACTACATCTGTATCTACAGAGCTATAGTCTGGGTCATGAACACTAGTACTAGTTTACAGTTAAACCGGCGTTCAATGTAACCCGGATCGGCCTTCATAATAAGCCGACAGAGAGCCAAGAGAGTCATCAACACTCACGTCTTGGATTGTTCCTACCGGATTAAGGTTTGCAGATGCACTTAATCACAGGTATGATATATGGTTATATCTTATACAAAGTTCAAGTTATTAACTTAGATCATGTGTTTGTGCACTATGACCCGTCCGGCGATAAACCGCCAGGACAGTTTAAACATTGTTTTATGCAGAGGCAGGTAAGATAATGACCGGTGTTTATTAAACTGGCATGGCTTTTGACTATACGTCGCCAGTATGAGATAAGATAAATGACCGGTGTTTATTAAACCGGCCTGGCTTTTGACTATAAGTCGCCAGTATGAGATAAGATAAATGACCGGTGTTTATTAAACTGGCCTGCCTTTTGACTATAAGTCGCTAGTATGAGATAAAATAATGACCGATGTTTATTAACCCGTCCTGGTTGTGATCAAACATTACTGGAACCGGTCTTCAAACCGGATTATATTCTTCAAATCTTTAAATAGCCAACAAGGCTGGATTTTTATTATGGTTATCAATAAACAATATTATGTTTGAGGTTTGTAAAGTCGCTTCAGCGCAATAGATATTATTTTATCAATGGGTATGATTTATTCTACAACTGAAGGAACAATCCCGAATCGCTGCAGGCTTACAACCCGGCACTTGGGGGCTACATTATTCAAATTGAGATTACATCAAATACACAAGTCTCATGTCACTGCAAGCATGCACCATGACACTTGGGGGCTAATGCAAAGTCATTTTTTGCTCACCTTATTGAAGACCCGACTCATTACATTATAATGAGCCGGCCCTTGGGGGTTACCAATTGCTCCTGTCAACAATTCAAGGTACACAAGTATTAATCCATTATATTGAAGGATCCACTCCTCAGTTGGTAAAGCACAAGGCTCTTAACCTTGTGGACGTGGGTTCAAGCCCCATGATGGGAGTTATATTATATAATGTTATTTTCAATGAAGTATATACAAAGTCCCTGCTCATTATTACATAATGACCCGGCCCTGGGGATTACACTGGTTGAAGTTTTTGAGCATCAGGGAAATACAAAGTCCCAGGTTGCCGCAAGCATGACAACCCGGCACTTGGGGGCTACATATGTGGAATATTTAGTTTTTACTAGTGACTGGGATGAACAATCTGGATTTCTTCAAGGTAATCAACATATAAAGGAGGAACATCTTCAACTTCTCAGTTTTGGGTAAGTCCGGAAGATTAATTGTGTGATCCGGCATTGGCAACAATCATAACCCGGCATCTATAAACAGTCATGACCCGGAATTATCAGTTTTTTATAACCCGACAATGGTGGTAATCATAAACCGGCATCCTCAAGCCGGCTGGATATCAGTTGAATATTTCAAAGACCAATATTTTTGTCAAGTCAGAGCATTGAAGGCCGAGTCAAATGGATTCTTGATTTACAATATTTCTTATGCAAGCAAGTTGATTATGAAGCTGGGTCTATTGACTCGAAGTTTCCAGAAGAAGTGCCTGGATTTTTTGCATTGGTAATGTTTGAATATATCTGCTAAGGAGATTTGCTATGAGATCATGGATACATATCAAGGAGGAAATGACAAGGATTTAAGGATGATCAGGTGCCGGTTCAGGAAAATATTTTAACCCGGAGCACAACCTATCAAATTTGTTCTTGTGTTTATGTATGCAGGAAGGATCAAGTTTAACATGGATAAATCCAAATTAAACTGGGGGCTAATGTCGGGGATATACCTCGCGGCGTAACCCGGTCGGAGGTTTAACCCGGCCGGACTTGGCGGTTTACTTGAGATGGTTTACACTTGGCAATTCACTGGTAACCCGGCGGGCGGATCACGGATGACAAGGCCCAAGGCCCAGAAGGCCGGTTCATGTTATGGTGGGCCGGTTTATGAAGAAAGCATATGGAATATTCTCCTACAAAGGAAGCAAGACTAGGACTCCTTGTAATAGAGTAATCCTAATCCTACTAGGACTAGTCATGTAACCCGCCCCTTCAACATATATAAGGAGGGGCAGGGCTCCCCAACGAGGGACAAGTTCTCACAAGTTAGAGGCGCCATATTCTTTAGGGCTAGACACAACTAAAGGAGGGCCGGTTTACCGGCGACTCCATGAGGGTCATAATGAGATCTAGCCTCAAACAGCATGTAGGGCTATTACCGGATGATGTTTCCCGGGGCCCGAAGCTGTCTAAATCCTTGTCTTGCGTTGCGTCTCTCGATTCCGCTCAACCCCTCTCAACCTACCACATAGATGCGTTGGCCTCACGACTAAGTCCTTACCCTAGGACATCCGCCGTGACAAAACCACGACACTTTGGGTGTTAATCACATGGCAATGTGAAATAGATTATTGATTCTAGTAAACCTTTTGGGTATTGGTCACATGGCGATGTGAACTATAAAGTGTTAAATCTCATGGTGATGTGAACTAGATTATTGACTCTAGTGCAAGTGGGAGACTGAAGGAAATATGCCCTAGAGGCAATAATAAAGTTAATATTTATTTCCTTATTTCATGATAAATGTTTATTACTCATGCTAGAATTGTATTAACCGGAAACTTAGTACATGTGTGAATACATAGACAAACAGAGTGTCCCTAGTATGCCTCTACTAGACTAGCTCATTGATCAAAGATGGTTATGTTTCCTAACCATAGACATGAGTTGTCATTTGATCAGCGTGATCACATCATTAGGAGAATGATGTGATGGGAAAGACCCTTCCGTTAGCTTAGCAACTTGATCGTTTAGTTTTACTGCTATTGCTTTCTTCATGACTTATACATGTTCTTATGACTATGAGATTATGCAACTCCCGAATACTGGAGGAACACTTTGTGTGCTATTAAATGTCACAACATAACTGGGTGATTATAAAGATGCTCTACAGGTGTCTCCGAAGGTGTTTGTGGTCTTGGCATAGATCGAGAATAGGATTTGTCACTCCGAGTGTCGGAGATGTATCTCTGGGCCCTCTCGGTAATATACATCATAAGAAACCTTGCAAGCAAACGACTAATGAGTTAGTCATGAGATGATGTATTACGGAACGAGTAAAAAGACTTGCCGGTAATGATATTGAACTAGGTATGATGATACCGATGATCGAATCTCGGGCAAGTAACATACCGATGACAAAGGGAACAACATATGTTGTTATGACGTTTGACCAATAAAGATCTTCGTAGAATATGTAGGAGCCAATATGAGCATCCTGGTTCTGCTATTGGTTATTGACCGGAGATGTGTCTCGGTCATGTCTACATAGTTCTCGAACCCGTAGGGTATGCACGCTTAACGTTCGATGACGATCAGTATTATGAGTTTATGAGTTTTGATGTACCGAAGCTAGTTTGGAGTCCCGGATGAGATCACGGACATGACGAGGAGTCTCGGAATGTCCGAACACAAAGATTGATATATTGGACGGCTATATTCGGACACCAGAAGTGTTCCGGGTGATTTCGGAGAAAACCGGAGTGCCGGAGGGGTTACCGGAACCCCCCGAGGGAGTATTAGGCCATAGTGGGCCATGAGGGAAAGTGAGAGGCAGCCCACTAGGGCTGGCCGCACCCCCCCAAGGGAATCCTAGTTGGACTAGGAGTGGGGGGAGGAGGCGCCCCTCTCCTTCCTTCTTCCCTTCTTCTTCCTTTCCTACTCCTAGTAGGAATAGGAAAGGGGATTCCTACTCCTACTAGGAGTAGGAAAACTCCCTCTATGGCGCGCCCCTAGGGCCGGCCGGCCCTCCCCCTTGCTCCTTTATATACAGGGGCAGGGAGGCACCCTAGAACACACAAGCAACATTGTTTTAGCCATGTGCGGTGCCCCCCCCACAGAAACACACCTCGGTCATATCGTTGTAGTGCTTAGGCAAAGCCCTGCACCGGTAGCTTCATCATCTCCGTCACCACGCCGTCGTGCTGATGAAACTCTCCCGCGAAGATCAACTGGATCAAGAGCTCGTGGGACGTCATCGAGCTGAACGTGTGCTGAATGCAGAGGTGCCGTACATTCGGTGCATGGATCGGTTGGCCGGGAAGACGGTCGACTACATCAACCGCGTCACTAGATGCTTCCGCTTTCGGTCTACGAGGGTATGTAGACACACTCTCCCCTCTCATTGCTATGCATCTAGTATATAGATCTCGCGTGATCGTAGGAAATTTTTGAAATACTACATTTCCCAACAGCTGGGACCTCGTCCAGGACGAGGACTACGTCTTCGTCCCACCACAAGCCCGAATCTCAGCAACAACACCAAGCACATTAACCAGCTAAGTCGCTTCCATGCTCAGTTTAAACTTTTTAATTCTTGTTCGGTTCGACCAAACTTTATTTATTTTTGTTAAAAACTCAGTTTGTCAAAAATGTTGTATGCTAAAACGCATCCTTTTCCTAGGTTAACTGGGGGCTCTTAAATTTATATGAGTTGTTTTATGACAAGTGTTTTTCTTTTAATTCGTTGCAAAGTCTTTTTCTACCACCCCTTTCTCGACTCACGTGTGTGGTCAATAGCCGAATAGTCTTGTTTCTCTCTAAGGCCGCTCGAGTTTAGTTCGCTAAACTGGCCTGAGAAGCTCTCCACCTTCGGGATAGGAGGTTGAAGCCGAAGGCTGACCCGCTTGAAGTCTTGAGATCGAATGTGTCATGTTAAAGCGTGACAGAAGCACAAATTTATTTTAAGACCAATTTTTGGATTGGCACCAAAAAACTTGATATAGTTCGGACGTCAAGTTCTTACATAAGTTTTTTGGCTTTTCGAGCTTATGGTACTTTTAAGCTATTTGTACTTTTTTCAGGAGGCGGGACATCCTCATGACCAAGGTGCCATGCATAATAATTGTGCTCGGGAGGTATTTTCCAACCCGCATTTCGACATATTTCATGCCAACCTACACCTCGGCGTTGGCGAAATTCACATGACATATGGACTAGTTCCCAAGGAGATTCGATACTTAGGTTGGTTGGCCGCACTCAACCTGAGTCTCAGGGGATACTGTGTGTCTTCGGCATAACTTTCGCAGTACAACGTCGAATGCCTTTAAAGCATCAGTAATATCAACGGGGGGTTGCGACTAGAGTCAAACCCACCAAATGCCAAGGTACTCCGAGGAGTCCTCGGCAAAATGTTCTCGGATATTGCTTTATATGCATCAATTTCGAATTGTGTCTTCGGTCAATAGTTGGGTTGCCCGGCTCCTGTGGTTGCCTCCTACGTTCCTCTTTGTTCTGCTAGGTGTGCAATGGGAGAACCACTATGATTCGTACTTCCGATTTAACTGGTCAAGTACCTCAGTGCAGAAAGCCGAAAACTGACTGCCACAATGAGCGCAAACTGGTCAGCGATCCGATGACTCTGTCAAACTATATATCAATAGAGGTTACCCCATGGGCCTTTCATAAAATTGGCCAAAGTGTTAATGGCTTGACCTCGGCTAGCGCCGAACACTAACAAGGGGCTAGTAACTGGCCTCCCAACTTTAAGCTCTCATGACTAAGTGAAAGTTATAAAGTCTGCATATCTGATTGCCTCGTTTCCGCTAACACAACCGCCTCCGGGCACCGAGACGTCGACTAAGGGTTGTCTTGTTTATGTAGAAACACCTGGCATAGCATCTACAAAGGGGTAGAAGCCGACGATGGGCCACTTTCAGATTATAAACAGCCGCAACGGAGTCAAACTAAACATATATCATCAACGTTTGTATTCAATATGCTAGCAATGCCTTCCATAATTATCGTTATAAAGCTGTATATATGCATCAATTTGGCTAAGCTAGGTTGCCTGGCTCATGTGTTTACACCCTATGTTCTCGATAGTTCGGCTAGGGGGTAAAGGGAGGACCTCTGTGATTGATACTACTGGGTCATCCAGGTTTGTATCTCAGAATAGGTGAAGCTGAAAGCTAGCTATCTTAATAATATAATCGGTCGGCAACGATGGAAATGAAAATTTTGGTACATTAAGACCACAGAGTTCGGGAAATTTCCCCAAACTAAATCCTCAATATTTTCCTCCCACATTGATCAGAGGTGAGGTGTCATGATCATGTTCAACATGATAGCCTGGGAAAAGGAACTTATAAAGGAACTATTTTTTCCCAAAAGAAGTTTCTTACGTTAAAAAGTAATATAACATATCTCTCTGTGTGCCTTTGTTTATAAAGCCGTATGGCCGAATTGCCTTGTTTTCCATAAATCTTTTCCCTTATAACAGCTCTATAAAGTAGGAAAACACTCCTCGACTACTGGCCGAGGAGGTTGAAGCTGATGGTCGCTCAACAAAGTTTGTACAATGCGGATCTGAGCAGTAATGATGTAAAGTACTCGGACACATAGAATCATTACACATAAATTGTGAGTAAAGTCAATTGACTGCAACCCATCTTTTAAAGAGTCAAGGGCACAATCTTGCCGAGACAACCAAGTAGCTGACATAATGCTCTCATAATTCTCTATTGGCTTTGATTGCCCCTAGGGCACGACCTTGGCGAGCTCAACTTTAGTTAACTCTAAGAGATTTTTATTATCTTTCCGAGATGTGTGGGTTAAACACAACAATTTTTTCTATCAAACATATATCGATCCTTAATTCGGCCACCTGTGCCCACATTAAGGCTCGGGGGCTACTGGGTTCACACTTCCCATTTATATATACTAGCACAAATGCCCATGCCTTACAACAGGAGAAAAGAATCCTTTCATGTTTGTGCATCTGTGCGTTGCCATGGGAGAACACTCACGTATGTGATGCTATCAAGATTCTTCCTAACTAAAAGTTTAATTGTCCATTTGTTAAAGTATCATACATGCCTTTATCTACATAAAGAGATACATAGTTAAATGCCCATGCATTTCTATGGAGGAAAAAAATCAACTGATTGCAACTTCCTCATTTCCCAATTAAACCTAGGCACCTTGACCACCCTGAACTCTTTTGTCACCCAAGTAACCTAAATCTACTTTAGTCACGACAATTGCAGGAGAACAGTCTTTGATTAAAAAACTATAAATCAAACGTACTTTGGGATGCTAGTTTGAAAAGAGGGTAATCATTCTCGTCATTGACCATCTAATTTTTTTCATAGCCTCATATATATTTTTGGAAACATCATATATCAATATCATGCTTAGCAATCTCAACCGTGGTATTGGCTGAATCTTCGTGCAAAAATTCAAAACATGCATTGTACCTACTGCTTCTCAGCTTCAGTAAACAACATACCATTGTTGCCATGGTTAGAAATTAGATCAGGTGAAATTAGCAATGCAATGTACAACATACCAACCAATCTGTTTGTACATACACTACAATCCATTGTGAACTATATGCTGGAGTTACCTAAACAAATATTGATAGGAGGAGTAGGCCTGACAAAGAAATAAAACTACCATAGCACCGCACATCTTCACATGCACATAAAATTGTAACTCAGGTAATCTTATGCCAGTTTTACACCCTTTCTTCTTTTTTCCGTGAGTTTGTTTGAGGCAAAAAATCCTCGTGAGTAGGCCCGATCAATCTAGTCAGCACACATTCCCTCAAAAAAATCTAGTCAGCACGTAGAAGCCCATCAGGCCGAAGCAGGCACACACGAAGAAACATACCAGATCTATACATCGTGAATATATACGGCGGTCGTTAGACTGCAAATTGCAGCACCGCTGGCAGCGGGGGTGCCCCCCACCCCTCTTCTCGCACAACGCCTGCTCTCGATAGCCCCTTGTTGCATGCATGCGATCGAACATGTAGCCGTCTATGCTCGTCGACTGCTAAAGCTTATATTCCCGTCGTCTTCTTTTCCCTACGTCTCTCTCCATCTCTCTCTCTCTCGCCACGGGACACCATGGCCGCACCATACCATGGAGCAACCTCGAGCTTCACCGTATGTCGGGGATATACCCCGCGGTATGACCCGGCCGGAAGTATGACCCGGCCGAACTTGGCATTTTATTGGTAACCCGCCGGAGGATTGGTGACTTACGAGTCTGACGGTTCACTGGTTTGACGACTCACGAGCTGGTGACTCATTAGTAACCCGGTGGGTGTTTTAGATGGATAACAAGGCCCAAGGCCCAGAAGGCCGGCTCATGCTGTGGTGGGCCGGTTTAAGATGAAAGGCGTGAGTAATATTTCTTGTAAAGGAAGCAAGACCCGGACTTGTATCCTGTTTGTAATAGAAGATAAGTTAGTCCTAATCCTACTAGGACTCCATATGTAACCCGCCCCTTCAACATATATAAGGAGGGGCAGGGCTCCCCAAGAGAGACATGTTTTCACAAGTTAGAAGCTCCATATTCTTTAGGGCTAGACACAACTAAAGGAGAGCGGGTTTACGGGCGACTCCAGGAGGGTCATAATGAGATCTAGCCTCAAACAACATGTCAGGCTATTACCGCATGGTGTTTCCCGGGGCCCGAAGCTGTATAAATCCGTGTCTTGTGTGTTGTGTCTCTTGATTCCGCTCAACTGCTCTCAAGCTACCACATAGATGTGTTGGCCTCACAACTAAGTCCTCACACTAGGACATCTGCTGTGACAAAACCACGACAGTTGGCGCCCACCGTGGGGCCTGCGCATGGTGGCGTTGAGTTCTTGAAGGGACCTCTCTCAGGGATCGAGACGTTTGCAATTTTATGGCTGAGCCGATTCAACATTCAGATTTGATGGCTACTATGTAATACATCAGCTCACGGTGGATCGAACCGCAAAGCGTTTCGTCAGGCGTCACACTTTTTTCCAATCGAGCTGTCGAGACAAGGTTGAAGACTCGGACCCGAAATCAGTTGATACTAGGTACAACTCGCCGAGACTGAAAGACTTTAGCGATTTCGTCGTCCGTGTCCAAAGCTAATTCGGAGCATGAGTTTCCGTCGCTATTACATGGTGTGGCTCCTAGGCCTGCTGCCAACTTTTCAACGGACCAATGTTTTGGTCCCCACTTGCTATGTACGTGGGAGGAAGCTATCAAGTGCTACTAGTAGAAATCGGATATGAGAAGTAAACAAGGAAAGAAGAAAAGAAAAATGCAGGAGTCAACTATGGGAAGTCACAGACTTAACCTCTACCTCCGCCTCTTGCGCTCGAGCCCGTCGCACTCGAAGCGACCCTAACCTCTGTCGCCTCGGTCCCGTTCCTCCTGAGCCGTGGACGAGCCGTCGCCGACCTTCTGCCTCTCCTCACTGGACCGCCTCTGTGGCTTCACCTGCGCCGCCCCGTTACTCCTGCCGTGTCTTAGCCATGCTGAGATGATCCGACATCGCCACGCCTTCTGCTTGAGCTGTCTCTGAGCTGTTTTCTTGCTGTCCTTGAGCCGCCGCTGGGACATCTGCAGTAGTCACCGCTGTGGCCTACTTCAATGCGCCTTCGCCGCCTCGAGCCGGCTCGTCGGGTCACCAATGAGCCATTGCCGAGCCGCCGAGCCTGAGCCGCCATGAGTGCTCGCGTTGCGCTGCTCATGTCGTCCACGCTGTCGCCGAATTCCGGTGCTTCAAGTCGTCCCCGTCACTTTCGAGCCGCCCTGGCTGCAGAGCCGCCTCGCCTCGGATCGCTACTCATGCCGGATTCCGTCTCTGAGCTGCCCGGCCGCCTCCGTGCCCTCGCCCTGAGCCATCACTGGCCGTAGCCCCCGCCGCTCGTCCCCGCGGAATCACCGCCTCTGTCCAGTGCTGAATCGCCAGCCGCCACTAACTCTACTTGAAGATCGGGTCCGCCGAGTTACCACTACTGCTGCTCTATGTACCGGCCGCAAGTCGCCGAGTGGCTGCTGCTTCGTTCAAGCCCCGAGGCACTTGTTGCTGCTTTGCATCACATCAAGTCAAGTCAGATCGGTTTCAACTACTGGTACTAGTGGTCGACTAGCACTCACGTGAAGGCTATAGTGCTAGTTTTTTCTTCGTCAGCTGCTACGTCCACTGGCCGTACTATCAGGTGCTATATACCCTATTTATTTTAAGTACATATTAATTCATCTGGGAAAAAAATACCTTGCACTACTGTATTTTACATGCAGGAAGATTATCCATTATAAAGTGGTGTTATACTGTGGAGATGGAGGCACACCAACATCATTCGGCACAGGTAGTCGTCACTGCTCAACGGACTCCCGCGCCGGCTTACAACGCCGTGGCCGTCTCTCGCGACCGCACTGGTTTACAACGCCGTGGCCGTCTCTCGTGACCGCACAGGTTTACAACGCCATGGCCGACTCACGCGTCTGCACTGGTTTACAACATGGATGAAACTGGCTTGTCTGCGCCGGCTCACAACAGTGGGGTTGACTCATGTGTTTGTGCTGCCTCTAATGTTGTGGCCGCTTTACTATCCGCTGCTACCTCTTGAGCTTGCGTTGTATTCCCTCGAAGAGGAAAGGGAGATGTAGCACAGTAGCGTAAGTATTTCCCTCAGTTTTTGAGAACCAAGGTATCAATCCAGTTGGAGACCACGCGCCAGTCCCTCGCACCTGCACAAACAAATAAGAACGTGGCAGCCAACGCGATAAGGGGTTGTCAATCCCTTTACGGTCACTTACGAGAGTGAGATCTGATAGAGATGATAGTTTAAAATTTTGGTATTTTTGGTATAGAAACAGAAAGTAAAGAAAGCAAATAAACAACGGCGACAGAAATTGGCTAGTTGACGAGAAAGTAATATGATAAAGATAGACCCGGGGGCCATAGTTTTCTCTAGTGGCTTCTCTCATGATAGCGGTATTCTACGGCGGGTAAACAAATTACTGTCAAGCAATTGATAGAAAAGCGAATAATTATGAGACTATCTAGGCATGATCATTGTATATAGGAATCACGTCCGAGACAAGTAGACCGACTCCTACCTGCATCTACTACTATTCCTCCACACATCGACCGCTATCCAGCATTCAGCTAGTGTTTTGAGTTCATACGAACAGAGTAACGCCTTAAGCAAGATGACATGATGTAGAGGGATAAACTCAAGCAATATGATGTAAACCCCATCTTTTTATCCTCGATGGCAACAATACAATACGTGCCTTGCTGCCCCTAGTGTCACTGGGAAAGGCCACCGCAAGATTGAACCCAAAGCCAAGCACTTCTCCCATTACAAGAACTATAGATCTAGTAGGCCAAACCAAACTAATAATTCGAAGAGACTTGCAAGGATATTATAAGCACACATAAAAAGTTCAGAGAAGAACCAAATATATTTCATTGATAAACTTGATCATAAACTCCCAATTCACCGGATCTCGACAAACACACCGCAAAAAGAGATTACATCGAAAAGATCTCCTCGAAGACCGAGGAGAACTTTGTATTGAGATCCAGAGAGAGAAGAAGCCATCTAGATACTAGCTATGGACCCGAAGGTCTGTGGTAAACTACTCACAACTCATGGTGAGGGCGATGATGATGATGATGAAGGCCTCAGTGATGGGTCCCCCTCCCGGAACAGGCTCCAAGATGGGATCTCCACGGGAACAGAAGCTACGGCGGTGGAATTAGGGTTTTCTCTCTGCATATGGAGTTTTTGGGGTACGTAGGTATATATAGGAAGAAGGAGGGCACCGGGGGCCGTGTGGGCCAGCCTCGAGGCAGGGGGCGCGCCCTGGGAAGGGGGGCGCGCCCCCACCCTCGAGGGCTGGCCCTTCGTCCCCTGACTTGGTCCTGACGTTTCCCAAGCGTGATTTCCTCCAAAAATATCTCTCGCGAAGGTTTCATTCCGTTTGGACTCCGTTTGATATTCATTTTCTGCAAAACCCTGGAATAGGCAAAAAACAACAATCTGGACTGGGCCTTTGGGTTAGTAGGTTAGTCCCAAAAATGATATAAAAGTGAATGATAAAGCCCATTAAACATCCAAGACTTCATAAATAATAGCATGAAAAATAAAAAATTATAGATACGTTGGAGACGTATCAAGCATCCCCAAGCTTAATTCCTGCTCGTCCTCGAGTAGGTAAATGATAAAGAAAGAATTTTTGATGTGGAATGCTAACCAATATAGTTATTCAATGTAATTCTCTTAATTGTGGCATGAACGTTCAGATCTGAAGGATTCAAGATAAAAGTCTATATTGACATAAGAAATAACAATACTTCAAGCAATACTAACAAAGCAATCATGTCTTCTCAAAATACTATGGCTAAAGAAAGTTATCCCTACAAAATCATATAGTGTTGGCTATGCTCCCTTGTTATCACACAAAATATTCATATCATGCACAACCCTGATTTCAGCCAAGCACTTGTTTTCATACTCTATCTTTTCAAACCTTTCAACTTTCACGCAATACATGAGCGTGAGCCATGTATATAGCACTATGGGTGGAATAGAGGTGGTTGTGGAGAAGACAACAAGAGGGAGATAGTCTCACATCGACTAGGCGTATCAATGGGCTACGGAGATGCCCATCGATAGATATCAATGTGAGTGAGTAGGGATTGCCATGCAACGGATGCTCTAGAGCTAAATATGAATGAAAGCTCAACAAAAGAAACTAGTGGGTGTGCATCCAACTTGCTTGCTCACAAAGACCTAGGGCATTTGAGGAAGCCCATCGTTGGAATATACAAGCCAAGTTCTATAACGAAAATTCCCACTAGTATATGAAAGTGACTAAACATGAGACTCTCTACAATGAAGAACATGGTGCTACTTTGAAGCACAAGTGTGGAAAAAGATAGTAGCAATTGTCCCTTTTTATTTTCTTTATTTTCTTTTTTCGGGCCTTTCTTTTTTTTTCTTTGGCCTTTCTCCCTTTTTTTTTTCTTTTTTTGCGGAGGGGCTTTATAGATTCAGCCTTTCCTCCCATGGGACAATGCTCTATAAATGATGATCATCATACTTTCATTACAACACAAGATTACAACTCAATACTACAACAACAAAGTATGACTCTATATGAATGCCTCCGGCGGTGTACCGGTATGTGCAATGAAACAAGAGTGACATGTATGAAAATTATGCATGGTGGCCTCACCACAAATACGATGTCAACTACATGATCATGCAATGGCAATATGACAATATGATGCACGTCATATAAACGGAACGGTGGAAAGTTGCATGGCAATATATCTCGGAATGGCTATGGAAATGCCATGATAGGTAGGTATGGTGGCTGCTTTGAGGAAGGATATATAGTGGGTTTATGGCACCGGCGAAAGTTGCGCGGTACAAGAGAGGCTAGCAATGGTGGAAGGGTGAGAGTGCGTATGATCCATGGACTCAACATTAGTCATAAGAACTCATATACTTATTGCAAAAATCTACGAGGCATCAAAACAAAGCAATCAACGCATGCCCCTAGGGGGGAGGTTGGTAGGAGTTAACCATCGCGCGCCCCCGACCTCCACACAAAGGTTGACACTCTACAAATACCACATGCTTTAACTTAGTCACACAACGGTTCACCATACGTGCATGCTACGGGAATCACCAACCTTAAGTCAAATATTTCTCAATTTCATAATTACTCCACTAGCATGACTCTAATATCACTATCCTCATGTCTCAAAACAATTATCAAGCATCCAACATCTCTTTCTACTCAATGCACTTGGTGTGAATTTTTTTACTACATTGATATTGGATGTCTATCATGTGAAGACTAGTTTATTTAGCCTAAACACTTTACCATGCTGTTTTAATAGACTCTCAAATAGATCTAAGTGAAGCATGAGAGTTCAACAATTTATACAAAATATTACCACCACCGTGCTCTAAAAGATATAAGTGAAGCACTAGAGCAAAAACTATTCTAGTCAAAAGATATAAGTGAAGCATATAGAGTGTTCTAACAGTTTCTAGGGCATATTTAACTCTCTCAAATAGGTGTGTCCAGCAAGGATGATTGTGGAAAACTAACAAGCAAAGACTCAAATTATACAAGACGCTCCAAGCAAAACACAAAACATGTTGCGAATAAAAATATAGCTCCAAGTATAGTTACCGGTGGATGAAGACGAAAGAGGGGATGCCTTCCGGGGCATCCCCAAGCTTAGGCTTTTGATTATCTTGAATTTACTTGGGGTTCCATGGGCATCCCCAAGCTTAGGCCTTTGCTACTCCTTGTTCCATAGTCCATCAAAGCAATACTCAAAACTTGGAAACTTCACAACACAAAATTTAGACAAAAATTCTCGTGAGCTCCGTTAGTAAGAGAAAGAAAACCACCACTCAAGGTATAGTAAGGAATTCATTCATTGTTTATATTGGTGTTAAACCTACTATACTCCAAGTTCTCTATGGCTCATATCCTCCAATATTACTCATAGATGCATCGGAATAAGCAAACAACACACGAAAAACAGAATCTGTCAAAAAACAGAACAGTCTGTAGTAATCTGCTGGGTTCGCCTACTTCTGAAACTCCAAAAAATTCAAACTAAATTGGTAAATTTTAGCAATTTGTGTACCAATCAGCAGCAAGAAGAATCAACTAAAAATCCCGCTCCAGTAAAATCATAAGATTACTTTAGCGAGCGCTAACGATTCTGTTTTTCACAGCAAGATCATATAAACTTCACACAAGTCTTCCCCTAGGTTCTACTTGGCACAAACACTAAACAAAACATGAAAACACATCTAATCAGAGGCTAGATGCAATATTTATTCCCTAATAGCAACAAAAACAAAAAACATAAAATTGGGTTGCCTCCCAACAAACGCTATCGTTTTACGCCCTAGCTAGGCACAATACAAGATAGATCTAGGTATTGCAATCTTTGGTCTTTACCCTTTTGATGGTGTCGAGCTCGAATCCGGGAGGTTCTTTGCGTTTCCCTTCATATTCAGAAATCTTAAGATCTAAAGCATCCAGCCGCTTATTGCAAAGAGTAATCAACATATTCATGTGGTGGAGATTCCCACTAACACTCTTAAGAGGTTCAAGAGATTTTTTGTAATATTTTCGTTACTTCGCAAATTTTCTCAGAAACTTGCGTCCCTTCCGGGGTTGAGTTTGACTCTTTTTGGGGAGGTAGTGTTCCCACTATTCCTCTATAATTTCATGCGCGAAACTAGGATCAACTTCGATAAAATTTCCTTTGGCAACGCAATCCAAAAGTTGTCTATGAGACATATTCAATCCAACATAAAAATTACAAAGCAGGATTCTAAAATTCACTTCTAAGGTGCACTTACGATAAGATTCCATCATTCTAAACCAAGCATCTTTTAAGTTTTCTCCTTGCGTTTGCTTGAAGTGAAGTACTTCAAACTCGGGAGACGAAGGAGCGGATAAGGGCCTAGCCATAATGACAGGCAAACAAGCAACACACAAGCAAACGAGAAGCAAGCGAACGAGAAACACACGCCGGAAGAAGGGCGAATAAAACGGCAAAGGTGAAGTGGGGGAGAGGAAAACGAGAGGAAAATAAATGTAATGCGAAGGATAAGGGTTTGTGATAGGTACTTGGTATATGACTTTTGCGTAAGCCTCCCCGGCAACGACGCCAGAAATTCTTCTTGCTACCTCTTGAGCTTGCGTTGTATTCCCTCGAAGAGGAAAGGGAGATGTTGCACAATAGCGTAAGTATTTCCCTCAGTTTTTGAGAACCAAGGTATCAATCCAGTAGGAGACCACGCGCCAGTCCCTCGCACCTGCACAAACAAATAAGAACTTCGCAGCCAACGCGATAAGGGGTTGTCAATCCCTTTACGGTCACTTACGAGAGTGAGATCTGATAGAGATGATAGTGTATATTTTTGGTATTTTTGGTATAGAAACATAAAGTAAAGAAAGCAAATACACAACGGCGACATAAATTGGCTAGTTGACAGGAAAGTAATACGATAAAGATAGACCCGGGGGCCATAGTTTTCTCTAGTGGCTTCTGTCATGATAGTGGTATTCTACGACGGGTAAACAAATTACTGTCGAGCAATTGATAGAAAAGTGAATAATTATGAGACTATCTAGGCATGATCATTGTATATAGGCATAACGTCCGAGACAAGTAGACCGACTCATGCCTGCATCTACTACTATTACTCCACACATCGACTGCTATCCAGCATGCATCTAGTGTATTGAGTTCATACGAACAGAGTAACGCCTTAAGCAAGATGACATGATGTAAAGGGATAAACTCAAGCGATATGATGTAAACCCCAACTTTTTATCTTCGATGGCAACAATACAATACATGCCTTTTTGCCCCTACTGTCACTGGGAAAGGACACCGCAAGATTGAACCCAAAGCCAAGCACTTCTCCCATTGCCAGAACTATAGATCTAGTAGGCCAAACCAAACCAATAATTCGAAGAGACTTGCAAGGATATTATGAGCACACATAAAAAGTTCAGAGAAGAACCAAATATCTTTCATAGATAACCTTGATCATAAACTCACAATTCATCGGATCTCGACAAACACACCACAAAAAGAGATTACATCGAATAGATCTCCTCGAAGACTGAGGAGAACTTTGTATTGAGATCCAGAGAGAGAGAAGAAGCCATCTATATACTAGCTATGGACCCGAAGGTCTGTTGGAAACTACTCAGAACTCATGGTGAGGGCAATGATGATGATGATGAAGGCTTCCGTGATGCATCCCCCTCCTGGAACAGGCTCCAAGATGGGATCTCCACGGGAACAGAAGCTACGGCGGTGGAATTAGGGTTTTGTCTCTGCGTATGGAGTTTCTGGGGTACGTAGGTATATATAGGAAGAAGGAGGGCACCGGGGGCCGTGTGGGCCAGCCTCGAGGCAGGGGGGCGCGCCCTGGGAAGGGGGCGCACCCCCACCCCCGAGGGCTGGCCCTTCGTCCCCTGACTTGGTCCTGACGTTTCCCGAGCGTGATTTCCTCCAAAAATATCTCTCGCGAAGGTTTCATTCCGTTTGGACTCAGTTTGATATTCATTTTCTGCAAAACCTTGAAATAGGCAAAAAACAACAATCTGGACTGGGCCTTTGGGTTAGTAGGTTAGTCCCAAAAATGATATAAAAGTGAATGATAAAGCCCATTAAACATCCAAGACTTCATAAATAATAGCATGGAACAATAAAAAATTATAGATACGTTGGAGACGTATCATCCGCCCTGCAGTCCGGCCTACTCAACATGCCGGGTTGGCTAAACGGCAGCGATGAGGATCATAAGGTCCAAATACATGAGGTGATATCTTTCTAGACTATTTTAAATAGCACGTATCAATATTTCCTTTTGAGAACAATTACTCCAGTTTATGATATTATTTCCGCAGGAGATTTGGTCACTCCAAGAGCGGTAGCGACTCACCCACATCCATACTGCTTCTAATGTTGCGGTTGTTTTTCCCGTCCGCCTCCGCGGTTCGGCATATATCAACACAATGCGGCTCACTTGCCGTTTTGCATGTTTTACCGCGCCGCTTCACCATGGTGGTCAACTGATCATCAACTCTGCGGCGGATAAACACTGGCCTAACATATCAGGTGAAATCCATCCAGTATATTTTTATTATATATTGCTTTCTTTAAAAAAGCAATTACTTCAGCTTGGAAAGTTATCTAAATGCAGGACCCTAAACCGTCATATTGGTGCAAATTTAAAGACCGACTCACCCGTCTACGCCGGTTTACAACACCGCAGAGAACTCACCCGTCTGCCCTCGTGGCCGATTCACCAGACTGCACCGGCTTACAAACGCTGTGGCCGACTCATTTATCTATATCGCCTCTGATGTTGCGGTCGTCTTTACTGTCCGACTCTCGCGGCCTGGTCTACATCGACATACTGGGCCGCAGCTGTGTGCATGAGCGGTTTATTGAGTATGAGCAAGTTACAGCTTGGGTAGCCCGGTTTTCTTTCAACAAAATGGAGGCAAATTATCATATACTATCAACCGCCGTCAGCACTGGGTGGCTCGATGGGCAGGCACACAAGTCGCCGCCACTACAGTTTGGCTAACTTGAAACAGCCAGTTGGAAGGAACCATTGGCCGAGTTGCTGACACGGCTCATATGGGATCATTTATAACCCGCCGCAGTCACCTCAACCTTCTGTGGATTTACATCGCGTTATCAAACCAATGATATATACCTTCTGCTATGGTCAAATACAGAGAATTTCAAGACAACTCCTTGAGTCATCTTAAGACTCGGGGGCTACGATGATATGGCTCAGCAAGTCTTGCCAGTTTCAGCAAATTCAAGTGCCCCAGGATGTTGAAGTCAAAGATAACCCGGTCTTGGAGGCCACTGTTATATTGATGAAAATTTAAAGGCTGTCAGAAAATGTCCGGCTTAGAAAGTATATGAAATTCCAAAATCCCGGCTCAATGAAGAAGTTCTGGGTCATCAGAGAGGGTTCTGGTTTAAAATCTGGCTCAAAGGACATCAGTCTTACTGAAGCTCTCGAATATCCGGTTTACATTCCGGTTCAAAGGGAAATATGTCCCCTACAAAGCTCTGAAGCTCTGAAATCCGGTTTAAGAATCACCGGTTTAAAAAGAATTAATCTCTCGCAAGTTCAAGTTTAAAGGCCGCCAGAAAAATTCCGGCTGAAAATTCCGGTTTAAGATCCGGTTCAAGGGAAAGATATCTCCCACAAAACTTTTATGCTCTCAATATCCGGTTTAACATCCGGTTCAAGAAGAAACATCTCTCGCAAAGTTCGAGCTCTCAGAAAAGTCAAAAGGGCCAAAGAGAGTGTTGCACAGCACAACTCAAACATAGGCACCCGGCGAGCACAACTCAGAAATATATCACATGGGGGCTTCTGTTTATAAAGCGGAGTTCTGATTACCCATTAATCCGGTTATCAAGCCAATATTATCATAAGAACACAACTCTGGTTACTTTGGTAATCCGGCTATCAAGCTAATATTATCATAAGGGGCCAAAGAGAGTCTGCTGCACAGCACATCTGAAACATGGGTATCCCTTGAGCACAACTCACAATATCACTTGGGGCCTATGTTCGAACCATAGTCACACCTCTTGATAGGCATAAGGGCACCAGGGAAATCACTTGGGGGCTTGGTCGTATCCGAACCACAGCTACACCTCTTGATAGGCTTAAGGCCACCAGGGAAATCACTTGGGGGCTATGGGTTCGAACCATAGTTACACCTCTTGATAAGCATAAGGGCACCAGGGAAATCACTAGGGGGCTTGGTCGTATTTGAACCATAGGTACACCTCTTGATTGGCGCAATGCCACAATTATGACTACTTGGGGGCTCTGGTCATATCCGAACCATAGCTTAAACCCTCTTGATCATGCACATACATCATCATATATTGCGTCTTGCCATGCTTTTATTTGACAATTTTTCTTTTTTTGAGGTTTACAACACTTTATGATAAACCGGTGTTTATTAACCCGACCTCGCTTTTGACTATAAGTCGCCAGTATGAGATAAGATAATGACCGGTGTTTATTAACCCGGCCTTGCTTTTGACTATAAGTCGCCAGTATGAGTTAAGATAATGACCGGTGTTTATTAACCCGGCCTGGCTTTCGACTATAAGTCGCCAGTATGAGATAAGATAATGACCGGTGTTTATTAACCCAACCTGGTTTTGTTTATAAACCGGCAATCTATGATAATTACCAGTGTTCAAATTTTGGGTTATCTCCTTTACTACACTGGCTTGGTAAAACAAACAATGTGATCAAATATCACTAGAACCGGTTTTCAAACCGGGTTATATTATTCAAATCTTTAAATAGCCAACCTGGCTGGATTTTTATTATGGTTATCAATAACCAGTATTATGATTAAGGTTTTCAAAGTCGCTTTAGCGCAATGGCTATCATATTATCAATGGAAATGATTTATTCTACAATTGAAGGAATAGTCCCGAGTCGCTGCAGACTTACGACCCGGCACTTGGGGGCTACATTATTCAAATTGAGATTACATCAAATGTGCAAGTCTCATGTCGCTACAAGTATGCACCATGACACTTGGGGGCGAATGCAAAGTCATTTTTTGCTCAACTTATTGAAGATCTGACTCATCACATTGTAATGAGCCGGCCCTTGGGGGCTACCAACTGCTCCTGTCAATAATTCAAGGTACAAAGCTTTTAATCCATTATATTGAAGGGTCCTCTGCTGAGTTGGTAAAGCATAAGGCTCTTAACCTTGTGGACGTGGGTCAAAAGCCCCATGATGGGGGTTAGATCATATGATGTTATTTTCATTGAAGTATATATCAAGTCCCAAGTCAATATTATCTTACTGAGCCGGCCCTTGGGGGATACACATTACTTTTGAAAAGTTTACATGATTATATTTAAAAAGTCCCTACTCATTATTACATAATGACCCGGCCCTTGGGGGCTACACTGGTTGATGCTTTTATGGGCATCAGGCAATTACAAGTCCCAGGTTGCTGCAAGCATGACAACTCGGCACTTGGGGGCTACATGTAATATGGATATAAGGGAGAAACATCTTCAAATTCTCAGTTTTGAGTAAACCAGATTGACCCAGTGTCTGCAACAATCATGACCCGGCGTCACCAATAATTATGACCCGACCTCGGCAACAGTCATAACCCGGAATCATCAATTTTTATAACACGACAATTTTGGCAAGGATAAACTGGCAGGTTCTACATCATCAAGCCGGCTGAATATCAGATGAGTATTTCAAAGACCAATATTTTTTGTTAAGCATTGGAAGCCGACTCAAGTGGATTATTTTTTACAATATTTCTCTATGAGACACCAACATCAGCAAATTGATTATGAAGCTGGTCTATGGACCCAAATTTTTCAGAAGAAGTGTCCGGATTTTTTGCATTGGTAATGTTTGAACATAGCTGCTAAGGAGATTTGCTATGAAATCATGGATACATGTCAAGGAGAAAATGATAAGGATTTAAGGATGATCAGGTGCCAGTTCAGGAAAATATTTAACCCGGAGCACAACCTGTCAAGTTTGTTCTTGTGTTTATTTTACAGGATCAGTTTAACATGGATAAATCCAAATTAAACTGGGGGCTAATGTCGGATATATACCCCGTGGTATGACCCGGCCGAACTTGACATTTTATTGGTAACCTGCCGGAGGATTGGTGACTTACGAGTCTGACAGTTCACTGGTTTGACGACTCAGGAGCTTGGTGACTCATTAGTAACCGGGTGGGTGTTTTAGATGGATAACAAGGCCCAAGGCCCAGAAGGCCGGCTCATGCTGTGGTGGGCCGGTTTAAGATGAAAGGCGGGCTGAATATTTCTTGTAAAGGAAGCAAGACCCGGACTTGTATCCCGTTTGTAATAGAAGATAAGTTAGTCCTAATCCTACAAGGACTCCATATGTAACCCACCCCTTCAACATATATAAGGAGGGGCAGGGCTCCCCAACAGGGACATGTTTTCACAAGTTAGAAGCTCCATATTCTTTAGGGCTAGACACAACTAAAGGAGAGCCGGTTTATGGGCGACTCCAGGAGGGTCATAATGAGATCTAGCCTCAAACAGCAAGTAGGTCTATTACCGGATGATGTTTCCCGGGGCCCAAAGCTGTATAAATCCGTGTCTTGTGTGTTGCGTCTCTCGATTCAGCTCAACCCCTCTCAAGCTACCATATAGATGCGTTGGCCTCACAACTAAGTCCTCACACTAGGACATCTGCCGTGACAAAACCACGACGCCGTCCGACCCCTTGGCCAGTGTCCCGCCCGCCAACGGGTGTTCCATGGCGCCCCTCTGCCTCGACCCCATCCTCCGCAGGTCTCTCATCTATCCACCATGGACGCCAACCTCGTCGATCTGCCCCCACCCGAGCTACCGCTCAGGGCCATGGCAACGAGAACAACCCATCGCCCGACCCCTCCTCATGTTGTGCATCATCGGCCCACAACTACCTCCTCCCCGTTTTCTTCCTCCCTTTGGCTGTCTGAAGGAAACTGAGGCCATGGCGACCTTCTTGTACGTGCTTGCCCTCTCTTTCACACCCATGTCAATCAAATTCACATCTATTTCTAAAACAACTTCTTGATTTTACATACAACTTAAGAATGTATATAAATTGATAAATGGTGATGGAAACAGGCGAGGTGGGACTATGTAGTTTATTAGCGAACCTGTTTGTAACACAAGAAATGGTTAGCATGGTTGGCTCCAGCCTTGTGTACATGAGGGAGAGGTCGCAAGTTCGAAACGCATGAAAGCAATTAATTTTTGCTATATAGTTAACCGAAAATTGTGCGGATCAAGCCCAACACAGCCCATGCAATTTTCTACTGGGCGTATAGGCGGGTGACACCGAAGTGGCCTGTCTGCGGAAATAATTTTAGATGCCAACCATTAATTAGTACCACATCGTGTATAATACACTTAACATAGGACAATAAGTGTGACGAAACCAAGAATATCACCTTGCTTTATTAGTAGGTATTGATTAAAGGGGCGCATCGATCCCCTGATCTGGTCTTGCCACCCGACCAGTGGCTCGGGGGCTATTGCACTGCCGATTCAATGCAGATAATTTACAAGTGCAAAACAGTTTCCAAGGAGATTATGACCCCAAGGTTGGTCGGCCGCACCCTACCTGAGTCTCAAGGACTATGCACACGGTGTTTCTATTCTTACGTATGCTGTCGAGCTAGGAATTGATCCTCATGCTGATTTCGCGAATCGACCTGAGTCTCAAGGGCTACTACGATCAGCAGTTTCAAGTTTTCCTTCAGGTGCATCTCGGGTTTTAAACCAACACACACCTTGAGGGCTACTAGATATACATCTTGGCAGAGAAAATATATCCGCAAACAATCAGCCCAAGACCGAGGTGGTGCATCACCTCGGAAATAGTACGGCATAAAGCTCAGATGCAAGCAGCTGACTCTATAGAGGGCATTTTCGGCATTAAAGCTCGGTCGAACTCCTTCAATGTTTTTCAAGAATGAGGTAATTTATGACACCTTGGATGCAGACTCCGAAAAACATTCGGTCACCAAATCACATAACTCATATAATACAATATTGTCATCGAACGTTAAGCGTGCGGACCCTATGGGTTCGAGAATTATGTAGACATGACCGAGACACTTCTCTGGTCAATAACCAATAGCGGAACCTGGATGCTCATATTGGTTTGCACATATTCTACGAAGATTTTTATCGGTCTTACGGTTATGACAACATACATTATTCCCTTTATCATCGATATGTTACTTGCCCGAGATTCGATCGACGGTATCTTCATACCTAGTTCAATCTCGTTACTGGAAAGTCTCTTTTCTTGTTCCGTAATACATCATCCCGCAACTAACTCATTAGTCAATTTGCTTGCAAGGCTTCTTATGATGTGTATTACTGAGAGGGCCGAGAGATACCTCTCTGGTACTCGGAGTGACAAATCCTAATCTTGATCTATGCCAACTCAACAAACACATTCGAAGATACCTGTAGAGCATCTTTATAATCACCCAGTTATGTTGCGACATTTGATAGCACACAAGGTATTCCTCCAGTATCCGGGAGTTGCATAATCTCATAGTCGGAGGAATATGTATTTGACATGAAGAAAGCAATAACAGTAAAACTGAACGATCATTATGCTAAGCTAACGAATGGGTCTTGTCCATCACATCATTCTCCTAATAATTTGATCTCGTTATCAAATGACAACTCATGTGCATGGTTAGGAAATTTTTAACCATCTTTGATCGACGAGCTAGTCAAGTAGAGGCTCACTAGGGATACAGTGTTTGTCTATGTATTCACACATGTATCAAGGTTTCCGATCAATACAATTCTAGCATGAATAATAAACATTTATCATGAATAAGGAAATATAAAAATAACAACTTTATTATTGCCTCCAGGGTATATTTCCTTCAGTCTCCCAGTTGAACTAGAGTCAATAATGTTGATTACATTGTTATGATTCTAACACCCATAGAGTCTTGGTGCTGATAATGTTTTGCTCGTGGAAGAGGTTTAGTCAACGGGTCTCCTACATTCACATCCGTATGTATTTTAAAAATCTCTATGTCTCCCTCCTTGACTTGATCACGGAAGGAGTTTAAGCGTCTCTTGATGTGTTTGGTTCTCTTGTGAAACCTAGATTCCTTCGCCAAGGCAATTGCTCCAGTGTTGTCACAAAAGATTTTAATTGGACCCGATGCACTAGGTATTACACCTAGATCGAATATGAAATCCTTCATCCAGATGATACGTCCATTTTGCATCATGCTTTTATGTTGATATTTATTGCACTATGGGCTGTTATTACACGTTATGTCAGAATACTTATGATTTTTCTGTCTTATTTTACAAGGATTACATGAAGAGGGAGAATGCCGGCAGCTGGAATTCGGGGCTGGAAAAGAAGCAAACGCTGGAAACCTATTCTGCACAACTCAAAAAGCTCCGAAACTCCACAGGACACCGTTTCAGAAAATATAAAAAATATCCGGCAAAAGAAGATCACCAGGGGGGCCACCACCTGTCCACGAGGGTGGGGGGCGCGCCCCCCTGCCTCGTGGGCCCCCCAATTCCCATCTTCTCCTATATGAGGTTTTTTGACCTGAAAAAAAAATCAGAAGTAGGCTTTCGGGACCAGACGCCGCCGTATCGAGGCGGAACCTTGGCGGAAACCAATCTAGGGCTCCGGCACAGCTGCTCTACCGGGGATACTTCCCTCAGGGAGGGGGAAATCGTCACCGCCGTCATCACCAGCAACTCTCCCATCTTGGGGAGGGTTATCTTCATCAACATCTTCACCGGCACCATCTCCTCTCAAAACCCAGTGTAACATCCCAAATTTTCAATTTGGAATGTTATACATAGATCATATTTTCATTTCATGTTTTTGCTTTTTGTTTGTGGCGTTCCTCGAAATTCTAAGCAACTCAAGGACCTACGGAGAGAGTTGGGAATTTTACCGCTTTCGTATTTGAGTTCGCTCGAATACCGGTACGAGGACATTGTGATTCTAATTATTTTTCTCTCCTAAAAATATATCTAAATACAAAATATGAGCGGAGATAATATGACTTCTCCAAAATAACAGAAATATTGGAGGAAAAATGTTAAAATCACTTTTGGTATTTTTCTGGATTTATTTGCGAATTTATTTGCATAGGAAAATGCGCGTTTTTAAAAATTGCATTTAGGTCCGGGAAAAATGTTCACTTTGTCCTAAATATTATTAGAGGATGGTGAAAATTTATTTCGGGATTTTTGGAGTCCGTATGGTATTTGTTTCGTTAGTTTTTCTGCGCCAGGACTCTATTTAAAAAAAGGGGGGGAACCGACGTAGACTCGTATAGGATTGGGACTCTGGGCTTTATAAGCCAGCCACCCCGGCCCGTTTAGCCCCAGCCCGCCAGCCCCGCGAAACCCTAGCGCCCGCTGCCACTTCGCCCCGCCGTCGCCGCCTAGCACCGCCGCCGCCGCCGCCCGCTGCTACCGCCGCCGCCCCGCCGTCGCGTGCCGCCGCCGCCGCACGCCGCACCACCCCGCCGCCCCGCCGCCCGGCGCCGGACCGCCGGACTGCCGCCGCCGTCTCGCCGGAATCGTCGTTGAGGTAGTTACGGTTTTTTATTAGAACCGATCGGTTTTGTAAAACCGTAAATCTGTTTTTTTTAGATTAGATCGGTTCGGTTTTTCGCCGGTTTAGTTATTTAGCGGACGCTCGTCCGTACGTTCGTTTTAACGAACGGTTTTCATCTGTTAGCCGTAGATAGCGAACGTTCATTCGTTAGCCTGTTCGTCTGTTTTCTTTTTCGAGGTATTTATCCGCGATTTTTCCGACCGCGATTTCTGCCCTGATTTTGTTTTTCGTTTTTCTTTTCGCTCGAGAGTCGAAATCAGGTGATTCAAAATCCCAGATCTTCGTCTCGATGCCCTCTTAACGTTTAATCAACTTGAACAAAGTTTTGGCTACTGTAAAATTTGACTTTAGGCCAAATAGTAACCGGAGCTTGTTTCTTTTGCGGTTTGAGTTTCATTGCTTCTTTCGAGTTGATTCCTGTTGCAAACCGGAGTTCTTAAGTTGAACTTTCTGGTTAGATCTCTTATTTGAGTTTTACCCGTGCATTAGTTAAGTACTTATTGTGTGGTTGTTTGATTGCGATAGAGTACCCGGAGTGCGCCGCTTGCTACTTTGAGTCTCTAGGTTTTGCGGATCATCAGCAAGGCAAGTAACACTTTGATCATACTTTCCAATTACCCAGTTTTCATTGCATTAGTCCAAACCCTCACACTTTGCATGAGTAGGATAAATTAACTTGTGGGATTGGGAAGTAGATTGAGGTAGTACCTATTACCTCCATTACATTCTAACCTTTGGGAGTTACTTCTACGTTTGCTGTTAGGACATGCTATGCTCGTAGACGTGGATTGGGTGAGGGAAATCCATGACAGATGTGAGTTTGTTAATTAATGGTTCAACTTAAGGTGACAACATTAATACACATCTAGGTGGATTGAGGCACCTGGGTATTCCAGCGATTGCCTGTTTTTTTATGGACCGCCACCCAGGCTCAAAGGGATCATGAGATTATTCATACTAGAAACTTCCGTGTGCAGCCACAATGCTATTATGGGATCTAGCATAGTATGAGTAAGTCGTGCGAACATCTACAGTGGTGAACTAGCAGATGTAGGGGATGTAGGTTGGTACGGTTCACCCGGTCATAGGTGCTAGTGCTTCTGAAAGACTGTGTCTCGGTCATCCGTTTCTCAAACATCACGCAGTGCGAGAAATCAAACGGAGGAGATCGGGTCTTGTGGGGGAAAAGTGCACAAACCTCTGCAGAGTGTACAAACTGATCATGATTAGCCGTGTCCCCGGTTACGGACGTCTTGAGTATCTAGTACTTGGATTATCATGTGAATCTCATCATGTTACTTTTAACATAATATTGTTGGGTTTAATGATTATTTTAATATGGGTTGAGAGGATGTCTATCTTCTCAACGATGTTTCAACTACCATGATAGTTAAATAAAATCTATTCCTTTGAAGTAGGGAAAAATTGGTTTTACACAAAAAATGTAACCATAGAGCTTTCCACCAGCCAAATATTGCATATAGTATAGCTTTGCATTCAATTGCTCGCTTGTGTTACCTTGCCAGCATATTCCATGTGCTGACCCGTTTTCGGGCTGCAACGTTTCATGTTGCAGACTTTTCAGATGACGAGTAAGGTGCCTTTTAGGTCGTAGTTCTATACTCAGTGATGTCGTTGGAGTTGATGCACTCACTTATCTTCCAAGCCTTCCGCTGTTATCGTATTAGATGGCCTTCAGCCATATTTATTGTAATAAATTCATCATTGGACTATCGATGTAATAAGTGTGTGATTACTACTATGTTATAAATCCTTCAAGTACTTTGCGTGTCAGCATTACTGATCCAGGGATGACACTGATGCACAAAGATCAGACTGTTTGAGGTCTGGTCGCTACAAGATGGTATCAGAGCACACGCTGGCTGTAGGACACGACCACTAAGCTAAAGCCCTAGAACACTAATCACTCTTCTCTTTTCTGACTCCTCATCTTTTCTACTCTTTTAGGATGTGGATGCAAAGAACAAGTTCATGCAACCGGATGATGATACACCATTTGGACGACACCAGAAGGAAGTCACTAGATATCTAAACATTGGACTACCAAGTTTCACCGGAACCTACAATGCCACTCTACCTGAGGAGGAGCGTTGGTTGATTCAAGCCCAAGTTCCAGGAAGGACGTTCGCACTTGTCACCTCACTCATAGCATTCTCTTTTAATGTGCCTACATGGACCCTAGGTAGGAGCATGGCAGCTCACATCGCTATGGGAAGGATTGGAGAAGTCTACAAGCAGGAGCTAATGGACACCATCTACCAGATTTGTGGACGCCAAGATGAGAATTGGGATATGATCAGCACCCGGAAGGATAGGTCCATTGCAGCCTACATCCAGGAGTTGAACCATCACATTCGTCGCCAGGAGCACCAGATGTGTGCTGGGATGATAGATTTGAAGAAAGCCCTAAATAGGAATTTGGAGCTAGAGGAAGAACTCAAGACTACACGCGACGGATACGAGGAGGAGATGCTAATACTTGTGGAGAAGAATGATGATTTGACACGGAAGTTAGAAATACTCATGGGAGAAGAAGACGAGGAAGAAGAACCCAAGGAGATTCCACCGGAAGACTATATCATCATAGACGACACAGATTCTGAAGCTGATGATAGCAAGGACAAAGACTATGAAGATGAAGCTGGAGCAGATATTATGGAATCCTCCGCCGATCAATATTTTAGATGACCACCCTGAGACTAGTAGTTTACCCCATATATTAGTTTTAGAGCACGTTTGTAACGATCGTTAGATTTGTAAGATCTTGCTTGAAATTGATTGGTGTGATATGATTGTGTTTGTCTCATGTGCATATGGGTAGTGATTTTCCCTTAGACCTCTTTTCAATTCTAATCTCTTCCCTCTACACCCATCAGATGCCTCCAAGACGTGAATTTGAGTTTCCTCCTGAGCTCACCTAGTTGATCCAGCAGCAAAACACCCTGATGCAACTTCTTGTCCAGAACACTCAGAACAACCAGAACAACAACAACAACAACAACCCTCCACCATCACCATCCGTGGACAACCTGACACGTTTCTTAAGGTTGCAACCACCCATGTTTGCTAGCAGCATCGAACCAATAGTGGCTGATGACTGGCTACGCAAGATTGGAAGGGATTTGACCACCGCCAATTGCTTGGATGCTGAGAAGGTGCGATTTGCCGCACACCAGTTGTCGTGGAATTACCACGGCAGATGTCCGGTTTAACGGACTTAGTGATGGAACCATCGCACGGTTTAGCTTGAAGGGGTAAAAAGCACACAAAGGACACAGATGGTTTATACTAGTTCGGCCCCTTCGATGAAGGTAAAAGCCTACGTCTAGTTTGGTTTAGTATTGCTTGGGCGTCGATCAACAGGGAGTGGATGGCTTGCCTTTGTCTCGACGGGTTGTTTCTTGTCCTTGAACCATCGCCGGGTCGTCCCTTTATATAGAGGTAATGCCCGGTCCGGTTTACAGAGTCCCGAGGCCGGCTCATATTTGTGTCCGCCTCGGTCTCTGCTCTTTCTTCCTTGTGTCTCAAGTTACATGATAAGACGGTTTACAAACCGTAACTCTATACATGGGCCCTAAGCCTTCATGGGCCGTAACCTCTACTGAGCTTTACAATTATACAACTATATATCATAATCCGGTTTACCCTAGCCGGTTTACACTTGCTAGTAATATCCTTGACATTAGGCCCCAGAGTGATTTGAACTTGTTCACATCAGTCTTCTCAGTCTTGCATAATCTTCTTTCTTGTATCTTCTCACTTTTTGTAAACCGGCTGTGACGTCATTCTTGAAAATCGTTTGATTCGACCGTGACATCACTTCCACATTTATCGCGCGCAGCTGTTCACTACCTTTGTTTTAAAGGTCATCCCGAGAATCGAGGCGACATGGAATCTTTATCCAATCTCTTTCTTCCTCAAATCCCGCGCTTACCGTTTTGTCTCTGCTCGGCCTATAAATATTGCTCGAGACCCATCTCTTTCTCCTTCTGCTTCTTCTTCCTCCATCTCCGCACCCAAGCTTCCGCCGTCGCCCGTCGAGCTCGCCGTCGCCAGCAAGTCCGGCCGCTGCATCAACCTGAACGCGACCAGATAACTCGCCGCTCGTCGTTTCCTTCTGTCTCAGGTACTCCTCTTTCCCTCGCCATAGATCCGTAACTTAGGGTTCTTCTATGCCTCTGCCATTAGACCTAAAAAAACTTCGGCTGTTCATCCTATTCACCATGCCCGTAGTAGTTTTAACCTTGGATTTGTCTTCGAAACTTGCTCCTGCTCCGTAACCTTTATGCTTAGATCTGTACTTCTCAGGTCACCTTTAGATTCATTTGATCTGTAGAAGACTCCCGCAGTTCTTCTGTAATAAACCTGCATAAATTTCCTCTTTTCCTTACTGCTTAGATCTTTTTTACCTTAGCTTTCTGTAGAAACCTGTTTCTTCATCCTTATAGATCTGTCAAGTACTCGCCGGTTTAGTCAATCATGCATTGTCTCTGCAACGCATCAACCATGAACCCGACGATTTAGCTTCTTTCTTTTTTGTTGTTATAAACCGACAGCAGCTCGTTTCTCACTGGCTTCTGGGTTGTCAACACCATTAGTCCCTTGTCTAAACCGTCGTGGTGATTTTGCATATGTGATCCGGTCTATACCTCTGTACTTGAATAATCCGGATTTTATACTTCACCTTTTCAGCACTTTCCTTCTGCTAATATGTCTGCCAAGCAATTCGTTTCCTGTGACTGGGTTCCTTCTGTTATTACGAAAGAAGACTTAGTTAATGCCGCTGCAATCGGCACTCTGGGCCCTCAAGCGGTTCTAAAATGGCGGGCCCCAGGAAATGAATGCCCCCCTACTCCCAAAGAAGGGGAAGTGATTGTCTTCTTTGACCATATGGCCCGGGGTTTTACTCCTCCCGGTTCAAAGTTCTTCCGGGACGTGCTTGCCGCTTTTCAACTTCATCCTCAGGACATAGGTCCAAATTCCATATCAAACATCTGTGATTTCCAAGTTTTCTCCGAGGTGTATCTTCAAGAGGAGCCATCGGTCGACTTGCTCCGGGATTTTTTCCATTTGAACCGGTGAACTGAGTTTACTGGCGGACCTCATCAAGAACTGGGCAGGGTTAGCATTCAGAAGAGAAGAGATGCGGTCTTTCCTCATGCCGCTCTCCATACACACCCCAAGGATTGGAACAAGTCTTGGTTCTATTGCCACGACACTTCACCTGAAGGAGAGAACCCACTGCCGGTTTATCGCGAACATCGTCTTCCTGAAGATCACCCTCTGCCGCAGGCGTCTTAGCTCCTCAGACCAGCCCCGGTTCGCTTCGCAACTCGCCAAGCTCAAGGCCTTTATGGCCAACGGATTAACCGGAGTTGATTTTATGCGTTGCTGGCTTGCCCGGAGTATCCTCCCTCTGAGCCGGCGCTCCAGTTTGATGTGTAAGTATTCCGGAAGGCCGGATGATCCTCAACGGTTTACCGACGTAGTACTTTCTGAAACGGAAGTTATTGAGTCTGCTAAGAAAATGCTCAACATCTCCTTGAAAGAATGTAGCCAAACCGGATTGGCTCCATACTATAAGAAGAACAAACTGCCTGCGGTAAGCCTTAATCTCTTCTGTTTGTTTCTAATCCATTCATTTAAATTATCTTTCATTTATCTCTCATCTTTTGCACAGGTCGACGATCCTTTCTGGAAAAGGAAAGCTCAGGACAAGGCAGGCAAACAGCCGCACCGAAAAACCTTCGTTGTTAAGAAGAGGAAGAAGGCTGCTGGCTCCGGTTCTCACGTTGAAGAGGATGATCCGGATTCTGAGGTATGAATCAATCCTGATATGCTTCATTATTCTTTTATCCCGGTTTATGTTAATAGTGTCTTTTTCATAGGATTTGGCTGAAGGGGATAAAGCGACAGAAACTGAGGTAATCACTCTTTCTTCAGATTCAGAACCGCCTCCACCAAAAATTCGTCGGGTAGTCCGGAAATATCAGTTTTCTCATCCTTACGCTCAACTGGACCCCAATTTTCTTTTGAAGAAACAGCAACATGAAGCTCGCCGGGCTACACACCATAGTGGCCTTGTAGTCGAGTCTTCCGGAATATCTCTTACTCCGGCTCGGAGGCGCCGCTCTGAGGTTTTACTTTCTCCAACCCTTATTCATCCCAAGGCTGGGCTTATACGCAAACCACTTAAACCGTCTGACCCTAATTATCAGGCGACTCCTTTATCCTCTTCTGGCGAATCCACTGCCACACAGGTCCCAACTCTGAAGACGGTCCCTGGGTAAGTCCTTTATTTCCTCCGGTTTATCTTTGTATTTGCTTTTATGACTCAGATTTATTTTCCAATTCCTTTCAGCAAGCCTAAACCTAGCAAAAAGGCAAAGGCCAGCAAAACGGCTGCTGAGACTGCCACTGATGATCCGGCAGCTGATCTGGATACAACCATCCCTCCGGAAAATGAGCCTACAATTCAGCTTGAAGATCCCGCTCCCATGGATCACACTTATGCCACTGCTCCTGAGAATCCCAACACTGAAAATGTCCATGAACCGACGAGTCCTGCCCGGGCCAACCCTCCTCGGACTAGCCCGGCTCCCGCTAGTCCGGTTCATACTGCTACTCCACAACCGACAGCTGCTCCTTCTCCGGATGTTCAAATAACCGGTACAGCTTACACCGCTCCTGCTGAGCCCATTGTTTTAGCCAAGCATACAGCTAAAGCGGAGAAACTCCAGCAAGAGAAAAGCAAATGGAGTGCAGACTTGTTTAGTTTTGTCGAGCTGAGTGCCCAGGAGCTTAATTCCGGGTATTTGAACCGCTGCATACTAGTCGGGACTATGAAGCGGGCTTGGTCAATATGATGAAGGACAAATACGAGGTATCTTACTTGTCCTTTGCTTTTGCCTTCTTTGTATTTCTGTCTGTATCATGGTAGCCCCCAAGTTCCGGTTTAGCTATGTTAGAAGGTGAACCGGTACTTCCAACTATGAGCAAATGATCTTACATTAGCCCCCAAGTGCCAGGGGCATAACTTAGTTTATGTGTCTGGGACTTTGTCTGAATCTTTCTTTTGATGTTTGAACTGCCCATTAGCCCCCAAGTGTCAAGTAGACAACTTGTTTGTGTGCTTGAGACTTGTCTTTAATTGTCATTCTTTGATGCTTCAATTGCTCATTAGCCCCCAAGTGTCAAGTGTATAACTTGGTTATGTGCTTGAGACTTGTCTGAACTTTGGCATTTACTCCTCTTGACTTCCTTTGCAGGCTGACTTGACCCAGAGAGCTGAAGAAATAACTGAACTCCGGAATAGACTTGCTGAAACTGAATCTGCTGCTGCCAAGGCCAAAAAGATCTGGCGCTGAGCTTAACCACTGCTGAACAACTGAAGAGATATTTTGAATCGGAACGGGCAACCTGGGAAGTGCAGAAAAATTCTCTTGAAAAGAGAGCGAAAGACGCTGAGGAAGCTCTTAATTCGGAGACAGAAGAGTTGACCGGTTTAAAGCGGCAAGTAGAACTTATGACTTCTGCCGTCTTCGGTAAATACTTAACCTGCACATGCTTTCATTTCTGCAACCTTTAATCCGTTCCGGTTTAACTGTGATAATCATATATAGGGCGCCGCGTCACCCATCTTGGGGGATGATTTACGGAAGAAACTCAAGGCGTCTTATACTCTGGTTGAGCAGCTGTATTCCGGTGCTCAAAGGATTATAAGCGCAATGTCTTTCAATAAACCGGCCCCTACCACCATCCAAGGCACTCTGGAGAAGTTGTCTATCTTGCCTGCACGCTTGGAAGAGGTGAAGAAGTCTGCTGCCCGAGCCGGTTCTCTCGTAGTGCTCACCAGAGCCAAAGCGTGGGTTCCAGACTTTGATCCGGAAGAAGCTCTGAATGGGTATCCCAGCACCAAAGAAGATGGATCGGCCTTCACTGGTAAAGACCTTCATGCTTTGACGAAGGAGATGCGTCCTCTTGCCAGAAAACTTGCTGTTGAATCAGATTTGACCAGGTATCATCCGGCGTATGATTTACAGAATGAGCGGGTGGATCGACCGGTTTATGATACCGTGAATCTAATCCCACCAGTGCGCCCCCACACTTTCGCCCCAGATGTTGATCCGTCTGATCTTATTACAGAAGAGATGTACTTCCGTGCTTTAACAAAAATCGATTGGTGCGTCCCTGACTTTCAGCCGCTTCAAGAAGACGAAGAAGCTCCGGAACAGGTCGATCCTCAGCCGTCGCAGCAAGAGGAAGCATAGGCCACACAACTTATCTTTGTAGTTGGAGTCTCATTTTGCTGGAAAACTTTAATCCGTACAGGCTTGCTGTGCCTTGTAATAGAGTAGCTTAAAACATTGTTCGTCTTGATCCGGATGTCCCAACTTTACCTTTGACGTTTGCCAATTTGAATCTTGTCTGATATGGTTTATCTTGTGTACTATCTGTTTCTACATAGATAACACTTAAAAGATGTCCTAGCGGTTTATCGCTGGACCGATTAAATTGCTCACAAAATATATCAAACAAGTGTCTGTTTATACCAGAAATAACTTCATACCCGTAATTAAGTATGCTTGATATTCTTAATCCGGCGGAAATTGTTGTTTCCGAGGAAGCTCTTGGCTCCGTTGGGGCGTACCCAATTATTCCGGGTTTACAAGAACTACCGGTTTAAATAATGCTGGAGATCTGTGTCCAGACTTTTGAAGATATGTGGTCAACCTTGAAGTCGTCCCACTCCGGATCAAAGAACCACAGAAACACACGAGAACAGAAATACAATAAACACAGGTTTGCAAATAAGACCATGTAGTCGAGGCTTTTTGCGAGCTGCCAGGCTCCATATCGAAGCATCTGATTCGAATACGATCAGTAAAAACGGACCGAAGGGGTATAGCTAAGATTCGAATATGATCTTGTGGCTCCCAGTGGTTTTAAAATTTGAGCCAATCACTGGATTCGAATACGATCCAGAGGGCCGATGGTTCGAATACGACCATGTGGACCAGACCACAAGAGGTTGAGCTAGGATTCGAATACGACCATGTAGCCCCCTTGTGACCGTGGAGATTTGAGCCAATCACTGGATTCGAATACGATCCAGAGGGCCGATGGTTCGAATACGACCATGTAGACCGGACCACAAGGGGTTGAGCTAGGATTCAAATACGACCATGTAGCCCCCTTGTGACCGTGGAGATTTGA
Source organism: Secale cereale (assembly GCA_902687465.1). NCBI lineage: Eukaryota > Viridiplantae > Streptophyta > Magnoliopsida > Poales > Poaceae > Secale > Secale cereale. The sequence goes on along the minus strand of LR738713.1, from coordinate 112,767,871 downwards.
GCCAATCACTGGATTCGAATATGATCCAGAGGGTCGATGGTTCAAATACGACCATGTAGACCGATCACAAGGGGTTGAGCTAGGATTCGAATACGACCGTGTAGCCCCCTTGTGAATTCGGTTATGTTCTCTTTGGTTCGAATACGACCTATGTTTGAACAGAAATGGCTATGTTCTCTTTGGTTCGAATACGACTTATGTTTGAACAGGAAGCCCTTTAGTGACTGTAGAGGCAGGGTACCTATATGGGAGTTGCACTATGCGGCAAACCTTCTTTGGTCCCTTATAAAAATGTCCTGCATAGCCATATAAATTGATCAAAGCATCTTATTTTCTTAATGAAAATGATACAAACTGTAAATGGATAACACCATAAGATACTTATATTGGAAAAAAGAGCTGACCCCCCGGTTTATCGAGGGCACCGGTTTATTCATTAACCATAATATATACATAGGATACAGTAGAGCTCTTGGCTCAAGTATAGTAGGGCCGTAGGAGAGCGATGTTCCACGACCTCTTTGTCTCTTCTTCTGATGTCCGTGAGTCCTTGTGCTCTCGAACGTCCACCAGGTAATATTAACCGTTGTGTATATTCTTGCTGACCACAAAGGGCCCTTCCCAAGGCGGGGATAGTTTGTGCATGTCTGTTTGATCTTGGATGAGCCGGAGTACCAAATCTCCCTCCACGAACGTCCTGGTTTTGATCCGGCGGCTGTGATATCTGCGCAAGTCCTGTTGATAAATCGCGGACCGTGCTGCTGCTATGTCACGCTCTTCATCCAGCCGGTCCAAACTGTCCTGTCTTGCCTGCTCATTGGCTGTTTCAACATAAGCCGTCACCCATGGCGAATCATGACGGATATCACTTGGAAGGACCGCTTCAGCACCATACACCATGAAGAAAGGTGTATACCCTGTGGACCGGTTCGGCGTAGTATTGATGCTCCAGAGGACAGAAGGTAACTCATCAACCCAGCACCCTCGTGTTCTTTGCAGGGGAGTCATAAGCCGGGGCTTGATACCTCGTAAGATCTCCTGATTAGCCCTATCAGCCTGACCATTGGATTGAGGATGAGCTACAGAAGACACATCTAGGCGAATATGCTCCCGTTGACAAAACTCTTCCATCACTCCTTTAGATAAATTGGTGCCGTTGTCTATGATGATGCTGTGTGGAAAGCCAAACCGGAAAATTACCTTTTTGATGAATTTAACCGCTGTTGCCGCATCACACTTGCTCACAGGCTCTGCCTCAATCCATTTTGTAAACTTATCCACAGCCACCAGCAGATGAGTTTTTTGATCTTGGGATCGTTTGAAGGGCCCAACCATATCAAGCCCCCAAGTCGAAAACGGCCAAGTTATCGGTATCATTCGGAGCTCCTGTGCCGGAACAAGAGCACGTCGTGAAAATTTCTTGCAAGCATCGCACTTCCGGACTAGATCCGCTGCATCAGCGTGGGCTGTCAGCCAATAGAACCCATGTCGAAAAGCTTTAACCACCAAGGATTTTGAACCGGCATGATGACCACAATCCCCTTCATGGATCTCACGAAGAATATCACAACCTTCCTCAGATGACACACACCGCTGAAACGCTCCAGAAACGCTGCGATGGTGAAGTTCTTCGTTTGCAATTGTCATGGACTTAGAGCGCCGGATTATCTGTCTTGCTTCGATCTCATCGTCCGACAACTCCCCACGGCTTAGATATGCCAAGTACGGGAGCGTCCAATCCGGATTAACATGAAGTGTCGCAACTAGCTGCGCCTCCGGATCAGGAACAGCTAGATCTTCCTCTGATGGTACCTGAACTGATGGACTGTGCAGCTCACCCGAAAAAGTATTCGGCGGCACCGGTTTACGTTGAGAACCCAGCCGGCTTAGAGCATCAGCCGCTTCGTTCCTTCGCCGGTCTATGTGATCCACCTGATACCCTTTGAAATATACTGCGACTGCTTCAACTTCTCGTCTGTAAGCTGCCATGAGAGGGTCTTTTGAATCCCACTTGCCGGATACTTGCTGTGCCACTAAGTCTGAATCACCAAAACACTTGACCTGGCTCAAGTTCATCTCCTTAGCCATCCGTAGGCCATGAAGCAATGCCTCATATTCTGCTGCATTGTTAGTACAAGGAGCAGTAAACGGAGGACATAACAAAATTTGTCACCTCGTGGGGAAGTTAAAACAACTCCAGCCCCCGAGCCTTCTAACTGCCTTGAACTGTCAAAGTGAATCGTCCAATATGTAAGATCCGGCTTCTCCTCTGGTGCTTGCAGTTCTGTCCAATCATTGATGAAATCCACAAATGCTTGGGATTTGATAGTGGTGCGTGGCACATACTTCAATCCGTGTGGGCTAAGCCCAATGGCCCACTTCGCCACTCTGCCAGTAGCTTCCCTGTTCTGGATTATATCCCCCAATGGTGCTGAACTGACAACAGTTATTGGGTGGCCTTGGAAATAATGCTTCAATTTCCGGATTGCCATGAACACACCATATACCAGCTTCTGCCAATGCGGGTACCTTTGCTTGGATTCAATGAGAACTTCACTGACATAATAGACTGGACGTTGAACCGGATATTCCTTTCCTGCCTCCTTGCGCTCAACCACAATTGCCACGCTTACTGCTCGTGCATTGGCGGCGACGTATAACATCAATGGCTCATTATCAACAGAGGCAGCAAGGACCGGCGGCTCTGCCAGTTGCCGCTTCAAATCCTCAAACGCAGCATTTGCCTCATCACTCCATATAAACCGGTCTGTCTTTTTCAGCATCTGATAAAGCGGAATTGCCTTCTCTCCCAGACGGCTGATGAACCGGCTCAATGCTGTGATCCGGCCAGTGATACGCCGAACATCATTGATGCAAGCCGGTTTAGTCAAAGATGTGATTGCCTTGATCTTTTCTGGATTGGCTTCTATTCCTCTGTTTGACACCAAGAATCCAAGGAACTTGCCCGCAGGAACACCGAAAGCACATTTCTCCGGATTAAGCATCATTTTATAGGCTCGAAGGTTGTCAAAGGTCTCCTTGAGGTCCTCTATCAGCGTCTTCTCCTTCCTTGATTTCACCACAATATCATCCACATAAGCATGAACATTCCTCCCTATCTGCCCCTTAAGACAATTCTGTACACAACGCTGGTAAGTTGCCTGGGCACTCTTGAGCCCAAATGGCATAGACACATAGCAAAAAGCACCAAAAGGGGTTATGAGGGCCGTCGTCTCTTGATCTTTAACTGCCATCTTGATCTGGTGATACCCTGAATATGCATTCAAAAAACTTAGCCGCTCACATCCCGCTGTAGCATCAATGATCTGATCAATACGAGGGAGAGCAAGAGGATCGGTCGGACAAGCTTTGTTTAGGTCTGTGTAATCCACACACATTCTCCACTTGCCATTTTTCTTTAATACCAACACCGGATTAGCCAACCACTCCGGGTGAAAAAACTTCAACTATGAACCCTGCAGCCAAAAGCCTGGCCACTTCTTCTCCTATAGCCTTACGCCTCTCTTCGTTGAAGCGGCGCATATACTACTTGACCGGTTGAAACTTCGGATCAATATCAAGACTGTGCTCAGCGAGTTCCCTCGGTATACCTGGCATGTCAGAAGGTTTCCATGCAAAGATATCCTGGTTCTCACAGATGAACTCGATGAGCGTGCTTTCCTATTTAGGATCAAGGTTAGCACTGATAGTGAACTGCTTAGATGAATCACCTGGCACAAAGTCAACTTGCTTGGTCTCCTCTGCAGACTTGAACTTCAATGCCGGATCATGCTCTATAGTTGGCTTCTTCAATGGGGACATATCTGCCGGATCAAGATTGTCTTTGTAAAACTTCAATTCCTCTGTAGCACATACTGCCTCTGCATAGGCAGCGTCTCCTTCTTCGCACTCCAATGCAATCTTGCGACTCCCATGAACCGTGATGGTCCCTTTGTGACCCGGCATCTTGAGCTGCATATAAACATAGCACGGCCTAGCCATAAATTTGGCATAAACTAGTCGTCCGAACAAGGCATGATACGGGCTCCGGATCTTGACCACTTCAAAGGTTATCATCTCCGACCTGGAATCCTGTTCATCTCCAAAGGTAACTTCTAGGTCAATTTTCCCAACTGGGTAAGCTGATTTACCTGGCACCACTCCATGAAACATCGTGTTTGACTGTCTTAGCTTCTTATCCGTCAGCCCCATGCGACGGAAAGTCTCATAATATAAGATATTGATGCTGCTGCCGCCGTCCATGAGGACTTTGGTGAATTTGTAGCCACCCACCTGTGGTGCTACCACTAAGGCCAATTGGCCCGGATTATCAACTCGCAGCGGATGATCCTCCCTGCTCCACACAATATGTTGCTCTGACCAGCGCAGGAATTGTGGTGTTGCCGGTTCAACCGCATGGACCGCCCTCTTTAAAACTTTTTGATCTCGCTTGCACAACCTCGTAGTGAACACATGATATTGCCCACTACTCAGCTCCTTCGGATTACTCTGATATCCGGATTGCTGCTGCTGTTGATGCTGCTGATTGCCTTGATTGTTGCTATTACCCCGGCCTTGCTGTTGGTTGTTCTGACTATTGTAACCGCCCTGTCCATACTGATGGTTGCCTTGGTTGTTGTAACCACCCTGACCATATTGATGGTTGCCTTGGTTGTTATAACCATTGTTGTTGCCACGATATCCTGATCCGGAGCCGTTCCCCTAGTGACCCGGCCCGTGGAACCCGGGGCCTGAACCACCGCCCGACGGTCCGTTGTTAAACTTGGCCCGGTTCACGGCTTCTGTGAGTATCCGACATTCTCCCCAGGTATGTTTAGCCGGATTTTGCTTCGTTCCGTGTTTTGGGCAAGGCTCGTTCAATTGCTGCTCCCAATTAATGACCACTCCGCTGTTTTGCGGGGGCAGCTTATCCTTGTTGTGCTGAAAATTTCCTTGAATTTGGGTATTGGCCACGAAATCAGAGCCACCCTCTGCCTTTCGTTTTCCTAAAAAGCTTGTTCCGACCGGATTAGCCCGCGCCGGTTTACCAGACTTATTTGCCTTTCCAGATTTATCTCCATCCGTTTCTGGATATTTAGTGCTGTCGGAGTCCCCGTACTTCACCAGAGCGCTCATGAGAGTTCCCATGTCATTACAATCCCGTTTGAGCCGTCCCAGCTTTAACTTCAGAGACTCAAACCGGTAATTGTTTTCCAGTGTTACTATCGCCGTACTGGGGCTGATACCGTTCGAAGAGTGCAAGATTTCTGATACTCGCCGTACCGATGCCCCTGTAGGCTCCTGTTCTCCTTGTATACATGCTGCTAGATCCACCACTAACATTGGCTGCTTGCACGTGTCTTTAAATTTTTTGATAAATTGGCGGCGTAATTCACCCCATGATCCGATGGAGTTAGGTGGTAAACCCTTTAACCAGGTCCGGGCTGTACCCTCGAGCATCATGGTAAAGTACTTCGCGCAAGCCGCTTCATCCACGTCCAGCATCTCCATAGCCATCTCATAGCTCTCAATCCAAGCTTCTGGAGCCAAATCTGCTGTGTAGTTTGGTACTTTGCGCGGACCCTTGAAATCTTTGGGTGACTTTATGCTTCGTAAAGCGGGAACAAGACACTGCACCCCAAAGGAACTCGTCGTGACTCCTGTCTCTGCTGTGGTTGTGTGAACCGGCGTCGTTTGGCGGACCTCCTTGCGGGCCGCAGATCTAACCCGGTTTTCTGCCTCTTGAGCTTGCGCCTCTGCGCCCGCCGGATTATCCTGTCTGTGACGGTGTCGCCTCCGTTCACTAGTGGACACCTCCGGTTCCTCCCAATGCCTAGTATAATTCCGGCTGTGGCGGGGTGTCGAATGAAGCCTCTCCCTGCTATAAGAATACACTTGCTGTTGTGTCAACGCCGTGTTAAGCAGATCCTTGACCCGACGTGCCTCCATAGCCACGGGGGATGTCCCCTCAATGGGTAAAGCGGCCAGGCATGAAGCGGCAGCAACAATGTTATCCAAAGGGTTTGAGTAATGACCCAGAGGAGTGGGGATGTGAGGTGTGGACGTAATCCGGCGATCTTGCTCCGCAGTGGGCTGTCGGACCGGTTCACCCCTCACCGGAGCTGTCCTCCGGTTTGCCTCCGGATCATTGCTAGCTCCCGCTCCTGGCGTCCCGAAGAGATTCATCGCCTCATAGACCGGCGGTAAACGAGACTGGTGCCTTCTATCCCTTACTCCCTGCGCAGAGGCCTGATCCATCCTTAACTGAAAAGCCTGAGAATCCAGCTCTGCCTGTCTTGTTGCTATCATAGCTTTCTCTGCCTTCAGATCCTCTCTTGCTTGCTCGATCCAGCCCCTCACCTGTTGGATTTCTGCATCGTGCTGCGCCTTGTCTGCGGGAGCCACCATTGCTACTGCCCGTGCTGTCAACTCCTCTACCAAGGTTGATAGAGCGTCAGCGGCCGAGGGAGCTTGCCCGCTCCCCCTGCTCCGGCTGTGAAAGCCCCGGTCACCGTGGGCTGTGACGTAGGCTGTGATCCGGCCATAAAGACAGCCACCCAGTTCGGCAGATCAAAGGGGTCCGGAATACTGTCTCCGTCGGACACGCCCTCAGATCGGCCGTCCCGCAACAGATACAAGGATCCAGTCTCTCCGGACGAGGATCCATCATCGGAATAGACAACTGTCTCGCCACTAGAATCCGATCCGTCCTCGGCTTGGACTCCATGTATTGCTCCAACGAAAACGCGCTTCATGGCAGGCTGAATCTGGGCCGATCTCGCACGCCGAGCCGGCTCGATGATGTCAGAGAAGATGTCCGGCTCAGGTCTCGGTTCGCCAATCTTGCCGATGAAGACGTGTATGCCGCCGAAGGGAACCCGGTACCCGTATTCGATTGAATCGGCCTCCGGTCCCCAGCCCGCGTCGTCGATGTAGATCCGGCCGCGGAGACTCTTGGTCATCCGGCCGACCGCGTAGCCCTTGAGTCCTTCAAAGCTGCCCTTCAAGAACTCGAAACCATCGTGCGGAGGCCCCACGGTGGGCGCCAACTGTCGTGGAATTAGCACGGCAGATGTCCGGTTTAATGGACTTAGTGATGGAACCATCGCACGGGTTAGCTTGAAGGGGTTAAAAGCACACAAAGGACATAGAGGATTTATACTAGTTCAGCCCCTTCGATGAAGGTAAAAGCCTACGTCTAGTTTGGTTTAGTATTGCTTGGGCGTCGATCAACAGGGAGCGGATTGCTTGCCTGTGTCTCGACGGGTTGTTTCTTGTCCTTGAACCATCGCCGGGTCGTCCCTTTATATAGAGGTAACGCCCGGTCCGGTTTACAGAATTCCGAGGCCGGCTCATATTTGTGTCCGCCTCGGTCTCTGCTCTTTCTTCCTTGTGTCTCAAGTTACATGATAAGACGGTTTACAAACCGTAACTCTATACATGGGCCCTAAGCCTTCATGGGCCGTAACCTCTACTGAGCTTTACAATTATACAACTATATCATCATAATCCGGTTTACCCTAGCCGGTTTACACCTGCTAGTAATATCCCTGACACCAGTTGTCTGGACCAGCCGCAGCATGGTGGGAGAATTACACATCCACTTACCCCATAGCCAATGTGACTTGGGATCAGTTTCAGCAAGCTTTTCGTACCGCCCATGTCTCAACTGGAGCTATGAGTATGAAGAAGCAGGAGTTTCGCAATTTGCGCCAAGGCAGCCGTACTGTGGCCCAGTACGTGGATGAGTTTAGTACCCTATCTCGTTATGCCCCAGATGATGTGGCCACAGATGCCACTAAACAGGAGAGATTCATGGAAGGGCTGAATGATGAGATGAGTGTACAGTTGATGGTGGCAACTTTCAATAACTACCAGGAGCTGGTTGATCGCGCCCTGATGATTGAAAGGAAGCATCAACAACTTGAAAGTCGCAAAAGGAAGTATGGGCAAGGAAAGTATAATTCTGGAGCTCAGTAGAAGCCTCGTTTTACCCCTAAAACGGTAGGACAGTTTCGGCATACCCATGGAGGAGGTAGCTCGCACAATCACAATGGCACCAAGAATGGAAATGGAAATGGGAATGGAGCCAATGGAAACTAGAGCCGCCCTACACCGTCCACACCCACCAAGAAGGATTTCAACCATGTCACTTGTTTCAAGTGCGGGAAGAATGGACATTATGCCACTGACTGCCCAGAAGCTAAGAATGGGAACGGCAATGGAAGCGCCGCGAAGAAGCCCAACCCCTTAAACAAAGGACAAGTAAATCACGTTAGCGTGGAGGAGGTTGAAGCCCAACCAGATGCAGTAATAGGTAAGTTCTTAGTTAAGTCCTTTACAACACTCATTCTTTTTGATACTGGTGCATCGCATTCATACATTTCAAGGGGATTTGTGGATAAGTATAAGCTGCCAACCCAAGCCCTTAGATCGCCCATATTAGTAACCTCACCAGGAGCGGAGTATATGGCTAAGTTATGGTGTGATCAATTGCCATTAAGGATTGGTAACTACATTTTCCCTTCGGACCAAATAGTATTGGAATCTCAAGGACTGGATGTGATATTAGGCATGGATTGGTTATCTAAGTATGAAGGGAATATTGAATATGCCAGTAAGACCATTTTGCTTACTACGCCGGAAGGAAGAAGGATCAAGTATGTATCCCAGCATGAGTCAAAGAGGAACAGATTAAATTCCTTATCAGGAGTGGTTCAGGAGGAAGTGCCAGTAGTGAAGGATTATCTGGATGTATTTCCAGAGGAGTTACCTGGCATGCCACCGGATAGAGATATAGAGTTTTTGATTGAACTTTTGCCAGTCACCGGGCCAATTTCTAAGAGACCTTACAGGATGCCCGCAAAGGATTTGGAGGAGATAAAGAAACAGATTAAGGAGTTACTGGATAAAGGATTCATACGCCCAAATTCTTCGCCTTGGGGTTCGCCAGTACTTTTAGTGGAGAAGAAGGATGGATCGTTAAGAATGGTTGTTGATTACAGAGGGCTGAACGAAGTAACGATCAAGAACAAGTACCCATTGCCGATGATCAATGATCTGTTCGATAGATTGCAAGGAGCTAAGATATTTTCCAAGATCGATCTGCGATCAGGGTACCACTAATTGAAGATCCGAGAGCAGGATATACCTAAGACGGCCTTTACCACCAGGTACTGGTTGTATGAGTATACCATTATGTCTTTTGGTCTGACTAACGCACCGGCATATTTTATGAACCTGATGAACAAAGTGTTTATGGAGTATTTGGATAAGTTCGTCGTAGTGTTCATAGATGATATATTGATCTTCTCGAAGGATGAAGAGGAGCATGCAGAGCATTTGCATTTGGTATTGGAAAAGCTCAGAGAACATCAGTTATATGCCAAGTTTAGCAAATGCGAGTTTTGGTTGAAAGAAGTCGGATTTCTCGGACACGTTTTATCTGTAGAAGGAATAGCAGTAGATCCCGCTAAGGTGGACACCCATTGGGAAGCACCAACAACAGTTGGAGAGATCCGGAGTTTTCTTGGACTTGCAGGATACTACCGGAGATTTATTGAGAATTTCTCGAGGATTGCAAAGCCAATGACGGAGTTGTTAAAGAAGGACACCAAGTTCAGTTGGACAGAAGAACGTGAGGCCAGTTTCTAGGAATTAAAGAAAAGGTTGGTCTCATCACCTATGTTGATTCTGCCAGATCAACATAAGGATTATGAGGTGTACTGCGACGCTTCACGTCGAGGACTTGGAGCTGTTCTTATGCAGGAAGGAAGAGTTGTTTCGTATGCTTCACGACAGCTAAAACCTCATGAGCTGAACTATGCCACCCACGCTTTGGAGTTAGCAGCCGTAGTGCATGCATTGAAGACGTGGAGACACTTTCTCATTGGAAACCATTGTGAAGTATATACGGATCACAAGAGTTTGAAGTATATATTCACTCAGAAGGAGTTGAATCTTAGGCAAAGGAGATGGCTGGAACTCATTAAGGATTACGACATGAGATTACATTATCATCCCGGAAAGGCTAACGTAGTAGCCGATGCGCTAAGCCGCCAGAGCCATGTCAATACCCTAATGATGGAGAAATTTCCAAAGGAGTTAGCCGAGGACCTACGAGAACTACGTTTGGAAATAGTTCCGAGAGGCTATGTAGCAACACTAGAAATCCAGTCTACCCTGATGGATAAAATCAAAGAAGCTCAGAAAGCCGACAAGGAGGTTGTCTCTATAAAGGAGAGGATGAGCGAAGGAAGAGCTAAAGGTTTTCGTGAGGATGAACACGACACCTTATGGTTTGAGGACCGCGTTTATGTGCCTAATGACCCGGAGATCAGGAAGTTGATTCTACAGGAGGCCCATGATTCACCATACTCGATTCACCCAGGAAATACTAAGATGTATTTGGATTTGAAGGACATTTTCAGGTGGACCGGTATGAAGAAAGATATCGCGGAGTATGTAGCAGTTTGCGATGTATGTCAGAGAGTAAAGGCAGAACATTAGAAGCCAGCAGGATTGTTACAACCTATGCCGATACCCGAATGGAAGTGGGAGAAGCTTGGCATGGATTTTATCACCGGATTGCCCAGGACCAAAGCAGGATATGATTCAATCTGGGTAGTAGTGGACAGATTGACGAAGGTAGCCCACTTTATCCCTGTGAAAACCACATATACCAGTGCAAAGTTGGCAAAGATATACATGACCAGAATTGTATGTCTGCATGGAGTTCCGAGGAGCATCGTATCAGATAGAGGAACCCAGTTTACCTCAAAGTTCTGGAATCAGTTACATGAAACTTTGGGTACCAAACTAGAGTTTAGCACAACTTTTCATCCGCAGACAGATGGACAGACGGAGAGAGTCAATCAGATTTTGGAAGATATGCTGAGAGCCTGTGCATTAGATTATGGATCTAGTTGGGATGACAACTTGCCCTACGCGGAGTTCTCATACAACAACAGTTACCAAGCCAGTTTAAAGATGGCACCGTTCGAGGCACTGTATGGAAGGAGATGCCGAACACCGTTGATGTGGGATGAAGTTGGAGACCGACAGTTGTTTGGACCAGACTTAATCAAAGAGTCTGAGGAAAAGGTGAAGTTGATCCGAGATAGACTGAAGGTAGCTCAGTCCAGTCAGAAGAGTTATGCAGACTCGAAGCGCAAGGAGATAGCCTATGAGATCGGAGATAGAGCATACTTGAGAGTATCGCCTGTGCGAGGAGTTAAACGTTTCAGAGTTAAAGGGAAGTTAGCCCCGAGATTTGTGGGACCTTACCGTGTTTTGGAATGCATGGGAGAGGTTGCCTATAAGTTGGAATTGCCCGAAGGATTGTCAGGAGTGCACGACGTGTTTCACGTTTCGCAGCTTAAGAGTGCCATGCGGAGATGGCCGATATACCGCTTAGAGACACAATACCCCTGGAAGCAATTCAGTTGGACAATGATCTAACTTACGAGGAGAAGCCTGTTAAGATTCTAGAATTTTCGAGCAGAGTCACCCGCAGTAAGGTTATCAAGTTTTGCAAAGTTCAGTGGAGTCACCACATCGAGGAAGAAGCCACCTGGGAACGAGAAGATGATCTACGCAAGGACCACCCACACCTGTTCTCTAACCAAGTCGAATCTCGAGGGCGAGATTCATTCTAAGGGGGTAGGTTTGTAACATCCTAAATTTTCAATTTGGAATGTTATACATAGATCATATTTGCATTTCATGTTTTTGCTTTTTGTTTGTGGCGTTCCTCGAAATTCTAAGCAACTCAAGGACCTACGGAGAGAGTTGGGAATTTTACCGCTTTCGTATTTGAGTTCGCTCGAATACCAGTACGAGGACAGTGTGATTCTAATTATTTTTCTCTCCTAAAAATATTTCTAAATACAAAATATGAGTGGAGATAATATGACTTCTCCAAAATAACAGAAATATTGGAGGAAAAATGTTAAAATCACTTTTGGTATTTTTCTCGATTTATTTGCGAATTTATTTGCATAGGAAAAATGCGCATTTTTCAAAATTGCATTTAGGTCTGGGAAAAATGTTCACTTTGTCCTAAATATTATTAAAGGATAGTGAAAATTTATTTCGGGATTTTTGGAGTCCGTTTAGTATTTCTTTCGTTAGGTTTTCCGCGCCAGGACACTATTTAAAAAAAAGGGGGAACCGACTTTGACTCGTATAGGATTGGGACTCTGGGCTTTATAAGCCAGCCACCCCGGCCCGTTTAGCCCCAGCCCGCCAGCCCCGCGAAACCCTAGCGCCCGCCGCCACTTCGCCCCACCGCCGCCGCCGCCTAGCGCCGCTGCCGCCGCCGCCCGTTGCTGCCGCCGCCGCCCCGCCGCCGCGTGCCGCCGCCCGCCGCACCACCTCGCCGCCCTGCCGCCCGACGCCAGACCGCCGGACCGCCGCCACCGTCTCGCCGGAATCGTCGTTGAGGTAGTTATATTTTTTTATTAGAACCGATCGGTTTAGTAAAACCGTAGATCTGTTTTTTAAGATTAGATCGGTTCGGTTTTCCGTCAGTTAATTAGCGGACGCTCGTTCATACGTTCGTTTTAACGAACGGTTTTCGTCCGTTAGCCGCAGATAGTGAACGTTCGTTCGTTAGCCTGTTCGTCCGTTTTCTTTTTGGGGTATTTATCCGCGATTTTTCCGATCGTGATTTCTGCCCTGATTTTGTTTTTCGTTTTTCTTTTCGCTCGAGAGTCGGAATCAGGTGATTCAAAATCCCAGGTCTTCGTCTCGATGCCCTCTTAACGTTTAATCAACTTTAACAAAGTTTTGGCTACTGTAAAATTTGACTTTAGGCCAAATTGTAACCGGAGCTTGTTTCTTTCACGGTTTGAGTTTCATTGCTTCTTTCGAGTTGATTCCTTTTGCAAACCGGAGTTCTTAAGTTGAACTTTCTGGTTAGATATATTATTTGAGTTTTACCCGTGAATTAGTTAAGTACTTATTGTGTGCTTGTTTGGTTGCGATAGAGTACCCGGAGTGCACCGCTTGCTACTTTGAGTCTCTAGGTTTTGCGGATCATCAGCAAGGCAAGTAACACTTTGATCATACTTTCCAATTACCCAGTTTTCATTGCATTAGTCCAAACCCTCACACTTTGCATGAGTAGGATAAATTAACTTGTGGGATTGGGAAGTAGATTGAGGTAGTACCTATTACCTCCATTACATTCAAACCTTTGGGAGTTACTTCTACGTTTGCTGTTAGGACATGCTATGCTCGTAGACGTGGATTGGGTGAGTGAAATCCATGACAGATGTGAGTTTGTTAATTAATGGTTCAACTTAAGGTGGCAACATTAATACACATCTGGGTGAACTGAGGCACCTGGGTATTCCAGCGATTGCCTGTTTTTTTATGGACCGCCACCCAGGCTCAAAGGGATCATGAGATTATTCATACTAGAAACTTCCGTGTGCAGCCACAATGCTATTATGGGCTCTAGCATAGTATGAGTAAGTCGTGCGAACATCTACAATGGTGAACTAGCAGATGTAGGGGATGTAGGTTGGTACGGTTCACCCGGTCGTAGGTGCTAGTGCTTCTGAAAGACTGTGTCCCGGTCATCCGTTTCTCAAACATCATGCAGTGCGAGAAATCAAACGGAGGAGATTGGGTCTTGTGGGGAAAAGTGCCCAAACCTCTGCAGAGTGTACAAACTGATCATGATTAGCCGTGTCCCCGGTTACGGACGTCTTGAGTATCTAGTACTTGGATTATCATGTGAATCTCATCATGTTACTTTTAACTTAATATTGTTGGGTTTAATGATTATTTTAATTGGGGTTGAGAGGATGTCTATGTTCTCAACGATGTTTCAACTACCATGATTGTTAAATAAAATCTATTCCTTTGAAGTAGGAAAAAATTGGCTTTACGCAAAAACTGTAACCATAGAGCTTTCCACCAGCCAATATTGCATATAGTATAGCTTTGCTTTCAATTGCTCTCTTGTGTTACCTTGCCAGCATATTCCATGTGCTGACCCGTTTTCGGGCTGCAACTTTTCATGTTGCAGACTTTTCAGACGACGAGTAAGGTGCCTTTTGGGTCGTGGTTCTATACTCAGTGATGCCGTTGGAGTTGATGGACTCACTTATCTTCCAAGCCTTCCGCTGTTATCGTATTAGATGGCCTTCAGCCATATTTATTGTAATAAATTCATCGTTGGACTATCGATGTAACAAGTGTGTGATTTGTACTCTATTATAAATCTTTCAAGTACTGTGCATGTCAGCATTACTGATCCAGGGATGACACTGATGCACAGAGATCAGACTGTTTGAGGTCTGGTCGGTACACCTAGTTCATCTCTTGTACCCAATCTTTGTACCCAAACCTCAGATTGGTACCTGTGGGTTGCTAGTAGTGTTGATTACACCTTGTAGTTGATGCTAGTTGGTTTATTTGGTGGAAGATCATATGTTCAGATCCATTATGCATATTAATACCCCTTTGATCATGAAAAATATTATGTCTTGTGAGTAGTTACTTTGGTTCACGAGGACATGGGAGAAGTCTTGCTATAAGTAGTCATGTGAATTGTGAGATGTATGTTGTCTCTCCTCTAGTGGTGTCATGTGAACGTCGACTACATGACACTTCACCATTATTTGGGCCTAGATGAAGGCATTGGGAAGTAATAAGTAGATGATGGGTTGCTAGAGTGCCAAAAGCTTAAACCCTAGTTTATGCGTTGCTTCGTAAGGGGCTGATTTGGATCCACTTGTTTCATGCTATGGTCTGGATTACCTTAATACTTCTTTTGTAGTTGCGGATGCTTGCATTAGAGGTTAATCATAAGTGGGAGGCTTGTCTAAGTAAGGACAACACCCAAACACTTGTCCACCCACATATCAAATTATCACAGTACCAAACGCGAATCAGATGATCGTGATGAAAACTAGCTTGACGATAATTCCCATGTGTCCTCGGGAGCGCTTTCCTGCATATATGAGTTTGTCCAGGCTTGTCCTTTGCTACAAAAAGGTTTGGGCCATCTTGCTGCACCTTATTTACTTTTACCTTTTGTCACTTGCTACCAATTATCTTATCACAAAACTATATGTTTCCTATAATTTCAGTGCTTACAGACAATACCTTACTGAAAACTGCCTATCATTTCCTTCTGCTCGTCGTTGGGTTCGACGCTCTTACTTATCGGAAGGACTACGATAGATCCCCTACACTTGTGGGTCATCAAGACTCTTTTCTGGCGCCGTTGCCGGGTAGTGAAGCGCCTTTGGTAAGGAAAAATTTATATAGTGTGTTGAAATTTGTTGTCACCTGTTACTATGGATCATAATCCTTTGAGGGGCTTCTTCGGGGTATCTTCACCCAGACTAGAAGAGCAAATAGTTGCTCCTCAACCTACTGCACCTACTGAAAATGTTTGCTTTGAAATTCCTTCGGGTATGATAGAGAAACTGCTTGATAATTCTTTTACAGGAGACGGAACACTACATCCCGATTTACACCTAATCTATGTGGATGAAGTTTGTGGATTATTTAAGCTTGCAGGTATGCCCGAGGATGTTATCAAGAAGAAGGTGTTCCCTTTGTCTTTGAAGGGAGATGCATTGACATGGTTTAGGCTATGTGATGATATTGGATCATGGAACTATAATCGTCTGAAGTTGGAATTTCATCAGAAGTTCTACCCTATGCACCAGGTTCATCGTGATTGTAATTATATCTATAATTTTTGGCCTCGCAAAGGAGAAAGCATCGCTCAAGCTTGGGGGATGCTTAAATCAATGTTATATTCATGCCCCAATCATGAGCTCTCAAGAGAAATGGTCATTCAAAATTTTTATGCTCGGCTTTCTCTCAATAATCGCTCCATGCTCGATACTTCTAGTTCTGGCTCTTTTATGATGAAGACTATTGAATTCAAATGGGATTTATTGGAAAGAATTAAACACAACTCTAAATATTGGGATCTCGATGAAGGTAAGGAGTCAGGTATGACCCCTAAGTTTGATTGTGTTAAAGCTTTTATGGATACCGATGTTTTCCATGAGTTTAACACTAAATATGGACTTGACTCTGAGATAGTAGCTTCTTTCTGTGAATCATTTGCTACTCATGTTGATCTTCCCAAGGAGAAGTGGTTTAAATACCATCCTCCCATTGAAGTAAAAGTAGTTGAACCTGTTAAAGTTGAAGAAAAGACTATCACTTATAATGTTGATCCTATTGTTCCTACTACTTATATTGAGAAACCACCTTTCGCTGTTAGGATAAAGGATCATGCTAAAGCTTCAACTGTAGTTCGTAAGAGTAATACTAGAACACCTACACCCTCTGAGCAAATTAAAGTTGAACCTAGTGTTGCTATGGTTAAAGATCTCTTGGTAGAAGATTTAGATGGACATGTTATTTACCTCCAAGAGGAATCTGCTAGAATAGCCAAACCCGATGCTAGGAATAAACATAGACCTATTGTAGGCTTGCCTGTTATCTCTGTTAAAATAGGAGATCATTGCTATCATGGTTTATGTGATGTGGGTGCTAGTGCGAGTATTATCCCTCATACCTTATATCAAGAAATTATGCATGACATTGCACCTGTTGAGTTAGACGGGATTGATGTTACTATTAAACTCGCTAATAGAGAGACTATATCACCCGTTGGGATTGTTAGAGATGTTGAAGTTTTGTGTGGGAAAGTTAAATACCCTGGTGATTTCCTTATTCTTAGTTCCCCACAAGATGACTTTTGTCCCATTATATTTGGTAGACCCTTCTTGAATCCTGTGAATGCTAAGATAGACTGCGTGAAAGATATTGTTACTGTTGGTTTAGGGGATATGTCTCATGATTTTAACTTTGCTAAATTCTGTAGACAACCCCTCGATAAAGAATTACCTAGTAAGGATGAAATTATTGGCCTTGCTTCTATTGCTGTTCCTCCTAATGATCCTTCAGAACAATATTTGCTAGATCATGAAAATGATATGCATATGAATGAGATAAGGAAAATAGATGAAATATTCTTTAATCAGGGACCCGTATTGAGAAACAACTTGCCTGTTGAAATCCTAGGGGATCGTCCTCCACCTAAGGGTGGTCCCGTGTTTGAACTTAAACCTTTATCTGATAATCTTAAGTATGTTTATCTTAATGAAAAGAAGATATATCCTGTTATTATTAGTGCTAACCTTTCAGAGCAGGAAGAAGAAAAATTATTGAAAACTCTGAAGAAGCACCGTGCTGCTATTGGATATACTCTGGATGATCTTAAGGGCATTAGTCCCACTTTATGCCAACACAAGATAAAATTGGAAGAAAACGCTAAACCGGTTATTGATCATCAACGACGGTTAAATCCTAAGATGAAAGAAGTGGTAAGGAAAGAAATACTAAAGCTTCTAGAAGCAGGTATTATCTATCCAGTTGCTGATAGACAGTGGCTAAATCATGTTCATTGTGTACCTAAGAAGGGAGGTATGACTATTGTTCCTAATGATAAAGATGAATTGATCCCGCAAATAATAGTTACAGGTTATAGGATG
This sequence comes from Secale cereale, assembly GCA_902687465.1. Lineage (NCBI taxonomy): Eukaryota > Viridiplantae > Streptophyta > Magnoliopsida > Poales > Poaceae > Secale > Secale cereale. Next base: position 112,750,334 of record LR738713.1, on the reverse strand, counting down.
GTAATTGATTTCCGCAAATTAAATAAAGCTACTAAGAAAGATCATTACCCTTTGCCTTTTATTGATCAAATGCTAGAAATGTTATCCAAACATACTCACTTTTGCTTTCTAGATGGTTATTCTGGTTTCTCTCGAATACCTGTGTCGAAAGGAGATCAAGAACATACCACTTTTACCTGTCCTTTCGGTACCTTTGCTTATAGACGTATGCCTTTTGGTTTATGTAATGCACCTGCTACCTTTCAAAGATGCATGATGGCTATATTCTCTGATTTTTGTGAAAATATTGTTGAGGTTTTCATAGATGATTTTTCCGTTTACGGAACTTCTTTTGATGATTGCTTAAGCAACCTTGATCGAGTTTTGCAGAGATGTGAAGACACTAATATTGTCTTGAATTGGCAGAAGTGCCACTTTATGGTTAATGAAGGCATTGTCCTGGGACATAAAATTTCTGAAAGAGGTATTGAAGTTGACAAGGCTAAAGTTGATGCTATTGAAAAGATGCCGTGCCCTAATGACATAAAAGGTATACGAAGTTTCCTTGGTCATGCCGGGTTTTATAGGAGGTTCATTCAGGACTTCTCCAAAATCTCCAGGCCTCTGACTAATCTCTTACAAAAAGATAGTCCTTTTGTCTTTGATGATGATTGTCCAGAAGCATTTGAAATACTTAAGAAAGCTTTGATCTCTGCACCTATTGTCCAGCCTCCTGACTGGAATTTACCTTTTGAGATTATGTGCGATGCGAGTGACTATGCTATAGGTGCTGTTTCAGGGCAAAGAGTTGATAAGAAATTGAATGTTATCCAATATGCTAGTAAAACTCTAGACAGTGCCCAAAGAAACTATGCTACTACTGACAAAGAATTTGTAGCAGTTGTATTTGCTTGTGATAAGTTTAGACCTTATATTGTTGATTCTAAAGTAACTATTCACACTGATCATGTTGCTATCAAATACCATATGGAAAAGAAAGATGCTAAACCTAGACTTATTAGATGGGTTCTCTTGCTGCAAGAGTTTGACCTGCATATTATTGATAGAAAGGGAGCTGAGAACCCCATTGCAGATAACTTGTCTAGGTTAGAGAATATACTTGATGACCCACAACCTATTGATGATAGCTTTCCTGATGAACAATTAGCTGTCATAAATACTTCTCGCACTGCTCCATGGTATGCTAATTATGCTAATTACATTGTTGCTAAGTTTATACCTCCTAGCTTCACATACCATCAAAATAAAAAGTTCTTCTATGATTTGAGACGTTACTTCTGGGATGACCCACATCTTTATAAAGAAGTAGTAGATGGTATTATTAGACGTTGTGTACCTGAGCATGAACAGGAACATATCCTACGCAAGTTCCACTCCGAGGCTTATGGAGGACACCATGCTGGAGATAGAACTGCACATAAAGTATTGCAATCTGGTTTTTATCGGCCTACTCTCTTCAAGGATGCCCGTACGTTTGTCTTATCTTGTGATGAATGTCAAAGAAATGGTAATATTAGCAGACGTCAAGAAATGCCTATGAATTATTCACTTGTTATTGAACCATTTGATGTTTGGGGCTTTGATTATATGGGACCGTTTCCTTCCTCTAATGGGTACACACATATTTTAGTTGCTGTTGATTACGTTACTAAGTGGGTAGAAGCTATTCCAACTAGTAGTACTGATCATAACACCTCTATAAAGATGCTTAAAGAAGTTATTTTTCCGAGGTTTGGAGTCCCTAGATACCTAATGACTGATGGTGGTTCACATTTTATTCATGGTGCCTTCCGTAAAATGCTTGCTAAGTATGATGTGAATCATAGAATTGCATCCCCTTATCATCCATAGACTAGTGGTCAAGTAGAACTAAGTAATAGAGAGTTGAAATTAATTTTGCAAAAGGCAGTTAATAGGTCTAGAAAGAATTGGTCCAAGAAACTTGATGATGCATTATGGGCCTATAGAACTGCATACAAAAATCCTATGGGTATGTCTCCATATAAGATGGTTTACGGAAAGGCTTGTCACTTACCTCTTGAGCTAGAACATAAGGCATATTGGGCTATTAAAGAGCTCAACTATGATTTCAAACTTGCCGATGAGAAGATGTTATTTGACATTAGCTCTCTTGATGAATGGAGGACACATGCCTATGAGAATGCCAAGCTGTTTAAAGAAAAATTTAAAAGATGGCATGAAAAAGGATACAAAAGCGTGAGTTTAATGTAGGTGATAATGTATTGCTATACAACTCTCGTTTAACATTTTTTTGCAGGAAAACTTCTCTAAGTGGGAAGGACCTTACGTTATCGAGGAGGTCTATCGTTCCATTGCCATAAAAATCAACAACTTCAAGGGCACAAATCCGAAGGTGGTGAATGGTCAAAGAACTAAACATTATATTTCAGGTAATCCTATAAATGTTGAAACCAATGTTATTGAAACCGTAACCCCGGAGGAATACATAAGGGACACTTTCAAGAATGATCCAGACTCTGAAAATGAAGAGGTACGTGGTACGGTAAGTAAACCGACTCCAAAATAGTTCTATAGACAATTTTTCATCATTTTGGAATATTTAGAAAAATAGAAAACTAAGTGGCAGTCTGGAAGAGACACGAGGCGTCCACGAGGGTGGAGGGCGCGCCCCCTTCCCCTCGGTGCGCCCCCTGCCTCGGTAGCACCCCGTGTGCCTGCCGGACTCCGATTTCTTGTATGTTACTCCTTTTGGTCGGTAAAAAATCATAATATATACTCCCGAAGGTTTTGACCTCTGTATGACGCAAAAAACCTCTGTTCTTGTTTCAAACTATTTTCTGCCAGGGTTGACGAAGCCAGGCACCATGTCGTCTCCTTCCTCCAACAATGAAGGCAATGATGCTTGGCTAATGGAGATAGATCTGAAGAGGGAAGGACCCGAGGAGACCAAGAAGGAGAAGAGGATCAAGAAGGAGGTGGAAGATCAGGCTCCGGCAAGGGGAGAAGAAGACATCCATCAACCTCTTCCCAACCTATTTACTTCAACTGAGATTGAAGCTTTCAAGATGATTGAGTTAGCTCAAATTCAAAACAAGTATCTCACAAGTGAAAATATTTTGTTGAAGGAGTATATAGCTGCACTCAAAGGTATTATCCGCAAGCTGGAGGATCTCCTACGCTCGATATATGATGATCCGGCATCACTACTTTGAACTCCATCATCATCATCGCCGAAGAAGGAGACATAATCATATGGGTATGGGCACTCCCCTTGGAAACTGCCAAGCTTGGGGAGTGACCCCGGTATCGTATCACCATCACTCCTATCTTTACCGTTTTCCTTAGTTCGATCCTTTTGGTAGTATCTTGATCTAGTAGAATAAAGTTAGCATGATCTAGTTGTGAGCTTTTGCTTTATGATCTTTACCCTTTGTAATCGAGTCCGTGAGCCATATAATAAAGATTAGTGATGAGTCAAGGGCTTGATTTCCTCACTTTGGTCATGATAGAGTAAAAGAAAACATAAAACGTATCAAAGAGATCATATTGATCTTATGGGAAGTAATGATATAAAGAGTATGATAAATAAAAGTTGTTAGGAGTTGACAAACATAGTTTTGGTCATCGTTGCAATTAATAGGAAGTAATAAAGAGAGAGAGGCTTCACATACAAATAGACTATCTTGGACATCTTTTATGATTGTGAGCACTCATTAAAATATGACATGCTAAAGAGTTGATGTTGGACAAGGAAGACAACATAATGGGTTATGTTTTCTTATATCTGAAATAAAGTATATTGTCATGGATCATCCAACATGTTGAGCTTGCCTTTCCTCCTCATGCTAGCCAAAACTCCTTGCACCAAGTAGAGAAACTACTTGTGCTTCCATACATCCTTAAACCTAGTTTTGCCATGAGAGTCCACCATACCTACCTATGGATTGAGTAAGATCCTTCCAAGTAAGTTGTGATGTTGCAAACTCGCTAAAATATGTATGATTTATTAGTGTGGAGGAAATAAGCTTTATATGATCTTGTGATATGGAAGTAATAAAAGAGACGGACTGCATAATAAAGGTCCTTATCACAAGTGGCAATATAAAGTGACGTTCTTCTCTGCTAAGATTTTGTGCATCCAAACATAAAAACACATGACAACCTCTGCTTCCCTCTGCGAAGGGCCTATCTATTATACTTTCCTTATAAGAGTCAAGGTGAAATTCACCTTTCCTTTTTACATTTCATCCTTTGGCAAGCACATTGTGCTGGAAAGATCCTGACATATATACCCACTTGGTTGTAAGTTTTCATGGTCTATTACTGTTGACATTACCCTTGAGGTAAAAGGTTGGGAGGCAACACCATAAGCCCCTATCTTTCTCTGTGTCCGATTAAAACTCCATAACCATAAGTATTGCGTGAGTGTGAGAAATTGTGAAAGACTATATGATAGTTGAGTATGTAGGCTTGCTGAAAAGCTCTTATATTGACTCTTCCTGATGTTACGATAAATTGCAATTGCTTCAATGACCGAGATCATAGTTTGTTGGTTTTCAATGAAGTTTATGGTTCATGCTCGATATTGTGAATGAATTGTTACTTTAGTATAAGAATCATATGACAATATATATATATATATATATATATATATATATATATATATATATATATATATATATATATATATATATATATATTATGTTGCTGTTATGAGAATGATCATGATGCCCTCATGTCCGTATTTTATTTTTATCGACACCTCTACCTCTAAACATGTGGACATATTTTTTGATATCGGCTTTCGCTTGAGGACAAGCGAGGTCTAAGCTTGGGGGAGTTGATACGTCCATTTTGCATCATGCTTTTATGTTGATATTTATTGCACTATGGGCTGTTATTACACGTTATGTCACAATAATTATACCTTTTCTCTCTTATTTTACAAGGATTACATGAAGAGGGAGAATGCCGACAGCTGGAATTCTGGGCTCGAAAAGAAGCAAACTCTGGAAACCTATTCTGCACAGCTCAAAAAGCTCCGAAACTCCACAGGACACCGTTTCAAAAAATATAAAAAATATCTAGCAAAAGAAGATCACCAGGGGGGCCACCACCTGTCCACGAGGGTGGGGGCGCGCCCCCCTCTCTCGGCGTGCCCTTGCCTCGTGGGCCCCCCGATGCCCATCTTCTCCTATATGAGGTGTTTTGACCTGGAAAAAATCAGAAGGAGGCTTTCGGGACCAGACACCGCCGTCTCGAGGCGGAACCTTGGCGGAAACTAATCTAGGGCTCCGACAGAGCTGTTCTACCGGGGATACTTCCCTCCGGGAGGGGAAATCGTCACCGCCGTCATCAGCAGCAACTCTCCCATCTTGGGGAGGGTTATCTTCATCAACATCTTCACCAGCACCATCTCCTCTCAAACCCTAGTTCATGTCTTGTATCCAATCTTTGTACCCAAACCTCAGATTGGTACCCGTGGGTTGCTAGTAGTGTTGATTACTCCTTGTAGTTCATGCTAGTTGGTTTATTTGGTGGAAGATCATATGTTCAGATCCATTATGCATATTAATACCCCTATGATAATGAACAATATTATGTCTTGTGAGTAGTTACTTTGGTTCCCGAGGACATGTAGAAGTCTTGCTATAAGTAGTCATGTGAATTTGGTATTCGTTCGATATTTTGATGAGATGTATGTTGTCTCTCCTCTAGTGGTGTCATGTGAACGTCGACTACATGACACTTCACCATTATTTGGGCCTAGAGGAAGGCATTGGGAAGTAATAAGTAGATGACAGGTTGCTAGAGTGACAGAAGCTTATACCCTAGTTTATGCGTTGCTTCGTAAGGGGCTGATTTGGATCCACTTCTTTCATGCTATGGTCAGGATTACCTTAATACTTCTTTTGTAGTTGCGGATGCTTGCATTAGAGGTTAATCATAAGTGGGAGGCTTGTCCAAGTAAGGACAGCACCCAAGCACCGGTCCACCCACATGCCAAATTATCAAAGTACCGAACGCGGATCAGATGATCGTGATGAAAACTAGCTTGACGATAATTCCCGTGTGTCCTCGCGAGCGCTTTCCTTCATAGAAGAGTTTGTCCAGGCTTGTCCTTTTCTACAAAAAGGATTGGGCCATCTTGCTGCACCTTATTTACTTTTACCTTTTGTCACTTGCTACCAATTATTTTATCACAAAACTATCTGTTACCTATAATTTCAGTGCTTGCAGACAATACCTTACTGAAAACTGCCTATCATTTCCTTCTGCTCCTCGTTGGGTTCGACACTCTTACTTATCGAAAGGACTATGATAGATCCCCTACACTTGTGGGTCATCACCAGACTTCTTCATTTGCTACTTCTGAAGCAGCTATGTACTCTGCTTCACACGTACATCCCGCGACAACGCTCTGCTTGGAACTGCACCAACTGACAGCTCCACCATTCAATAAAAATACGTATCCGGTTTGTGACTTAGAGTCATCCGGATCAGTGTCAAAGCTAGCATCAATGTAACCATTTACGATGAGCTCTTTGTCACCTCCATAAACGAGAAACATATCCTTGGTCCTTTTCAGGTACTTCAGGATGTTCTTGATCGCTGTCCAATGATCCACTCCTGGATTACTTTGGTACCTCCATGCCAGACTTATGGCAAGGCACACATCAGGTCCGGTACACAACATAACATACATGATAAATCCTATGGCTGAGGCATAGGGAATGACTTTCATTTTCTCTCTATACTCTGCAGTGGTTGGGCATTGAGTCTTACTCAACTTCACAATTCGTAACACAGGCAAGAACCCTTTCTTTGACTGATCCATTTTGAACTTCTTCAAAACTTTATCAAGGTATGTGCTTTGTGAAAGTCCTATCAAGCATCTTGATCCATCTCTATAGATCTTTATGCCCAATATATAAGCAGCTTCACCGAGGTTTTTCATTGAAAAATTCTTATTCGAGTATCCTTTTATGCTATCTAGAAATTCTACATCATCTCCGATCAACAATATGTCACCCGCATATAATATCAGAAATGCTATAGAGCTGATACGTCTCCAACGTATCTATAATTTATGAAGTATTCATGCCATGTTTATAACAATTTTATATGGTTTTGGTATGATTTGCATGAAATTAACCCGGACTACGCCGTTTTCAACAGAACTACCATGGTGTTGTTTTTTGTGCAGTAATTAAAGTTCTCCAAATGAGCTGAAACTTTTTGATGGTTTTTTTGGAATAGAAGAGACCCCCGAAGATTCGTGGGAGGCCAGAAGGGAAACAAGGAGGGCACAACCCACCAGGGCGCGCCTGGTGGGCCACTGGTGCCCCGGTGGGTTGAGCTTACCTCGAGGCCCATCCGGGCGTGAGACCGATGCCAAAAATTCCTATAAATAGAGAAACCATCAGAAATAAACCTAGATCAGAAGTTCCGCCGCCGCAAGGCTCTGTAGTCCACGAGATCCAATCTAGAGCCCTTTCCGGCACTCCGCCGGAGGGGAAAATCATCATCGGTGGCCATCTTCATCATCCCGACGGCCACCATGATGATGAGGGAGTAGTCCACCCTCGGGGCTGAGGGTTTGTACCAGTAGCTATGTGTTTAATCTCTCTCTTTCGCGCGATTTCAAGATGTCACAATCTGGATATATCATGGGCTTTATTAACATAGATGGATCATATGATGTTTCTCCCCTCTCTACTCTTGTTGTGATGAATTAAATCTTTACCCTTTGAAGTTTTGTCATGTCGGATTGAATGTTCAGATTAGAGAACACATGATGTATGTCTTGCTGTATGAATACTTGAGGTGACAATGGGGTATCATATTGATTCACTTGATGTATGTTATGACACTCAACTTGCGGATTCCCGCGCTGACATTGGGGTAATCTATGCATAGGGGTTGATGCATGTTTTTATTATCTTTTATCTGATATAAACTTTGGGGTCTCCTTGTAGTTCTTTGTGTGGATTGAATATTATGATCATGAAGTTGTTTGATGCATACCGTAGAATCAACTCATGGATATTTGTGGTGACATTGGAATATCTAGGTGGCATCAGAGTTGGTTGATGTGTGTCATATGGTGTTATTTTAGTACGAACTCTCGGTTAGATTGATTGGAAAGAATAGCTTTGTGTTATTTTAGTACGAACTCTAGGATATATTGATCGGAAAGAATAGCTTTGAGGTGGTTTCGTACCCTGCAAACAATTTCTATCTTTTGTTCTCCGCTAATAGGAACTCGGGAGTGATTCTTTATTGCACTTTGAGGGATAATAATATGATCCAACTATGTTAGCATTGTTGAGAGATTGCACTAGCGAAAGTATGGACCCTAGGCCTCATTTTCAAGCATTGCTATACCGTTTGTGCTCACTTTTGTTACTTGCTACCTTGCTGTTTTTTTATTGTTACTATTACAAAAATCAATATCTACTATCCATATTACACTTTTATCACCATCTCTTCGCCGAACTAGTGCACCTATACAATTTTCCATTGTATTGGGTGTGTCGGGGACATAAGTGTCACACCCAAGATGCGATTCTATCCCGATCACGTGATGAACTCGTGATTGGGGCACAACCGCATTTCGGACGCTTAGCAAGATGGATATCATGACATCGTATGTCAGGCCCAAGATGCGATTCTATCCCAATCACGTGACACATACGTGATTGGGGCACAACCGCATTTCGGGCGCTTAGCCAGATGTATATCATTACATCGTACCATTACATACATACATGGGGGATACAACAATTCATACAAGTCACATGAATACAACAATATCAATACAAAACATTCGACTACGGATGCAAACATGAAAAACACAACGACATCCATCTGCTATCCCAGGCTGCCGACCCGGAACCTAACCCAAGACTGACGAAGCAGAAGAAGAAAGAACTCCAACAGAAAGAACATCGCTCTCGCGTCAAGTCATCGGAAACCTGCACCTGCAATTGTTGTTGTAGTATCTGTGAGCCACGAGGACTCAGCAATCCCATAACCATGGGTAACAAGACTAGCAAAGCTTAAAGGGGATGGGAAAAGGATAGTGGTGAGGTTGCAGAAGCAGCTAAGCATAAGTATCGTGGCTAACTTACGAGTACCAGAATAAGATGAGCATCTACGCAAACGGTCGCAAACTAGTAATGATCGCTAAAGATCCTGAACTACCTACGAGTCAAACATAACCCCACCGTGTTCTATTCTCAAAGTGAAAAGAGATGGTCACGGTTACTCACACAGTTGTGTGTTTTATCTCGGATCCTCTGTCAAGTTTTCTACAACCGGACATTAACAAATTCCAATCTGCCACATAACCGCAGGCACGGCTTTCGAAAGATCATAACCCTGCAGGGGTGTCCCAACTTAGCCCATCACAAGCTCTCACGATCAGCAGAGATAATAATAATATTACCCCTTATCTTAGGGAAGGAACGATCAGACTCGGAATTCCTGGTGCACAAGACATTTCGACAATGGTAAAACAAATCCAGCAAGATCTCCCAGTGTGTCCATACCCTGGTAGTAGCCACGCGTATCTCGTCTCAGGCCACGACCGGATAGGTGAGCCTACGGGAGCCAATCCTCGAGTTTCCCCGTGGTGGCCCTGCAGTCTCCCCGTTTGGGACCAACACCATCAACACTGCCCCCCCTGCCAAGGTTGTCAGAATCGTGATCCTGAATCGGATCAGAGCTTTGATGGTAGAATCACAAATCATAGAATCTTCACTACTGGGATCGTAGAAACGTAGATTCTATAAACCAAAATCGTAGAATCAAGGGGTTAATTCGAATCGTAAAGTCGTAGAATCATACAATAGAATCGCGATTCTGACAACCTTGCCCCCTGCTATGTAGAAGAGTCCTCGGGTAGTGCTAACTCCCTATGCAATTAATTAATTAAAGTTTTTATTATGTTGCAAATTAAAACCAATGTCGGGCCTTGCTGGAGGAGTTTTATTCAAAGACGAACTGTCAAGGGGTCCCCATATACCCAACCGTGTTAGGAACGCAAAAATCAAGGAACATAACGCCGGTTTATCGGCTCCTAAGGTGGCATGAGTGGAACAAAACACCGAGCAAAAGGCCAAGCCTTCCACCCATTGCCAAGTATATATGTGTGTTAGGATATATAAGATATATTGTGATATTCCAACAACAAAGATCCAACATGGAGCAATCTTCATCTTCACCTGCAACTAACAATGCTATAAGAGGGGCTGAGCAAGCGGGTAACATAGCCAAACAACGGTTTGCTGGGAAGGTGTCAAAGGTTAGAGGTTGCATGGCAACAAGGAGAGGGGCTGACAAAAAGATAGGTAGCGCGACATATAACGATAGCATGGAGACAGCTAGCATGACAATGATAGTAAAGGTATCCAAGGTGATGGTCATCTTGCCTGAGATCCCCCAAGGAAGAAGACCGAGTCCATGAAGTAGACGAAGAAGAAGCCACGAAGACAAGCCACGTGTAGTCGAACGAATCCTCACGAACGAAATGAAAAAATGAACTAGCGAGAAGAAGCACACACAAGGTAATCACACCACTCAAGAACATGACAAGATGCTCAACCAAGTATGATGCAAGACAAGTCTATATGATGAAATACATGGCAAGGGATGAATCACACAAGAACAACACAAACCAACAAGTTTAAATGAGGCCGGAATCAACATATAACAATACCGGTAAGTCCTCATAGGAATATTTCTAAATTGGTCCAGATCTGAACAAACCTTAAGTTAAAGTTGTTAAACAACAAGTTAACATGCACCATGATGATCTACTCGAAATTCTAGTCAAGTTTCATATAAAGTTTGTTTAATTCGGAGCTACGGCCTAGAAGATATGAGCAAGACAAGACATGCATGTCAATGGTGCAAGATGCACCCAAACATCAAGCAAACACACTCCAAATAGGTAAACAACATGACATTAAGCTTCTACAAGCAAAATCATACAAGTTTCATATAAAGCACACTCAAAACGGAGCAACGGTTCAACACATACACATGAAACAAGATATAACCTCAAGCTGTCCAAAATCAGCAACATAGCAACTTTGGAGCAAGGTATATATATGCTACAGCACCCAAACATGATAACAAGAGGCATGGATGTGAAATAGACATGATACTTCACAAGCATGAACTTAGAGCACACCCAAAAACTTGCTGGAACACAATTAAACAAGCATGGCAAGTTGCAATAAATTTATCCAGACTTAGTCAAAATCTGGGAAGGCAAAAACATCATCACGATGCTACCTTCGGAGGCACAAAACAACAAGCATATCAACTCTATTAAGTATATAAAGATCATGGACATGAAATAGACATCACATACATCAAACAACTCCATTGGAGCAACTCCATAAGAGGCATGGATCAATAACAACAAGCTTCACCAAATTGATCATGCTGATAACAGTCTGACGGGTACATTTATAGCAACTTGAGAGCAGGATATAAATAAGCTATAGCAGGCCATATATGCAAACAAGGGCATGGATGGATAGAGCATAACATGGACAACAAGACATGATCATTTGACATACTAAAACATGCAAGGATCTGAGTGAGGCATCAAGCAAACATAGCATCAGGTTTAACAGATTCCAGACTTTGCAGTTTTTTAACAAGTCCTAGAAAACAACATCAGCGAGAAGGGTACTATACAAGCTTGTTGCAAACACCTCAACGCATATCATGAAAAGTGGATTGCACCACAACAAAGATGGCATCATTGTGCTTCTAAAACATATTGACATGTGGCATGAAAGACAAACACATCAATAACTATGAACAAGTCAAATCAGCATCTCATAACAAGTTTCAGCACTGAACAGCCACATGCACTTTTGCAACAGAGATTAACAAGGCAATATGGCACCTAACATGAGTGCTACAGCAACCAACATGTAGAGCACTTCACAATTAACATTTTGACATATCAGATGCTTCATTTGGATAAACATGCAAAAAGATATCATCACCACAAGCATGCAACAAAATTACAGTTATCTGCAGTTTTAAACTTATAGCACTCTTGCAATGATGATTAGGGCATCAAGATGAACTCAAACAAGCATGCCACAATGGAACAAAATGAAGAGCATATCACCACGAACATTTGGACATATCATATGCATCATTTGGATAATCACACAAAAAGATACAGCCACACAAAGTATGCAATAAATTTACAAAACTCAGGGACTTATCAAGAATTCAACCTCTCGGGGTGGGCGTGTCCATGCCTGGCCGGACACGTCCGACGGCTGGGCACTCGGGCCCACATGTCAGTGTCACGACAGAGGAGGTAGGCGGACAGCCAGACATGTCCGGCGACGGCGGCCCGGACCAGATCTGGCCCGATCCGGCCGGCGGCGAGCGGCTACGGAGGCCAAGGGGCGCGGGGTCGTCGGAGAGGGCCGGGGCGGGGCGGATCTGGTCGCCCCCGACCCAATCCGGCCGGCGGTTGAGGCGGCGCGGTGGAGCTCGTGCTCCGGCGGGGAAATGGAGGCGGCAGCGGCGACTGGTGCTACGTGAGGTCGCCGGAGGCGGGCACTTCGACGGTGAGGCGGCGGAGCAAGGGTGCTCGGGGGCAGAGGGAAGTGGGGCGCTGAGGCGTGGGGCGACGTGCCTGCCGGCGCGCGGCGGCGACGAAGGGAGCTCAGGCGGTGGTGCGCAGGACCAACGAGGTGGCGGGGAGGAGCTCCGGAGAGCTCTAGGCCCGAGCCAGAGGAGGCGAGAACGCAGGGGCGGCGGCGCGCACGTGTGCCTGTCCGGGCCCGGTGCGGGCTTGCTTCAGGCCCCGGCAGGCCACGGTGGTGCTGGAGGTGGGGAGGCCGGGAAGTTGAGGTGGCGCGGGTGAGGTGGCTGGGGCGACATGGCGCACGCCCATTGGCCGCTTGCGGCTGATGTGGCTGCGCCAGCTAGTGGCGGCGCGCCAAGTGGCAAGGAGGGAGCTGGGCTGCGCGGAAAACGAGGCAGAGGCTGTTGGAGGTTAGGGAGAGGTAGGTTTAGGCTAGGGTTAGCTGAAATTTAGGGAGATGAGGGGGTTATATAGCTAGAGGGAGGTAGGAGGGGGCTATTGGATAACCATTTTCGGCCGTGCGATCGTTATCCGACGGCGAAGAACATAGGTGGGAGCCAGCTGGGCTTGGTGGGCTGGTTTAGAGTGGAAGTGGGCTGTGAAAGAGAGGGAGGAGAGGTCTGCGGGGTTTTCGGAGACCGAAAACGTCCGACGTTTTAACCGGCTATACTGCCGCTATAGTTTAACGGTTGGGCTATCAAACGAGCTCTGAATGGGCTGAAATCTGGCAGGCGCCCTGTCTACACTATAATAAGACCACACGCCAAGTTTCATCCTATTCCGAGAACATTTTCCGGCCACTCATAAAATAAATATTTGGAGGTGCCGCGGGCGCGTGCAATTGTGTCTGGGCTCAGAACAGACAATGGAAAGGATGGGCGGACTCGGACGGATGCAAGTCTTAAAAACATGATGATGCAATGCACATGATGACAAGGCAAAGATGCAACACGCAAGCAGAAGACATGGCAACGACGACGAATAACTGGCGGACACCTGGCACATCGGTCTCGGGGTGTCACATCGTACCATTACATAAATAGATGGGGATACATACAATTCATACAATTGCCACATGAATACAACACATTATACACAAGACATCCGACTACGGATGAAAACATGAAAATCACAACGAGATCCATCCTGCTATCCCAGGCTACCGACCAGGAACCTAACCCAAGATCGATGAAGAAGAAGAAGAAAGAACTCCAACACAAGTAAACATCGCACTCATGTCAAGTGATCGGAAACCTGCACCTGCAACTATTGTTGAAGTATCTGTGAGCCACGAGGACTCAGCAATCCCATAACCATGGGTATCAAGACTACCAAAGCTTAATGGGTATGGAGAGGTTAAGTGGTGAGGTTGCAGCAGCGGCTAAGCATTATATGGTGGCTAACTTACGAGTATAAGAATAAGAAGAGCATCTACGCAAATGGTCGCAAACTAGTAATGATCGCTAAGAGATCCTGAACTACCTACGAGTCAAACATAACCCCACCGTGTCGTCTTCTCAAAGTGAAAAGAGACGATCACGGTTACTCACGCGGTTGGTGTATTTTATTTCGGATCCTCTGTCAAGTTTTCTATAACCGGACATTAACAAATTCCAATCTGCCACACAACCGCGGGCACGGCTTTCCAAAGTTCAAAACCCTACAGGGGTGTCGCAACTTAGCCCATCACAAGCTCTCACGATCAGCAAAGGTTAAAAACCCTTATCTTAAGGACAACCCGATCAGACTCGGAATCCCGGTGCACAAGACATTTCGACAATGGTAAAACAGGTCCAGTAAGACCTCCCGGCATGCCGACACCCTGATAGTAGCTGCACATATCTCGTCTTAGGCCACGTCCGGATGAGTTACGCGTACGGGAGCTAGACGCCCAAGTTGCCAAGGGGTGGCCCCGCAAAGTGCTCTAGACTGGCCCCCTGTATGTACAAAGGAATCCCCAGGGACATGACCCCCTATGCAAGTTAATTAATTGATTATTAGTTTTATTATGTTGCAAATTAAAACCAAAGTTGGGCCTTGCTGGAGGAGTTTTATTCAAAGCGAATTGTCAAGGGGTCCCCATATACCCAACCACGTTAGGAACGCAAAATCAAGGAACATAACACTGGTTTATCAGTTCTTAAGGAGGCATGAGTGGAACAAAACGCCAAGTAAAAAGCCAAGCCTTTCACCCATTGCCAAGTATATAGGTGCATTAATAATAGTAATAGATATTGTGATATTCCAACAATGCAAGTTTCGATATGGAGCAATCTTCATCTTCACCTGCAACTAACAACGCTATAAGAGGGGCTGAGTGAGGAGTGACATAGCCAAACAACAGTTTGCTGGGATGGTGTCAAAGGTTAGATATTTCATGGCAACATTGAGAGTCTAACAACAAATAGATAGGCAGCTCAACATATAGCGATAGCATCGAGACAACTAACATAGCAATGATAGTAATGAGATATCAGGTGACAGTCATCTTGCCTGAGATCCCGCTAGGAAGAAGAATGAGTCCATGAAGAAGAAGAAGCCACGAAGACGAACCAAGCGTTGCTCATGATCGTAGCGAAACATGAACTAACGAGAAGAAGCAAACAACATGGTAAACACACCACACATAAACAAGACAATATGCTCAACCAAGTATGATGCATGACAAGGCTACGTGATGCAAAACATGGCAAGGGATGAAGCACACAAGATCAACACAACCAAACAAGTTTAAATGAGGCCGGAAACAACATATAACAATTCCGGTAAGTCCTCCTCATATGCAAATTTCGAAATTGGTCCATATCTGAACAAACCTTATATTAAAGTTGTTAAACATCAAGTTAACATGCACCATGATGATCTACACGAAATTCTAGTCAAGTTACATATAAAGTTCATTTAATTCGGAGCTACGGCCTTGAGAATATGAGCAAAACAAGTCAAGCATGGCCTTGATGCAAAATGCATTCAAACATCAAGCACACCTATCAAAACTTGGATACAACATGACATGATGCATCTACGTGCAAAAACAAGCAAATTTCATATAGAGCACGCTCAAAACGGAGCAACAGTTCAACACATACACATGAAACAAGATATAACAACAATCTGCCCCAAAACAGCAACTAGGCACTTTGCAATCATCAAACCAACATGCTACAGGAACATTTCCTGACATCAAAGGGCATAGCAAGCATTTACATGTCAATCACTACAAACATGATCACTGAGCTACTGCCAAACACCACTAGAACATGCTCAAAACATCATGGCAAGATTGCAAATGATAACAGTTTCACAGACTTAGTGAAATAAACTGAACATGGCAGCAACAACGACAAGTAGGCATGTTTGCAAGCATGTGCAACTTATCTCAAAGCATATCATGGCATGTGAATATAACCAACAGCAAGAAGGCATGTTTATGCAGCTACTCATGGCAAGAACATGGTCATAGGATGCATAGAACCCTAGCTATTCACATGGCAAAACTGAACTTACTGATAAGAGGCTGACAGAAACATTATATAGCAATTGTAGAGCAAGAAAGGGACAAGCTACAACAACCTATAATTGCAAACAAGGGCATGCATGGATAGAGCATAACATGGACTTCAAGTCATGGCCACTTGGCATCCCAAAACATGCATGTATATGACTGTAGCATCAAGCAAACATGGCATCATGATATAACAGTTTCAGACTTAGCAGTTTTCAACAAGTCTCAGAAAATAACAAACAACGAGTAGGCCACTTTACAAGCTTGTTTCACTCACCACAAGGCATAACATGAAAAGTGGATTGAGCCACAGAAAAGATGACATGATTGTGCTCCTAAAACATGTTGACATGATGCTCAAACAAAAATCACACAAAAAGATATGAAAAAGACAAATCAGCAAGTTATATTAGTTTTCAGCACTTAACAACAACTAGCACTTTTGCAACAGAGATTATGGCATCAAGATGAAATCTAACATGCATGAAAACGCAACCATCATGTAGAGCACAGAGAGACGAACATTTTGACATATCATATGCTCAATTCGGATCTATGTGCACCAAGATACACCACTCATAACAATGCAACGTGCTCATGAATTTTGGGGACTTGGCCAATATCACAGAATGTGAAAGAGTGCTACATAGCTACGTGGGGCGGGGAATAGGGCTGCTCACCACCGGCGGCGAGCAGCGGAGGAGGCCCATGGGGTGCGGATCTGGGCGGGATCGACCCGATCCGGCGCGTGGGAGGTCGGCGGAGGCGACGGTCGACGCCGACGACCTCCGGCGAGGCGGTGCAGACGACGGGGAGGCGCAGGGCGAGCTCGGGCCGCGCATCCATGGCAGCACGGTGGGGCGAAGTGGCGAGGGGGTGTCCTGGCGGCGGAGCCGGTGGACTCCGGCGGGGCGCGAGGTGGCGGCGCACGGTGGAGCGGGCGACGGGGTGCGGCTGCACGAGCGGGAGCAGCGGGAGGAGTTCGGGCGCGGCTGCGGCGGATGGTCCGGGCCGCGGATGGGCCCCGACGGGCTCCAGCGGCGAAGTGGGCGCGGGGCGACACATGGTGCGACGGGGTTGGCTGAGGGGCACGGTTGGACGTGTCCGGCCGTGGGTTGGATGTGTCCGGCGCGAGGAGGAGGAGGCTAGTGTTTTGCCCGCAAATTTTGGGCAGAGTGACATATTTATAGGTAGAGGGAGCTAGGAGAGTCCAAATGAGGTGCGGTTTTCGGCCACGCGATCGTGATCCAACAGTGA
>LR738713.1:112718568-112732840 GCA_902687465.1 Secale cereale | reverse complement strand
GGGGGGGGGGTAGATGGGCTAGTGGGCTGTTGTGGAGGGGTGCTGGGCCAAAAGAGAAAGGGCTTCCGACTATAACAAGACACATCAAACAACCTCCAAATGGAACGAAACTTGACATGCGGTCTACCTACACTATAACAAGACCGCACGTCAACTTTCACCCCATTCCGAGAACATTTTTCAGCCACTTACAAAACAAGGTTTCGGAGGTGCCGCGGGCGCGTGCAAGTGCGTCTGGGCTCAGAACGGACAATGGAAAGGACGAGGGGGCTCGGCAACTAAGGATGGATGCAAGTTTTTAAAACAATGCAGATGAAATGCACATGATGACATGGCAAAGTGCAACACGCAAGCAGATGACATGGCAACAAAAGCGAATAAGAGGATGACACCTGGCGCATCGGTCTCGGGGTGTCACAATAAGAGACTTTTTATTATTTGATTACAGGGTTGTTTGAGAGAGATCATCTTCAAACTACACCTCCCACGGATTGATAAACCTTAGGTCATCCACTTGAGGGAATTTTTTTACTGTCCTATAGAATTCCGCGCTTGGAGGCCCAACACGAGTCTACAAGAACAAGTTGTGTAGTAGACATCAAGCTCTTTTCTAGCGCCATTGCCGGGGAGGTGAGTTCTTGAAGGTATATATTTAGAGCTTGCAATCAAATCTTTTAGTTTCTCGTTTTATCACTAGTTTGGTTTTGAAAAAGAAAACTATAAAAAATGGAATTGAGGTTGCATCATATTATTCATCTTCTTTATAATATCTTTCGTGAAAATGATGGATCAGAAAATTATGCTCAATTGTTAGAATAAGAAGTCAATAAAATGTTTGGCACAAAATATTTGAATGATGTGCATGATTTCAATGTTGTTAGTATGAATTCTTTAAATATCCATGATGGTAACGACATGCAAAGCCATAAGCTTGGGGATGCTATGTTTGATGAAGATGATATTTTTAGCCCCCCAAGATTTGATGTGGAAAATTGTTATAATGGTAGAATGCCTCCTATTTATGATAATTATATTGATAAAAGTGGATTTGGAGAGATCATGACTTTATTTAGTGATGAATCCACTACTTTGGAGGATGTTTCAATTGACTATGATAACAAAGTTGCTATCTATGATGATTATGGTGATGACATGTATGCTATATTGAATAATTATAACCATGAAACTTGTCATCACGACTTTAATTTTTAATCTCATGATAGTTATTTTGTTGAGTTTACTCCCACCACTATTCATGAGAATAAATTTGCTTATGTGGAGAGTAGCAAAATTTCTATGCTTATGCATCATGAAAAGAATGCTTTATGTGATGGTTATATTGTTGAATTCATTCATGATGCTACTGAAAATTATTATGAGATAGGAACATATGCTTGTAGGTATTGCAATGATATCAAGTTTCCTCTCTATGTGTTGAAAATCTTGAAGTTTTGCTTGTTTTTCCTTCCTATGCTAGTTGATTCTTGTTCTCATAAATTGTTTGCTCACAAAATCCCTATGCATAGGAAGTGGGTTGGACTTAAATGTGCTTGCCATATTCTTCATGATGTTTTCTTTGTGTTTCAATCTTTATTTTTTATGTGAGCATCATTGAACTCATGATGCCTAGCTAAAAGGCATTAAAGAAAAACGCTTGTTGGGAGACAACCCAACACTTATACCTACTATTTTTGTGTGTTAACATGGTTAAGCTACTGTAGTAATCATGTTTTACACGTTTTGTTTCAATAAAGTGCCAAGTAAAGCCTTTGGGATAGTGTGGACGATAGTTGATTTGATTATGTGCAACAACATAAAGTTTTGCTTCTAGTGCAGAAAATTCAATAATTACTAGAACATGATAATTAGCTGAAATTTTGACACATGATTGATATACAAATTGCATACATTGTCCAATTTTTTTAGAATTTTTAGAGTTGAATAAGTATGGTGGTTGTGGAAATCATCATAGACTGTTCTGTTTTTGACAGATTCCGTTTTCAATGCATAGTTTGCTTGTTTTCTAGTTTCTATGCTTATATTGATCAATATAAATCGTAGAAATGATACGATACAGTAGGCATTGTGTGAGAACAATTATGAATCTTGTCTTTGACAGTACCCAAAGTGAATGATTTGTTTTATCACACTAACCCATCTCACGAAGTTTTGTTATGTTTTGTGTGATTGAAGTTTTCAAGTTTTGGGTGAGATGTCGATATGAGGAGAATAAGGAGTGGCAATACCCTAAGATTGGGGATGCCCAAGGAACCCCAAGGTAATATTCAAGGAACAACCAAGCAACTAAGCTTGGGGATGCCCCGGAAGGCATCCCCTCTTTCGTCTCCAACATTATCGGTAACCTCACTAGGACCTATATTTTTAATCATCACATGATATGTGATACGCCTCCGCCGTATCTATAATTTTTTATTGTTCCATGCTATTATATTATCCATTTTGGATGTTTAATGGGCTTTAATATGCACTTTTATATTATTTTTGGGACTAACCTACTAACCAAAGGCCCATTGCAAATTGCTGTTTTTTGCCTATTTCAGTGTTTCGCAGAAAAGGAATATCAAATGGAGTGCAAACGGAATGAAACCTTCGCGAGGATCGTTTTTGGAATAAACGCAAACCAGGAGACTTGGATTACAAGTCTGGGAAGCCACGAGGTGGCCACGAGGCAGGAGGGTGCGCCCCCACCCTCGTGGGCCCCTCGTAGCTTCACTGACGTACCTCTTCCTCCTATATATACTCATATACCCTGAAAACATCTGAGAGCACCACGAAACACTATTTCCACTGCCGCAACCTTCTGTACCCGTGAGATCCCATCTTGGGGCCTTTTCCGGAGCTCCGCTGGAGGGGGAATCGATCACGGAGGGCTCCTACATCAACACCATAGCTTCTCCAATGATGTGTGAGTAGTTTACCACAGACCTTCGGGTCCATATTTATTATCTAGATGGCTTATTCTCTCTCTTTTGTCTCAATACAAAGTTCTCCTCGATCTTCTTGGAGATCTATTTGATGTAATACTTTTTGCGGTGTGTTTGTCGAGATCCGATGAATTGTGGGTTTATGATCAAGATTATCTATGAACAATATTTGGTTCTTCTCTGAATTCTTATATGTATAATTTAATATCTTTGCAATTCTCTTCAAATTATCATTTTGGTTTGGCCTACTAGATTGATCTTTCCTGCAATGGGAGAAGTGCTTAGCTTTGGGTTCAATCTTGCGGTGTCCTTTCCCAGTGACAGCAGGGGCAGGAAGGCACGTATTGTATTGTTCCATCGAGGATAAAAAGATGGGGTTTATGTCATATTGCATGAGTTTATCCCTCTACATCATGTCATCTTGCTTAAGGCGTTACTCTGTTCTTATGAACTTAATACTCTAGATTCATGCTGGATAGCGGTCGATGTGTGGAGTAATAGTAGTAGATGCAGAATCATTTCGGTCTACCTATCACGGATGTGATGCCTATATACATGATCATGCCTAGATATTCTCATAACTATGCGCTTTTCTATCAATTGCTCGACAATAATTTGTTCACCCACCGTAAGATTCGCTATCTTGAGAGAAGCCACTAGTGAAACATATGGCCCCCGGGTCTATTTTCCATCATATTAATCTTCCGTCAACTAGCTATCTTTATTGTTCTTTTATTTTGCCATCTTTACTTTTCAACCTATACAACAAAAATACCAAAAATATTTATCTTATTATTTCTATCAGATCTCACTTTTGCAAGTGGCAGTGAAGGGATTGACAACCCCTTTATCACGTTGGTTGCAAGGTTGTTAATTGTTTGTGAAGGTACTAGGCATTTGCGTGTAGTCTCCTACTCGATTGATAGCTTGTTTCTCAAAAACCGAGGGAAATACTTATGCTACTTTGCTGCATCACCCTTTCCTCTTCAAGGGAAAAACAACGCATGCTCAAGAGGTAGCAAGAAGAATTTCTGGCATCGTTGCCAGGGAGATCTACGCAAAAGTAAAGACATACCAAGTACCCATCACAAACTCTTATCCCTTGCATTACATTATTTGCCATTTGCCTCTCGTTTTCCTCTCTCCCACTTCACCTTTGCTGTTTTATTCGCCCTTTTCCGTTCGCCTCTTTTCGCTTGCTTCTTGTTCGCTTGTGTTGCCATGTGCCCTCTATTAGCTTGCATCTTTGCTTGCTAAATTATGGATCCTCATCCACTTGCTAATCTTTTTAAGAGATCCAATTATGATGAACCAATTGCTAGTGAGCTGCGTGCACTAGATTATGTTTATGAGGTTTTGCTTGAAATTCGTGAGTCCGAAAATTGTGATGAAGTGTTGAAAGAATATTATAAAGTGATTCATGATAGCTCCTTGAATTCAAAGCATGATTGCAATGATGTTATTATAAATTATATTGATGTCAATTATGTTAATGATATACAAAACCCTAAGATTGGGGATGCTAGTTTTACTATAACTACTATTTGTTGCAATGATCATGATTGGGGTGATGCTTCTTACGTTTTTGAAAATTTATTTAAACCCCATGATGAATGTAAGATTGATATAATGTTTGCAATAATATTGAAAGTGGGTTTGGAATATTGTCAACTTTAGATCCCACATATTTGAAGAATGTTCAATCTTATGAAATTTTTGATAAAAGTGGGTTTGGAGAGGTCATGACTTTAGTTAATGTTGATCCCGCTATTTTGGAAGAGTGTCAACTTCGTATGCATGTGGATCGTGTTGAGAATATGTTTTGTGATAGCTATATTGTTGAATTTTCTTATGATCCTACATGATATTATTACGAGAGAGGAAAATATGGTTGTGGAAATTTTCATGTTACTAAATTACCTCTCGTTATTTTGAGATTGCCATTGTTTCTTTCTTCTTCCTTGCATATGCTAGATCTTGCTTGTCTTGCTAATTTGTTTTTCTATAAAATGCCTATGAATAGGAAGTATGTTAGACTTAGATGTGTTTGCCAAATGTTTTATGATGCTCTCTTTGTGCTTCAATTCTTATCTTTCATGTGAGCATCATTGAATTCTCAAGCATATCTTAATGGCTATAAAGAAAGTGCTTGTTGGGAGGCAACCCAATTTTATTTTATTTTATTTTACTTCTGTATAGTAACAAATAGTTCATCTAGCTTCTGTTTAGATGTGGGTTTATGTTTTAATTAGTGTTTTTGCCAAGTAGAACCTTTGGGAAGACTTGGGTGAAGTCTTTGCGATCTTGCTGTAAAAAACAGAAACTTTTGCGCTCATGAGATTAGCTGCCAATTTTTACTGGATAGTGCTTTTATGTTGATTCTTTTTGCAGATGATTAATAAACAAATACCTCACGTCCACCAATTTATTTCCAAATTTTTAGAGTTATAGAAGTATTCGGAAGTTACAGATTGCTACACACTGTTATGTTTTTTACAGATTCTGTTTTTCGTGTGTTTTTTGCTTATGATGAATCTATGAGTAGTATCGGGGGGTATAAACCATAGAGAAGTTGGAATACAGTAGGTTTAACACCAATATAAATAAATAATGAGTTCAATTTAGTACCTTAAAGTGGTGGTTTGTTTTCTTATACTAACGGAGGTCACGAGATTTTCTGTTAAGATTTGTGTTGTGAAGTTTTCAAGTTTTTGGGTAAGGATTTGATGGACTATGGAATAAAGAGTGGCAAGAGCCTAAGCTTGGGGATGCACAAGGAACCCCAAGGCAAAATTCAAGTACAACCAAAAGCCTAATCTTGGGGATTCCTCGAGAAGGCATCCCCTCTTTCGTCTTCATCTATCGGTAACTTTACTTGAGACTATATTTTTATTCACCACATGATATGTTTTTTGCTTGGACTGTCTTGTATGATTTGAGTCTTTGCTTTTTTGTTTACAACAATCATCCTTGCTATACACACCTTTTGGGAGAGACACACATGAATCGGAATTTATTAGAATACTCTATGTGCTTCACTTATATCTTTTGATCTAGATAATTTTGCTCTAGTGCTACACTTATATCTTTTTAGAGCACGATGGTGGTTTTATTTTATAGAAAATATTGATCTCTCATGCTTCACTTATATTATTTTGAGACTCCTTTAGAACAACATGGTAATTTGCTTTGACTATAAAATTAGTCCTAATATGATAGGCATCCAAGATGGGTTTGTTAAAAACTTTCATATAAAGTGCTTTGAATACTACGAGAAGTTTGATGCTTGATGGTAGTTTTGAGATATGAGGATGGTGATATTAGAGTCATGCTAGTAGAGTAGTTGTGAATTTGAGAAATACTTGTGTTGAGGTTTGCAAGTCTCGTAGCATGCACGTATGGTAACTGTTGTGTGACAAATTTGAAGCATGAGGTATTTCTTTGATTGTCATGCTTTGTGTGGAGGTCGGGATCGCACGATGGTTAACTCCTACCAACCCTTCCCCTAGGAGCATGCGTGTAGTACTTTGTTTTGATGACTTGTAGATTTTTGCAATAAGTATATGAGTTCTTTATGACTAATGTTGAGTCCATGGATTATACGCACTCTCACTCTTCCGCCATTGCTAGCCTCTCTTGTACCGCACAACTTTCGCCGGTACCATACACCCACCATATATCTTCCTCAAAACAGCCACCATACCTACCTATTATGGCATTTCCATAGCCATTCCGAGATATATTGCCATGCAACTTTCCACCGTCTCGTTTATTATGACACGTTTCATCATTGTCATATTGCCTTGCATGATCATGTAGTTGACATCGTATTTGTGGCAAGGCCACCATGCATAATTTTTGATACATGTCACTCTTGATTCATTGCACATACCGGTACACCGCCGGAGGCATTCACATAGAGTCATATTTTGTAGCAACCACGATCCGAATGGACCGAAGTCTCTGTGTTCTGTGTCAACCCTGGATCAGTAATGCTGACACACACAGTACTTGAAGGATTTATAACAGAGTGGCAATCACACACTTGTTACATTGAATGTCGCAAAAGAGAACTTATTACAAAAGTATATGGCATTAGGCCATCTAACACAATAACAGCTGAAGGCTTGGAAGATAAGTGAGTCATTGATAACCTACAAGTGTAGGGGATCAGTTGTAGCCTCTTTCGATAAGTAAGAGTGTCGAACCCAACGAGGAGCTAAAGGCAGAACAAATATTCCCTCAAGTTCTATCGACCACCTATACAACTCTACGTACGCTTGACGTTTACTTTACCTAGAACAAGTATGAAACTAGAAGTAATTTGTAGCTTTTGTGGGATAGGTTTGCAAGAATATAAAGAGCATGCAAATAAAACTAGGGGCTGTTAAGATAAAGACACAACTAAAGTTAATATAGCGAGTGTGGAAAAGTGGTGGTAGGAGTTGCGAAATTTCCCCTAAGCAATTGACTACATTACTAGACCGATAGCAAGTTTTATGTGGGAGAGGCCACTGCTAGCATGTCATTCCTTACTTGGAATTCTATGCACTTATGATTGGAACTATTATCAAGCATCCGCAACTACTAACATTCATTAAGGTAAAACCCAACCATAGCATTAAGATATATTGGTCCCCCTTCAATCCCGTATGCATCAATTTCTACGCTAGGTTGAAGTTTTTGTCACTCTTGCCCTCCAATACGTAGTCCTATCAACATACAACTAACCCTATGGTGTGATCCACGCGCGCGCTCATATGATGGGCACCAAAGGACAGCAACATAACCACAAGCAATTTAAATCAATCGTAGCAATTCACCAATCACCAATAGGACAACGATAATCTACTCAGACATCATAGGATGGCAACACATTATTGGATAATAATATGAAGCATAAAGCACCATGTTCAAGTAGAGGGTACAACGGGTTCCGGGAGAGTGGATCGATCTAGATAGATGGGGGAAGGTGATGGAGATGGTGGTGAAGATGACAGAGGTGTTGGTGTAGATCGCCGTTACACGATGATGGCCTCGGTGGCACTCCGGTGCCACCGGAAGCGAGGGGAAGAGAGCCCCCTCCTTCTTCTTCTTCCTTGACCTTCTCCCTAGGTGGGAGAAGGGTTTCCCCTCTGGCCCATGGCCTCCATGGCGGCGGAGGGGTGAGAGCCCCTCCAGATTGGATCTGTCTCTCTGTCTCTCTCTGTTTCTGCGTTCCCAGATTCTGGCCCTTCACCGTTTCTTAAATTCCCGGAGATCCGTAACTCTAATTGGGCTGATTTTTTGACACGATTTTTATCCGGATATTAGCATTCTTGCGGCGAAAGAAGGGCATCAACCAACTTACGGTGTGGCCATGAGGGCCCAGGGCGCGCCCCCTGCCTCGTGGCCCACTCGGGCATCGTTTCATGTTGGTTCCGCTTCCCAAAATTCACATATATTCCAAAAAAAATCTCTGTTTGTTTTTATTCCGTTTGGAATCCGTTTGATATGGATATTCTGCAAAAGAAAAAACATGCAACAAACAGGAACTGGCACTGGGCACTGGCCACTGGATCAATATGTTAGTCCCAAAAAATAGTATAAAAAGTTGCCAAAAGTATATGAAAGTTGTAGAATATTGACATGGAACAATAAAAAATTATAGATACGACGGAGATGTATCACCAACCCCAAGCTTAATTCCTGCTCGTCCTCGAGTAGGTAAATGATAAAAAAGATAATTTTTGATGTGGAATGCTACCTAGCATAATTTTGATCATGTAATCTAATCATGGCATGAATATTAAGACACGAGTGATTCAAAGCAATAGTCTATCATTTGACATAGAAGAATTTAATACTCGGGCATCCCAACAAACAATTAAGTCTTTCAAAATATCAATGCTAAAGAACGTTATCCCTACAAAATCATATAGTCTTTTATGCTCCCTTTTCTTAATACAAGGTACCCCTCATGCCTATCCCAGTGTCAGCCAAGCAATTGTTTTCATACTTTACTTTTTCGAACCTTTTCAACTCTTCACGCAATACATGAGTGTGAGCCATGGACATAGCACTATGGGTGGAATAGAAGGTGGTAGTAGACAAAAGTAGGGAGAAAGTCTCACATCAACTAGGCGTATCAATGGGCTATGGAGATGCCCATCAATAGATATCAATGTGAGTGAGTAGGGATTGCCATGTAACAGATACACTATAGCTATAAGTGTATGAAAGCTCAAACGAAAACTAGTGGGTGTGCATCAACTTGCTTGCTCATGAAGACCTAGGGCATTTGAGGAAGCCCATCATTGGAATATACAAGCCAAGTTCTATAACGAAAAATTCCCACTAGTATATGAAAGTGACAACATAGGAGACTCTATCATGAAGAACATGGTGCTATGATGAAGCACAAGTGTGGAAAAAGATAGTAGCATTGCCCCCTTTTTTTCTTTTCCCTTTTTTTTCTTTTTTTTGGGCCTTCTTTTTTTAATTTGGCCTATTTTTTTTCTTTTGGCCTTTTGTTTCAAGGGACAATGCTCTAATAATGACGATCATCACACTTCTATTTACTTACAACTCGATACTAGAACAAAAATATGACTCTATATGAATGCCTCCGGAGGTGTACCAGGATGTGCAATGATCTAGCGTAGCAATGACATCAAAAAACGGACTAGCCATGGAAACATCATGCTAGCTATCTTACGATCATGCAAGGCAATATGACAATGATGGTGCGTGTCATAATAAACGGAACGGTGGAGTTACATGGCAATATATCTCGGAATGGCTATGCAAATGCCATAATAGGTAGGTATGGTGGCTGTTTTGAGGAAGGTATATGATGGGGGTATGGTACAGGCAAAAGTTGCGCGGTACAAGAGAGGCTAGCAGTGGTGGAAGGGTGAGAGTGCGTGTAATCCATGGACTCAACATTACTCATGAATAACTCACATACTTGTTGCGAAAAATCTATTAGCCCTCGAAGCAAAGATACTACGACGCATGCTCCTAGGGGGGAGGTTGGTAGGAGTTAACCATCGCGCGCCCCCGACCTTCACGCAAAGATAAACAATCAAAATACAATGCGCGCCAATTTGGTCACATAGTTAGGAGACCATACATGCATGCTTTGGGAATCACAAACTTTAACACCAATATTTTTACTAAACCATAATCATTCACTAGTTCCTCCCACATATTAGCATCTCTATATCGCAAAACTATTACAAGGAATCAAACATATCATATTCAACGATCTAAACATTTATGTAGGATTTTATGACTAACCATGTGAATGACCAATTCCTGTCAACTCTCTAAATAGATATAAGTGAAGCAAGAGTGTTTTAATTCTTTCTACAAAAGTTATGCCCACGCTCTAACAATTATAAGTGAAGCAAAAGAGCATTCTACAAATGGCGGTTTTCTATGTGAGGAGAAACAGGCAATCCAAACTTCAAATCATATAAGTGAAGCACATGAAGCATTCTATAAAGCCATACTCAAAAGATATAAGTGAAGTGCGAAGAGCATTCTATAAATCAACCAAGGACTATATCATACCAGCATGGTGCATAAAAGAAAAGGTGAAAACTAAATGCAAAAGACGCTCCAAGATCTGCACATATCACGTGAATGAAACAAATCCGAAAACATACCGATACTTGTTGAAGAAAGAGGGGATGCCTTCTGGGGCATCCCCAAGCTTAGACGCTTGAGTCTCCTTGAATATTTACTTCGGGTGCCTTGGGCATCCCCAAGCTTGAGCTCTTGCCTCTCCTTCTTTTCCTCACATCGAAACCTCCTCGATCTTTGAACACTTCATCCACACAAAACTTCAACAGAAAACTCGGTAAGATCCGTTAGTATAATAAAGCAAATCACTACTCTAAGTACTGTTGCAAACCAATTCATATTTTGTTTTTTCATTGTAGCTACTGTAATATAACTTTTCCATGGCTTAATCCACTGATAGAAATTGATAGTTTCATCAAAACTAGCAAACTATGCATCAAAAACAGAACCTGTCTAAAACAGAACAGTCTGTAATAATCTGAACATTCACCATACTTATGATACTTGAAAAATTCTTCCAAAATTAGTAAAAATCAAAAATTTGTATAGAAAGACAGTGCAAAATGTTTCAGAACCATTTGACGTTCCAGCAAAAAATGTAAAATCGCGCACTACAGCCAAAGTTTCTGTCTTGGACCGCACAAACCAACAAGCATTGTAAACATCCTAAGAGCAAACCTTGGCACATTATTTTTATAATACAATGGAATTATACAAGGGGATATTTTTTTTGAAAAGTTTCTGTAATTAAGATTCACTAAGTTTCCATGGGCATGAACAGAGTTCAAGGACGTCCCCACTTTCACAATGCTCGTCTATATCACTTTCACTTTTCTTTTTGAAAAGTTTTGGGTTCCCCTCTTTATTTTTTTTTGTTTTTAAACTTTATAAAAGCACACAACAGAAATAAACGACTCTCTAAAACTTACGAGTTGTCTCCCTGGCAGCGCTTTCTTTAAAGCCATTAATCTAGGCATATAGCGCTCAAGTAATGGATCCACCCGGATCCCAAGGTATATCAAAGCCAATTTTAATTAGCAATGATTTGGCATTTAGTAGTGAGCACAAAGTGATATATATCATGCAACAACGAAGTATAACTCTCTTCCTATGCATCGGCATGTCACAAAAGAACAATTCATGCACTTCAAGTAAAGGCCAATGCATAGTATAAGCAGTTTCTTGCAATTTTATCGTGTTGGAAAGATAAAGAGGCGGAGATGTAGTTCCTCTCTCATAATAATTGCAAGTAGGAGCAGCAAGCACATGCATATTGTATTCATCAAAATCATCATGTGTAACGGAAAAAGGCAACCCATCAATATAATCCTTAATAAGTGCAAACTTCTCCGATATAGTGTAGTTTGGAGAATTCAAAAAGATAATAGGACTATCATGAGTGGGCGCAATAGCAACAATCTCATGTTTTACATATGGAACTATAGCAAGTTCATCTCCATAATCATAATTCATATTGGCATCTTGGCCACAAGCATAGAAAGCATCATCAAAAAGGGATATTTCAAAAGAATCAATGGGATCATAACAATCATCATAGCATTCATCCTTCGGTAAGCACGAAGGTAAATTAAACAGTGTATGAGATAAAGAGTTACTCTCATTAGAAGGTGTGCACGGGTGATCAATCTGCTCTTCCTCTATTGTTCTTCGCTCTCCTCCTCATCTTTTTCATCCAATGAGCTCACAATGTCATTAATTTCTTCTTCCATAGACTCCTGCAAAATATTAGTCTCTTCTTGGACAGCGGAGGAGTCCTCAATATATGGTTTAACATAGGCATTAGAAGCATAATTATCATAACAATATTAAAATATGGCAAAATATTCAGATTTGTAAAGAGTAGCATCATACTTTTCAATCAAAGAAGAAATTTCATAAGCACCCTTAAAAGCAACAAATTCTTCAATTTGTTGAACATCATAGTAACTATAAACACCCTTAGCATACGAAGATACGATTCCATTATCACTGAACTCACATTGGTAGGGAAGGTGTTTCTTAGGGTCTTCAGAGCAACAAGTAAAATCATATATTTCCCATAAATTCCAAGCATAGCATTGCAAATGATGAATTTGATGTAGTAAAAGTCTCCCTTTTTCAGATATGTGGTGTCTCACATAACAAGCATGCTCAACCAAAGATTTTCCCTCAACTAAGCTAGTTGGGGTTTCAACACGAGCACATAGGGATCGAAGATGATCCAAGTAAAAAGCTTCAGGAGTGTGATAGATTTTGAGTGGTTCTACAACCATTGGTTCAGCAGGTACCACTAATTGTTTTGGTATTTTGCGTTTCCTACCCATAACTGAAGATAGAAAACAACTTAGAACAGCAAACAAAATGTACTTAGTGATAAAGCAAAAAAGCACACACGAGAATATTCAACCCATGCTATTGCTCCCCGGCAACGGCGCCAGAAAAATGTCTTGATAACCCACAAGTGTAGGGGATCAGTTGTAGCCTCTTTCGATAACTAAGAGTGTCGAACCCAACGAGGAGCTAATGGCAGAACAAATATTCCCTCAAGTTCTATCGACCACCGATACAACTCTACGCACGCTTGACGTTTACTTTACCTAGAACAAGTATGAAACTAGAAGTAATTTGTAGTTTTTGTGGGATAGTTTTGCAAGAATATAAAGAGCACGCAAATAAAACTAGGGGCTGTTAAGATAAAGACACAACTAAAGTTAATATAGCAAGTATGGAAAAGTGGTGGTAGGAGTTGCAAAATTGCCCCTAAGCAATTGACTACGTTACTAGACCGATAGCAAGTTTTATGTGGGAGAGGCCACTGCTAGCATGTCATCTCTTACTTGGAATTCTATGCACTTATGATTGGAACTATTAGCAAGCATCCGCAACTACTAACATTCATTAAGGTAAAACCCAACCATAGCATTAAGATATATTGGTCCCCCTTCAATCCCGTATGCATCAATTTGTACGCTAGGTTGAAGTTTCTGTCACTCTTGCCCTCCAATAAATAGTCCTATCAACATACAACTAACCCTATGGTGTGATCCACGCACGCGCTCATATGATGGGCACCAAAGGACATCAACATAACCACAAGCAATTTAAATCAATCATAGAAATTCACCAATCACCGATAGGACAACGATAATCTACTCAGACATCATAGGATGGCAACACATCATTGAATAATATTATGAAGCATAAAGCACCATGTTCAAGTAGAGGGTACAGCGGGTTGCGGGAGAGTGGACTGCTGTAGATAGATGGGGGAAGGTGATGGAGATGGTGGTGAAGATGACGGAGGTGTTGGTGTAGATCGCTGTCACACGATGATGGCCCCGGTGGCACTCCCACTACTGGAATCTGGGAATTTGCCATCAGCCAGCTCTTTGCCATCTGCCAGCTGATGGCAAAGAACGTCTTTGCCATCTGCTTATAAAAAACAGATGGCAAAGAACTGACAAACGACAGAGAACATGGTTTCCATCAGCCAATTCTTTGCCATCTGCCATCAGATGGCAAATAATCTTTGCCATCTGCCAGCAGATGGCAAAGAGGTTGGCAAATACTGTGGCCGGCAAAAATGTAACGACGTACCAGCCCCACCTCTTTGCCATCTGCCAGTAGACGGCAAAGATTCTTTGCCATCTGCTGGCAGATGGCAAAGAGATGGGGTTATTTATTTCCAGATATAAAAAACTATGGGGTTATCCCTTCCCTCTCTCCCCTCCTCTCCCTCTCTCCTCTCCTCTCCCACC
>LR738713.1:112556927-112717477 GCA_902687465.1 Secale cereale | reverse complement strand
CACCACCCCACCACCCCGCCGCCCGCGCCCGCACCACCCACTGCCCAACCACCCCACCGCCGCGGGGAGACAGACGACGATGGCGAAGCCCCGCCGCGGCCGCTCCGGCTCGCGGTCCTCGTCGGGCTCCTCCTCCCGCTCCGCGTCCTCGGGCTCCTCCCGCTCGCGCTCCCGCTCCCGCTCCCTCTCGTCCTCCTCCTCCTCGCCCGCCCGCTCCTGGGGCCGCTCCCCTCCCACCGCCAAACGCAGGTGAGCACCCGCTCTCGTCCCTCCCCTTCCCACCCCCCCACCGTTGCACGGCCCGGATCCGTCCTCGTGCGGCTTCAGCCCTGGTGGCGTCAGAGCTCGATGGACAAACAGTGGCGTGTTGCTGGGTTCGTCGTTCGGTGCCGCGCGGATCCTGTTCGAATAGGTCGTTGGCGACATGCTGCGGGAGCAGGACAATGGGATTTGCTCCGGGCGGTTTGGGACGCTTCTGCGACAGAATGGCGGCCGCAGCGGCATGGCCGCAGGGAGCTGCGTCGACACAAACTGCGGTGGCCTCCTCTGCATCCTCCCTCCCCAAGCGTGTCCAGTTTTCTCCGCCCCCTTTCCATCCAGGCCCTCTTCCCTGCGATGTAATCCTCTCTCGTCGGGTTTTAAGGTGAGTTGTACTATAGCTGAACCCCCCATTCTTCTGATCTTGCTAATTTAGACATGGATTGTAAGATGGTGCGACACATGTATGGATGCACAGAGAACATCCCCTCTTATATCTGTTGTTTCAGGATGCATATATGTGTACTTGCTGGAAGAACTATGCATGCTTTCTTCTTAAAAAGTTCAGATCTTACCAACAGGGGACAATATCCATCGACTAAATAGGCAGTACAGAGATAATTCAGTAAAAACATATGAGTATTCAGTTCTCCATCCCTTGATATCCCCTTGTCATGCATGCTGTGAGTGTGGTGATGTGAATTTTGGATCTGCAAGCTGGCCCTATTCAGTTTATGTAAAAAGGAGTTTTTATGTTTTGCGATTATATTCTACTGAACTCGTGCCTTGCATCATGTTTGTGCTAACTGAATATTTTTTTGTTGATATTATGTGGAATAAAGATGATGGCATGAATTTAGTCTCATGACAAAAATAAAATGAAGGGGGGAAACTGTTTGGAGGAGGGAATGCAATGGGGACAAGATGGCAGGAACTAAGGTACAAATTCAAGTATGTATCTGCCAAAGTTGATAGGTTTAACTCTAGGAATTTCATTACTATGCCATGGTGTACTATTCTTTAAAGAATTTGTAGGATGTAGAAAATATGACTCGATGAGGGATCTGTTGGTTTAAAAAGACATGGTATGGATAAGTTTCCTCTTTTCATTTTCACTAGCCCCTTCTTATTTATAGTTCTGTATCATTATATCATTTTTATATTTGGATGCTTTATTTTTTTCATATGAAGATGAGGTGGATAGACATGTACCTATCTATGAAAGAGATGGCAATCAGAATGTTGTAGTTCTACAAAACATCTTATTGATATGTTACTTCTATAATTTTGATCGTAGTTATTGTTAAGTAAGTGTGCCTTCCATATAGCCTAGCATCTGCAATTTCCTGCCAAGAAATGAATTTGCATGGCATTTGTTAGTGCACTATCATGTTTGCTCCATGCTAGGCAACAACAAGAACTCGTCCATGCTAGCCAGCTCCATGCTTTGTAACAAAGCATGCATTTATATTGCCTTGCTAACCTTCATGGTCTGCTATCTTGTAATTTTAGGTACAACTTTCTAAGGTGTGAGCCAACTATATTTTCTTCCTAAGTTTTCATATATTTTATCAAACCATATGTATTTATTTTCTCTCCACATTTCTAGTCCTACATAAAAGTACATCCATTCGTTATTTATTTACTATTACCTATGGTAGTTGCAACAAAAAAGAACTACAAAATTGTCAAGAGGATGTTGTAGTTCAATTATTCAAACTTTATGCTGCAGTTCCATGATTATATTCAAGTCTTTCGCTTTCTGTCAAACTACACTGCAAATTAATGTCTGGACAAGTGAATCTCCCAAGAATATTCAATTTTATTTTAGTTAGGAGGCCCTGCAGTTTACGGATTGCACAGTGCTACTTTATCAACAGTCTTACTAGAAGCATTTTATTTCCCCCTAATAGGAACATTTCAACTTTATCAGTATCAAATTCTACATTGACCGTGGTTCTCTCTTCTACTGCCACAACCCTCGACGATAGCATTTGCTGTACATGTTTTTTTACATAGGTATGATCTTTCTCATGGTTCACCCTCGGAAGCTTTTATACATGGCCATTGGTATGCATTTCATCACTTTGTTATGGAGGGAATTCTCTCGCTGATCTTTTCTGTTTGGCTGTTTTGCTTGAACTTGTATAACTCATATGGCTACATATATTGGTTTAGTGGTAGAAATTTGGAGTGCTCATTATACTAACTTGTTACCCGTTAGGTATTATCATGCAGAACATCTTATATCTTAATTACCTTTTAGCTCAGTTCTTGAAACTCCACGCAGCCGCGCTAGTCTATTATGTTGATGTCCTTTGGAGTTTTGGATGTCTTGACATGTTTCACTAAAGATGTATGGGTTTTACAATCCATGCCATTACATCCTTCCTTAAAATGGCATTTGCACAATTTGTTCACCATACAAATTTCAAAGAGAGCTTCATTGTTAGTGAACTACACTAATATGAGCTTTGTTGTGGTAAACTGCAGTTTTAGAGATATATGATAAGAAAGGGAGAGTGCCAAGGCTGGACCTACAGCCAGATAACTTTCTAATTCTGGCAGAATTGGGCCAAAGCATGCCACTCCAACAGTACGAGGTAGTGTGTTGTGATCTACCAATGATTTTTTTGTGGTCTGACAACTTATGTTCATAATTACGTCCTAAATCTGCTCAGTACCAGAATAACAAGAAGAAGAAAAACAGGCTTACAATTCAGCTAGACTTGTGATTCAGTTTGTATAGTTGGGGTTTGTTTTACTGTTTTCTGAAGTACATCACGCATATGTTTTCTTATGTATTCATATGTTTACTCTATATTACTGTCAAAGCATACATCAACAATCTCGCACATGGTGCCTATTTGTATACTTTTTGGTTCTGCTAAGCTTTAATTTGCCAAAACATTAAAAAATAGATAAGTGAACCTGCTTTATTTCAATTCTCTGTACTTGTGTAAACTCTGTACATACCTATTAAGTATCTACACTCTATTTATCTATGGTATATTCGATGTGTAGCTAGATGGTCCACACTGTAAATAGTAGTAATGGATTTGCTAGAAACTGATGCAAACACTATGTACTTTTGTGTATTTCTTTTTCTAATTTAAAAAAGAGAACAACATGTTCAACTACATTACTTCCGGGCATTTTTATCAACAACCTCAGCCCATTGGTCATCCTCTCCCTATACCAAAACATGCCAATCCGATCAATCTTACCTATCTCATCGGCTAGCTACGCTTGACATCATGTATAAATAATAATCGATGCCATCTAGCAACCATTTTGGTAGTCAGTTAATTCTCTTCGTCATGGTGCTAAAACTTCAGATTAATCCTTACCTTTGTATGGTCTGAAATATAGTCGTTCACCTTCCTTAATTGACCATTTCCTTTTCATTTTGCAGAGAAACACGTCATCACACTATCGAGTATCAACTTCGAGTTAATTCCCTCCCGTTTTACACCAGTCCAGCATCGACCGATCCTTCTCCGTCTGCCACTGGCACGACCGGTCCTACACCTACACATACACCTACACCTCCGTGATGACGGTAAGTTTCTCAAGTGTTTTGCTTAATAGAGTTTTGTTGTGATGCCATGTTGTATCTACACATATCGTGCATAATGTGTGTATGTTTGAAAAGCATTGTATGTGTGGGATTCGACACCTAGTCGTGTGCCTTTGGTAGCCTTCCATACAGCGAAATGCCTCCTAGTGCTTCCACTGAGCCATGGTAGTTCGCTACTGCTCCGGAACACATGGATTAACCGGCATGTGTCCTTCTTTGCTCATGTGTCTGTCCCTACGGGGAAATGTCACGCGGTGTATCACCGAAGTCCTTGTAGCTTGCTACGACTTGGTTGCACTCGCTGATGACCGACACGTGCATTGCTGGGTCATGTATGCCTGTCCCTGTACGTTTGTGCCACCTTGGTTCTATGACTAGTCATGTCGGCCCGGGTTCTCTGCCATATGGATACTAGCGACATAATCATATACATAGCATTTTTTCCTCCAAAATGACTCAATATGCTTAGCTAGCTCAAAAATGACATAATAAGCTTAAGTAGCTCCAAAATGACATATTTAACCTAGGATAGCTCTAAAATGACCTATACTTAGCATTTTTCCTCCAAAATGACTTAATATGCTTAGCTAGCTTAAAAATGATATATTTAACCTAGGATAGCTCTAAAATGACCTATACTTAGCATTTTTTCCTCCAAAATGACTTAATATGCTTAGCTAGCTTGAAAATGACCTATTTAACCTAGGATAGCTCTAAAATGACATATACTTAGCATATTTTCCTCCAAAATGACTTAATATGCTTAGCTAACTCTAAAATGACATAATATGCTTAAGAAATGACATATTTTAGGTCCTAAATGACTTCATATGCTTAGCTAGCTCCAAAATGACATAATAACCTTACTTAGCTCCAAAATGACCTATTTAACCTAGGCTAGCTCTAAAATGACCTATACTTAGTATTTTTTCCTCCTAAATGACTCAATATGCTTAGCTAGCTCGAAACTGACATAATAAGCTTGATTAGCTCCAAAATGACTTATTTAACCTAGGATAGCTCTAAAATGACCTATACTTAGAATTTTTTTCCTCCAAAGGACTTAATATGCTTAGCTAGCTTAAAAATGACCTATTTAACCTAGGATAGCTCTAAAATGACCTATACTTAGCATCTTTTCCTCCAAAATCACTTAATATGCTTAACTGGCTCTAAAATGACATAATATGCTTAAGAAATGTCATATTTTAGCTCCTAAATGACTTCATATGCTTAGCTACCTCCAAAATGACATAATGACCTTACTTAGCTCCAAAATGACCTATTTTACAGATATAAGTTGCATCATAATAATCTTCACATTTTAGTTGCATCATAATAATCTTCTTCTTCTAGTCTTTTTCTTCTAACTTTCTTCTTTCCCATTTTACAGATTTGCATAAGATCACGGAAGCTTGGGTTGATGGAGTGCTTGTATTTAGTTTTTGTTTTCACCTTGTGAAACTTGCTACCTATGGATGAAACTGTGTAATATTGATGAAACTATGTATATGTACGGATGAAACTTGCTACTATTGGTAACATGTGTTGGATATATATATGTGTTCATGAATATTGGTAATATATGTTGAATATGCTATATTGGTCATATAAATATATTTGTGTTTTATTTTCTGTGAAAATGAATTGATATAAGAAAAACAAAATTAAATGGGTCAATAAAAACACTTTGCCATCTGCTGGTAGATGGCAAAGAGCTTTGCCATCAGCTGGCAGATGGCAAAGTGGCCACGTGTCATCCGGAGGTAAAATTTG
This sequence comes from Secale cereale, assembly GCA_902687465.1. NCBI lineage: Eukaryota > Viridiplantae > Streptophyta > Magnoliopsida > Poales > Poaceae > Secale > Secale cereale. Next base: position 112,711,863 of record LR738713.1, on the reverse strand, counting down.
GGCAGGCCTATTTGGGCTCTTTGCCATCTGCCAGCAGATGGCAAAGCTCTTTGCCATTAGCTGGCAAATGGCAAAGTATGCAGCCTTTGCCATCTGCTGGTAGATGGCAAAGAGCTTGCAGCCTTTGCCATCTGCTGGCAGATGGCAAAGTCTGCCGTTATCTTTCTAACGGGGCTAACCCCGTTAAGAGGCTTTGCCATCTGCCAGCTGATGGCAAAGGCACAAGCTCTTTGCCATCAGCCAGCAGATGGCAAAGAGGCCTTTGCCCACTGGATTTTAGACAAACTATTTGCCATCTGCTGGCTGATGGCAAAGCCTTTGCCATCCGCCGACCATGCATGGCAGATGGCAAAGTGCCAGATTCTAGTAGTGTCTGGTGCCACCGGAAGCGAGGGGGAGAGAGCCCCCCTCCTTCTTCTTCTTCTTCTTCTTCTTCCTTGACCTTCTCCCTAGGTGGGAGAAGGGTTTCCCCTATGGTCCATGGCCTCCATGGCGGCGGAGGGGCGAGAGGCCCTTCGAGATTGGATCTGTCTCTCTGTCTCTCTCTGTTTCTGCGTTCCCAGATTCTGGCCCTTCACCATTTCTTAAATCCCCGGAGATCCGTAACTCCAATTGGGCTGATTTTTTGACACGATTTTTATCCGGATATTAGCTTTCTTGCGGCGAAAGAAGGGCATAAAACAACTTACGGTGTGGCCATGAGGGCCCAGGGCGCGCCCCCCTGCCTCGTGGCCCACTCGGGCATGGTTTCATGTTGGTTCCGCTTCCCAAAATTCACATATATTCCAAAAAAACTCCATCCGTTTTTATTCCGTTTGGACTCCGTTTGATATGGATATTCTGCGAAACAAAAAACATGGAACAAACATGAACTGGCACTGGGCACTGGATCAATATCTTAGTCCCAAAAAATAGTATAAAAAGTTGCCAAAAGTATATGAAAGTTGTAGAATATTGGAATGGAACAATAAAAAATTATAGATACGACGGAGACGTATCAGTCATCAACTCCAACAGCATTGCTGAGTGCATGACACACGACCTAGCGCACCTTACTCTTCTTCTCAAAAGTCTGCAATGTAACATGTTGCAGCCCGAAACGGGAAAGCACATGAAATATGTTGGCAAGATAACACAGTAGAGCATGTAACAGAATAAAGGCTAACACTACATGCATATTTGGCTGGTGGAGGCTCTAAAGTTAAAGTTTTTGCATAAATCCAATTTTCCCCTACAACAAATGAATACCTTTTATTTTAACTATCATGGTAGTTGAAACATCATTCAGAAGGTACCCCCAACTCAATCCCAATTAAAGCAGTCATTAACAACCCAACAAATTAGTTTTAGAGTGATGAGATCAACCAATATTTCAAGTATCTGATACTCAAGATGTACGTAACCGGGGACACGGCTAATCATGATTAGTTTGTACTCTCTGCAGAGGTTTGCGCACTTTTCCCCACAAGACTCGGTCTCCTGCATGGTGTTTGAGAAACGGATTACCGAGACAGTCTTTCAGAAGCATTTACTCTTTAGCCCAGGGGGACCGGTACACCTACTTTCCCCTACATCTGCTAGTCCACCACGAAAGATCTCACACAACATACTCAACTATGCCAGAGCCCATAATGACATTGTGGCTGCACACGGAAGTTTCTAGCATGAATAGTTTTATGATCCCTTTGAGCCTGGGTGGCATTCCATAGGATACTCACACGGTACCCCCGGGATTTCCTAGGACAACACTGGATTCTCCAAGTGCCCTGCAACCAATCCACCCATATGTGTATTAAAGTAGCCACCTTAAGTTGAACCATTAATTAACATCTCACATCTGTCATGGATACTCTCAAACCCAATCCACGTCTACGGGCATAGCATAGCAACCTAAGCATAACGTAGAAGTAACTCCCAAGGGTTTGTAAATAATGCAGGCAATGGGTTCTACCTCAATCTACTTCCCAGACCCACAAGTTAAGAGATCCTACTCATGCAATGTGTGAGGGTTTGATCTAATGCAGAAAAACTGGGTAATAAAGGGTATGATCAAAGTGTTACTTGCCTTGCTGATGATCCGCAAAACCTAGGGACTCGTAGTAGCACGCTTCCCACTCCGGTAATTCTATCGCAAGCAAACAATAGCATACATAAGCAACCATGCAAAGATGCATAGGTAAAACTCCAAGTAAGAAGATCTAACCAGAAAGTTCAACTGAAGAACTCCGGTTTGCAAAAAGAATCAAATCAAACAGAGCAACGAAACTCAAACTACAAAAGAAACAAGATCAGGTTACTAGATTGAACTAAAGTCAAATTTTGCAGTATCAAAACCTTGTTCAAGTTGGTTAAACGGAAAGAGGGCTTCGAGATGAAGATCTAGGTGCTTGAATCGCCCGATTCCGACTTACGAGTGAAAAGATAAACTTAAACGAAGATCGGGGCAGAAATCGCGATCGAAAATAATCACGGAAAAACCCTGACAAAGAAAAACTGACGAACAGGCTAACAAATGATCGTTCATTGTCTGTGACTAATGGGCGAAAACGTTCGTTTAAACGAACGTACAGACGAACGTCCGTTATTTAACCGAACCGATCTAATAAAAAAAAACAGATCTAGGGTTTACGAAAAAAAAACGATCGGTTTTCTTCGGAAAACCGACGGTGGCGGCAGGTTCGGCGGCGGCTACCTTTGGCGGTGGCGGCGGCGGCGTGCTCCGGTGAGCGGGCGGCGACGGCATGCTCCGGTGCGGGCGGCAGACGGCAGTGCGGCGGCGTGCTCCGGCGCGGGCGGCGAACGTCGGGGCGGCGGCGTGCAGCAGCGGTGGCGGCGTGTGGCAGCGGCGGCGGCGTGTGGCAGCGGCGGCGGCGTGAAGCGGCAGCGACGGCTTTAGGCAACGGCGGCTAGGGTTCGGGCGAGGCGCGGGGCTGGGCTGCGGGGCGGCGGCGGCTGGGCTTTTAAAGGCCGACCGGGCGGAGTCCCGGTCGGATACAGCCCGACTAGGTTGGTTTCCTTTTTCTTAGTCCTGACGCAACAAAACAGGCAAAAAAAAAATACTAAACGGACTCGAAAAAATTCCGAAATAAATTTTCACCGTCGTCTAATAATATTTAGGACAAAGTGAACATTTTCCCGGACCTAAATGCAATTTTGAAAAACGTGCATTTTTCCTATGCAAATAAATCCAAATAAAATACCAAAAGTGATTTTAATATTTTTTCCTCCAATATTTCTTTTGTTTCGGAGAAGTCATATTATCTCCGCTCATATATTTTATTATGAATTATTTTTTGGAGAGAAAAATAATTAAAACCAAAGTGATCCTCGTACCGGTATTTGAGAAAACTCAAATACGAAAACGGTAAAATCCCCACCTCTCTCCGTGGGTCCTTGAGTTGCTTAGAATATCGTGGATCGCAACACACAAATGCAATAAAATATGCTATGCAATATGATCTATGTATAACATTCCAAACTGAAAATTTGGTATGTTACAAACCTACCCCCCCTTAGGATGAATCTCGCCCTCGAGATTTGGGTTGGCTAGAGAATAGGTGTGGGTGGTCCTTGCGTAGATCATCCTCTCGTTCCTATGTGGCTTCATCTTCGGTATGGTGACTCCACTGAACTTTGCAAAACTTAATAACCTTGCCGCGGGTGACTCTGCTCGCAAACTCGAGGATCTTGACTGGTTTCTCCTCGTAAGTTAGATCACTATCCAACTGAATTGCTTCCAGGGGCACTGTGTTTCTCAGAGGAAATATCAGCCATCTCAGCATGACACTTCTTAAGCTGAGAAACGCGAAATACGTCATGAACTCCTGACAATCCTTTGGGTAATCCTAACTTGTAGGCTACCTCTCCCATGCGTTCCAAAACATGGTATGACCCTACAAATCTCGAGGATAACTTTCCCTTAACACCGAAACGTTTAACTCCTCGCAGAGGTGCTACTCTCAGGTACGCTCTGTCTCCAATTTCATAGACTACTTGCTTGCGCTTCGAGTCAGCATAACTCTTCTGCCTGGACTGAGCTACCTTCAGTCTATCTCGAATCAGCTTAACCTTCTCTTCTGACTCTTTGATCAGATCCGGTACGAATAACTGATGGACTCCGACTTCTTCGCACATCAACGGCGTTCGACATCTCCTTCCATACAATGCTTCGAACGGTGCCATCTCCAAACTGGCCTGGTAACTATTGTTGTACGAAAACTCCGCATAGGGCAAGTTGTCATCCCAACTAGATCCATAATCTAGTGCGCAAGCTCTCAACATGTCCTCCAGAATCTAATTGACTCTCTCGGTCTGTTCATCAGTCTACGGGTGAAAGGCTGTACTGAACTCTAGCCTGGTTCCAAAAGTCTGGTGTAGCTGATGCCAAAACTTTGATGTGAATTGTGTTCCACTATCTGATACTATGGTCCTCGTAAATCCGTGCAGACATAGGATCCTGGTCATGTATATCTTGGCCAACTTCGCACTGGTATAGGTGGTTTTCACGTGGATAAAGTGGGCAACTTTGGTCACGCGATCCACTACTACCCAGATTGAGTCATATCCCGATCGGGTCCTGGGTAATCCGGTGATAAAGTCCATGCCAAGCTTATCCCACTTCCATTCGGGTATCGGCATAGGCTGCAGTAATCCTACTAGCTTCTGATGTTCTGCCTTCACTCTCTGGCATACATCACATACGGCTACATACTTGGCAATATTCTTCTTCATTCCCATCCACCAGAAACGTTCCTTCAAATCCAAATACATCTTAGTGTTTCTGGGGTGTATCGAGTATGGTAAGTCATGTGCTTCCTGTAGTATCAATTTCCTGATCTCGGCGTCTTTGGGCACATAGACTCGATCCTCAAACCACAAGATGTCGTGTTCGTCCTCACGAAAACCCTTGGCTTCTCCTTCACTCATCTTCTCCTTTATCTCGGCAATCTCTTTGTCATCCTTATGAGCTTCTCGTATCTTTCCCAATAATGTTGACTGAACCTCCAAGGCTGCAACAAAACCTCTAGGAACTATCTCCAAACGAAGCTCCCTGAGATCTTCTGCTAACTCCTTCAGCCATCCTTCATTTACTAGGGTATTGGCATAACTCTTCTGGCTCAAAGTGTCCGCAACGACATTGGCCTTGCCTGGATGATAGTGCAGCTTCATATCATAATCCTTTATGAGCTCCAACCATCCCCTCTGTCTGAGGTTCAACTCCTTCTGGGTGAAAATGTACTTTAAACTCTTGTGATCCGCGTACACATCACAACGATTCCCAATAAGGAAATGTCTCCAGATTTTGAGTGCATGTACTACAACTGGTAGCTCCAAATCATGCATAGCATAATTCAACTCGTGCGGTCGGAGTTGACGAGATGCATAAGAAACAACTCTTCCGCCCTGCATGAGTACTCCTCCAAGTCCTAAGCATGAAGCATCGCAAAACACTTGAAAATCCTTGCGTTTATCTGGCAAGATCAGCACTGGGGCTGTCGTCAAACGTTTCTTCAACTCCTGAAAACTTTCTTCACGCTCTCCAGTCCAATGAAACTTGGTGTCCTTCTTCAACAATGCTGTCATAGGCTTTGCAATCTTGGAGAAATTCTCTATGAATCTCCGGTAATATCCCTCGAGTCCAAGAAAACTATGGATTTCTCCAACTGAGGTGGGTGCCACCCACTCGATGAATGCCTGCACCTTGACATGATCCACCGCTATACCTTCTTCTGATATAACATGTCCTAAGAATCCAACTTCCTTCAACCAAAACTCACATTTGCTAAACTTGGCATACAACTGGTGCTCTCTGAGATTCTCAAGAACCAAACACAAATGCTCCTCGTGTTCCCCTTCGTTCTTCAAGTATACCAAAATATCATCAACGAATACCACGACAAACTTATCCAAGAACTCCATGAATACCTTATTCATCATACTCATGAAATAGGCAGGGGCGTTAGTCAATCCAAATGACATAACCGTATACTCATATAGCCCATACCTTATGGTGAATGTTGTCTTAGGTATATCCTTCTATCGGATCTTCAACTGGTGGTATCCTAATAGTAGATCGATCTTGGAGAATACTTTAGCTCCTTGAAGTTGGTCCAACAAATCATTGATCATCGGCAGTGGGTACTTATTTTTAATCGTCACTTCTTTCAGCGCCTGATAATCCACGACCATTCTTAAAGATCCATCCTTCTTCTCGACCAAGAGCACTAGGGCTCCCCAAGGTGATGAACTTCGTCGAATAAATCCTTTCTCCAATAAATCCTTAATCTGCTTCTTGATATCCTCCAGATCATTCGCTGGCATCCGGTACGGTCTCTTCGATATTGGTTCGGTGCCTAGCAATAGTTCTATCAAAAACTCAATGTCCCTATCTGGTGGCATGCCTGGTAGCTCCCCTGGAAATACAATCGGGTAATCCTTTACTACAGGCACTTCCTCCTGAACAACTCCCGAGAGAGAATTTACTTGTGTCCTCCTAGGTGAATGCCTAGATACATACTTGATCCTTTTTCCCTCCGGGGTGGTAAGTAAAATCGACTTACTAGCACAATCGATGTTCCCTCCATACATCGATAGCCAATCCAAAGCTAGTATCACATCCAATCCTTATGACTCGAAAACTATAAGGTCTGAGGGGAAAACATGGCGTCCAATGGTCAATGGCACTTGAAAACATCCTTGACTTTCCATATACTCTGCTCCTGGGGAACTTACTAACATGGGGGTCTTAAGTACGTGGGTGGGAAACTTATATCTATTCACGAATCCCCTTGAAATGTATGAATGCGATGCACCAGTATTGAAAAGAACTACTTTGGTAAATGACTTAACCAAAAACTTACCGACAACTGCATCAAGCTGCTCTTCAACCTCCTCCACGGTCACGTGGTTCACTTGTCCCTTGATGAAAGGTTTGGGCTTCTTCCCAGTGCTTCCATTGCCGTTCCCATTCTTCGCTTCAGGGCACTCTCCGGCATAGTGTCCATTCTTCCTGCACTTGAAACAGGTAATGTGACTTAAATCCCTCTTTGCGGGTGTGGATGGAGTAGAGCGGTTCTGATTATTGCTTTCTCCATTCCCATTCCCTTTCTTGGAGCCATTGTGGTTGTGAGAACTCCCTCCATTATGGGTGTGGCTTCGATGGTCACGGGTGTATCCTCCCGAGTTCGAGGTGAAACAGGGCTTCTGTTGGGCTCCAGAATTATTCTTGCCTTGTCCATACTTCCTCTTGCGGCTCTTAATCTGCTGCTGCTTCCCTTCAATCATAAGAGCCTTGTCTACCAACTCCTGGTAGTTGTTGAAGGTTGCCACCATCAACTGTATGCTCATCTCATCATTCAGCCCTTCCATAAACTTCTCCTGCTTCGCGGCATCTGTGGACACATCATCAGGGGCATAATGAGATAGAGTACTAAACTCATCTACGTACTGAGCCACAGTACGATTTCCTTGGCGCAAGTTGCAAAACTCCCACTTCTTCATGCTCATGGCTCCAGTTGAGACATGGGCGGTATGAAAAGCTTGGTGAAACTGATCCCAAGTGACATTGGCCATAGGGAAAGTGGTTGTGTAATTCTCCCACCATGCTGCTGCTGGTCCAGCCAATTGATGTGCGGCAAAATGCACCTTCTCAACATCCGTGCAATTTGTGTTGGTCAACTCCCTTCCAATCTTGCGCAGCCAGTCATCAGCAACTATTGGCTCAACGCTACTAGAAAACACCGGTGGTTGCAACCTTAGGAAACGGGTCAGGTTGTCCACGGGTGGTGGTGGTGGAGGGTTGTTGTTGTTGTTGTTGTTCTGATTGTTCTGATTGTTCTGGACAAGAAGTTGCATCAAAGTGTTCTGCTGCTGGATCAACTGAGTGAGTTCAGGGGGAAACTGAAATCCGGGCTCACGTCTCGGAGGCATCTGATGGGTGTAGAGGGAAGAGATTAGAATAGAAATGAGGTCTAGGGAAAAATTCACTACCCATATGCACATGAGACAAACACAATCATATCACACCAATCAATTTCAAGCAAGGGCATACAAAGATTCTAACTAACGTTACAAAAGTGCTCTAAATTCTACTTTATGGGGGAAAACTACTAGTCAGAGGGTGGTCGTCAAGAAATTTTGATCGACGGAAGATTCCATGATATCTGCTCCAGCTTCATCTTCATAGTCACCATCACTATCATCTGTAACATCCCAAATTTTCAATTTGGAATGTTATACATAGATCATGCTGCATTGCATATTTTATTGCAGTTTGTGCGTGGCGATCCTTGAAAATTCTAAGCAACTCAAGGACCTACGGAGAGAGTTGGGAATTCAACTGTTTTCGTATTTGAGTTTACTCGAATACCGGTACGAGGATAGCGTTGGTTTTAATTATTTTTCTCTCCCTAAAATATTTCTTAACAAAATATATGAGTGGAGATAATATTACTTCTCCAAAATAAAAGAAATATTGGAGGAAAAAATATTAAAATCACTTTTGATTTTTATTCGGATTTATTTACAATTTTATTTGCATAGGAAAAATGCGCGTTTTCAAAATTGCATTTAGGTCCGGGAAAAATGTTCACTTTGTCCTAAATATTATTAGAGGACGGCGAAAATTTATTTCGTAATTTTTGGAGTCCGTTTAGTATTTCTTTCGTTAGTTTTCGTACGTCATGACTCATTAAAAAAAAGGGTGAACCAACCTTGGGCCGTAACCGACTAGGACTCTGCCTAGTCGGGCCTTTAAAGCCCGAGCCGCCGCCGCCCCTCCAGCCCAAGTCGCCGCCCCGCCCGCAAACCCTAGTCGCCCACTGCCCCGCCGTGCCGCCCGTCGCCAGCCGCCGCCCGCGCCGCTTCGCGCCGCCACCGCCCCGCAGCCGCCGCCCCGCGCCTTTTTTTGCCTATTTCAGGGTTTTGTAGAAAAGGAATATCAAACGGAGTCCAAACGGAATAAAACCTTCGCGAGAGATATTTTTGGAGGAAATCACGCACGATAGATTTCGGGGCCAAGCCAGGAGACAGAAGGGCCACCCTCGAGGGTGGAGGGCGCGCCCCCCTTACCAGGGCGCGCCCCCTCCCTCGAGGGAAGCCCGTGTGGCCCCCGGCGCCCCTCTTCTTCCTATATATACCTACGTACCCCAGAAACTCCAGACGCAGAGAGAAAACCCTAATTCCACCGCCGTAGCTGCTGTTCCCGTGGAGATCCCATCTTGGAGCCTGTTCCCGGAGGGGGATCCATCACGGAGGCCTTCATCATCATCATCATCATCGCCCTCACCATGAGTTGTGAGTAGTTTACCACAGACCTTTGGGTCCATAGCTAGTATCTAGATGGCTTCTTCTCTCTCTGGATCTCAATACAAAGTTCTCCTCGATCTTCGAGGAGATCTATTCGATGTAATCTCTTTTTGTGGTGTGTTTGTCGAGATCCGATGAATTGTGAGTTTATGATCAAGGTTATGTATGAAAGATATTTGGTTCTTCTTTGAACTTTTTATGTGTGCTCATAATATCCTTATAGGTCTCTTCGAATTATTGGTTTGGTTTGGTCCACTAGATCTATAGTTCTTGCAATGGGAGAAGTGCTTGGCTTTGGGTTCAATCTTGCGGTGTCCTTTCCTAGTGACAGTAGGGCAACAAGGCACGTATTATATTGTTGCCATCGAGGATAAAAAGATGGGGTTTTCATCATATTGCTTGAGTTTATCCCTCTACATCATGTCATCTTGCCTAAGGCGTTACTCTTTTCATATGAACTCAATAAACTAGATGCATGCTGGATAGCGGTCGATGTGTGGAGTAATAGTAGTAGATGCAGAATTGTTTCGGTCTACTTGTCTCGGACGTGATGCCTATATACAATGATCATGCCTAGATAGTCTCATAATTATTCGCTTTTCTATCAATTGCTCGACAGTAATTTGTTTACCCGCCGTAGAATATCGCAATCATGAGAGAAGCCACTAGAGAAAACTATGCCCCCGGGGTCTATCTTTATCATATTACTTTCCTGTCAATTTCTATCACCGTTGTTTATTTGCTGTTTTATTAAACAAAAAATACCAAAAATATTATCTTTTCATCTCTATCAGATCTCACTCTCGTAAGTGACCGTAAAGGGATTGACAACCCCTTATCGCGTTGGCTGCGAAGTTCTTATTTGTTTGTGCAGGTGCGAGGGACTAGCGCGTGGTCTCATACTGGATTGATACCTTGGTTCTCAAAAACTAAGGGAAATACTTACGCTATTGTGCTGCATCTCCCTTTCCTCTTCGAGGGAATACAACACAAGCTCAAGAGGTAGCAAGAAGAATTTTTGGCGCCGTTGCCGGGGAGGCTTACGCAAAAGTCATATACCAAGTACCTATCACAAACCCTTATCCTTCGCATTACATTTATTTGCCTCTCGTTTTCCTCTCCCCCACTTCACCTTTGCTGTTTTATTCGCCCTTCTTCCGCCGTGTGCTTTTCGTTCGCTTGCTTCTTGTTCGCTTGTGTGTGTTGCTTGCTTGCCCTCATGTCTGAGATGGGGCACGATTTTATCGAGAAGGGTAGCAATGCTGAGGGCAACGTTCATGTTGACCCCCCGGATGATGCTACCACTTTACATGTTAAGAAGTTCCGGGTTGGTAGTGGCAATATTATTGGAAAAGGGGTTCTTCAAGACTTCTTTACTTGTGCCGGTGCTTTGCCCACTATGGGTGGCTCTATTCTTCATAGAACTAGTAGCCTTGCAAATGTTGTATCTATGCTCATAGTAGAAATTGATAGGCAATTTATCCATATGCATCCTTGTATTCAGAGAGTATTTTGGAGTTCTCCAATATTGAGCATTCTTCCGTTAAGCGTGCAGCTACTATCTTCTTGGCTCATGAATTTCGATATATCATGAAAGAGGCGAGGGAAATCTTTGCTCATTACGACATAGATGCCGGTCGACCTCCTATAGAGGCTATCTTGTTCAATCAAGAAGACCTTATGCATTTGCGATCTCCTGATCATGTTGCTTTTAATGAAAACCTTAGAAAAAAGGTTCCTGTTGAAATCTTGATTGATAGAATTTCTGAGATAAACGATGACTTTGCTGTTCAAAATAATGGGTTAGGCTTCTTCCTCGAACGAAGGCTTATGGCCTTTTGCCAAAAGAACGCCTACAATGATGAATTGGTCATCCACTACAAATGGCCAAAGGAGGAACATGTTCCTCCCGAGATTGATGTAGGGGACTTTTGTCCCATTAAATTTAGCCCTTTTGATTACTTTTGCTTGCCACAAAGGAAGCTTGCTGCTGAACGTAGGGAATATGAAATGAGCTTTCGCGACATATCGTACCACTATTGCAATCCCTAGATTTATCTTGTATCGTGCCTAGATAGGGGCGTAAAACGATAGCGCTTGTTGGGAGGCAACCCAATTTTGGGTTTGTTGATTTTGTTGCTGTTAGGGAATAAATATTGCATCTAGCCTCTGATTAGATGTGTTTTCATGTTTTGTTTAGTGTTTGTGCCAAGTAGAACCTTTGGTAAGACTTGTGTGAAGTTTATTTGATCTTGCTGGGAAGAACAGAATCGTTAGCGCTCGCTAAAGTAGACTTCAGATTTTACTGGAGCGTGATTTTTAGTTCATTATTTTTCCTGCTGATTGGAAGACAATTTTCGCAAATTTAACAATTTACTTTGAATTTTTTGGAGTTGTAGAAGTAGGCGAACCCAGCAGATTACTACAGACTATTTTGTTTTTGACAGATTCTGTTTTTTGTGTGTTGTTTGCTTATTCCGATGCTTCTATTAGTAGTATTGGAAGATATGAACCATACAGAACTTGGAGTACAGTAGGTTTAACACCAATATAAACAAATTATGAATTCCTTGCTGTACCTTTGAGTGGTGGTTTGCTTTCTCTTACTAACGGAGCTCACGAGAATTTTTGTCTAAGTTTTATGTTGTGAAGTTTTCAAGTTTTGAGTATTGCTTTGATGGACTATGGAACAAGGAGTAGCAAAGGCCCAAGTTTGGGGATGCCCATGGCACCCCAAGTAAAATCAAGATAATCAAAAGCCTAAGCTTGGGGATGCCCCGGGAAGGCATCCCCTCTTTCGTCTTCATCCATCGGTAACTATACTTGGAGCTATATTTTTATTCGCAACATGCTATGTGTTTTGCTTGGAGCATCTTGTATAATTTGAGTCTTTGCTTGTTAGTTCATCACAATCATCCTTGCTGGACACACCTATTTGAGAGAGTTAAATATGGCCTAGAAATTATTAGAACACTCTATGTGCTTCACTTATATCTTTTGAGTTGAATAGCTTTTGCTCTAGTGCTTCACTTATATCTTATAGAGCATGGCGGTGGTTATATTTTGTAGAAATTGTTGAACTCTCATGCTTCACTTAGATCTATTTGAGAGTCTATTAAAACAGCATGGTAAAATTTTTAGGCTAAAGAAACTAGTCTTCACATGATAAACATCCAATGTCAATGTAGTAAATTTTTTATTTTTTTTGACCGTGGATGTAGTAAAATTTTCACACCAAGTGCATTGAATAGAATGAGATGTTGGATGCTTGGTAATTGTTTTAAGACATGAGGATAGTGATATTAGAGTCATGCTAGTGGAGTTATTATGAAATTGAAGAATACTTGTGTTATGGTTAGTGACTCCCGTATCATGCATGTATGGTGAACCGCTATGTGACGAAGTTAGAGCATGAGGTATTTGTAGAGTGCCAACCTTTGTGTGGAGGTCGGGTGCGCGCGATTGTTAACTCCTACCAACCTCCCCGCTAGGAGCATGCGTTGATTACTTTGTTTTTGATGACTCATAAATTTTTGCAATAAGTAAATGAGTTCATATGACTAATGTTGAGTCCATGGATTATACGCACTCTCACCCTTCCACCATTGCTAGCCTCTCTTGTACCCGCGCAACTTTCGCCGGTACCATAAACCCATTATATATCCTTCCTCAAAACAGCCACCATATTGTTCCTCAAAACAGCCACCGTACCTACCTATCATGGCATTTTCATAGCCATTCTGAGATATATTGCCATGCAACTTTCCACCGTTCCGTTCATATGACACGCATCATATTGTCATAGTGCCATGCATGATCATGTAGTTGACATCGTAGTTGTGGCAAAGCCACCATGCATAAATTTTTCATACATGTCACTCATGATTCATCGCTTATGCCGGTACACCGCCGGAGGCATTCATGTAGAGTCATACGTGTAGTATTGAGTTGTAATATCGAGTTATAATAAAAAGTGTGATGATCATCATTACTAGAGCATTGTCTCGTGTGAGGAAAGGCCAATAAAAAAGAGAAGGCCCAAAAAAAATATAGAGAGGTGCAAAAGAAAGAGAGAGAGAAAGCCCCTCCAAAAAAAATGAGAGAAAAGAGAGAAGGGACAATGCTAATATCTCTTACCACACTTGTGCTTCAAAGTAGCACCAAGATCTTCATTGTAGAGAGTCTCATGATTAGTCAATTTCATATACTAGTGGGAATTTTCATTATAGAACTTGGCTTGTATATTCCAACAATGGGCTTCCTCAAATGCCCTAGGTCTTCATCAGCAAGCAAGTTGGATGCACACCCACTAGTTTCTTTTGTTGAGCTTTCATTCAAATTTAGCTCTAGTGCATCCGTTGCATGGCAATCCCTACTCACTCACATTGATATCTATTGAAGAGCATCTCCATAGCCCTTTAATATGCCTAGTCGATGTGAGACTATCTTCCTCTTTTTGTCTTCTCCAAAACCACCTCTATTCCACCCATAGTGCTATATCCATGGCTCACGCTCATGTATTGCGTGAAAGTTGAAAGGTTTGACAAGAATAGAGTATGAAAACAAGTGCTTGGCTGAAATCGGGGTTGTGCATGATATGAATATTTTGTGTGATGAAGAGGGAGCATAGCCAGACCATATGATTTTGTAGGGATAACTTACTTTAGCCATAGTATTTTGAGAAGACTTGATTGCTTTGTTAGTATTGCTTGAAGTATTATTATTTCTTATATCAATATAGACTTTTATCTTGAAACCTTCAGATCTGAACATTCATGTCACAATTAAGAGAATTACATTGAAAAACTATATTGGTTAGCATTCCACATCAAAAATTCATTCTTTATCATTTACCTACTCGAGGACGAGCAGGAATTAAGCTTGGGGATGCTTGATACGTCTCCAACGTATCTATAATTTTTAATTGTTCCATGCTATTATTTATGAAGTCTTGGATGTTTAATGGGCTTTATCATTCACTTTTATATCATTTTTGGGACTAACCTACTAACCCAAAGGCCCAGTCCAGATTGCTGTTTTTTTTGCCTATTTCAGGGTTTTGCAGAAAAGGAATATCAAACGGAGTCCAAACGAAATAAAACCTTTGCGAGAGATGTTATTGGAGGAAATCACGCACGATAGACTTCGGGGCCAAGCCAGGAGATAGAAGGGGCACCCTCGAGGGTGGGGCGCGCGCCCCCCTTCCCAGGGCGCGCCCCCTGTCTCGAGGGCAGCCCGTGTGGCCCCCGGCGCCACTCTTCTTCCTATATATACCTACGTACCCCATAAACTCCAGACATAGAGAGAAAACCCTAATTCCACCGCCGTAGCTACTGTTCTCGTGGAGATCGCATCTTGGAGCCTGTTCCGGGAGGGGGATCCATCACGGAGGCCTTCATCATCATCGTCATCGCCCTCACCATGAGTTGTGATTAGTTTACCACAGACCTTCGGGTCTATAGCTAGTATCTTGATGGCTTCTTCTCTCTCTCTGGATCTCAATACAAAGTTCTCCTCGATCTTCGAGGAGATCTATTTGATTTAATCACTTTTTGCGGTGTGTTTGTCGAGATCCGATGAATTGTGAGTTTATGATCAAGGTTATCTATGAAAGATATTTGGTTCTTCTCTGAACTTTTTATGTGTGCTCATAATATCCTTGCAAGTCTCTTCGAATTATTGGTTTGGTTTGGTCCACTAGATCTATAGTTCTTACAATGGGAGAAGTGCTTGGCTTTGGGTTCAATCTTGCGGTGTCCTTTCCCAGTGATAGTAGGGGCAGCAAGGCACGTATTGTATTGTTGCCATCGAGGATAAAAAGATGGGGTTTTCATCATTTTGCTTGAGTTTATCCCTCTACATCATGTCATCTTGCCTAAGGCGTTACTCTGTTCGTATGAACTCAATACACTAGATGCATGCTGGATAGTGGTCGATGTGTGGAGTAATAGTACTATATATAGAATCGTTTTGGTCTACTTGTCTCGGATGTGATGCCTATATACAATGATCATGCCTAGATAGTCTAATAATTATTCGCTTTTCTATCAATTGCTCGACAGTAATTTGTTTACCTGCCGTAGAATATCGCTATCATGAGAGAAGCCACTAGAGAAAACTATGGCCCCGGGTCTATCTTTATCATATTACTTTCCTGTCAATTTCTACCGCCGTTGTTTGTTTGCTGTTTTATTAAACCAAAAATACCAAAAATATTATCTTTTTGTCTCTATCAGATCTCACTCTCGTAAGTGACCATAAAGGGATTGACAACCCCTTATCGCGTTGGCTGCGAAGTTCTTATTTGTTTGTGCAGGTGCGAGGGACTGGCGCGTGGTCTCCTACTCGATTGATACCTTGGTTCTAAAAAACTGAGGGAAATACTTATGCTATTGTGCTGCATCTCCCTTTCCTCTTCGAGGGAATACAACGCAAGCTCAAGAGGTAGCAGCCGTCGTCCTGTTCCACGAGGTAGCCGCCGTCGGTTATTTTTAAAAATTGATCGGTCTTTTTTTAGAAACCCTAGATCTGTTTTTTTTCAAATCGGTTCGTTTTTTTTGGTTTAGTTACTTTGCGGACGTTCGTCCGTACATTCGTTTTAACGAACGTTGTCCGTCCGTTAATTACAGACAGCGAATGTTCTTTCGTTAGCTTGTTCGTCCGTTTTCGTTTTCGGGGTATTTATCCGCGATTATTTCGATCGCGATTTCTGCCCTGATCTTGTTTTTCGTTTTTCTTTGCACTCGAGAGTCGGAATCAGGTGATTCAAAATCCCAGATCTTTGTCTCGACGCCCTCTTTCCGTTTGACCAACTTGAACAAGGTTTTGTTGCTATAAAATTTGACCCTGGATCAATCTAGTAAACGGATCGTGTTTTTTCGTAGTTTGAGTTTCGTTGCTTTGTTCGATTTGATTCTTGTTGCAAACCGGAGTTCTTAAGTTGAACTTTTCTGGTTAGATTGTCTTATTTAGAGTTTTGTTTGTGCATCTTTGCTTGATTGCTTATGTATCCTATTGTTTGCTTGCGATAGAATACTCGGACTGTGAAGCGCGCTACTACGAGTCTCTAGGTTTTGCGAACCGTCAGTAAGGCAAGTAACACTTTGATCATACCCTTTATTACCCAGTTTTTATGCATTAGATCAAACCCTCACACATTGCATGAGTAGGATCTCTTAACTTGTGGGACTGGGAAGTAGATTGAGGTAGAACCTATTACCTGCATTATTTTCAAACCCTTGGGAGTTACTTCTACGTTATGCTTAGATTATCATGCTGTGCTCGTAGACGTGGTTCGGGTCTGAGTGAAATCCATGACATATGTGAGTTGTTAATTAATGGTTCAACTTAAGGTGGCTACTTGAATACACATCTGGGTGGATTGGTTGTAGGGCACCTGGAGAATCCAGTGTTGTCCTAGGAAATCCCATGGTTCCGTGTGATTGTCCTATGGAATGCCACCCAGGCTCAAAGGGATCATAAAACTATACATGCTAGAAACTTCCGTGTGCAGCCACAATGCCATTATGGGCTCTGGCATAGTATGAGTAATTTGTGTGAGCTCTTTCAGTGGTGGACTAGCAGATGTAGGGGAAAGTAGGTGTACCGGTCCACCCGGGGTAAAGAGTGAATGCTTCCAAAAGACTGTGTCTCGGTCATCCGTTTCTCAAACACCATGCAGTGCAAGAAATCCAACGGAGGAGATCGAGTCTTGTGGGAAAAGTGCACAAACATCTGCAGAGTGTACAAACTGATCATGATTAGCCGTGTCCCCGGTTATGGACAATCTTTAGTATCTGGTACTTGAATTATTGGTTGATCTCATCACTCTAAAATTAATTTCTTGGGTTAATGATTACTTTAATTGGGATTGAGTTGGTGGTACCTTTTCAATGATGTTTCAACTACCATGATAGTTAAAATAAAATTTATTCCTTTGTTGTAGGAAAAAATTGGCTTTATGCAAAAACTTTAACCCTAGAGCCTCCACCAGCCAAATATGCATACAGTGTTAGCCTTTATTCTGTTACTTGCATCTACTGTGTTATCTTGCCAGCATATTCCATGTGCTGACCCGCTTCCGGCTGCAACATGTTACGTTGCAGAATTTTCCAATGAGGAGTAAGACGTTCTAGGTCGTTTGTCATGCACTCAGCTATGCCGTTGGAGTTGATGGACTCACTTATCTTCCCTTCCGCTGTTATTTTGTTAGATGGCCTTACGACATAGACTTTTGTAATAAGTTCTCTTTTGATACATTCGATGTAATAAGTGTGTGATTGCCACTCTGTTATAAACCTTCAACTACTGTGTGTGTCAGCATTACCGATCCAGGGATAACACTGAAACACAGAGACTCCGGTCCATTCGGATCGTGGTCGCTACAAGATGGTATCAGAGCACATGATGAATGTAGGACATGACCACTAAATAAACCCTAGATCACTCTTCTCTACTCATTTCTGACTCCTCTCCATTTTCTACTCTTTAGGATGGTGGACCCAAGGAACAAGTTCACTCAACCAGATGAGGACACACCTTTTGGACGACACTTGAAGGAAGTCACTAGGTACCTGAACATAGGAATACCAAGCTTCACCGGGACCTACACCGCCACTTTACCAGAAGAGGAGCAGTGGAGCATTCAAGTTCAAATTCCCAGGAGAACCTTCGCACCATCCACTGAGCCAATAGATTTTTCTTTTGATGCACCAACCTGGAGCCTAGGCAAGAGTATGGCAGCCCACATCACTATGGGAAGGATCAGAGAAGTCTACAAGCAGGAGCTAAAGGACACTATCTACCAGATTTGTGGACGCCGTGATGAGCGATGGGACATGATCAGCACCCGGAAGGATAGGTCCATTGTAGCGTTCATCCAGGAGTTAAAGAAGCACATTCGTCGACAGGAGCACCAGATGTGCACATGGATGATAGATTTGAAGAAGGCTGTCGGTGTACTAAGGTAGGGGTACCCTAGTACCCCAACTTGTGCACGGGCAGCGGCAGCTCCCCGCGGCAGGGTTCACCACGCGCGTGCCGGAGACCTTCCTGCCCCTTATATAGCCATCCAAAAACAAAGTATACAAGACAGAAGACCAAGACCCCGGCAAGAGGAGCTTGCCGGGAAGGCCGTCCCAGGCTCGAGATTGCGTAACTAGCACGAGGCCCTGGCAAGAGGAGCTTGTCAGGACGAATAGAAGATTTTATCTTAGAAGACCCGGCAAGGGCTCGGGGAGCGGCAAGCTTCCGGGCCCGGCAAGGTCGAGATCCCCGGCAAGGTGCTTGCCGGGGGAGGTGCGCTGTGTGCCCGCGCTCCAGCTCATCGGCCCACGCGTCGCCCTGGGGCCACTCCAGGGACGCGTGGCGGATGGCTGTGCAGCCTGGGGGACACGGTGGCACTCCACGGCAGAGGATCCATCGCCGTGGCAGACGGAGACGCAACGGCGGGAGCTTTTGGGGTCGACGGCGACGGGCATTAAATGCCCTTGTCCCCCACTGTTAAAGTAGGTATAGACCACTGTTCTGTACTGTAGCTCCACTGTTCCCGCACTGTTACAACTACCACCTCTTTTACATTTTTACCCCTTTCTCCTACGTTGACACCTGTCGGTGACCCCTTGCACTATAAAAGGAGGCCCATGCACAACGTGGAGGGGGTTGGAAACCTAGATCATTCTCACGCTCGTGTAGCTGCTTCTTCAAGCTCCGAGCGCCCAAACTCAATACACAACCAAGCAGGAGTAGGGTTCTACGCATCCGTGCGGCCCGAACCTGGGTAAAAACTGCCCGCGCGTCTGCCTCGATCTGCTCTTCGCGCTCCCTCCGCCCTCGTACCGCACAGACAAGGGGCTCCGGTCCCATAGGTGTTCGTGGTGGACAGTTTCCCCCGACATCTTTGGCGCGCCAGGTAGGGGGCGTCGAGGTTGTGCGAACCTGATCCGGCGTTCGCGCGGGCGCAATCTTCATTAACCTCTCCAAGTTTCGTCAACAACTTCATCAGCGACAACTCCATGGCCCCGAAGAAGAAGCCTTCGGAGGTCGGGGGCCCGTCTGCGTCTCATCCGCCGCCACCAGAGCCAACGGTGGGCGGGGGAGACGCCGTCGGAAGGGTGGTTGCCGGCGAGGACACTCACGGTGCCACCAGATCCAAGAACAGGACGGACGACCGGACCTCGGTCTCCGTGGACGCGCCACGTCCATCGCAACCCACGACGACCCCGCAGCGCCATACCACGGGAGGTGGTATCCGCTTGCTGGGACAAGGCCATACTGGAGGTTCGCGGGACGCCCCGGACCCCCGTCCGGGCACAAGCAAAGCGAAGGCGCCGGCACGGGACCCCGCTCCTTCTAACGTCGTTAGAAGTCCGAGCGTATCCCGCTCCTCGCACCGCTCGCCCGCGTTCCCCACTACTCCGGCAGAAGCGCTCGCAAGGGCGCAGCTGCTCCTCGATTTTCCTCCAGCGGCCGACAAGGCCGAGGAATGGAGGGCCACTATCCGGAGCCTGATAGACTTCGCCAACAACGACTCTCCGCAACAGCCGTCGGCCTCACGGCCGCGGCAGGCCGAGAAGACGAAGCCTATCGGCGACAAGACTGCCGGGGGTGCGACAAGCGTGCACTCCCCGCCGCAGAAGCAGAAGACGCCGCCCCGCTGGAACAACCCCGACGACGGCTCCACAGCCTCGTCGGACCCGCGGGCCCGTCGGGACCAGCGCCAGGTCCTCGACGACCGGCGAGATGAAGACGCTCGGACCACGATCGAGCGCCGCCGAGAAGCTCGGCGACAATCCGACAAGAGAGCTGGGAACGCCGTCGACGCACCCGCGCCCGGTGAACCAGGCGACTTGCCGTATGCGGCAGGCTGCCCTGCGTTCACCCGCGAGCTGCGGCGCGTCCAGTGGCCCAGCATGAAGAACTTTAAGCCCGACGTACCGGAGAAGTACGACGGCAAGACGCACCCCTCGGAGTTTCTCAGCGTCTACACCATAGCAGTGCAAGCTGCCGGGGGGCGCGACGAGAAGATCCTAGCCAACTACTTCCCGCTCGTGCTGAAGCCGAACGTCCGTTCGTGGCTCATGCACTTGCCGGAAGGCTCTATCTCTTCTTGGGCCGACCTCTGCCATCAGTTTGTTGGCGCCTTCACCGGCGGCCACAAACCCCATGGCCAGGAGAGCGATCTCCACATTTTGGCCCAGAAGGAAGGCGAACCCCTGCGCAAGTATATCCAACGTTTCAGCCGGGTACAGCACAACATCCCCGACGTTCACCCTGCTGCGGTTATCAGCGCGTTCCAACAGAACGTGCGTAACCGCCGCATGCGTGAGGAGATGGCGATGACCAAGATCAGGGACGTCAGCGAGCTCTACGCTCTTGCCGACAAGTGCGCCCGTGCAGAAGAGGGGAGGAAACTCCCCGGGGAGGATGCTGGCGCAGGGGGAAGCGACAGCGACGACGCCGCCCCGGCAAAGAAGAGCCGGCGGCGGAACAACAGGAAGAAGGGCAAGAAGGAAGTGCTTGCCGTCGAGAAGTCCGGCAAGGAGGCCCCCGCCAAGCAAGCGCAGGCTGGCGGCTCCGGCAAGGAGCCTGCCCCTGCGGCGGCGGCCGACAAGCCGGGTAGCTCCGACAAGCAATACTGTAAGATTCACCGCACCAAGGGTCACGACCTCTCCAACTGTAAGCGCGTCGAGTACCTCGTCGAGCAGCAAAAGGCTGAGTACGAGAGGCGCGACAAGGAGAAGGCCCAAGGGGGCGGGGAAGAACCCAGCAAGAAGCGGCCATTCAATGGCCGGGGAGGACGCCGCGGCAAGGCCAAGCAGCGGCAAGGAGATCGACCTCCCCGGGGCCGCGACAACGACGAAGACGACGATGAAGACATGGAGGACGACGAGAACAGCGAGCAGGAGTTCCAGAAGGCCACGGAAGTCCTGTGCGTCGACGGTGGCGCCTCCCTGCACACCTCCCACCGCCAGCTGAAACAGTGGGTGCGTGAGGTGAATGCAGCCGAGCCGCCCGTGGAGTCGCGCAGGCTCCTCAAATGGTCCAGCACGCCCATCATTTTTGACCTTGAGGATCACCCTGACCGCACCACTGCGGTCGGGTGCTTGCCGATGCTGGTCTCACCCACCATCCGCAACCTCAAGGTCACCAAAATGTTGGTTGACGGCGGGGCCGGGCTGAACTTGATCTCCTCTGCTGTGATCAAGAAACTCCAGATTCAAGACGGCGAGCTCGAAGAGACCGGTTCATTCCAAGGGATCAACCCGGGAAGGAGCAAGCCCAAGGGAAAGATTACTCTGCCGGTGACCTTTGGCGGGGAGCTCAACTTCAGAACTGAGCGCATCACCTTTGACGTTGCTGATATTCCATTGCCCTACAATGGGATACTCGGCCGTCCCGCCCTCGCCAAGTTCATGGCAGCTTCCCACTATGCCTACAACGTGCTGAAGATGCCGGGGCCGATAAGCGTCATCACTGTCCACAGCGACAAGAAAGATGCGCTTATTTGCGCCGACAAGATTTACCGGGATGCGGCAGCTGCGGCCGAGAAGGATACTCTTGCCGCTGAAGCTCCCGGGGGGAAGAAGACGAAGACCAAGTCCGGCAAGTGCTCTGGGACACACTCCGGCAACCGCACCTCTTCGGAGTGCTGCGCCGCCGTCGAGGACGTTCCATCGAGCTCCACCGGCAAGAGCAATAAAGGAATGGCTGCTCCTCCGGCAACCAAGAAGGTGTCCGCAAAGGAGGATGGCACTGGTGGTACCTTCACCATCAGCGCCACCCTTGACAGCAAATAGGAAAGCGCGCTCGTCGCCTTCCTGCGGGCGAATGTCGATGTGTTTGCCTGGCAACCATCTGACATCCCCGGTGTTCCCAGGAAGGTGATTGAGCACAAGCTTGCTGTCTGCCCTCATGCGCGACCCATCAAGCAAAAAGTGAGGAAGCAAGCCGTGGAGCGCCAAGAGTTCATCAACGAGGAGATCAAGAAACTAGAGGCAGCAGGCCTAGTTAGAGGTGTGATCCATCCGACGTGGTTGGCAAACCCAGTCGTCGTGCGCAAAGCCAACGGGAAGTGGAGACTGTGTATAGACTTCACTGATGTCAATAAAGCATGTCCCAAGGATCCCTTCCCTTTGCCGCGCATTGACCAGATCGTTGACTCCACTGCCGGATGTGAGCTACTCTGTTTTCTTGATGCATACTCAGGCTATCACCAGATTTTCATGGCTAAGGAAGATGAAGAGAAGACTGCATTTATCACTCCATGTGGCACATATTGCTTTATCCGCATGCCATTTGGACTGAAAAATGCAGGCTCCACTTTTGCAAGGGTAGTGTACACTGCTTTTGAGCCACAGATCCACAGGAATGTAGAAGCCTACATGGATGACATCGTGGTGAAGAGCAAGAGCAAAGAAACACTGATTCAAGACTTAGAAGAAACGTTTCAGAACCTGCGCAGGATACAGCTCAAGCTGAACCCCGAGAAGTGCGTCTTTGGAGTTCCCTCCGGCAAGCTTCTCGGGTTCTTTGTATCACAGAGGGGGATTGAAGCCAATCCCGACAAGATCAAAGCCATCGAGCAGATAGAAGCCCCGAAGCGCGTCAAGGATGTCAGAAGGCTTGCAGGTTGCGTTGCTGCCCTCAGTAGGTTCATTTCAAAATCCGCGGAACGCGCCCTACCTTTCTTCAAAATCTTGAAGAAGGCAGGTCCCATGAAGTGGACTCCGGAAGCGGAGGCGGCGTTGCAGGATTTGAAACGGTACCTGTCCTCCACTCCTATACTTGTCGCACCTAAACCACAGGAAAAGTTGTTGCTATACTTAGCGGCAACCAACCAGGTGGTTAGTGCTGCGTTGGTAGCGGAGAGGGAGCCCGACGAGGAGCCAGCGTCACCGGCAAGCGAATCTAGCGACAAGCGGGGGGCTGTCCCGACAAGCTCTGGCCCCGACAAGGAAGACTCTGCGCAGGAACAAGGAGAGGTGCGGAAGAAGATGGTGCAGCGCCCAGTGTATTTTGTAAGTTCCCTTCTCCAGGGAGCTAGATCAAGGTACTCTGGTGTGCAAAAATTGCTTTTCGGCCTCCTCATGGCCTCGAGGAAGCTGCGCCACTACTTCCAAGCCCATGAGATAACAGTGGTCACTCGCTTTCCGTTGAAGAGGATATTACACAATCCAGAGGCAACAGGCAGGATCGTCGAGTGGGCACTGGAACTGTCAAGCTTCGGACTCAAATTTGAAAGTACTTCAACCATTCAGAGCCGAGCTTTGGCAGAGTTCATTGCTGAGTGGACCCCAACGCCAGAAGAAGAAGTTCAAGAAACAAGCGTACCCGTGCAAGAAGCGACAAGTGAATGGGTAATGTATTTTGACGGTGCCTTCTCGTTGCAAGGCGCCGGTGCTGGCGTGGTACTCATCGCGCCCACCGGAGAACACCTCAAATATGTTATCCAGATGCACTTTCCCAGGGAGCAGGCGACAAACAACACCGCAGAATATGAAGGCTTGCTTGCCGGCCTCAGGATTGCGGCCGAACTTGGGATCAGGAAGCTGATTGTGCGGGGCGATTCTCAGTTGGTGGTCCGACAAGTCAACAAGAGCTACCAGAGCCCTTTGATGGAAGCATATGTAGATGAAGTGAGGAAGCTTGAAGAACACTTTGAAGGTCTGCAAATGGAGCACATCCCGAGAGCTCAAAATGAAATTGCAGATGGCCTTTCAAAGTGTGCTGCGATGAAGTTACCTGTGGAACCAGGGACCTTTTTGCTCAAGCTGACTCAACCATCAGTTACACCATCAATTGGGCAATCCAAGAAGAGAAAGTTGGTCTCCGGCAACTACTTGCCGGCGGATCTTCCTGAACCCGCCGCCAAAGTTCCCAGGATCAACGACAACGCTGAGGAACAGTTTGCTCCTGCAAGCCCTCGGGCTTGTGCAGTTGAAGCAAGTGTTCCCGACAAGCTTCGCACCGGCGAGCTTGCCGGGGGACCGTCAGCTCCGACAGGACCAGAGGTCTTTGCCGTAGAAGCTGGGGTTCCCGCAGCGGCCCTCGAGCCTTTAGTCCTTGCCGTCGAGCCTCGAGCTCCGGCGTGGGCGCAGCAGATCGTCCGTTTTCTGCAAACTGGAGAACTTCCCGACGACCCTCAAGAGATAGAGAAGATAACCAGGCAGTCAAGTATGTATCAGTTTGTGGATAACGAGCTGTACAGAAGAAGACTCAATGGTGTCAGGTTGAAGTGCATCTCCAGGGAAGATGGACAGAAGCTGTTGGCAGAAATACACGGAGGCATATGCGGCCACCACATTGGCGCAAGGGCACTTGCCGGGAAAGCTTTCCGGCAAGGGTTCTTTTGGCAAGAAGCCCTCCAAGATGCAACTGCACTAGTAACCAAGTGTGAAGCGTGCCAGTTCCATGCAAAGCAAATACATCAGCCAGCTCAAGCTCTCCAAACAATCCCTTTGTCATGGCCCTTCTCGGTCTGGGGGCTCGATATCCTCGGCCCTTTCCCTCGCGCTGTCGGGGGCTTTGAGTACTTGTACGTTGCTATCGACAAGTTCACAAAGTGGCCAGAAGTGGAGCCAGTGAGAAAGGTGACAGCACAGTCAGCGGTCAGGTTCTTCAGGTCAATTGTCTGCCGTTTCGGGATCCCTAACAGGATCATCACCGACAACGGTACGCAATTCACTAGTCGCACCTTCATGCAGTACGTCCAAGACCTTGGCGCCAAGGTCTGTTTCGCTTCTGTTGCTCACCCGAGGAGCAACGGCCAAGCGGAGAGGGCAAATGCTGAAGTGCTGCGCGGACTCAAGACAAGGACTTTTGACAGGCTGCGCAAGTGCGGAAAGAATTGGATAGAGGAGCTCCCGGCGGCTCTTTGGTCAATCAGAACGACACCAAATCGAGCCACCGGACAGACACCTTTTGCTCTAGTCTACGGAGCAGAAGCAGTTCTCCCCACGGAACTCGTATACGGATCTCCTCGAGTGCTCGCTTATGATGAGCTCGAGCAAGAGCAACTGCGGCAAGATGACGCATTGCTCCTTGAGGAGGGACGTCTCCAGGCTGCTGTACGAGCTGCTCGATACCAGCAAGCTTTGCGCCGCTACCATAGCCGCAAAGTCAAGGCCAGGAGTCTCGAGGAAGGCGACCTTGTTCTTCGGCGTGTTCAGTCCGCCAAGAATTCCAACAAGTTGACGCCGAAGTGGGAAGGCCCTTATCGGGTGAGACAAGTTACGAGGCCCGGCGCTATCCGCCTCGAGACCGAAGAAGGCTTACCGGTGAGCAACTCCTGGAACATAGAGCATCTTCGCAAGTTTCACCCCTAAGGCGCGGTTGCCGTGATCCGTTCCGGCAACCACCTTTTGTACAAGCCTTGCCGCTGTTGCATGTAACCCTTTGTACAAAGCCGGGCGCAGACCCCGTGCATCAGTAAAGATTTCGTGTTTTCGCATCGATTGCCTTTCGCATGCTTCTCTTTGCTATTCGCATGTTTTATTTGGCATTTGATGCAACACTTAGACATTCGGTAAGCACTATTACGCCGAAAGGCAATATGCTTGTTTCCCTCTCCTTTTCCTTTTTCTCTTAAGCAAAAGGAACGTTCCTCGCGCACAAGTTTGCCGGGGGAGAAGGAGGTGGAGGAGGAACTAAGTGCCGTTCAAGAAAGAAGAGCCTTACCGGAAAGCAAACAACATGAGCAAGCAGCATGTGAAAGATAAGTTGTTAGAATTTGACCAGTTCAAATTTTAATTTTTGGTTGTCTTCCTTGAACAATCACACTTTTTATGGAAAACCTGTGCGCGGAGGAACCTACCCGTGGCTTGCCGCACCCTTATCTTGTCTTCGAGTCCACTCAACGATTTAAGTGAGCTGCGACAAGTGTCGCGCCCTTGCTTCGTTTCCGAGTACACTCAGCAAGCTAAGTGCGTTGCGACTTGCTGCGGCGAGGTTGCTTGCCGGCGAGGACCTTGGCCAGCAGGCTGCTCCGAGTCCAGCACTCAGCGCTCGCGGCAAAGGCTCCTTGCCGGCAAGCTCCCCGGGAGCGTAGGGTGAGGAACATACAAAGTCAAAGATTGGAACAAGGAAGATAACATTGCACTGATTGATTGAAGTAAAGCAAATATCTTACAAGGACAACTTGTCGCAATGGACTAATGAGTTCGTAACATAATGTGCAGCAACGAAAAGATAAAGATAAATGGGGCCCTAGTCTACGCGGTCGCCCTCCTTCCTGCCAAGCTTTGCCACCTTGGCGATGATATGGCTGACCTGCTCCTTCAGGGCCTCCGTGTCTGCATCTGCCGGCAAGCTGCAAAGAACGTTCTTGAGGTTGATCCCCGGATTGCGGTACACGATCTTCGTCAAGACCCGCTCCAGAGTTCCTGCGCAGAGACGGCGCGACTCCTCGGCCAGCTGCGCGGGGATGCGGTTCCGGAGACCTGCAAGGGCCGGAGCGACGCCTCTGAAGAAGAGGCTGAGCTTGGCGCTGTGCGGGAGGTCTGGATCCGGCGAGTAGATAAGATGTTCGACTTTCAAGGCAAGCAACTCCTGGTCAATGTTGGATGCCGAAGAGACCAGCTCTTCGGTCCACAGCTCAATGTTCTTGCGGAAGAGCTCGGACGCCTTGTTGGCGCTGTCCACCAAGGCCCGCTCCTTGCGGAGCTCCTCCTTCAGCTTATCTTCTCGAAGCTTGGCGGCGTCAATCGAATCCCTCAGAGTCGAGACTTTCAGCTCCAAGTCCTCGATGGAGTCCTTGGCGGCCTTAAGCTCATCGCCCCTCTTCGACAGATTCACTTGGAGCTCCGCGTTGGTGTGGGCGTCCTTCTCGCGCTCAGTAATGAGCGCGGCAACCTTCTCGGTGCTCACCTTCATCGCCGCTTCTAGTTGTTCAACCTTGGCGGCAAGCTCCTTCTTGGCGTCTTCCGCAGCAGCAGCAGCGGCTTTCGCCTCCTTCAGCTCCCCGCCAAGGGCAGCCTCGCGAGCGGCAAGGTCCTCCTCATGGGAGTCGAGATCCACCTTCCGCTGCGCGAGCTCTCCTTCTCGCCGGGACATCTCCACCCCGGCGAGCCGTTGCTGTTCTTCAGCCTCGGCTTTCTCCAAAAGCCACTCTTGATATTCACCGGCGAGACGCTCGCGCTCCTCCGCCACCTCGCGGAGGCCCGCCTTGTGGGCAGCGCTGAGCTCCGCCGCACGCTTCTCCATTTCGGCGGCGGCCTGGGCAGCAAGGGCTTCCCGGGAGGCAAGCTTCGCCTGCCTGGCCCGGTAAAGGGCCAGGAGTTGGTGGAGAAGCTTTTCCTCCTCGGGCCCATCTCCTTCGCCGGGCGCCTCGACGACTGTCAGACCCGCGGAGGCGAGGACTTCTCCGTCAAATGCCTCGCCCTCCGCGGGAGCTCTTGATGAAGACCCCCAAGGCACTTGGATAAAGACGCCATTGGGGGCACGAAGATAGTACGCCTGCTTCTCGCCGGTGGAGGGGCCGGCGGCCGGCGTAGCATCCGGTGCTCCCGCCACCTCCGGGTCGGCGGTGCGGTCGCCGTCCCCCTCCCCGGTCGCGGCGTCAGCGGCCGGAGCGGCCTCCTGCGCGGCCGGCTCGGTGGCCTCGGTCGCCTCCTCGGTGGCCTCGGCCATCTCCACGACGACGGGAACGTCATCGCCGCCGCCCTGCGCGCCCTCCTCATCCTCGATATTGATGACCTCGGTCTCCATCGGCGCGGGAGGAGGAGGAGGAAGATCTAGAAGAAGAAGAAGTTCAAAATCAAGCAAAGATCCAAAAAGAAGCAAAGTCAAGAAAACCAAGTACAGAGCGTACCTTGGCGGACGTCCTCTGCGGCGGGCTCCCTTGCCGGGGAGCTCGGCCTTGGCGGAGTGGCCGTCCTCGCCGGGCTGCTCGCCCTTGGCGGGGTACTCTGCTTTGGCGGAGTACCCGCCCTTGGCGGAGCGCTCTCCCTTGCCGGAGAGTTTTGCCTTGCCGGGGACGGCGGGGCCTGCGGCTCCTCGGCGACGGTCTCCGGGCGCTCTTCCCGCTGCGGCTCCACCTCTGCACAAGAGAAGATAGAAGAACCAAGACATTCAAAAAAAAGAAAGAAAAGGGAAAGAGAGATCAAAGCCCTAAGCGCGCCCCGACGAGCGAAAACAGTAAACCTCTAACTTACGCTGGGGGCTGCGCTGGGGGCTACTCCCCGGAGCGGCACTCGGGTCCGGCAAGCTCGGCTCCGGTGCGATCCCTGCTTCCGCGGCGGATGGGTCTTCTACGACCTCAACTGTGGGCACCCTGACCCTCTTCGCGCGCTGCTCCAAGGTCCTGCAATCACAAGCAACGAGCAAAGTCAAGCGTCAGCAACAATCGAGATATAAAAATCAAGAAGGAGTAAGGTCTCGGGTCCTTACTCTTGGTCCTCCTCGTCGTCCTCGCTCAGCGCGGAGAAGTCAAACTCCACGGTGGGCGCGTCGGCGCGAGGAGCGGAGGATGAAGATTCCCTCGCGCGTTTCGGAGCCACCGGGGCTGGGGGCTGCGTAGGCCCAGCCCCTGTGGTGGCCGGCGCCCGAGAAGTGGGCGGAGCAGCTGCTCCGCTCCGAGAAGATCCTTGCCGGCTCGGTGCCGGCCTGCGGGACGCCTCTGTCGTGGTCCGCGCGCGCGGGGCCTCTGCCGTGGCCGGCACGCCGGTCGCCCTTGGCACGTCCTGGCTCGGCCGGGGAGCTGCCCGGCGAGCTGGCTGTTGCCGGGGCGCTCGCGCCTGCTCCCCCGTCGCCGCCTTGCGGAGACGCTTCAATGGGGACTGCCTCGGGCTCGCCGGGGGCGGGGAGCTTTCCGACGAGGAGAGGTCGTCGGCGTAGAGCTCGGTGGATCCGCCGGTGTCTTCCTCCTCCCCCTCCTCTCCCTCGGCCAGTTCGCTGGCCCCAGCGCCTTGCACTGCGGGCCCCTTCCCCTTGGTGGCCCCGCTTCGTCCGGCGCCTTCACTCCTCGCGGCACCCCTGCTTCCTCCGGCTGCGCCCTCCATTGCCGCGGCCTCCGTCGCGATCCCATTGATCCCGGAGTGCCTCAGCGAGGGGACCCCGGCGAGCGCGTCGGGAGGGAGCTCTAGCAGCTTGCGAATCTCCTCCTTATCCGCCTGGCTGGAGGCATCCGCGGCTTCCGCCTCCGCGGGTGTGTATCCAAAGTTTCCCGCCGCCGCGGCTGCGGCGACTTCTTCAGCGCGAGAAGCCATGTAAGCAATCTCTTGGTCGGTGGTGGCCCGCGTGTGCAGCTTGAGATCGTCCGTCTTCTCCAACACCTCCGCGAGGTTGTCGTAGAACTCGAGGACGTCGATAGGCTTGGGCGCAATCCACGTGCGCTCCAATCCATGAGAGTCGCACGCGGGCATCATAGCGACAAGGCGATCCCGGGCGCTGCTGGCACAGAGCGGCACCACTCCCCGGGGAGCGCGGAAGTACTCGGGGTGTGCCGGGTCGAACTTGAAAAGTTCCCTGACCATACCCCGCAGCTCGAGTGTTGTGAAGTTAAAATTGAGGCCGGGGCGCAGCCTCATGATGTCTGCCGGGCCGCCGTATTGCCACGCCGGCCTTTTCCGGTCTTGGAGGGGGGCGATCCGGCGACGAAGAAAGTCCGCGCCCACTTCAGCGACGGACAGCGGCGCCATCCGAAGTCGAAGGATTCTGACGAGAGCGATATCCAGCTTGGCATCGTCGGAATCGTAATTACTCCAATCTCTGCCGCGCACGATGGGCGATGTGCGCGGCGCGGTGAAGTGTTGTGGCCGCTCCTCGACGACCCAGCACCACTCCGCGCGCCACTCTTCCCACTTGCCGCGGAGCTCCCCCGGCAAGTAGGCTAATTTCTTATTCAGCCTAAACACCCAAGAGATTCCTCCGGAGAGGGGGGCGTCGGCCTCTACTCTGGGGATGAAAAAGTGCCTAAAGAGAGCTACGTTGGGCTGGATTCCTACGAAGTTTTCGCACATGTGTGCGAAAACGGACATGGTGAGGATGGCGTTGGGAGTGAAGTCGAGGAGGTGGAAGCCATAAGTATTCATGATATCGCAGAAAAAGTTTGAGAAGGGAGGGCACAGACCGCAGTGGAAGAAGGCTGCGAAAAAGTAATACCCGCCGGGGTAGTGGTCCTTGGCGACGGCCGGGTAGACGCGCGTGCGGGGGTGCGCTGGGGTCTCCTTGGCCCAGAACAAATAATATTTGTTCCAAAGTTCCCGCACGCCGAGCTTCGGCGCGAAGACAATGTGCTCCTTCCGGTACGCGGCGAGCTTCGCCGCCTGATCTGACTTCTCCCGCTTGGACTTCTCCGACTTCGCCTTGTCGGTCTTTGGGGCCATGGCGGATGCGGTGGAAGGAAGGGGACGAAGAGCTTGGTGGTGGCGGAGGAGCAGAGGCGAAGCGCAGAGGAATCTGAGGAAGAAGACGATGGCAATGAGTGCGCAGGGAGGGGAACCGCGCCGCTCTCTCTGCTTTTATGGGAGAGTGGGGGGCGTTTCGCCCTTCCCATTAAAGAAATCGTGGGCACGTCCCATCCCACGGCGCCGCAATCGACGCGTGCCGTTGCCGTGGGGTGCGGCGGATATGGAAGTGGATTCGGCGCGCCGCGGGCCGCGGGTGCCCGTGCACTGTTTTGGGCCTGGCCCAACAGCGCTCGGCACCGTGTGTGGCCCAGGCCCGGGGGCTCCTGTCGGTGTACTAAGGTAGGGGTACCCTAGTACCCCAACTTGTGCACGGGCAGCGGCAGCTCCCCGCGGCAGGGTTCACCACGCGCGTGCCGGAGACCTTCCTGCCCCTTATATAGCCATCCAAAAACAAAGTATACAAGACAGAAGACCAAGACCCCGGCAAGAGGAGCTTGCCGGGAAGGCCGTCCCAGGCTCGAGATTGCGTAACTAGCACGAGGCCCTGGCAAGAGGAGCTTGTCAGGACGAATAGAAGATTTTATCTTAGAAGACCCGGCAAGGGCTCGGGGAGCGGCAAGCTTCCGGGCCCGGCAAGGTCGAGATCCCCGGCAAGGTGCTTGCCGGGGGAGGTGCGCTGTGTGCCCGCGCTCCAGCTCATCGGCCCACGCGTCGCCCTGGGGCCACTCCAGGGACGCGTGGCGGATGGCTGTGCAGCCTGGGGGACACGGTGGCACTCCACGGCAGAGGATCCATCGCCGTGGCAGACGGAGACGCAACGGCGGGAGCTTTTGGGGTCGACGGCGACGGGCATTAAATGCCCTTGTCCCCCACTGTTAAAGTAGGTATAGACCACTGTTCTGTACTGTAGCTCCACTGTTCCCGCACTGTTACAACTACCACCTCTTTTACATTTTTACCCCTTTCTCCTACGTTGACACCTGTCGGTGACCCCTTGCACTATAAAAGGAGGCCCATGCACAACGTGGAGGGGGTTCAAAACCTAGATTACTCTCACGCACGGTGTAGCTGCTTCTTCAAGCTCCCGAGCGCTCAACTCAATACACAACCAAGCAGGAGTAGGGTTTTACGCATCCGTGCGGCCCGAACCTGGGTAAAAACTGCCCGCGCGTCTGCCTCGATCTGCTCTTCGTGCTCCCTCCGCCCTCGTACCGCACAGACAAGGGGCTCCGGTCCCATAGGTGTTCGTGGCGGACAGTTTCCCCCGACAAACACCCTATTGTATCCATACATGGGTGGGGCGCCCAGGACCTGAACACCAAAGTGATATGCCGGCTCATCAAAATTTGAGCTGTAATTGCGATAACTTTCATTTTTTCCAATCCTGCAGGCCATTTTTTAGGACCAAAACGACCCTTTTTGGGCTCAGAATTTTCCACGCACGTGATCCTGTGTGTGCACGTATGTAAAATCCTCCAGATCGTAAAAACTAGAAGTCCTATCACCTCAATTCCCCAATAGCTTTCCAACGCCTATGAAAACGACGAAATCGGTGCTTGTTCTCACTTGCTTTGAGAGTCTCGATCAATTCGGACTCTAGGTTGATTTTTGTATTTTCTTTGATCACCGTTTCTTCGTGAGAGTTGGCCTAACACCCTATTGTATCCATACATGGGTGGGGCGCCAAGGACCTGAACACCAAAGTGATATGCCGGCTCATCAAAATTTGAGCTGTAATTGCGATAACTTTCATTTTTTCCAATCGTGCAGGCCATTTTTGAGGGCCAAAACGACCCTTTTTGGTCTCAAAATTTTCTGCGCACGTGATCTTGTGTGCGCACGTATGTAAAATCCTCCAGATCGTAAAAACTAGAAGTCCTATCACCTAATTCCCCAATAGCTTTCCAACGCCTATGAAAATGACGAAATCGGAGCTTGTTCTCACTTGCTTTGAGAGTCTCGATCAATTCGGACTCTAGGTTGATTTTTGTATTTTCTTTGATCACCGTTTCTTCGCGAGAGTTGGCCTAACACCCTATTGTATCCATACATGGGTGGGGCGCCAAGGACCTGAACACCAAAGTGATATGCCGGCTCATCAAAATTTGAGCTGTAATTGCGATAACTTTCATTTTTTCCAATCCTGCAGGCCATTTTTGAGGGCCAAGACGACCCTTTTTGGTCTCAAAATTTTCTGCGCACGTGATCCTGTGTGTGCACGTATGTAAAATCCTCCTGATCGTAAAAACTAGAAGTCCTATCACCTCAATTCCCCAATAGCTTTCCAACGCATATGAAAACGACGAAATCGGTGCTTGTTCTCATTTGCTTTGAGAGTCTCGATCAATTCGGACTCTAGGTTGATTTTTGTATTTTCTTTGATCACCGTTTCTTCGCGAGAGTTGGCCTAACACCCTATTGTATCCCTACATGGGTGGGGCGCCAAGGACCTGAACACCAAAGTGATATGCCGGCTCATCAAAATTTGAGCTGTAATTGCGATAACTTTCATTTTTTCCAATCCTGCAGGCCATTTTTGAGGGCCAAGACGACCCTTTTTGGTCTCAAAATTTTCCACACACGTGATCCTGTGTGTGCACGTATGTAAAATCCTCCAGATCGTAAACACTAGAAGTCCTATCACCTCAATTCCCCAATAGCTTTCCAACGCCTATGAAAACGACGAAATCGGTGCTTGTTCTCACTTGCTTTGAGAGTCTCGATCAATTCGGACTCTAGGTTGATTTTTGTATTTTCTTTGATCACCGTTTCTTCGCGAGAGTTGGCCTAACACCCTATTGTATCCACACATGGGTGGGGCGCCAAGGACCTGAACACCAAAGTGATATGCCGGCTCGTCAAAATTTGAGCTGTAATTGCGATAACTTTCATTTTTTCCAATCCCGCAGGCCATTTTTTAGGGCCAAGACGACCCTTTTTGGTCTCAAAATTTTCCGCGCACGTGATCCTGTGTGTGCACGTATGTAAAATCCTCCAGATCGTAAACACTAGAAGTCCTATGTCGGTGTACTAAGGTAGGGGTACCCTAGTACCCCAACTTGTGCACGGGCAGCGGCAGCTCCCCGCGGCAGGGTTCACCGCGCGCTTGCCGGAGACCTTCCTGACCCTTATCTAGCCATTCAAAAACAAAGTATACAAGACAGAAGACCAAGACCCCGGCAAGAGGAGCTTGCCGGGAAGGCCGTCCCAGGCTCGAGATTGCTTAACTAGCACGAGGCCCTGGCAAGAGGAGCTTGTCAGGACGAATAGAAGATTTTATCTTAGAAGACCCGGCAAGGGCTCGGGGAGCGGCAAGCTTCCGGGACCGGCAAGGTCGAGATCCCCGGCAAGGTGCTTGCCGGGGGAGGTGCGCTGTGTGCCCGCGCTCCAGCTCATCGGCCCACGCGTCGCCCTGGGGCCACTCCAGGGACGCGTGGCGGATGGCTGTGCAGCCTGGGGGACACGGTGGCACTCCACGGCAGAGGATCCATCGCCGTGGCAGACGGAGACGCAACGGCGGGAGCTTTTGGGGTCGACGGCGACGGGCATTAAATGCCCTTGTCCCCCACTGTTAAAGTAGGTATAGACCACTGTTCTGTACTGTAGCTCCACTGTTCCCGCACTGTTACAACTACCACCTCTTTTACATTTTTACCCCTTTCTCCTACGTTGACACCTGTCGGTGACCCCTTGCACTATAAAAGGAGGCCCATGCACAACGTGGAGGGGGTTGGAAACCTAGATCATTCTCACGCTCGTGTAGCTGCTTCTTCAAGCTCCGAGCGCCCAAACTCAATACACAACCAAGCAGGAGTAGGGTTCTACGCATCCGTGCGGCCCGAACCTGGGTAAAAACTGCCCGCGCGTCTGCCTCGATCTGCTCTTCGCGCTCCCTCCGCCCTCGTACCGCACAGACAAGGGGCTCCGGTCCCATAGGTGTTCGTGGTGGACAGTTTCCCCCGACAAAGGCACTAACTAGGAACTTGGAGCTAGAAGAGGAACTCAAATCTACACGTGATGGATACGAGGAGGAGATGTTGATACTAGTGGAGAAGAATGATGATTTGACGAGGAAGCTAGGAGTATTCATGGGAGATCTAGCACCAGGAGGAGAAGAAGAGGAAGAAGAACCTAAGGAGATTCGTTCTGAAGATTACATCATCATCGACGACACGGACTCAGACCCCGATGATAGTGATGACGAAGACTACGAAGATGAAGCTGGAGCAGACATCATGGAACCTTTCGCCGATCAAAATTTCTAGATGACCACCCTATGACTTGTAGTTTTCCCCCACCAAGTAATATTTAGAGCACTTTTGTAACGTTAGTTAGATCTTTGTAAGCCCTTGTTTGAAATTGATTGGTGTGATATGATCGTGTTTGTCTCATGTGCATATGGGTAGTGATTTTCCCTTAGACCTCATTTCTATTCTAATCTCTTCCCTCTACAGCACCAGATGCCTCCGAGATGTGAGCCAAAATTTCAGTTTCCCCTTGAGCTCACTCAGTTAATCCAGCAACAGAACACTTTGATGCAACTTCTTGCCCAGAACACTCAGAACAACCGGAACAACAACAACAACCCTCCACCACCACCGCCCGTGAACAACCTGACATGTTTCTTAAGGTTGCAACCACCGGTGTTTGCTAGTAGCATTGAACCAATAGTTGCTGATGACTGGCTGCGCAAGATTGGAAGGGATTTGACCACCGCCAATTGCACGGATGCTGAGAAGGTGCGATTTGCCGCACATCAGTTGTCTGGACCAGCAGGCGCATGGTGGGAGAATTACACGGCCACTTTCCCTATAGCCAATGTCACTTGGGAGCAATTTCAGCAAGCTTTTCGCACTTCCCATGTCTCAACTGGAGCTATGAGCATGAAGAAGCGGGAGTTTCGCAACTTGCGCCAAGAAAATCGTATTGTGGCTCAGTACGTAGATGAGTTTTGTACCCTATCTCGTTATGCCCCGGATGATGTGGCCACAGATGCCGCTAAGAAGGAAAGGTTTATGGAAGGGCTGAATGATGAGATGAGCGTACATTTGATGGTAGCAACCTTCAACAACTACCATGAGTTCGTAGATAAGGCTCTTATGATTGAAGGGAAGCAGCAGCAGATTGAGAGCCGCAAAAGGAAGTATGGACAAGGAAGGAATAGTTCTGGAGCCCAACAGAAACCCTGATTCACTCCGAATTCGGGAGGATACACCCATAACCATGGAAGCCACACCCACACTGGAGGAAGTTCTCACAACCACAATGGCTCTAAGAATGGAAATGGGAATGGAGCAAATAATGATCAGAATTGCTCTACTCCATCCACACCCGCCAAGAGGGATTTGAGCCACGTCACCTGTTTCAAGTGCGGGAAGAAAGGACACTATGCCACGGAGTGCCCTGAAGCTAAGAATGGGAACGACAATGGAAGCGTCGGGAAGAAGCCCAACCCGTTCAACAAAGGACAAGTGAACCACGAGACCGTGGAGGAGGTTGAAGAGCAACCAGGTGCTGTTGTCGGTAAGTTTTTGGTTAAGTCATTTACCGCAATAGTTCTTTTCGATACCTGTGCATCGCATTCATACATTTCTAGGGGATTCGTAAATAGACATAAGTTGCCCACCCAAGTCCTTAAGACCCCCATGTTATTAAGCTCTCCAGGAGCGGAGTATATGGCAGATCAAGGATGTATTCAGACGCCATTAGTCATAGGACGCCATGTTTTCCCCTCAGACATGATAGTTTCGGAGTCACAAGGATTGGATGTGATACTAGGTATGTATTGGCTATCGATGTATGGAGGGAACATCGATTGTGCCAGCAAGTCTATTTTGCTTACCACCCCGGAGGGAAAAAAGGATCAAGTATGTATCTAGGCATTTGCCTACAAGGACACAAGTACATTCCCTCACGGGACTTGTTCAGGAGGAAGTGCCCGTAGTAAAGGATTACCCGGATGTGTTTCTAGAGGAGCTACCAGGCATGCGACCGGATAGGGATATTGAGTTTTTGATAGAGTTATTTCCTGGCACCGGACCTATATCAAAGAGACCGTATCGGATGCCAGCAAATGATCTGGAGGAGATCGAGAAGCATATTAAGGAGTTACTGGAGAAAGGATTTATTCGCCGGAGTTCATCACCTTGGGGAGCCCCAGTGCTTTTGGTCAAGAAGAAGGATGGATCTTTAAGAATGGTCGTTGATTATCGAGCACTGAATGAAGTGACGATTAAGAATAAGTACCTGTTGCCGATGATCAATGATCTGTTCGACAAACTCCAGGGAGCGAAAGTATTCTCCAAGATCGATCTATGATCAGGATACCACCAGTTGAAGATCCGAGAGAAGGATATACCTAAGACAGCCTTCACCACAAGGTATGGGCTATATGAGTATACAATTATGTCATTTGGATTGACTAACGCCCCTGCCTATTTCATGAGTATGATGGATAAGGTGTTCATGGAGTTCTTGGATAAGTTTGTCCTGGTATTCATTGATGATATTTTGGTGTACTCGAAGAACGAAGAAGAACTTGCGGAGCATTTGCGTTTGGTACTGGAGAAGCTCAGAGAACATCACTTGTACGCCAAGTTTAGCAAATGTGAGTTTTGGTTGAAGGAAGTTGGATTCTTAGGGCATGTTATATCAGGAGAAGGTATAGCAGTGGACCCCGTCAAAGTGCAGGCAGTCACAGAGTGGTTGGCACCCACTACAGTTGGAGAGATCCACAGTTTTCTTAGACTCGTGGGATATTACGGAGATTCATAGAAAATTTCTCCAAGACTGCGAAGCCAATGACGACATTGTTTAATAAGGAGACAAAGTTCCATTGGACTGAAGAGTGCGAAGAAAGTTTCCAGGAGTTAAAGAAACGGTTGACGACAGCCCCAGTGCTGATCTTGCCAGATATACGCAAGGATTTCCAAGTATACTGCAATGCTTCACGCTTAGGACTTGGAGGAGTACTCATGCAGGATGGAAGAGTTGTTTCTTATGCATCTCGTCAACTACGACCGCACGAGTTGAACTATGAGACGCATGATTTGGAGTTAGCCGCAGTTGTTCATGCGCTCAAAAGCTGGAGACATTTCCTTATTGGAAATCGTTGTGATGTGTACACGGATCACAAGAGTTTGAAGTACATTTTCACTCAGAAGGAGTTGAACCTCAGACAAAGGAGATGGTTGGAGCTTATAAAGGATTATGATATGAAGCTACACTATCACCCTGGAAAGGCCAATGTCGTTGCAGACGCTTTGAGCCGAAAGAGTTATGCAAATACCCTAGTAAAGGGGAATTGCCACAGGAGTTAGCAGAAGATCTCAGGGAGATTCGTTTGGAGATAGTTCCTAGAGGTTTTGTTGGAATGTTGGAGGTTCAGTCAACACTGTTGGGAAAGATACGCGAAGCCCAGAAGGAGGACAAGGAGATTTGCGCGATAAAGGAGAGGATGAGTGAAGGAAAAGCAAATGGATTTCGTGAAGATGAACACGACACCTTGTGGTTTGAGGATCGAATCTATGTGCCCAACAACCCAGAGATCAGGAAGTTGATACTGCAGGAAGGACATGATTCGCCATACTCGATACACCCCGGAAACACTAAGATGTATTTGGATTTGAAGGAACGTTTCTGGTGGATGGGAATGAAGAAGGATATAGCCGAGTATGTAGCAGTATGTCATGTATGCCAGAGAGTAAAGGCGGAGCATCAAAAGCCAGCAGGATTGTTATAGCCTATGCCAATACCCAAATGGAAGTGGGACAAGCTTGGCAAGGACTTTATCACCGGATTGCCCAGGACCAAATCAGGATATGAATCAAACTGGGTAGTAGTGGATCGCTTGACCAAAGTAGCCCATTTTATCCCCGTGAAAACCACGTATACCAGTGCGAAGTTGGCCAAGATATACATGACCAGGATCGTATGTCTGCACGGAGTTCCGAGGACCATAGTATCAGATAGAGGAACACAATTGACATCAAAGTTTTGGCATCAGCTACACTAGACTTTTGGAACCAGGCTAGAGTTCAGTACAGCCTTTCACCTGCAGACTGATGGACAAACCGAGAGAGTCAATCAGATTCTGGAGGACATGTTGAGAGCCTGTGCGCTAGACTATGGATCTAGTTGGGATGACAACTTACCCTACGCGGAGTTCTCTTACAACAACAGTTACCAGGCCAGTTTAAACATGGCACCGTTCGTAGCGTGGTACGGATGGAGATGTCGAACGCCGTTAATGTGGGATGAAGTTGGAGACCGTCAGTTATTTGGATCAGACCTGATCAAAGAGTCAGAAGAGAAGGTTAAGCTGATTCGAGATAGACAGAAGGTAGCTCAGTCCAGGTAGACGAGTTATGCAGACTCGAAACGTAACGAAGTAGCCTATGAAATCGGAGACAGAGCGTACCTGAGACTGTCGCCTCTGCGAGGAGTTAAACATTTCGGAGTTAAGGGAAAGCTAGCCCCGAGATTTGTGGGGCCTTACCGTGTTTTGGAACGCATGGGAGAGGTTGCCTATAAGTTGGAGTTGCCCAAAGGATTGTCAGGAGTGCACGATGTGTTTCACGTTTCTCATCTTAAGAAGTGTCATGCAGAGATGGTCGATATTCCTTTAAGAGACACAGTACCTCTGGAGGCAATTCAGTTTGATAGTGATTTGACCTACGAGGAGAAACCCATCAAGATTCTTGAATTTTCGAGTAGAGTCACCCGCAGTAAGGTTATCAAGTTTTGCAAAGTTCAGTGGAGTCACCACACCAAGGAAGAAGCCACCTGGGAACGAGAAGATGATCTACGCAAGGACCACCCACACATGTTCTCTAGCCAAGTCGAATCTTGAGGGCGAGATTCATTCTAAGGGGGGTAGGTTTGTAACATCCCAAATTTTCAATTTGGAATGTTATACATAGATCAAACTGCATTGCATATTTTATTGCATTTTGTGCGTGGCGATCCTCGAAAATTCTAAGCAACTCAAGGACCTACGGAGAAAGTTGGGAATTCTACCGTTTTCGTATTTAAGTTTACAAGAATACCGGTACGAGGATAGCGTTGGTTTTAATTATTTTTCTCTCCTCAAAAATATTTCTTAACAAAATATATGAGCGAAGATAATATGAATTCTCCAAAATAAAAGAAATATTGGAGGAAAAATATTAAAATCACTTTTGGTTTTTATTCGGATTTATTTGCGATTTTATTTGCATAGGAAAAATGTATGTTTTTCAAAATTGCATTTAGGTCCAGGAAAAATGTTCACTTTGTCCTAAATATTATTAGAAGACGGTGAAAATTTATTTCGGTATTTTTGGAGTCCGTTTAGTATTTCTTTCATTAGTTTTCGTACGTCAGGACTTGTTTAAAAAAAAAGAAGGTGAACCGACCTTGGGCCGTAACCGACTAGGACTCTGCCTAGTTGGGCCTTTAACGCCCGAGCCGCCGCCGCCCCTCCAGCCCAACTCGCCGCCCCGCCCGCAAACCCTAGCCGGCCGCTGCCTCGTCGCGCCGCCAGCCGCCACCCGCCGACAGCCGCCGCCCGCCGCTACCGTCGCCGTTCCGCCGTCGCCGCCCCGCGCCATCGGACCCGCCGACGCCGGAGCCGCCGCCGCCAGAGACCGCCACCGCCGTCGTCCTGTTCCACGAGGTAGCCGCCGTTGTTTTTTTAAACCGATCGGTCTTTTTTTAGAAACCCTAGATCTGTTTTTTCAGATCTGTTCGGTTTTTTTCGGTTTAGTTACTTTTCGTATGTTTGTTCGTACGTTCATTTTAACGAACGTTGTACGCCCGTTAGTTACAGACAGCGAACGTTTGTTCGTTAGCCTGTTCGTCCGTTTTCGTTTTTGGGGTATTTATCCGCGATTATTTCGATTGCGATTTCTACCCTGATTTTGTTTTTCGTTTTTCTTTTCGCTCGAGAGTCGGAATCAGGTGATTCAAAATCCCAGATCTTCTTCTCGACGCCCTCTTTTCATTTAACCAACTTGAACAAGGTTTTCTTACTGTAAAATTTGACCCCAGATCAATCTAGTAAACGGATCGTGTTTCTTTCGCAGTTTGAGTTTCGTTGCTTCATTCGATTTGATTCTTGTTGCAAACCGGAGTTCTTAAATTGAACTTTCTGGTTAGATCGTCTTATTTGGTGTTCTGTTTGTGCATCTTTGCTTGATTTCTTATGTATTCCATTGTTTGCTTGCGATAGAATACCGGACTGTGAAGCGTGCTACTACGAGTCTCTAGGTTTTGCGAACCGTCAGCAAGGCAAGTAACACTTTGATCATACCCTTTATTACCCAGTTTTTATGCATTAGATCAAACCCTCACACATTGCATGAGTAGGATCTCTTAACTTGTGGGACTGGGAAGTGGATTGAGGTAGAACCTATTACCTGCATTATTTTCAAACCCTTGGGAGTTACTTCTACGTTATGCTTAGGTTATCATGCTATGCTCGTAGACGTTGTTTGGGTTTGAGTGAAATCCATGACAGCTATGAGTTGTTAATTAATGGTTAAACTTAAGGTGGCTACTTGAATACACATCTGGGTGGATTGGTTGCAGGGCACCTGGAGAATACAGTGTTGTCCTAGGAAATCCTGGGGTTCCGTGTGATTGTCCTATGGAATGCCACCCAGGCTCAAAGGGATCATCAAACTATTCATGCTAGAAACTTCCATGTACTGCAACAATTCCATTATGGGCTCTGGCATAGTATGAGTAAGTTGTGTTAGCTCTTTCAGTGGTGGACTAGCAGATGTATGGGAAAGTAGGTGTACCAGTCCACCCGGGGTAAAGAGTGAATGCTTCCGAAAGACTGTGTCTCGGTCATCCGTTTCTCAAACACCATGTAGTGCGACAAATCCAGCGGAGGAGATCGAGTCTTGTGGGAAAAGTGCACAAACCTGTGCAGAGTGTACAAACTGATCATGATTAGCCATGTCCCCGGTTATGGACAATCTTGAGTATCTGGTACTTGAATTATTGGTTGATCTCATCACTCTAAAATTAATTTGTTGGGTTAATGATTACTTTAATTGGGATTGAGTTGGAGGTACCTTCTCAATGATGTTTCAACCACCATGATAGTTAAAATAAAATTTATTCCTTTGTTGTAGGAAAAAA
Source organism: Secale cereale (assembly GCA_902687465.1). NCBI lineage: Eukaryota > Viridiplantae > Streptophyta > Magnoliopsida > Poales > Poaceae > Secale > Secale cereale. Next base: position 112,670,080 of record LR738713.1, on the reverse strand, counting down.
TTGGCTTTATGCAAAAACTTTAACCCTAGAGCCTCCACCAGCCAAATATGCATACAGTGTTAGCCTTTATTCTGTTACTTGCATCTACTGTGTTATCTTGCCAGCATATTCCATGTGCTGACCCGTTTCGGGCTTCAACATGTTACGTTGCAAACTTTTCCGACGAGGGGTAAGATGTTCTAGGTCGTTTCTCATGCACTCAGCTATGCCGTTGGAGCTGATTGACTCACTTATCTTCCAAGACTTCCAGGGATGACACTGACTTTCGATGGCCTTATGCCATAGACTTTTGTAATAGGTTCTCTTTTGAGACATTCGATGTAATAAGTGTGTGATTGCCAATCTGTTATAAATCCTTCAAGTATTGTGTGTGTCAGCATTACCGATCCAGGGATGACACTGAAACACAGAGACTCCGGTCCATTCGGATCGTGGTCGCTACATCATAGGGGTCTGAGTCGGTGTCGTCGATGATGATGTAGTCATCGGAATGAATCTCCTGGGATTCTTCTTCTTCTTCTCCTCCTCGCGTTGGATCTCCCATGAATACTCCTAGCTTCCTTGTCAAGTCGTCATTCTTCTCCAAAACTATTGTCATTTCCTCCTTGTATTCGTCACGTGTAGACTTGAGTTCCTCTTCTAGCTCCAAGTTCCTGGTTAACGCCTTCTTCAAATCTATCATGCCTGCGCACATCTGGTGCTCCTGTCGACGAATGTGCTGGTTTAACTCCTGGATGAATGTTGCAATGGACCTGTCCTTCCGGGTACTGATCATGTCCCATTGCCCATCTCCGCGTCCATATATCTGGTAGATAACGTCCTTCGGCTCCTGCTTGTAGACTTCTCCAATACGATCCATGGTAATGTGGGCTACCATACTCTTGCCTAGGCTCAAGGTTGGTGCATCAAAGGAAAACTCTATGGGCTCAGTGGATGGTGTGAATGTCCTCCCGGGAATTTGAACTTGAATATTCCATCGCTCCTCTTCTGGTAGAGTGGCGGTGTAGGTCCCGGTGAAGCTTGGTATTCCGATGTTCAGGTACCTAGTGACTTCCTTCAAGTGTCGTCCAAAAGATGTGTCTTCATCCAGTTGAGTGAACTTGTTCCTTGGGTCCACCATCCTAAAGAGTAGAAAATGAAGAGGAGTCAGAAATGAGTAGAGAAGAGTGACCTAGGGTTTATCTTAGTGGTCGTGTCCTACATTCAGCGTGTGCTCTGATACCATCTTGTAGAGACCACGATCCGAATGGACCGAAGTCTCTGTGTTCTGTGTCATCCCTGGATCGGTAATGCTGACACACACAGTACTTGAAGGATTTATAACAGAGTGGCAATCACACACTTGTTACATTGAATGTCTCAAAAGAGAGCTTATTACAAAAGTATATGGCATAAGGCCATCTAACACAATAACAACGGAAGGCTTGGAAGATAAGCGAGTCTATCAACTCCAACGGCATAGCTGAGTGCATGACAAACGACCTAGCTCACCTTACTCTTCTTCTGAAAAGTCTGCAATGTAACATGTTGCAGCCCGAAACGGGTCAGAACATGGAATATGCTGGCATGATAACACAGTAGAGCAAGTAATAGAATAAAGGCTAACACTACATGCATATTTGGCTGGTGGAGGCTCTAAGCTTAAAGTTCTTGCATAAAGCCAATTTTTCCCTACAACAAAGGAATAACTTTTATTTTAACTATCATGGTAGTTGAAACATCATTGAGAAGGTATCCCCAACTCAATCCCAATTAAAGCAGTCATTAATAACCCAGCAAATTAGTTTTAGAGTGATGAGATGAACCAATAATTCAAGTACCAGATACTCAAGATGTCCATAAGCGGGGACACGGCTAATAATGATTAGTTTTTACACTATGCATAGGTTTGCGCACTTTTCCCCACAAGACTCGATTTCCACCGTTGGATTTCTCGCACTGCATGGTGTTTGAGAAACGGATGACCGAGACACAGCCTTTCAGAAGTATTTACTCTTTACCCCAGGTGGACCGGTACACCTACTTTTCCCTACATCCGCTAGTCCACCACAAAAGAGCTCACACAACATACTCAACTATGCCAGATCCCATAATGGCATTGTGGCTGCACACGAAAGTTTCTATCATGAATAGTTTTATGATCCTTTTGAGCCTGGGTGGCATTCCATAAGATAATCACACGGTACCCCCGGGATTTCCTAGGACAACACTGGATTCTCCAGGTGCCCTGCAACCAGTCCACCTAGATGTGTATCAAAGTAGCCACCTTAAGTTGAACCATTAATTAACATCTCACATCTATCATGGATACTCTCAAACCCAATCCACGTATACGAGCATAGCATAGCAACCTAAGCATAACGTAGAAGTAACTCCCAAGGGTTTGTAAATAATGCAGGTAATAGGTTCTACCTCAATCTACTTCCCAAACCCACAAGTTAAGAGATCCTACTCATGCAATGTGTGAGGGTTTGATCTAATGCAGAAAAATAGGGTAATAAAGGGTATTATCAAAGTGTTACTTGCCTTGTTGATGATTCGCAAAACCTGGGGACTCGTAGTAGCACGCTTCGCACTCCGGGAATTCTATCGCAAGCAAACAATAGCATACATAAGCAACCAAGCAAAGATGCACAAGTATAACTCCAAATAAGAAGATCTAACCAGATAGTTCAACTGAACAACTCCGGTTTGAAAAAAGAATCAAATCTAACGGAGCAACGAAACTCAAACTACGAAAGAAACAAGATCAGTTTACTAGATTGAACTAAAGTCAAATTTTACAGTATCAAAACATTGTTCAAGTTGGTTAAACGGAAAGAGGACTTCGAGACGAAGACCTAGGCACTTGAATCGCCCGATTCTGACTTACGAGCGAATAGATAAACTAAAACGAAGATCAGGGTAGAAATCGCGATCTAAAATAATCGTGGAAAACCCCTGAAAAAGTCAAACTGACGAACAGGCTAACGAGTGAACGTTCGTTGTCTGTGAATAACGGGCAAACAAAGTTCATTAAAACGAACGTACAGACGAACGTCTGCTATTTAACCGAACCGATCTAATAAAAAACAGATCTAGGGTTTACGAAAAAAACCGATCGGTTTTCTTCGGAAAACCGACGGCGGCGGCCGGTTCGGTGGCGGCTACCTTCGGCGGCGGCGGCGGCGGCGTGCTCCGGCGCGGGCGGCAGACGGCGGGGTGACGGCGTGCTCCGGCGCGGGCAACGGCAGTGTGCTCCGATGCGGGCGGCGAACGGCGGGGGCAGCGGCGGCATGCAGCAGCGGCGCGAAGCGGCGGCGGCGGCGGCTTGGGTTCGGGCGAGGCGCGGGGCTGGGCTACGGGGCGGCGGCGGCTGGGCTTTTAAAGGCCGGCCGGGCGGAGTGCCGGTCGGATACGGTCCGACTAGGTCGGTTTCCCTTTTTTTTAGTCTTGACGTAGCAAAACGGGCGAAAAACATATTAAACGGACTCGAAAAAGTTCCGAAATAAATTTTCACCGTCCTCTAATTATATTTAGGACAAAGTGAACATTTTTCTCGGACCTAAATGCAATTTTGAAAAATGCGCATTTTTCCTATGCAAATAAAATTGCAAATAAATCTGAATAAAATACCAAAAGTGATTTTAATATTTTTCCTCCAATATTTCTTTTATTTTGGAGAAGTCATATTATCTCCTCTCATATATTTTATTATGAAATATTTTTCGAAGAGAAAAAAAATTAAAACCAAAGTGACCCTCGTACCGGTATTTGAGAAAACTCAAATACGAAAACGGTAAAATCCCCAACTCTCTCCGTGGGTCCTTGAGTTGCTTAGAATTTCGTGGATCGCAACACACAAATGCAATAAAATATGCTATGCAATATGATCTATCTATAACATTCCAAATTGAAAATTTGGGATGTTACATATTTTGTTCTAAGTATCGAATCGTAATTCTTGAGTTGTAAGTAAATAAAACTGTGATGATCTTCATTATGAGAGCATTTCCCAGTGAGGAAAGGATGATGGAGACTGTGATTGCCCCACAAGTCGGGATGAGACTCCGGACGGAAAATAAAAAAAATAAAAAGAAAAAAGAGGCCATAAAAAAGAAGAGAAAAGGCCCAAATAAAAAAAATGAGAGAAAATGAGAGAAGGGGCAATGCTACTATCCTTTTTCCACACTTGTGCTTCAAAGTAGCACCATGATCTTCATGATAGAGAGTCTCTTGTTGTGATACTTTCATATACTAGTGGGAATTTTCATTATAGAACTTGGCCTGTATATTCCAACGATGGGCTTCCTCAAATGCCCTAGGTCTTCGTGAGCAAGCAAGTTGGACGCACACCCACCTAGTTTCTTTTGTTGAGCTTTCATACATTTATAACTCTAGTGCATCCGTTTCATGGAAATCCCTACTCACTTACATTGATATCTATTGATGGCCATATCCATAGCCCATTGATACGCCTAGTTGATGTGAGACCATCTTCCTCTTTTTGTCTTCTCCACATGAACCACTCTATTCCAACTATAGTGCTATATCCATGGCTCATGCTCATGTATTGCGTGAAATTTGAAAAGGTTTGAAAAAATTAAAGTATGAAACAATTGCTTGGCTGAAACCGGGGTTGTGCATGATTTGGGTATTTTGTGTGACGAATATGGAGCGTAGCCAAACTATATGATTTTGGAGGGATGAACTTTTTTTGGCCATGTTATTTTGAGAAGACATAATTGCTTTGTTAGTATGCTTGAAGTATTATTATTATTATGTCAATATTAAACTTTTGTCTTGAATCTTTCGGATCTGAACATTCATGCCACAATAAAAAAATTACATTGAAAATTACGTTAGGTAGCATTCCACATCAAAAATTCTGTTTTTATCATTTACCTACTCGAGGACGAGCATGAATTAAGCTTGGGGATGCTTGATACATCTCCAACGTATCTATAATTTTTGATTGTTCCATGCTATTATATTATCTGTTTTGGATGTTTAATGGGCTTTAATATGCACTTTTATATTATTTTTGGGACTAACCTACTAACCAAAGGCCGAGTGCAAATTGCTGTTTTTTTTCCTATTTCAGTGCTTCGCAGAAAATGAATATCATACGGAGTCCAAACGGAATGAAACCTTCGCGAGGATCGTTTTTGGAACATACGCAATCCAGAGACTTGGAGTACAATTCTGGGAAGCCACGAGGTGGCCATGAGGCAGGAGGGCGCACCCAGGGGGGTAGGCGCACCCCCACCCTCGTGGGTCCCTCATAGCTCCACCAACGTACCTCTTCCTCCTATGTATACTCATATACCCTGAAAACATCCGAGAGCACCACAAAACCCTATTTCCATCACCGCAACCTTCTGTACCCGTGAGTTCCCATCTTGGGGCCTTTTCCGGAGCTCCGCCGAAGGGGGAATCAATCACGGAGGGCTTCTACATCAACACCATAGCCTCTCTGATGATGTGTGAGTAGTTTACCATAGACCTTCGGGTACATAGTTATTAGCTAGATGGCTTCCTCTCTCTCTTTGGATGTCAATACAAAGTTCTCCTCGATCTTCTTGGAGATCTATTCGGTGTAATACTTTTTGCAGTGTGTTTGTCGAGATCCGATGAATTGTGGGTTTATGATCAAGATTATCTATAAACAATATTTGGTTCTTCTATGAATTATTATATGTATGATTTAATATTTTTGCAAGTCTCTTTGAATTATCAGTTTGGTTTGGCCTACTAGATTGATCTTTCTTGCAATGGGAGAAGTGCCTAGCTTAGGGTTCAATGTTGCGTTGTCCTTTCCCAGTGACAGCAGGGGCATCAAGGCATGCATTGTATTGTTGCCATTGAGGATAAAAAGATGGGGTTTATGTCATATTGCATGAGTTTATCCCTCTACATCATGTCATCTTGCTTAAGGCATTACTCTGTTCTTATGAACTTAATACTCTAGATGCATGCTGGATAGCGGTCGATGTGTGGAGTAATAGTAGTAGATGCAAAATCGTTTCGGTCTACCTGTTACGAACGTAATGCCTATATACATGATCATGCCTACATATTCTCATAACTATGCGCTTTTCTATCAATTGCTCGACAGTAATTTGTTCACCCACCGTAAGATTCACTACCTTGAGAGAAGCCACTAGTAAAACCTATGGCCCCTAGGTCTATTTTCCATTATATTAATCATCCGTCAACTAGCTATCTTTATTGTTCTTTTATTTTTCCATCTTTACTTTTCAATCTATACAGCAAAAATACCAAAAATATATATCTTATTATCTCTATCAGATCTCACTTTTGCAAGTGGCCGTGAAGGGATTGACAACCCTTTATCGCGTTGGTTGCAAGGTTCTTAATTGTTTGTGCAGGTACTATGGATTTGCGTGTAGTCTCCTACTGGATTGATTCCTTGGTTCTCAAAAACTGATGGGAATACTTACACTACTTTGCTGCATCACCCTTTCCTCTTCAAGGGAAAAACAACGCATGCTCAAGAGGTAGAAATATGAGTTTTGCTTGGAGCATCATATTATTTTTTTAGGATTTGCTTACTGGTATTTAGAATAATGTTTTGTATCTTTTATTTCAGTAAAAGTGTCAAGGATAGCTTTTACCATGCTTATTTTGAGAGCCTACATGTTGCTGTTTGAAAATAGAAAATTTGTCGCCATTATAAAAATTCCCGAGAAAAGTCAGAATGTGATAAAAGGTTGAAACATTTTGCACAGAAATCTATGATAAATTTCCTATGTCATGTTCAATTTTTAAAAAATGAGTTAGGGAAGTATGGATCCTCTTGCATGCTTTACATACTGTATTGTTTTGACAAATTGTTGTTATGTTTGCATTGTTTGCATATGCTTGGGTGTTTAATGATTCTATTTGAGGATAGGAGTATTAAATATGCAGAGGCATTTAGTATGCAATGTTAAATTATAATTTTAGTGATTTTCTAGAGTAGAGGATGATAAGGTTTTGCATTGATTTATACTAACGTATCTCACGAGGTCTTGTTGAGTTTTGTGTGGATGATGCGTTTGAGATTTAGGAAAATCGTGATATGAGAAGAATTAAGAAGACACAAAAGCTCAAGCTTGGGGATTCCCAAGGCACCCCAAGATAATATTTCAAGAAGTCTCAAGCATCTAAGCTTGGGTATGCCCCGATAGGCATCCCACCTTTCTTCATCAACAATTATCGGTTAGTATCGGTTGATCCTAAGTTTTTGCTTCTTAACATGAGATGTGCTATTCTTGAAATGTCATTTTTTTGCTTTCTGTTTGAATAAAATACTTAGATCTGAGAGTTTTTTTAAATAAAATAGAGTCCTCAAATAGTTGCTAGGGAGGCTAGGTAAGCGGCATTCACATCCCGTCAACGAAGCTCTTTTATATGGAATTGCTCTAGTGCTTCACTTATATCTTTTTGAACATGGTGTGCTTTAGTATTTTTGAAGAAATTCTCTCATGCTTCACTTAGATTAATTTGAGAGAAAGAAAAATTACGCTCATGTTCCTCACTTGTATTTGTTTGAGCTTATCAAAAGTTGTGTAGTAGACATCAAGCTCTTTTCTAGCACCGTTGCCGGCAAGGTGAGTGCATGAAGCTATATCTTTAAATCTTGTAATCAAGTCTTTTAGTTTCTTGTTTTATCGTTAGTTTTGTTTTATAAAGAAAAAAATGGAATTGAGGTTGCATAATATTATTCATCTCTATAATATCTTTCGTGAAAATGATGGGAAGGAAAATTGTGCTCAATTGATAGAAGAAGAATTCAATAAAATATTTGGAATAAATGATGAGCATGATTGCAATGTTATTAGTATGAATACTTTAAATATCCATGATGCTAATGATATGCAAAACCATAAGCTTGGGGATGCTATGTTAGATGAAAATGATATTTTTAGCCCCCCAAGATTTGATGTGGAAATTTGTTATAATGGTAGCATGCCTCCTATTTATGATGATTATATTGATAAAAGTGGACTTGGAGAGGTCTTGACTATATTTAGTGATGAATCCATTACTTTGGAGGATGTTTCAATTGACTATGATAATAAAGTTGCTATCTATGATGATTATGGTGATGACAAGTATGCTATATTGAATAATGATAGCCATGAAACTTGTCATCATGACTTTAATTTTCAATCTCATGATAGTTATTTTGTTGAGTTTGCTCCCACCACTATTCATGAGAATAGATTTGCTTATGTGGACAGTAGAAAAATTTCTATGCTTTTGCATCATGAAAAGAATGCTTTATGTGATGGTTATATTGTTGAATTCATTCATGATGCTACTGAAAATTACTATGAGAGAGGAACATATGCTTGTAGGTATTGCAATAATATCAAGTTTCCTCTTTATGTGTTGAAAATCTTGAAGTTTTGCTTGTTTTGCCTTCCTATGCTTGTTGATTCTTGCTCCCAAAAGTTGTTTTCTCACAAAATCCCTATGCATAGGAAGTGGGTTAGACTTAAATGTGCTAGTCATATTCTTCATGATGCTCTCTTGCACATTTCAATTCATATCTTTTATGTGAGCATCATTGAAATCATCATGGCTAGCTAAAAGGCATTAAAGAAAAGCGCTTGTTGGGAGACAACCCAACACTTATACCTATTGTTTTTGTGTGGTCACATGATTATGCTACTGTAGTAATCATGTTTTATATATTTTGTTTCAATAAAGTGCCAAGCAAAGGCTTAGGATCATGTTGGGTGATAGTAGATTTGATCTTGCTGAAAAACAAAAACTTTTGTGCTCACGAGAAAAAAAATCTCATTTTTAACAGAAGAGTGGTTTTAAGTTGATTCTTTTTGCACAAGATTAATATACAAATTGTTCACATGGTCCTATTTGTTTCAAGATTTTAGAGTTGCATAAGTATGGTGAATGTTCAGATCATTAAAGACTGTTCTGTTTTTGACAGATTCTGTTTTCAATGCATAGTTTGCTTGTTTTCTAGTTCTATGGCTTATATTGATCAATATAAATTGTAGAAATGATATGCTATAATAGGAATTGTGTGAGAACAATTATGAATCTTGTCTTTGACGTTACCCAAAGTGAATGATTTGTTTTATCATACTAACCCATCTCACGAAGTTTTGGTAAGTTTTGTGTGATTGAAGTTTTCAAGTTTTTGGTGAGATATCGAAATGAGGAGAATAAGGAGCAGCACGACCCGAAGCTTGGGTATGCTCAGGGCACCCCAAGGAAATATTCAAGGAATACCCAATCAACTAAGCTTGGGGATGCCCCGGAAGGCATCCCCTCTTTCATCTCCAACATTATCGATAACCTCACATGAAGATATATTTTTATTCGTCACATGGTATGAGTTTTGCTTGGAGCGTCAATTTATTTTGCTACGATTTGCTTGCTGCTATTCATAATAATGTTTTGTATCCTTTATGTTAATAAAAGTGTCAAGGATAGCCTTTTCCATGCTTATTTTGCAAGTCTACATGTTGCTGTTTGAAAACAAAAAGTTTGTCGCTATTGCAAAAATTCCTGAGAAAAGTCAGAATGTGATAAAAGGTTGAATTTTTTGCATAGTAAGCTATGATAAAATTCTTACAGCATGTCAATTTTTTAAAAAAAATTGAGTTAGGGAAGTATGGATCCCCTTGCATTCTTTATAGACTGTACTGTTTTGACAGATTGCTGTTATATTTACATTGTTTGCATATGTTTGCGTGTTTAATGATTCTATTTGAGGATATGCGTATTAAATATGTAGAGGCATTTAGTATGCAATGTTAAATTATAATTTTAGTGATTTTCTATAGTACAGGATAATAAGGTTTTGCATTGATTTATACTAACTTATCTCACCAGTTCTTGTTGAGTTTTGTGTGGATGAAGTTTTTAAGTTTAGGGAAACCATGATATGAGAGGAATTAAGGAGACACGAAAGATCAACCTTGGGGATGCCCAAGGCATCCCAAGATAACATTTCAAGAAGTATCCAACATCTAGGCTTGGGATGCCCCGGTAGGCATCCCACCTTTCGTCATCAACAATTATCGGTTAGTATCGGTTGATCCTAAGGTTTTGCTTCTTCACACGAGATGTGATATTATTAAAATATCATTTTATTTTGTTTTCCTTGCTGTTTGAATAATATACTTAGATCGAAAAGTTTTTTAAATAAAATAGAGTCGTCAAATAGTTGCTATGGAGGCTAGGTAAGCGGCATTCACATCCCGTCAACGAAGCTCTTATCTATGGAATTGCTCTAGTGCTTCACTTATATCTTTTTGAGCATGGTGTGCTTTAGTATTTCTGAAGAAATTCTCTCATGCTTCACTTAGATTAATTTTAGAGAAAGAAAAATTACACTCATGTTATTCACTTGTATTTTTTTGAGCTTATCAAAAGCAACACATAAAATTAGTCCCAAAGTGATAGATATCCAAGAAGGATATAATAAAAACTTTCACGAAGATCATTGGACAAAATAAACTTGATTCCTTGTAATAGTTTTGAGATATGATGATAGTGACATGTGAGTCATGTTGATGAGTAAATGTGCTTTAGTAAGAATATCGGTGTTAAGGTTTGTGATTCCCTATGCAAGCACGATAGTCAATAGTCATGCAATGAAATTACATCCTACTTGTGGTGCATTATTCTGTGTTAATTATGCTTAATGCTCGCTTATGAGATTAGTTGTTTCTTGGTTGGTCGCTTCCCAATCTTTTGCTATCCTTCATTTTGTAGTAAGTATCATCACTACTTGTGCGTCCAAAATCCTTTAAATCAGTTTTGCCACATGAGTCCACTATACCTACCTATATGCGGTATTCTTTTGTCGTTCTAAGCAAATTTGTATGTGCCATCTCTAATTTTCAAAATAAATTTCTCATTTGCGTACTCCTACTGCTCGCGAGGTGTTGAGGGGTGGATAATATTTTCCATGCTAGATGTGTTATCCTCACGATGAGTGTTTATTCACTTGTCATTGCACGAGAGTAAGGCAAAGGTATTAGGGATGCCCAGTCCCGGAATGAAAAAAGTGAATTTACTTTATGTTGTCAAATAATAAATTTCTTGGAAATGTTGGTATGGAGGGCACCCATGGATACGGTTAGCCATGGCTTGTGAAAGTTTGAAAAAGGAATAAATTTTATTTTACGTTTGGGAACCACCAATGATGTATCTAGCATGGAAAGTGTTGGGAACCTTAAGTCTATTTCATTGGTGGGAAAAGTATGCCACCCAAAATAATTTTATCTCTCAATTAAAGATTTGAGCTCTGGCACCTCTACAAATCCCTACTTCCCTCTACGAAGGGCCTTTCTTTTACTTCATGCTATTTTTATTTTGAATTTGTGTCTCCATCTTCTCTTATAAGTCACCAACTAGGAGGCACTATGATCGTACTTGAGTATTGGGTGTAGTTAATATGCGAGTGTGTTTCATGAATGGATCAATGGTTGAGCATGATGGGCTAGGGATAACTTGCTTTATTATTGATATTTTGAAAGGACATGGTTGTTTGTCGATATGCTTGAGTATTAAATTCCTCATGTGAAAACTAGACTATTGCTTTGAACCATATAAAAGTCCAATTGTCCATGCTATAGAGAAAAGAATATGTGATGAACATGATAGGTAGCATTCCACATCAAAAATTCCATTTGCTACTTTATCATGATGAGATTTATGAGAAAGATTTGCCGTTATGATGCTAGAAAAAGTGATTGAAATTATCATTGATCAAACTTATGCACTTTGCTAGCATTCACACTTCATAAGTTATTTCTTTATCATTTACCTACTCGAGGACAAGTAGGAATTAAGCTTGGGGATGCTGATACGTCTCCAACGTATCTATAATTTATGAAGTATTCATGCCATGTTTATAAAAAAATTATATGGTTTTGGTATGATTTGCAGGGAACTAACCCGGACTGACGCTGTTTTCAGTAGAACTACCGTGGTGTTGTTTTTTTGTGCAGAAATGAAAGTTCTCCAAATGAGCTGAAACTTTTGGAACAAAAGAGACCCCCGAAGCTTCATGGGAGGGCCAGAAGAGCCATGAGGAGGGCACAACCCACCAGGGCGCGCCTGGTGGGCCACTGGTGCCCCGATGGGTTGAGCTCACCTCGTGGCCCATCCGGGCGTGAGACTGATGCCAAAAATTCCTATAAATAGAGAAACCATCCGAAATAAACCTAGATCAGAAGTTCCGCCACTGCAAGGCTCTTTAGTCCACGAGATCCAACATAGAGCCCTTTCCAGCACTCCGCTAGATGGGGAAATCATCACCGGTGGCCATCTTCATCATCCCAGCGGCCACCATGATGAGGAGGGAGTAGTCCACCCTCGAAGCTGAGGGTTTGTACCAGTAGCTATGTGTTTAATCTCTCTCTCTCTCTCTTGCGCGCGATCTCGTGATGTCACTATCTTGATATATCATGGGCTTTATTAACATAGATGGATCGTATGATGTTTCTCCCCTCTCTAGTCTTGTTGTGATGAATTGAATCTTTATCCTTTGAAGTTTTATCATGTCAGATTGAATGTTCAGATTTGAGAACAGATGATGTATGCCTTGCGGTATGAATACTTGAGGTGACAATGGGGTATCATATTGATTCACTTGATTTATGTTATGGAACTCAACTTGCGGATTCCTAAGTGACATTGGGGTAATCTATGCATAGGGGTTGATGCATGTTTTTATTATCCTTTCTCCGATATAAACTTTGGGGGTCTCCTTGTAGTTCTTTGTGTGGATTGAATATTATGATCATGAAGTTGTTTGATGCATATCGTTGAATCAACTCATGGATATTTGTGGTGACGTTGGAATATCTATGTGACATTAGAGTTGGTTGATGTGTGTCATATGGTGTTATTTTAGTACAAACTCTTGGTTAGATTGATCGGAAATAATAGCGTTGTGTCATTTTAGTACGAACTCTGGGATAGATTGATCGGAAAGAATAGCTTTGAGGTGGTTTTGTACCCTACAAACAATTTCTATATTTTGCTCTCCGCTAATAGGAACTCGGGAGTGATTCTTTATTGCACTTTGAGGGATAATCATATGATCCAACTATGTCAGCATTGTTGAGAGATTGCACTAGCGAAAGTACGGACCCTAGGCCTCATTTTCAAGCATTGCAATACCGTTTGTGCTCACTTTTGTTACTTGCTACCTTGCTGTTTTTTTATTGTTACTATTACAAAAATCAATATCTACTATCCATATTACACTTTTATCGCCATCTCTTCGCTGAACTAGTGCACCTATACAATTTGGCATTATATTGGGTGTGTTGGGGACACAAAAGACTCTTTATTATTTGATTCCAGGTTTTTTTGAGAGAGACCATCTTCATCCTACACCTCCCACGGATTGCTGAACCTTAGGTCATCCACTTGAGGGAAATTTGCTATTGTCCTACAGAACTCTGCTCTTGGAGGCCCAACACGAGTCTACAAGAACAAGTTGTGTAGTAGATATCAAGAGCTCCCACTCACTTTCTTGCAAATACAGGCTTCTCCGTAAGTCTGTATTAAACCATATGCTTTGATCACTTCATCTAAGTGTATATTCCAACTCCGAGATGCTTGCACCAGTCCATAGATGGACCGTTGGAGCTTGCGCACTTTCTTAGCACCTTTAGGATCGACAAAACCTTTTGGTTGCATCATATACCAGATTTCATAGTCATGCAATGCGGCAATTGGTAACATGATTTGGATAGATTTAAGCATCGCTACGGGCGATAAAGTCTCACTATAGTCAACTCCTTGAACTTGCCAAAAACCTTTCACAACAAGTCGAGCTTTGTAGACAGTAACATTACCATCAGCGTTAGTATTCTTCTTGAAGATCCGTTTATTCTCTATGGCTTGCCGATCATCGGGCAAGTCCACCAAAGTCCATACTTTGTTCTCATACATGTATCCTATCTCAAATTTCATGGCCTCAAGCCATCTATCGGAATCTGGGCTCATCATAGCTTCTTCATAGTTCGTAGGTTCGTCATGGTCCAGTAACATGACTTCCAGAACTAGATTACCGTACCACTCTTGTAGGGGATATAACTACTGGGTATGACCCGCCTAGGAGGGACCGAGTCATGCCACTGGCGGTTTAAGATAAAGAAGCCCAAGATGACGTGAAGATGGTGGTTCATGAAGCAAGCTTACTGAAGGCCCAAGACCCGGGGATGATTTGAGGCCCACGGGTGTGAACTGCCGTATGTTTAAACTAGTAAGGCAAGCTTAGTTGGTTACCGAGCCGGACACGTTGTGTATGAGACGACCTAGACTCTGTAAGCTGTCGGGCATCAACCTGTATATAAAGGGGTGACCCGGCGGCAGGTTAACTCAAGAAACAATCGCTCGAGAGCTAGGTCAAGCGTATTCGCTCCTCGGTTATTGAGACTCAAGCAATACAACCCCAGCTGGATCAAGCTTTTACCTCATCGAGGGGTTGAACCAGGATAAAAAACTCTCCTTGTCTCTTGTCCCGTTTAACCTCTTCAAGCTAACCTAGCTGCGATGGCTCCACACCTAAGTCCTAATCATAGGGCATCTGCCGTGACAAATCCAAAACAGTTGGCGCCCATCGTGGGGCTGGCGCACGGTGGGTTCGAGTTCTTGAAGAGCAGCTTTGCAGGGATCAAGGGATACATAGCGGGCCGGATGACCGAGAGTCGCGGTGGCAAGCTCTACATCGATGATTCAGGCTGGGGCCCCGAGGCCGGCTCAATATAGTACGGGTACCAGGTCACCTTTGGTGGAATTCATGTCTTCATCGGCAAGATTGGTGAGTCTGGGCCTGAGCCGGACATCTGCAACGACATCATCGAGACGGCTCAGAGCGCGCGACCCGCCAAGGTTCGAGCCGCTATCAAGCGTGCCTTTATTGGTTTCATCCATGGAGCGGATCACAGTGAAGGATGTGTATCTTGGGGAGAGACGGAAATCTATTCCGACGGCGAATCTTCAACTGGCGAGACCAATTCGATGTATCAACTACAGGACGGTGGGCTTGGGGGCTGTTCTGATGGTGACAGTATTCTGGACCCCTATGAGTCGCCGAACAGGGTTGCAATCTTCATGGTTGGCACACAATCGGTGCTTGACCCGACGAATGCTACGGCTATGACTTCCAGCTCAACGGCTGCGGCAACAACTGGTGCTAGCAGCTCTGCACGCCCGTTGGCTCAAGTGTTGTCCGAGCTTTTGGTGGATTTAGCGACCTTATTGGCCGAGGAGGTGACACCAGAGAATCAAGGACAACAGAAGGTGGATATTGCGAAACTGCGAGATGAGATAGCTCAGGCTAAGGAGGAATTCAACGCTAAGAACGCCAGGATGGCAACGGAACGAGTCGCTTTGGATGCTCAGTCGCAGCGGATTCAAGCGGAATCATTCGGGCTTACCTTGGACCAAAACACTTCGAATTCCGTCATGACGAGGAGGCATCAGACCCGTCTACCCACAGAGTTTGAGGCCAGGAACTAGTTTAACACACCTAGCGCAGGAACCAGTGACCCACCCATAGTAAACCAGGCGGTTGAGACACCCGCGACCGAGGCGCCGGTCAGCCACGAGCCACGGACCCGCCTCATCTGAATTTTGCTCTGCCTCAGCACGTCCCGACGCCTCTGGGTCATTACTCTAATCCTCTGGAAAATATGGTTGCGGCAGCAATGCGATTAGCGGCTATCCCTGTTGAAGGCAAGTCTCCAGCAGCAATGGAGATACAAAGAGCCGACGAGCTTGTCCAGACAGCAGTGGCTCAACAAGCAGCTTATTCGTACAACCGTGAGCGGAATCATTCAACTCGTCATCCGAGCCGGAGTTATAGCAGGCATATTGAGTCACCAAGAATTTCAAGTAGTGAGCAACACCACAACCAGCCCCGTAGGCATGACCCACCGCGCGCTGGTAATGACGCTCAGGCCTTAGTGGACCAGGGCAGGGCGCGGCGTGAGGCTAAGCTGGCGGCTCAGCTGGCCGCTCATCCACAGTCTCCAGCTTACCTGACGGTGTCCATGGAGGCGGGAGTAACCTCTAAAACCCTTGGTGTGCCATGTTTAGTGCCGGCATAGTGCAACGAGCGTTTTCCTAAGGATTTCAAGGGGCCCCGCAAGGTGCCTAACTACACGGCGAATCAACCCCCAGAGGTTTGGATTGAGAGTTATGAGATGTCCATTGAGATGTTAGATGTTAGTGAAGCTGCATGTGCTAAGTACTTCACCATGACGTTGGATGGGCCGGTGTGCACTTGGCTGAAAGGATTTCCCCCAACTCCATCAGGTCATGGGCAGAGTTGAAATTGCGTTTTCTCAAAAAATTCAAAGACACGTGCAAGCAGCCTATGTCAATTCTTGATTTAGACTCTTGTGTCCGGAGTGAGGTCGAGTCAACAATCCACTAGGTACGCCGGATTTCAACTATTATCCACTCATCAAACAGTATCAACGCTGGTTCATCCATCCTAATGTTGGAGAATAAATTGTCGTTTCCTTCCTCTTAAATAGAAGCTGGGGCGGCTTAAGCGCCACTGCAATGACATGGGAGAGCTCATGGCGGCTCTTGTTAAGTATGCCGACTCTGAAGACACTATAGACCTGGAGTCTGATGAGGAGAAGGCCGACAAGGGAAAGAAGAATGGCAACGCCAAAGGACAACAACATAATACGCCGGGTCAAGGCAATAATGGTAAACACAAGCAGATTAATGGCGGCTCAGATTTTGTGGCCAATACCAATACGCATAATAGTCATCAGCGTCGAAAGGGAAAAGGGTCAAATCCCCGGTTCGGGGGCCGAAGTTCAATCTTGAGGCGATGCTGAATCAGCCTTGCCCAAAGCACGACACAGATGAGAAGCCGTTCAGTCATCTCTGGAAAGACTTCTTCATCATGAGAGAGTATAGAAATTCTGGTTTTTTCCAGAATAACAATGGCCCGTCTGGCAGGTCAGGACCCGTCTCTCACGGGCCTGGGTTTGGAGGTGGCGGTTCAAGCTCTGGATTTCAAGGACAAGGCAACCAAGGTGGGTTTAACCAGCAATCTAATCAAGGGAATCAACAATAGCAGTATGGTTACCTGAGCAATCCAAAACAGTTGAATAGTGGTCAATATCATGTGGTCACCACGAGTTTGTGCAAACGAGATCAGAAGGTTCATAAGCGAGCGGTGAATTTGGTTGAGCCGGCGGTCCCTCGATTCTTGCGGTGGTATGAGCAGCCTATCATATGGAGCCGTGAGGATCACGCGCCCCGAGTTGATAATCCGGGTCAATTGGCTTTGGTGGTTGCTCCTCAGGTAGGAGGATACAAAGTTACCAAGGTGCTTATGGACGGAGGCAATAGCATCAATATCCTTTACTATGATACTTTTCGCCGTATCAATTTAACTAACAAGGACATTCAGATGTCCAAAACTGTTTTTCATGGGGTGGTGCCTAGTAAATCGGCGTATCCAGTAGGGAAGATAACATTGGAAGTGGCCTTTGGTGATGACCAAGACTAGAAGGCTGAAAAATTGACCTTTGAGGTGGTCAAGATCAAGAGTCCTTACCATGCTTTGTTTGGACGGCCGACTTATGCTAAGTTTATGGCCAGGTCTTGTTATGCCTATTTGCATCTTAAGATGCCAGGTCATAAAGGCACCATCACAGTGCATGGTGATAGGAAGATAGCTATGGAGTGTGAAGAGGGTGATGCTGCTTATTGATACGTCTCCAACGTTTCTACTTTTCCAAACACTTTTGCCCTTGTTTTGGACTCTAACTTGCATGATTTGAATGGAACTAACCTGGACTGACGCTGTTTTCAGCAAAACTACCATGGTGTTATTTTTGTGCAGAAATAAAAGTTCTCGGAATGACCTGAAATTTAACGGAGAATAATTTTGGAATATATAAAAAATATCTACGGAAAGAACCAGACCAGGGGCCCACACCGTGTCCACGAGGGTTGGGGGCGCGCCCCCTGGGCGCGCTCCCTGCCTCGTGGGCCCCCTGTTGCTCCATGGACGTCTCCCCCGACTCCATATATTCACTTTCGGGGAGAAAAAAATCAGAGAGAATGAATTATCGTGTTTTACGATACGGAGCCGCCGCTAAGCCCTGATCTCTCTCGGGAGGGCTGATCTCGAGTCTGTTCGGGGCTCCGGAGAGTGCGGATCGTCGCCATCATCATCAACAACCTTCCTCCATCACCAATTCCATGGTGCTCACCACCGTGTGTGAGTAATCCCATTGTAGGCTTGCTGGATGGTGATGGGTTGGATGAGATTTACCATGCAATCGAGTTAGTTTTGTTAGGGTTTGATCCCTAGTATCCACTATGTTCTAAGATTGATGTTGCTATGACTTTGCTATGCTTAATGCTTGTCACTAGGGCCCGAGTGCCATGATTTCAGATCTGAACCTATTATGTTTTCATGAATATATGTGTGTTCTTGATCCTATCTTGCAAGTCAATAGTCCCTACTATGTGTTATGATCCGGCAACCCCGAAGTGACAATAGTAGGGGCCACTCCCAGTGATGACTGTAGTTTGAGGAGTTCATGTATTCACTATGTTTTAATGCTTTAGTCCGGTACTCTATTAAAAGGAGGCCTTAATATCCCTTAGTTTCCACTAGGACCCCGCTCCCACGGGAGGGTAGGACAAAAGATGTCATGCAAGTACTTTTCCATAAGCACGTATGACTATATTCGGAATACATGCCTACATTACATTGATGAACTGGAGCTAGTTCTGTGTCACCCTATGTTATAACTATTACATGAGGAATCGCATCTGACATAATTATCCATCACTGATCCAATGCCTACGAGCTTTTCACATATTGCTTGTTGCTTATTTACTATTCCACTGCTACTGTTACAATCACTACAAAAACACTATCGCTACTTTTGCTACTATTATCGTTACTTCCATATTACCTTGCAACTAAATTACATTGCTGCAGATACTAAGTTTCCAGGTGTGGTTGAATTGACAACTAAGCTGCTAATACTTGAGAGTATTTTTTGGCTCCCCTTGTGTCGAATCAATAAATTTGGGTTGAATACTTTAACCTCGAAAACTATTGCGATCCCCTACACTTGTGGGTTATCAAGACTATTTTCTGGCGCCATTGCTGGGGAGCATAGCTATATTGTTTAAGTCACTTGGGATTTATATCTGTTGATCACTATGAAGAACTTGAAAGACTAAAAAACCTAGATTTATCCTCAACTACGAGGGGAGGTAAGGAACTGCCATCTTGCTCTGCACTTGATTCACCCTTTGTTATGAGTAAACTTGCGACATCTACTCCTGCTATTGAATCTGATATGTCGCATGTTCTTGATGATGCCACTTCTGTTATGTATGATGAAACTACGTCTATGCTTGATAATACTGTGCCACTAGGTGAATTTCTAGATGAACAAATTGCTAAGGTTAGGGAGAATGCAAATATTGAAACTGATAATATTGATGAAAGTGATGATGAAGATTCTCCCCCTAGATATGAATTGCCTGTTATTCCTAAGGGTTATGTTATGGATGAAGAAATTGCTAGAGACTTTCTTGCTTGCAACGATAGATATGATCTTAATAGCTAAGCTGAAAGAAAAGTCTTTGAATGCTAGAATGAAATATGACCCTGCTTTTGCTACTTCACCTATCTTTGTTGCTGATAAGGATTATGATTTCTCTGTTGATCCTGAGTTAATTACTTTGGTTGAATATGATCCTTTCCATGGCTATGAATCTGAAATGTTGTGGCACATCTTACTAAGTTGAATGATATAGCCACCCTGTTCACCAACGAGGAAAAGATTCGTTTATACTATATCCTTAAGTTATTTCCGTTCTCGTTAAAGGGTGATGCTAAGACATGGTTTAATTCTCTTGATCCTGGTTGTGTGCATAGTCTCCAGGATATGAATTATTACTTCTCTGCTAAATATTTTCCCGCTCATAAGAAACAAGCTGCCTTATGGGAAATATATAATTCTGTGCAAATTGAAGAAGAGAGTCTCCCACAAGCTTGGGGGGAGGCTTCTCCAATTACTTAATGATTTGCCTTATCATCCTCTTCAGAGGAATGAAATACTAGATGTCTTTTATAATGGACTAACAGATGCTTCCAGAGACCACCTGGATAGTTGTGCTGGTTGTGTTTTCAGGGAAAGAACAGTTGATCAAGCTGATTTACTATTGAATAATATGTTGACCAATGAAAATAATTGGACACTTCCTGAACCAGCCCCTAAGCCAACTCCGAAGAAAAGGGGAGTTCTGTTTCTCAGTCCTAAAGATATGCAAGAGGCAAAGAAATCTATGATATGCAACAAAGGCAATGTCACTTTTCATGTCAATTTTAATGAGCATACGGTACACTTTCCAAGGAAACAACCTCAGGTCCACAGTATCAATTCTATTGGAAAATTTTCAACTATTACTATTGGAGGTTTTGAATTTCCTCTTCCTACCCTCAAGAAGAAATATGATATTCTTATTGTTGGGGACATGCATATTCCCATTGAGAAAAAAATGCATAGGAAAATCTTTCAAGGTGGTTCCTCAAGGAAGCAAGGACCAAGGCTCGAGATACGTGAACCGAACGATGAATTACCAAGGGAAGCTCAAGTGCGGCCTTGTGAATGGCCGTCAGAGGAGTTTATGGTTTGGGTAGGCATTAAGGAGGAGTTTGACGCATATGTGCATAATGCTGACCTCGAGGACTTCATGTTAGATAAGTGCCCTCAGTACCATTACTAAACTGATTCCTTTGTGCGAAGGTTTAAATTTACATCTTCACGTAATTCTCACACTGTCCTGTTTGATCTTTATGATAAATCTTATACCATGGACCTAGAAGATTTTAATGATGCTTGTAAGCTCCCGCAGTGGGGCAATATTAGTGAACCTCGCAAATCTTAATATAAAGACTTCCTTGCTAGTATCACCGTGGGGGAATCTAGAGAGATCACACCAGCTACCATAGGGAGCATTCACTTTCCTTCCATACATTATTCTGCTCTCTTTATTGGTAGATGCATCAATGGTAAAGATGAGGCTTGCCATATGTGCGTTTCGGATCTTAGTGTTCTCAAGAGTGTTGTGTTAGGAGATAGACAATATAACTTGGGAGCCATTGTTGCACGAAGGCTACATCTTAATGGTTTAAATGGAGATTTATTTGGTGGAATTTATGCCACTCGCATAGCTAATCACCTTGGTGTGCCTATGCATCAAATGATGCAAAATTACCACTTGCTTATTTAGATTATGATGCTATGGTTAGCCATCGGTTTGTAGAGAGGGATGAACAATCCCTCTAGTATCGGTGAATCTTTGACAAGCACCGCACTGTCCATATTGCTCTCCTTGCTCCTACCTTCTTTGACTTTCAGGCAAAAGGGAGATATACGATAACCAGGAAAGAGGGAAATGAGTATCAGGAGATGACTAGGGCAGCTCGTCTCCAAGCGGCAGCTTAGTAGGCAATAGCTGCTGCATCTCAGTACAACCCCAACTACGACTTTGGATATCTGCCAGGCCAGTACTGGCCATAGACCAACTTAGGCCAAAAGCCTAAGCTTGGGGGAGTATGTATTTCTCACCGACATTACATTCATGTTCACACACTCATTCTAGTTGTGGTGCTCACACTTTTTCATTGTACTATCCATGCTAGTTTCAATTCTTTTCTTAGTCTTTTTCTGATGTGTTAGAAAATCTTAAGAAAAACAACAACAAAATGTAGTTGTAGCTTTTAGCTAATTTACTTTTCATGCATGTAGTAGTAGTAATTAAAAGAAAATCCAAAAAGATTTTTCGTTCTTCTTTTGCTTGTTGGGAGCTTTCCCGTGTAAATAGTTTCTTTTCTTTTCTTTGGGGATCAAGAGGAGAAGACCATGATGAAAATGCTTAGTGGCTCTCATATGCTTTATTGTTGATTTAACCTTGAGCCATATTACTTTGTCTTCTCTCTTGTATTAATGCTTGCAGATTCCAGCTTAGTCCAATGCACGTGCACTATTACTATTATCCACAGCGTTCGGTCATGCGAGTGAAAGGCAATAACGATGATATATGATGAACTAATTGAGATGAGAAAAGCTGGTATGAACTCGACCTCTCTTGTTTTTGTAAATATGATAGTTCATCGTTCCAGATTCAGCTTGTTATGAATGAAACATGCTTGCAATGACAATTAAAGACCATAGCTGATCATGCCTTGCTTAGTTAGCTAGGAGTTTATAATGGTCTATTTTGCATGCCAACATGATATTAAAATGGTTGTGATGTGGTATGATAGGGTGGTATCCTCCTTTGAACGATTCAAGTGGTATGACTTGGCACATGTTCATGCATGTAGTTGAAACAAAATAAACATAGCCTCCACGATATTTATGTTCATGGTGATTTATACCCTACTCATGCTTGCACTCATTGTTGATTGATTTTAATGCATGTTCATGACTGTTGTCGCTCTCTAGCTGGTCGTTTCCCAGTCTCTTTCTAGCCTTCACCTGTACTAAGCGGGAATGCTGCTTGTGCATCCACTTCCATAAACCCCAAAGTTATTCCATATGAGTCCACCACACCTTCCTATATGCGGTATCTACCTGTCGTTCCAAGTAAATTTGTATGTGCCAAACTCTAGACCTTCAAATGAAATTATGTTTTGTATGCTCGAACAACTCATGTATCAACTAGGGTTGTCTATATCTTCCATGATAGGAGGGTTATTCTCACAGTGAGTGGACTCCTCTCATCATTCATGAGAAAATGGCTGGTAACCGGGATGCTCAGTCCCATGCTCAAATCATAATAATTAAACAAAACTCCCCCAGGGCTGTTGCTGGTTTGGACGGTACCCGTTGTTTCAAGCTAGCCGTGGAGTGTGCTTGTTTGTGGTTGGGGGAGTATAAACTTTACCATTCTGTTTGGGAACCGCCTATAATGTGTGCATCATGGAAGATATCGAGATCCTTGGTTGCTATGTTGACAATTAGAGTATACCGCTCAAAATATTATTCATCTCTATTTCAAAATTGAGCTCTAGCTCCTCTACAAATCCCTGCTTCCCTCTGCGAAGGGCCTATCTATTTACTTTTATGTTGAGTCATCATCCTCTTATTAAACAGAACCAGTTGGAGAGCACCGCTGTCATTTGCATGTATTGCTAATAATTTACATTAAGTATAATTGTGACTGGATCTTCATTATTTACACAATGGTCGCTACCTATACATGAAATGAAAAAGAGCGCCTTCATTATTTTGATCATACCTGCAGTAGCCCGGGCGCTACAGCCGTATCACCCAAAAGCAGTACTATCCAGATTCGATTCCAAATGGTGCAGTTGACAATTATATAATTTTTTGCCTCAGCTATTACTCACATGTGGGTCCCGCCATGCCATCTACATACACCACCTCCACCACTTGCCAAAATTTCGTCCCTAGTTTACCTAGTTTTTCATACACTCAACATTCTCTTGCCATTTCAAAAATAGTATATATTTTTGACTGTGCATCATATGAAGATGTGCTATACATGAATGTTGATCAGCATGATGTTAACTTGTTGTTAGTTCCATTTTCGACCATGACTAAAATTTCCAACATTCTGTTATCCATGTTTGAAATGTGCATGCTCATTTAAATGCTCTGGCTCTAAAACATGCACTTTCTAATCTGAAAAGTAAAATTTGCAGTTTCTTCTCTGAAAATCACTTGGACAGGAAACCATCACCGGTGGTGGATTGGATGCCGCCCTTCTTCTATCCCCCGGCAGCGCTAGGGGGAAGAAGATGCAACTTCCATCCCGTGCTGGCGATTGGGGAATGGAGAGAATTGGATTTAACAGGGCGTGGGGCACGACGCGAGGCAGTGCCACCGGCTCCTGAGCAATAGTTGGCAGTCCGGCCACGCCACTGGTTTGGGCACATCAAAACCCGACAGTGTACATTCTAACAATCCCACAATATACATTTTAACAAGTTCACACACAAGTACAACAGAAAAGGTAAACATTCATGGTCATGCAACCTTTCTTATGAAAATTTCCACAATGGTCGCAGGCACTGGAGGCGCTGTACGCTGCGGCGGCGTCGAGGGCAGCGATGATGCCCTTAGCGCTATGCTCCCCGACAAGCTGCGTGGAGCAACTCAACACTCTTCCTCGAGCTGGATTGGAGCGACCAGATGCGGAACCATACGCTGGCTTAGGGAGGCAACTGGCTCCGTCGGCCTAGGCGAGGTAGGTGGAGCAGCGAGCTGCCTCGCTCGTAACTATCGGGCTCGGTGGGCTACCCAGATGGCTTTTATACCGGAGAACTGCTCTTCCTGCTCGTCGGAAGGCGCCCAAATAGTGGAGAAAATGGTGGAAGGAGGAGCTTGGCTGGCGTCCCGCTCCTGAACGGACGCGCGGTCGGAGTGGGTTTTTGGCATTCCACGCGGGTTTAAATGTAGGTGTTTGAATGCGGCGAGGAGGCGGGTATAGCTGGGAGTGCGGTGGGCGGTGCTCTCTGCCGGCGTGCCGCTTCAACGACGAACGCTGTGGGGCTAGTAATAGTGGAGGGTAACTTAAGGGGCCTATTTGGTTCATGAATTTGCCACAACTAACCTTAGGCAAAGTCTGTATTTTGCGGAAAAAATGATTCGCCCCTGACAGCTGGGACCCGCCAGCTATATCTTCGCACGCAAGGAAGTGCCTCCTTGTCCTCCCTGACAGCTGGGACCCACCCGGTGGAAGCGTACGTAGCGTTATCTATCTGGTCGTGAACGTGTACGTACATAGCGGTCGATCGGTCTCTCTGGAGCGATGAAACGTGGTCGAGAAAGAAGTGGTAGTGTAGTAGTAGAGCCCCCGACGTAGCAGTTCAGGCAGTCCAGTCAAAACCGTGTACACTACGTACATACAGATGCCAAAAATTATGGCCACATACGTACATACGGTCGGGGTCTCGAGCGTATACTCACGCATACGTACGACCATGTAGTCCCGTACATATGGAGACGGAAGCAACGGCGTCGTGTTCATCGACAGCCAACCGGCAGGGTCGGAATGGAGAAACAGCGTCGTGTTCATCGGGAGGCAACCAGCTTGGTCGGAACAGCCGAAACCTGGTGTGGCGTACCACAAAACGGAGGGAAATGGCCTTCTGCTGGAGCGCGTACGGTAGAAACGGGGTCATGTTCATTGGGAAGGGTCTGGCATATCGCAAAATGGAGGAAACGCCCTTCTACTCGACCGGCTATGGTTGAAACGGGATCCTGTTCATCGGGAGGGGTCTGGCGTATCGCAAAACAGAGGAAACAGACTTGTGTTGGAGCGCTACGATGGAAACAGGGGTCCTGTTCATCGGGAGGGGTGTGGCGTACTGGAAAACAAGACTCCACGGGCTACTGTTCACCCACCGTCGACTTCCTCCGGCCTCCACCTGCACTGTTCTTCCACCGTGTCTTCATCTGCCTCCACCGGCTACTTTTCAACCAGCCCTCCACGGGGTCCTATTCATCCAGCCCTCCACGGGGTCCTGTTCATCCAACCAGCCCTCCACTGGCTACTGTTCAACTAGCCCTCCACGGGGTCATGTTCATCCACCCCGAACGCCTCGGCTGTGGCGGCCTCGTCTCGGGGTCCTATTCATCCAGTGGCAAACGCAACGGCCTACTACCACGGGGTCCTGTTCATCCAACCCCCACCGGGAACTGTTCATCCAACCCCAATCACGTACGTATCGACTTGTTCAACCAACCTCACATTCATTGTTCATCAAGAGGCAGCAGGTTCGATCTGCTTCAGTAAGCAGCAGCAACGTTTGCTTGGGTTCAGTTAGCAGCGGTAGCGAAGGAATCGCTCAGGTTCAGTAAGCAGCGAAGGGATCGATCGCTCGGGTTCAGTAACGTAGTAGTGCAATCGCTCGGGTTCAGTAAGCGAACGCCTTGCTCGGGTTCAGTTAGAGCCCAACGCCTCACACATACACGCGACGTGTACGAGAGAAACACGCAAACCTCCGTGCATCGCTCCGCCCCGACCACCCACCGTAACCGGGAACTCCCCTATATTTTCCTTGCCCTCACTTCTACAACGATTTTTTCCATCATGGATGGCCCAAAGAATGTCATGCAGGTGCGTCCCCGGCCCGCCCAGGACGAAAAGCCCATTTTCTGTCATGATTTTTGTCATAGAAGTAGGAGCCCACCACATCTATGATGATACGTGTTTTTGTCACAATTATCATCATAGAAGTTTCATAAGCATGACATAAAAAAATCATTCGGCCCAAAATGTCACGGATGTGTCTTTTTTTGTAGTGTGTTCATCTGTACCCAGGTAGCATCATGGTGGTCGAACTCGGCGTCGTTCATCTTGTACACGCGGCATCATAGATCTGGACACGTGGTGACGTGCATGGTAAAGGTCCATACATGATAATGTTGTGCACATAGGTAGATATCATATCATGTTAAATGCGATGCTACTTTGTGTCATGCATGTCAATAAATAAGATCATCTATGATACTACTCTATGATAAGAAGGAAAGAACTACTCCTGGTCCTAGAGTGTAAGATCAAGTACAATAGAACTGAGTCAGCTAGCTATAAGAAATAAACTAGTATATTCTTTCTTAGTTGGAGGAAAGAAAAGAGGAGAGAGAAGGTAAATGGGCTCTTGGTGAAGAGCTAGCTCCAGCATGCACTCCTAGGCACTTTGTGAGAGTGAAAGGTGGGCCATATAATAAAAAAGTAGTATACTCTTCTAATCAACTATCATACATATTGGCTATAAGATGGGCTATAGATGACATGGCAATGGCTTATAGCCAGCAGTTGGCTATACTATTAACCATGCTCTAAAGAGACATGCACTAAAATGTTATACAATAAGATATACTAAGTCATCTTAGGTTGTGCATCGTGACCAAGGTGGAGGGAAAACGAGGGAACTTACTATTTATTTGCTAATTAATAGCATTGCATGCAATCAACTGACCACTGCATGCCGTGTTTGGTAGTTTCAAGTCATTAGCACACACATCCCACATTGGTTGATTCATTTATTTATGTCAAGAAACTAGAAACGAGGTGGAAGTTAATGGATCACGCCAAGTGTTTTGAGATTATTTGTTTCTTGTATGGTGACTTATACACCTCAACAGAGGGTGTATATACTATAGCTCCTGGCTCTACTACTCTTATATCAGAGAGAATGGATTACCTAGGTACATGATCAGGGTCCGATCGTGGTAGATCGTGGCACCTTGTTGTCTTTGAAATGTGCCATTGGTAACGACCACTAAGATAGTACGTCCCATCTCGGTGTTGTCAGCTACAAGGTTCCAAGTTAGACCAAATGCCCCATGCAAATCGACGATCGACGATCTGGTTTTGATCGGGGGATGACTTCTCCCTGCGAAATAATGGAGCACTCTTAGGATGCCACCATGACTATTAGGGTGGCCATACGGGTGACGCCGGACTAGGTTCCTCGGTGACCGCATGTCATTAACGTTGGCGGCACGGACGAACGGTCGACCGTGCTGTTGTTTCAACGTGGAGCAGTCGCATGCACCGGGAAGCAGCGCACTCTCGGCGGTCGTGCAACTTCAAAGCCGGAGCTACTGAGGTATCGCCTCCGCTCTTTACCGGGCATTAATGCGGCACTGACGCTGCGGGGTGGTGCTGACCATTTCTGGCGGAAAGGCCGCGCCGGCAAGGGATGGGGTTTGGGTGGGCCAGGGTGGTCAGCCGCGGACGTGGTGGTGGTATTGATTTTTGTACCCTTTCAGTCGTACTAGTACTTCGCAAAAGTACATTCATTTGCGAGTTTTCTCTTAATCCTTGCATGCAACGACTTAATGCACATTGAATTTTGAACATGTGATGGGGGGCTCTAAATTTGACACTTAAAACGGAAAAACTAAACATATACTAGTAAAGTGGAAGAGAGTGAGTATACCATAGGATGTGTCCCATACGAAACAAGCCCCCAGGTTTGTCACCGCGAATATGCGTTTAAAAAAGAGCATAGCGTCTTCGTAATCGTAGAGCAACAAATCGGCCGCAAACAGCATGGTCCACCTTTGACCGCCACATTCAGGATTGCCCGTGAAAGCAATCGCGATGTCGAACACCGCGATGAGACTGTAATTTTGTTAGCACACAATCTTATCGGGGCTTCCGGGATTGCTATCTTCTTCAATCTCACCGTGGTTCCATCATACCAATTCAGTTGATGGCCCATTGCATGGCCGATCCCAATGGTGGATAAAGGTTCAACGGGAACGGTGTCACCATTGTGGATGTTGTGCAAATTGATTTTGGTACCCTCCCGTACATATGCAAGCCAATCTCCACTGGAACTTGGCCAAACCTGTGAAACTGCGAGCAACGAGGGAATTATGAAATAGAATACATAAGTAGCCTTTAGAATACAATGGAATACAGAAGTAGCCTTTAAAATACATTGACGTGATCAAACTCATCTCACTTTCCTGCTCATCGGACTAAATCCGATTGCCCCTCAGCATCGGCATCTCAAAGGGCGTCAACTTGCAACTATGGCCACGCCGCCCTGGAAAGACCCCCCAGGAAACATCCTCATTCTCAAGGACGCATGGCAGACCAACTAGCATGGTCTTCTCCCACATATGCACCTTCTTAAAATATTTGGTGCAAGTACCGCTGAGTCTTGCGGAGGTGAGGAAGTGGGAGCGACTTACAATTTCCCCAAAGGATCGCCGTCCAAGGTCTCCCACCCTCGACAAGGACGAGAAGCACCACCGCCTTGTGAATCCATGAAAATGGCTATGAATTGCCTTGTCCCTTGGGGAACTTGCTTAGACAAGAGAGGATGGTAACTACAGGACTTTGTCCCTTCGGAAATGATGTTCTGCGGGCACGCACTAGTGTATACTACTTGAGAATAGGGAGGCAGCAGGCAGTTTGTTGTGCGGCATGTAGCGTCCATCTACTACCCCAGAATTAAAGCACACACGACATTTAAAGGGACTAGAGTAGTAGTTTGTTTTTCGGGCGCACAAACCAATGCGGACTAGCGGACCTCGTCGTCATTTTTCGAGCACGACTTCAACAACTACGTGCGTGACATGCCTGCATGCAAAATGTTGCGTGGCTAAACCATGCGATCCAGAGAGGCAGGCTGTCAAACTACAACCTGTCGGGGGAAACTGTCCACCACGAGCACCTATGGGACCGGAGCCCCTTGCTTGTGCGGTAAGAGGGCGGAGGGAGCACAAAGAGCAGATCGTGGAGATCACGCAGGCAGTTTACCCAGGTTCAGGCCGCGGTGGACGCGTAAAACCCTACTCCTGCTTAGTTTGTATTGAGTTGGAGAGCTCGGGAGCTTGAAGAACTAGCTACACCGAGCCTATGAGCGATCTAGGTTCCGAACCCCTTCTACGTTGTGCATGGGCCTCCTTTTATAGTGCAAGGGGTCACCGACAGGTGTCAACGTAGGAGAAGGGGTAAAAATGTAAAAGAGGTGGTAGTTGTAACAGTGCCGGAATAGTGGAGCTACAGTGCGTGAACAGTGGTCACTACCTACTTTGACAGTGGGGGACAAGAGCATTTAATGCCCGTCGCCGTCGACCCCAAAAGCGCCCGCCCTTGCGTCTCCGTTTGCCACGGCGATGGCTTCACCACCGTGGAGTGCCACCGTGTCCCCCAGGCTGCACAACCATCCACCACGCGTCCCTGGAATGGCCCCAGTGCGACGCATGGTGCGATGAGCTGGAGCGCGGGCACACAGCACAACTCTCCCCGGCAAGCACCTTGCCGGGGTCTTGACCTTGCCGGGCCCGGGATCTTGCCGGGCTCTGAAGCTTGTCGCTCCCCGGACCCTGCCGGGGCGCATATAGCGTCGAGGCATGTCTTCCGTAATGGAATCTCCTAGTCTTCCTGGCAAGCTCCTCTTGCCAGGGCCTTGCGTGAGTGAGGTAACCTTGAGCCTGGAACGGCCTTCCCGGCAAGCTCCACTTGTCGGGGTCTCGATCTTCTGTCTTGTATACTTTGCTTTTGAATGGTTTTATATGGAGCAGGAAGGTATCCGGCGAGCGCGTGATAGGCCCTGCCGCGGGAAGCTGCTACTGCCCGTGCATAAGTTGGGGTACTGAGGTACCCCTACCTTAGTACACCGACAGGAGCCCCCGGGCCTGGGCCACACACGGTGCCGAGCGCTGTTGGGCCAGGCCCAAAACAGTGCACGGGCACGCGCGGCCCACGGCACGCCGAATCCACTTCCGCATCCGCCGCGTCCCCCCGTAACGGCACGCGTCGATTGCGGCGTCGTGGGATGGGACGTGGCCATGTTATTTTAACGGAAATAGCGAAACGCCCCCCACTTCCCCATAAAAGCAGAGGAAGCAGGAGCGGTTCCCCTCCTACGCCTTCATTGCATCTTCTTCCATCTCCAGAGATCCCCTCTTGCGCTCCGCCTCCGCACCTCCTCCGCCGCCGTCTGCACCTGCGGTGCCGCCGGGCTCTTCGTTCCCCTCTCCCTCGCCGCCTCCGCCATGGCCCCGAAGACCGAGAAGGCGAAGGTGGAGAAGACCAAGAAGGAGAAATCGGAGCAAGCGGCGAGGCTTACCTTGTTGCGGAAGCGGAACCTCGTCTTCTCGCCGAGGCTCAGCGCGCGGGAGCTCTGGAACAAGTATTACTTGTTCTGGGCCAAGAAGACCAAGGCGCATCCCCGCACCCGAGCCTATCCGGCCGCCGCCAAGGACAACTACCCCGGCGGGTACTATTTCTTCTCAGCTTTCTTCCACTGCGTCCTCTGTCCCCCTTTTTCCGAATTTTTCTGCGACATAATGCACACCTACGGCCTCCACCTTCTTGACTTCACCCCCAACGCCATCCTCACGATGGCGGTTTTCGCACACATGTGCGAAAACTATATTGGGATATACCCAAACGTAGCGCTGTTTAGGCATTTCTTCACCCCTAGAGCAGAGGCCGGCGCCCCCCTCTCCGGAGGGATATCTTGGGTTTTTCGGCTGAACAAGAAGGAGTCCTACTTGCCGGGGGAGCTCCGCGGCAAGTGGGAGGAGTGGCGTGCTGACTGGTGTTGGATTGTCGAGGACCAGCCGCAATCTTTCACCGCGCCGCGCACAACACCTATCGTGCGCGGCAGGGACTGGAGCGAGCTGGATTCGGACGACAGCAAGCTCGACGTCGCCCTCATCAGGATTCTTCGTCTCCGGGTAGCAAGATTGTCTGTCGGAGAAGTAGGCACAGACTTCCTCCGCCGCCGCATCGCCCCTCTCCAAGACAGGAAGCGGCCGGCCTGGGAGTACGGCAACTCGGCGGATATAATGAGGCTGCGCCCCGGGCTCAACTTCAACTTCACGTCGCTGGAGCTGAAGGGGATGGTCCGGGAACTATTTAAGCATGACCCGGCCCACCCAGAATGGTTCAGGGGTCCCCGGGGAGTGGTGCCTCTCTGCAACAGCACGGCCCGGGATTCCCTTCGCGCCATGATGCCCGCGTGCGACTCGCACGGCGTCGACCGCACGTGGATTCCGCCCAAGCCAGACGTCGTCTTGAACTTCTTCGACAACTTGACGGAGGTGGCGAAGAACAAGAACGAGGTCCGGGAGCTGACACGGGACACCACCGACCAGGAGTGGCGTGCATAGCTTCTCGGGTTAAAGAGGCCGCTGCAGCCGCAGCGGCGGGGGAATTCGGCTTCTCGCCCGAGGAGGCAGAGGCTGCGGAAGCGTCCTGCCAAGCAGAGGAGGCGGAGATCCGCAGGCTGCTGAAGCTTCCTCCCGACGAGCTCGCTGGGGTCCCTTCCCTGAGGCACTCCGGGATCCAGGGAATCTTGACCGAGGCCGCGGCGAGAGGCAACGCCGCCGGAGGAAACAAAGGTGCCGCAGGGAGCGGAGGCGCCGGAGGGAGCGGAGGCGCAGGAGGGAAAGAGGCCACAGTGCAGGGCGCTGGGCCCAGCAAGCCTGCCGGGGATGAGGAGGAGGAGGAGGACGTCGGGGCCGACGAAGACTCCGACGGATCCCTGGGGCTCTACGCCGACGACCTCTCCTCGTCGTCGGAGACCTCCCCGCCCCGGGCAAGCCCTAGGCGTTCTCCGCTGAAGTGTCTCCGCAAGACGGCGACGGGGGCGAGGGCGCAGGCGCCCCGGCAACAGCCAACTCGTCGGGCAGCGCGAGCTTCCCGGGGGAGTCAAGCTGCGACGGGGGCGCCCGGCGCACCAGCCACGGCGGAGGCGGCCCGCACGCAGGCCACGGCAGAGGCACCCCGCAAGCAGGCCACAGCAGAGGCGCCCCGCAAGCAGGCCGCAGCAGAGGCGCCCCGCAAGTCAGCGCCAAGCGGAAGGGAGTCTTCACAGAACGGAGCGGCGGCTCCGCCCGCTCCCCGGGCCCCGGCTACCACAGGGGCTGGGTCTTCGCAGCCCCCAGCCCCAGGGACCGCCAAGCGCCCGAGGGAGTCTTCGCCTCCTGCTCCCCGCGCGGACGCGCCTCAGGTGGAGTTTGACTTCTCCGCCTTGAGCGACGACGACGACGAGGATGAACAGGAGTAAGAACTTGAGATCTTGCATCTTCTTAAATTTCATCTTGATTATTGTAGATTCTGATCTTGCTTCTTGTTTTAACTTCAGGACCTTGGCGGAGCGAGTGGCAAAGAAAGCCAAGGTGCCCGTAGTTGAGGTTGCGGACGACTCGCCCGCCGCGGCGACAGGGGACGTGCCGGAGCCGAGCCTGCCGGACCCGAGTGCTGCTCCGAGGAGCAGCCCCCAGCGCAGCCCCCAGCGTAAGTCTGGGTTCCATACTTCCGTTCGTCGGGCGCGCCTGAAGATTTTGTCTTGTGCTAATATCCTGATGCTTGTGTCTTGTTTTGATTGTCTTGTGCAGAGGTGGAGCCGCAAGCCCAGGAGCGTCCGGAGGTCGCTCCCGAGGAGCCGCGGGCCCCGCCGTCCCCGCCAAGGCCGAACTCCCCGGCAAGGGAGAGCGCTCCGCCAAGGGCGGGTACTCCGCCAAGGGCGAGTACCCCGCCCAGGGCGAGCAGCCCGGCGAGGGCGGCCACTCCGCCAAGGCAGAGCTCCCCGGCGAGGGAGCCCGCCGCTGACGATGTCCGCCAAGGTAAGTTCCGTAACTTAGTCTTCTTGGACTCGTCTCTTTTTGGATATTTGCTTGAACTTCTTTTGCTTTTTCTTCTTCTTCTAGATCCTCCTCCCCCCGAGCAGATGGAGACGGAGGTCATCGTCATCGAGGAGGAGGGCGCGCAGGGCGGCGGCGGCGACGCCCCTGTCGCCGAGGACGCGGCGGGAGCCGCCGAGCCAGCTGCGGAGGAGACCGCTCCGGCTGCGGACGCAGCGACCGGGGAGGGGGGCGGCGACCGCACTGCCAGCCCGGAGGCGGCAGGAGCATCAAGTGCTGCGCCGGCCGCCGACCCCTCCGCCGAAAAGGAGCAGGCCGGCTACTATCTTGAAGCTCCCAACGGCGTCTTCATCCAGGTGCCGTGGGGTTCTTCATCGCGAGCCCCCGCGGAGGGCGAGGCCTTTGATGGAGAGGTCCCCGCCTCCGCGGGTTTGAAGATCGTCGAGGCGCCCGGCGGAAGCGACGGGCCCGAAGAGGAGAAGCTGCTTCACCAGCTCCTGGCCCTTTACCGGGCCAGGCAGGCGAAGCTAGCGTCTCGGGAGGCCCTTGCCGCCAAGGCCGCCGTCGAGATGGAGAAGCGCGCGGCGGAGCTCCGCGCCGCCAACCAGGCTGCCCTCCGCGAGGTGGCGGAGGAGCGCGAGAGGCTCACCGGGGAATATCAAGAATGGTTGCTGGAGAAGGCCGAGGCCGAAGAGCAGCAGCGGCTTGCCGGAGTGGAGTTGTCCCGGCGAGAAGGAGATTGTCTGTCGGAGAAGTAGGCACAGACTTCCTCCGCCGCCGCATCGCCCCTCGCCAAGACAGGAAGCGGCCGGCCTGGAAGTACGGCAACTCGACGGATATAATGGGGCTGCGCCCCGGGCTCAACTTCAACTTCACGTCGCTGGAGCTGAAGGGGATGGTCCGGGAACTATTTAAGCATGACCCGGCCCACCCAGAATGGTTCAGGGGTCCCCGGGGAGTGGTGCCTCTCTGCAACAGCACGGCCCGGGATTCCGTTCGCGCCATGATGCCCGCGTGCGACTCGCATGGCGTCGACCGCACGTGGATTCCGCCCAAGCCAGACGTCGTCTTGAACTTCTTCGACAACTTGACGGAGGTGGCGAAGAACAAGAACGAGGTCCGGGAGCTGACACGGGACACCACCGACCAGGAGATAGCGTACATAGCTTCTCGGGTTGAAGAGGCTGCTGCAGCCGCAGCGGCGGGGGAATTCGGCTTCTCGCCCGAGGAGGCAGAGGCTGCGGAAGCGTCCTGCCAAGCAGAGGAGGCGGAGATCCGCAGGCTGCTGAAGCTTCCTCCCGACGAGCTCGCTGGGGTCCCTTCCCTGAGGCACTCCGGGATCCAGGGAATCTTGACCGAGGCCGCGGCGAGAGGCAACGCCGCCGGAGGAAACAAAGGCGCCGCAGGGAGCGGAGGCGCCGGAGGGAGCGGAGGCGCCGGAGGGAAAGAGGCCACAGTGCAGGGCGCTTGGCCCAGCAAGCCTGCCGGGGATGAGGAGGAGGAGGAGGACGCCGGGGCCGACGAAGACTCCGACGGATCCCTGGGGCTCTACGCCGACGACCTCTCCTCGTCGTCGGAGACCTCCCCGCCCCGGGCAAGCCCTAGGTGTTCTCCGCTGAAGCGTCTCCGCAAGACGGCGACGGGGGCGAGGGCGCAGGCGCCCCGACAACAGCCAACTCGTCGGGCAGCGCACAGGTTTCAGCGGAGAACGCGATGAGTACCACGCCGGGGCTGTCAAGCTTTGGCCCCGACAAGGACAAGCTCTGGCCCCGACAAGGACAACTCTGCGCAGGAACAGGAAGAAGTGCGGAAGAAGATGGTGCAGCGCCCAGTGTATTTTGTAAGTTCCCTTCTCCAGGGGGCTAGATCAAGATACTCCGGGGTGCAAAAGTTGCTTTTCGGCCTCCTCATGGCATCGAGAAAGCTGCGCCATTACTTCCAGGCACATGAGATAACAGTAGTCACTCGCTTTCTGCTGAAGAGGATATTGCACAATCCAGAAGCAACAGGCAGGATTGTTGAGTGGGCACTGGAGCTGTCAAGCTTTGGACTCAAGTTTGAAAGTACCTCAACCATACAGAGTCGAGCTTTGGCAGAATTCATAGCTGAGTGGACCCCAACGCCCGATGAAGAAGTCCAAGAAACAAGTGCACCCGTACAAGAAGCGACAAGCGAATGGGTAATGTATTTTGATGGTGCCTTCTCGCTGCAAGGCGCCGGTGCCGGCGTGGTACTCGACGGGTGCCTTCTTCAAGATTTTGAAGAAAGGTAGGGCGCGTTCTGCAGACTTCGAAATGAACCTACTGAGGGCAGCCACACAACCTGCAAGCCTTCTGACATCCTTGACGCGCTTCGGGGCCTCGATCTGCTCAATGGCTTTAATCTTGTCGGGGTTAGCTTCGATCCCCCTCTGTGACACAAAGAACCCGAGAAGCTTGCCGGAGGGGACTCCAAAGACGCACTTCTCGGGGTTCAACTTGAGCTGTATCTTGCGCAGGTTCTGAAATGTCTCTTCCAAATCTTGGACCAGGGTATCTTTGCTCTTACTCTTCACCACGATGTCATCCATGTAAGCCTCTACATTTCTGTGGATCTGGGGCTCGAAAGCAGTGTGCACTACCCTTGCAAATGTTGATCCTGCATTCTTCAGTCCAAATGGCATGCGTATGAAGCAATAAGTGCCACATGGAGTGATAAATGCAGTCTTCTCTTCATCCTCTTTGGCCATAAAAATCTGATGGTAGCCTGAATATGCATCAAGAAAAGAGAGTAGCTCACATCCGGCAGTGGAGTCAACGATCTGGTCAATGCGCGGCAAAGGGAATGGATCCTTGGGACATGCTTTATTCACATCGGTGAAGTCTATACACAGTCTCCACTTCCCGTTGGCCTTGCGCACGACGACTGGGTTTGCTAACCACGTCGGATGGATCACACCTCTAACTAGGCCTGCTGCCTCTAGCTTCTTGATCTCTTCGTTGATGAATTCTTGGCGCTCCACGGCTTGCTTCCTCACCTTCTGCTTGACGGGCCGCGCATGAGGACAAACAGCAAGCTTGTGCTCAATTACCTTCCTGGGAACACCGGGGATGTCAGATGGTTGCCATGCAAACACATCGACATTCGCCCGCAGGAAGGCAATGAGCGCGCTTTCCTATTTGCTGTCAAGCGTGGCACTGATGGTGAAGGTACCACCAGTGCCGTCCTCCTTGGCGGACACCTTCTTGGTTGCCGGAGGAGCGGCCATCCCCTTTTTATACTTGCCGGTGGAGCTCGATAGAACGTCCTCGACGGCAGCGCAGCACTCCGAAGAGGTGCGGTTGCCGGAGTGGGTCCCAGAGCACTTGCCGGACTTGGTCTTCGTCTTCTTCCCCCCGGGAGCTTCAGCGGCAAGTGTATCCTTTTCTGCCGCAGCTGCTGCGTCCCGGTAGATCTTGTCGGCGCAGACAAGCGCATCCTTCTTGTCGCCGTGGACAGTGATGACGCTTATCGGCCCCGGCATCTTAAGTACGTTGTAAGCATAGTGGGAAGCTGCCATGAACTTGGCGAGGGCGGGACGGCCGAGTATTCCATTGTAAGGCAATGGAATATCAGCGACGTCGAAAGTGATGCGCTCAGTTCTGAAGTTGAGCTCCCCGCCAAAGGTCACCGGCAGAGTAATTTTCCCCTTGGGCTTGCTCCTTCCCGGGTTGATTCCTTGGAAAGAACCGGTCTCTTCGAGCTCGCCATCTGGGATTTGGAGTTTCTTGATCACAGCAGAGGAGATCAAGTTCAGCCCGGCCCCGCCGTCAACCAACATTTTGGTGACCTTGAGGTTGCGGATGGTGGGTGAGACCAGCATCGGCAAGCACCCGACCGCAGTGGTGCGGTCAGGGTGATCCTCAAGATCAAAAATGATGGGCGTGCTGGACCATTTGAGGAGCCTGCGCGACTCCATGGGCGGCTCTGCTGCATTCACCTCGCGCACCCACTGCTTGACCTGGCGGTGGGAGGTGTGCAGAGAGGCGCCACCGTCGATGCACAGGACCTCCGTGGTCTTCTGGAACTCCTGCTCGCTGTTATTCTCATCTTCCATGTCTTCGTCGTCGTCCTCTTCATCCTTGTCGCGGCCCCGGGGAGGTCGATCACCTTGCCGCTGCTTGGCCTTGCCGCGGCGTCCTCCCCGGCCATTGAATGGCCGCTTCTTGCTTGGTTCTCCACCACCACCTTGGGCCTTCTCCTTGTCGCACCTCTCGTACTCAGCTTTCTGCTGCTCGACGAGGTACTCGACGCGCTTGCAGTTGGAGAGGTCGTGGCCCTTGGTACGGTGGATCTTGCAATATTGCTTGTCGGAGCCATCCTGCTTGTCGGCTGCCCCTACAGGGGCAGGCTCCTTGCCGGAGCCGCCAGCCTGTGTTTGCTTGGCGGGAGCTTCCTTGCCGGACTTCTCGACGGCAAGCACTTCCTTCTTGTTCTTTCTTCTGTTGTTCCGCCGCCGGCTCTTCTTTGCCGGGGCGGTGTCGTCGCTGTCGCTTCCTCCTGCGCCAGCATCCTCCCCGGGGAGTCTCCTCCCCTCTTCTGCGCGTGCGCACTTATCAGCCAGAGCGTAGAGCTCGCTGACATCCCGAATCTTGGTCATGGCCATTTCTTCACGCATGCGGCGGTTACGCACGTTCTGGTGGAACGCGCTGATAACCGCGGCAGGGTGGACGTCGGGGATGTTGTGCTGTACACGGCTGAAGCGTTGGATGTACTTGCGCAGGGATTCCCCTTCCTTATGGGCCAGAATATGGAGATCGCTCTCCTGGCCGTGGGGTTCGTGGCCGCCTGTGAAGGCGCCAACAAACTGGTGGCAAAGGTCTGCCCAAGAAGAAATGGAACCTTCCGGCAAGTGCATAAGCCAAGAACGGACGTTTGGCTTAAGCACTAGCGGGAAGTAGTTCGCTAGAATCTTCTCGTCGCGCCCCCCGGCAGCCTACACCGCGATGGTGTAAATGTTGAGGAATTCCGAGGGGTGCGTCTTGCCGTCGTACTTCTCCGGTACATCAGGCTTGAAATTCTTCATGCTGGGCCACTGGACGCGCCGCAGCTCACGGGTAAACGCAGGGCAACCTGCCGCATACGGCAAGTCGCCTGGTTCATCGGGCGCGCGCGTGTCGACAGCGTTCCCAGCTCTCTGGTCTGATTGTCGCCGAGCTTCTCGGCGGCGCTCGATCGTTGTCCGAGCGTCTTCTTGTCGCCGGTCGTCAAGGACCTGGCGCTGGTCCCGACGAGCCCGCGGATCCGACGACGCCGTGGAGCCGTCGTCGGCGTTGTTCCGGCGGGGCGGCGTCTTCTGCTTCCGCGGCGGGGAGTGCATGGTGGTTGCACCCCCGGCGGTCTTGTCGCCGTCGGCCTTCGTCTTCTCGGCTTGCCGTGGCCGCGAGGTCGCTGGCTGCTGTGGAGAGTCGTTGTTGGCAAAGGCGATCAGGCTCTGGATGGTGGCCCTCCAGTCTTCGGCCTTGTCTGCCGCTGGAGGGAAGTCGAGGAGCAGTTGCGCCCTTGCAAGCGCTTCTGCTGGAGTGGAGGGGAGCGGGGGCAAGCGGTGCGAGGAGCGGGATATGCTCGGACTTCTAACAGCGTTAGAAGGAGCAGGGTCCCGCCCCGGCGACCGCGCCTTGCTCGTGCCAGGACGATGGCCCGGAGCGTCCCGCGAACCTCCGGTTTGCCCTTGGCCCAGCAAACGGATGCCACCTCCTGTGGCATGGCGCTGCTGGGTTGTCGTTTGCTGAGACGGACGCGGCGCGTCCACGGAGACCGAGGCTCGGTCGTCCGTCCTGTCCTTGGATTTGGTGGCGCCGCGAGTGTCCTCGCCGGCGACCACCCTTCCGACGGCGTCTCCCCCGCCCACCGTTGGTTCCGGTGGCGGCGGATGAGACGCAGACGGGCCTCCGACCTCCGAAGCCTTCTTCTTCGGGGCCATGGTGCTGTTGTTGATGAAGCTGACGAATTCGGAGAGGTTGATGAAGAATGCGCCCGCGTGAACGCCGGATCAGGTTCGCACAACCTCGACGCCCCCTACCTGGCGCGCCAAAGATGTCGGGGGAAACTGTCCACCACGAGCACCTATGGGACCGGAGCCCCTTGCTTGTGCGGTAAGAGGGCGGAGGGAGAACAAAGAGCAGATCGTGGAGATCACGCAGGCAGTTTACCCAGGTTCGGGCCGCGGTGGACGCGTAAAACCCTACTCCTGCTTAGTTTGTATTGAGTTGGAGAGCTCGGGAGCTTGAAGAACTAGCTACACCGAGCCTATGAGCGATCTAGGTTCCGAACCCCTTCTACGTTGTGCATGGGCCTCCTTTTATAGTGCAAGGGGTCACCGACATGTGTCAACGTAGGAGAAGGGGTAAAAATGTAAAAGAGGTGGTAGTTGTAACAGTGCCGGAATAGTGGAGCTACAGTGCGTGAACAGTGGTCGCTACCTACTTTGACAGTGGGGGACAAGAGCATTTAATGCCCGTCGCCGTCGACCCCAAAAGCGTCCGCCCTTGCGTCTCCGTTTGCCACGGCGATGGCTTCACCACCGTGGAGTGCCACCGTGTCCCCCAGGCTGCACAACCATCCACCACGCGTCCCTGGAATGGCCCCAGTGCGACGCGTGGTGCGATGAGCTGGAGCGCGGGCACACAGCACAACTCTCCCCGGCAAGCACCTTGCCGGGGTCTTGACCTTGCCGGGCTCTGAAGCTTGTCGCTCCCCGGACCCTGCCGGGGCGCATATAGCGTCGAGGCATGTCTTCCGTAATGGAATCTCCTAGTCTTCCTGGCAAGCTCCTCTTGCCAGGGCCTTGCGTGAGTGAGGTAACCTTGAGCCTGGAACGGCCTTCCAGGCAAGCTCCACTTGCCGGGGTCTCGATCTTCTGTCTTGTATACTTTGTTTTTGAATGGTTTTATATGGAGCAGGAAGGTATCCGGCGAGCGCGTGATAGGCCCTGCCGCGGGAAGCTGCTACTGCCCGTGCATAAGTTGGGGTACTGAGGTACCCCTACCTTAGTACACCGACACAACCTGCATGTTGTAGCCATGTCATCCACACGCAACCTAAGGGAAATTCATACTTAGCTGGTGTACGTACTGGGAGGAGAAGAGGGTGTAGTAGAAGGCTGAGATGGGAGAAGGATGTACGCATGCGTGTAGGCGTACTATATGAGGAAGAAAAAAGAGGCGATCTAGTTGGCTTAATCAATTCGAGAGCAGGAGGTGAAGCGGAAGTGGAGGGATATTCCTAGAAAGAACTGGCTAAGATCAGAACGCACAGATCATTCCATAATTTTTGGCAAAAAGTTATACGCAGACTAAATTGAATCAGATGGAGTACTAGTGTAACATCCCAAATTTTCAATTTGGAATGTTATACATAGATCATATTGCATTGCATGTTTATTTGCATTTTTGTTCGTGGCGATCCTCGAAATTCTAAGCAACTCAAGGACCTTCGGAGAGAGTTGGAATTCTACAGTTTTGTATTTGAGTTCACTCGAATGCTGGTACGAGGAAGGTGTTGGTTTTAATTATTTTTCTCTCCTAAAATATTTCTAAATGCAATATATGAGCGGAGATAATATGACTTCTCCAAAATAATAGAAATATTGGAGGAAAAATGTTAAAATCACTTTTGGTATTTTTCTAGATTTATTTGAGATTTTATTTGCATAGGAAAAATGCGCGTTTTTCAAAATTGCATTTAGGTCCCGTAAAAATGTTCACTTTGTCCTAAATATTATTAGAGGATGGTGAAAATTTATTTCGTGATTTTTGGAGTCTGTTTAGTATTTCTTTCATTAGTTTTGCTACGTCAGGACTCTTTTAGAAAAAAAAGGCAAACCGACTCCGGGCCGTAAGAGGCCAAGACTCTGGCCTTTATATAGCGCCGGCCCGCTAGCACCGAACCCCAGCCCGCCAGCCCCGCCCGAACCCTAGCCACCAGCCGCTAGCCGCCGCGCCCGCCGCCCTCGCCGCCGCGGGCGCCGCCACCCGCGTCGCCGACGTTCGCCGAGCCTACCCCGCTGCCGCCGTTCGCCGGAGACGCTGCCGCCGTCGAGGTAGTTATCCGCCGCATCGGTTTTTCGTTAGAAACCGATCGTTTTTTTTAGGAAAACCCTAGATCCATTTTTTTAGGTTTAGATCGGTTTTCTTCGGTTTAGTTATTTAGCGGACGTTCGTCCGTACATTCGTTTTAACGAACGCTGTTCGTCCGTTAGCTGCAGACAGCGAACGTTCGTTCGTTAGCCTGTTCGTCAGTTTTCTTTTTCGGGGTTTTTATCCGCGATTATTTCGATCGTGATTTCTGCCCTGATCTTGTTTTTCGTTTTTCTTTTCGC
Organism: Secale cereale; assembly: GCA_902687465.1. Classification (NCBI taxonomy): domain Eukaryota; kingdom Viridiplantae; phylum Streptophyta; class Magnoliopsida; order Poales; family Poaceae; genus Secale; species Secale cereale. The sequence continues at coordinate 112,628,596 of LR738713.1, read as the reverse complement.
TCGAGAGTCGGAATCAGGTAATTCAAAATCCCAGATCTTCGTCTCGATGCCCTCTTTCCGTTTAACCAACTTGAACAAAGTTTTGGCTACTGTTAAATTTGACTTTAGACCAATTAGTAATCGGAGCTCGTTTCTTTCGCAGTTTGAGATTCGTTGCTTCGTTCGATTTGATTCTTTTTGCAAACCGGAGTTCTTAAGTTGAACTTTATGGTTAGATCTTATCTTTTGGAGTTTTGTTTGTGCATATTTGCTTGTTTGCTTATGTATGCTATTGTTTGCTTGCGATAGAATACCCAGACCGTGAAGTGTGCTACTACGAGTCTCTAGGTTTTGCGAATCGTCAGCAAGGCAAGTAACACTTTGATCATACTTTTATTACCCAGTTTTTATGCATTAGATCAAACCCTCACACATTGAATGAGTAGGATGTATTAACTTGTGGGACTGGGAAGTAGAATGTGGTAGAACCTCTTACCTGCATTATTTTCAAACCCTTGGGAGTTACTTCTACGTTTGCTTAGGTTGCTATGCCATGCTCGTAGACGTGGTTTGGGTTTGAGTGAAATCCATGACAGATGTGAGTTCTTAATTAAGGATTAAACTTAATGTGGCTACTTGAATACACATCTGGGTGGATTGGTTGTAGGGCACCTGGAGAATCCAGTGTTTTCCTAGGAAATCCCGGGGTTCCGTGTGATTTTTCCTATGGAATGCCACCCAGGCTCAAAGGGATCATAAAACTATTCATGCTAGAAACTTCCGTGTGCAGCCACATGCCAATATGGGCTCTGGCATAGTTGAGTAAGTTGTGGGAAACCTTTCTGTGATGGGCTAGCAGATGTAGAGGGATTGTAGGTGTACCGGCCTATCTATCCGGTTAAGGGGACCTCTTCGGAAAGACTATGTCTCGGTCACCCGTTTCTCAAATGCCATGCAGGCGAGAAACCAAGCGGAGGCGATCGAGTCTTGTGGGGAAAAGAGCACAAACCTCTGCAGAGTGTACAAACTGATCATGATTAGTCGTGTCCCCGGTTATGGACATCTTGAGTATCTGGTACTTGAATTATTGGTTGATCTCATCACTCTATAATTTAATTTGTTGGGTTAATGATAACTTTAATTTGGGATTGAGTTGGAGGTACCTTCTCAATGATTTTCAACCACCATCATAGTTAAAATAAAATCTATTCCTTTGTGGTTGGGAAACTTGGCTTTACGCAAAAACTTTAACCTTAGAGCCTCCACCAGCCAAATATGCATATAGTATAGCATTTATTCTGCTACTTGCATCTTCTGTGTTATCTTGCCATCATATTCCATGTGCTGACCCGTTTTCTCGCTGCAACATATTACGTTGCAGACTTTTCAGACAAGGAATAAGACGTGCTAGGTCGTTTGTCATCCACTCAACTATGCCGTTGGAGTTGATGGACTCGCTTATGTTCCAAGCCTTCCGCTGTTATTTTTTTAGATGGCCTTAAGCCATAGATTTGTGTAATAAGTTCTCATTGGAAACATTCGATGTAATAAGTGTGTGATTGCCACTCTGTTATAAATCCTTCAAGTATTGTGTGTGTCAGCATTACCGATCCAGGGATGACATAGAACACAGAGACTTCGGTTCATTCGGATCGTGGTCGCTTCAAAGATGGTATCAGAGCACACGCTGATTGTAGGACACAACCACTAAGACAGACCCTAGATCACTCTTCTCTACTCATTTCTGACTTCTCTCCATTTTCTACTTCTTTAGGATGGTGGACCCAAGGAACAAGTTCACTCAACCGGATGAAGACACACCATTTGGACGACACTTAAAGGAAGTCACTAGGTACATGAACATAGGAATACCAAGCTTTACCGGGACCTACACCGCCACTTTACCGGAGGAGGAGCGATGGAGCATTCAAGTTCAAATTCCCGGAAGAACCTTTGCACCATCCACTGAGCCAATAGAGTTTTCTTTTGATGCACCAACCTGGAGCCTAGGCAAGAGCATGGCCGCCCACATCACGATGGGAAGGATCGGAGAAGTCTACAAGCAGGAGCTGAAGGTCACCATCTACCAGATTTGTGGACGCCGAGATGAGCGTTGGGTTATGATCAGCACCCGGAAGGATAGGTCCATTGCGGCATTCATCCAGGAGTTGAACCAGCACATTCGACGACAGGAGCATCAGATGTATGCTGGGATGATAGAATTGGAGAAGGCACTAAATAGGAATTTGGAGCTAGAAGAAGAACTTAAGTCTACTCGTGACGGATACGAGGAGGAGATGTTCATACTAGTGGAGAAGAATGATGATTTGACAAGGAAGCTAGGAGTATTCATGGGAGATCCAGCACCAGGAGGTGAAGAAGAGGAAGAAGAACCCAAGGACATTTGTCGTGAAGATTACATTATCATCGATGACACGGATTCGGACCTCGATGATAGCAAAGACAAAGACTATGAAGATGAAGCCGGAGCCGACATCATGGAATCTTCCGCCGATCAATATTTTTAGATGACCACCCTGTGACTAGTAGTTACCCCCACATAGTAGTATTTAGAACACTCTTTGTAACGGTAGTTAGATTTGTAAGACCTTGCTTGAAATTGTTTGGTGTGATATGATTGTGTTTGTCTCATGTGCATATGGGTAGTGATTTTCCCTTAGACCTCAATTCTGTTCTAATATCTTCCCTCTACACCCATCAGATGCCTCCAAGACGTGAGCCCGGATTTGAGTTTCCCCCTGAGCTCACCCAGTTGATCCAGCAACAGAACACCTTGATGCAACTACTTGTCTAGAACACTCAGAACAACCAGAACAACAACAACAACCCTCCACCACCACCACCCGTGGACAACCTGACACATTTCTTAAGGTTGCAACCACCAGTGTTTGCTAGCAGCATCGAACCAATACTGGCTGATGACTGGCTACGCAAGATTGGAAGGGATTTGACCATCGCCAATTGCTCTGATGCTGAGAAGGTGCGATTTGCCGCACACCAGTTGTCTGGACCAGCCGCAGCATGGTGGGAGAATTACACATCCACTTTCCCCATAGCCAATGTCACTTGGGAGCAGTTTCAGCAATCTTTCCATATTGCCCATGTCTCAACTGGATCTATGAGCATGAAGAAGCGGGAGTTTCGCAACTTGCGCCAAGGAAGCCGTACTGTAGCTCAGTACGTGGATGAGTTTAGTACCCTATCTCATTATGCCCCAGATGATGTGGCCACAGATGCCGCTAAGCAGGAGAGATTTATGGAAGGGCTGAATGATGAGATGAGCGTACAGTTGATGGTGGCAACTTTCAACAACTACCAGGAGTTGGTAAATAAAGCTCTTATGATTGAAGGGAAGCAGCAGCAGATTGAAAGCCGCAAGAGGAAGTATGGATAAGGAAGGAATAATTCTGGAGCCCAGCAGAAGCCCCGATTCACTCTGAATTCGGGAGGATATACCCATAACCATGGAATTCCCCACAACCACAATGGCCCTAAGAATGGAAATGGGAATGGAGCAAGTAGTAACCAGAGCCGCTCTACCCCGTCCACACCCGCTGAGAAGGATTTCAGCCATATCACCTGTTTCAAATGCGGGAAGAATGGACATTATGCCACGGACTGCCCTGAAGCTAAGAATGGGAACGGCAATGGAAGCGCCGGGAAGAAGCCTAACCCGTTGAACAAAGGACAAGTGAACCACGCAACCGTGGAGGAGGTAGAAGAGCAACCAGATGTTGTTGTCGCTAAGTTTTTGGTTAAGACATTTACCGCAATAGTTCTATTTGATACTGGTGCATCACATTCATACATTTCAAGGGGATTTGTAAATAGACATAGGATGTCCACCCGAGTTCTTAAGACCCCCATGTTAGTAAGTTCACCAGGAGCAGTGTATATGGCACACCAAGGATGTTTTCAGACGCCATTGATCATAGGACGCCATACTTTCCCCTCCGACCTAATTGTTTTGGAGTCACAAGGATTGGATGTGATATTAGGTATGGATTGGCTATCCAAGTATCGAGGTAACATCGATTGTGCCAGGAAGTCTATTTTGCTCACCAACCCGGAGGGAAAAAGGATCAAGTATGTATCTAGGCATACGCCTATAAGGACACAAGTACATTCTCTCACGGGAGTCGTTCAGGAGGAAGTGCCAGTAGTAAAGGATTATCCGGATGTGTTTCCAGAGGAGTTACCTGGCATGCCACCGGATAGAGATATTGAGTTTTTGATAGAGTTGTTGCCTAGCACCGGACCAATATCTAAGAGACCGTATAGGATGCCAGCGAATGATCTGGAGGAGATCAAGAAGCAGATTAAGGAGTTGTTGGAGAAAGGATTTATTCGCCGAAGTTCATCACCTTGGGGAGCCCCAGTGCTTTTAGTCGAAAAGAAGGATGGATCTTTAAGAATGGTCGTTGATTATCGTGCGCTGAATGAAGTGACTATTAAGAATAAGTACTCGCTGCTGATGATCAATGATTTTTTCGACCAACTCCAAGGAGCGAAAGTATTCTCCAAGATAGATCTACGATCTGGATACCACCAATTGAAGATCCGAGAGAAGGATATACCTAAGACAGCCTTCACCACATGGTACGGGCTATATGAGTATACGGTTATGTCATTTGGATTGACTAACGCGCCTGCCTATTTCATGAGTATGATGAATAAGGTGTTCATGGAGTTCTTGGATAAGTTCATCGTGGTATTCATTGATGATATTCTAGTGTACTCGAAGGATGAAGAGGAACATGCAGAGCATTTGCGTTTGGTATTGGAGAAGCTAAGAGAACATCAGTTGTATGGCAAGTTTAGCAAATGCGAGTTTTTGTTGAAGGAAGTCGGATTACTAGGGCATGTTATATCGGGAGAAGGTATAGCAGTGGACCCTGTCAAGGTGCAGGCAGTCACTGAGTGGTTGGCACCCACTTCAGTTGGAGAGATACGCGGTTTTCTTGGACTCGCGGGATACTACCGAAGATTCATAGAAAATTTCTCCAAGATTGCAAAGCCAATGACGACATTGTTGAAGAAGGAGACGAAGTTCGATTGGACTGAAGAGTGTGAAGAAAGTTTCCAGGAGTTGAAGAAACGGTTGACGACAGCCCCAGTGCTGATATTGCCAGATATACGCAAGGATTTCCAAGTGTACTGCGACGCTTCACGCTTAGGACTTGGAGGAGTACTTATGCAGGATGGAAGAGTTGTTTCCTATGCATCTCGTCAACTGCGACCGCACGAGTGGAATTATGCGACGCACGATCTGGAGTTAGCAGCTGTAGTGCACGCACTGAAAACCTGGAGACATTTCCTTATTGGAAATCATTGTGATGTGTACACGGATCACAAAAGTTTGAAGTACATTTTCACACGGAAGGAGCTGAACCTCAGACAAAGGAGATGGTTGGAGCTTATGAAGGATTATGATATGAAGCTGCACTATCACCCAGGAAAGGCCAACGTCGTGGCAGACGCTTTGAGCCGGAAGAGTTACGCAAATACCCTAATAAAAGGGGGATTGCCACAGGAGCTAGCAGAACATCTCAGGGAGCTTCGTTTGGAGATAGTTCCTAGAGGTTTCATTGCTGTATTGGAGGTTCAGTCGACATTGCTGGGAAAGATACGCGAAGCCCAGAAGGATGATAAGGAAATTGCAGAGATAAGGAAAAGGATGAGTGAAGGAATAGCCAAGGGATTTCGTGAGGACGAACACGCCGCCTTGTGGTTTGAGGATCGAATCTATGTGCCCAACGACCCGGAGATCAGGAAGTTGATACTGCAGGAAGCACATGATTCGCCATACTCGATACACCCCTGAAACACCAAGATGTATTTGGATTTGAAGGAACGTTTCTGGTGGACGGGAATGAAGAAGGATATTGCCGAGTATGTAGCCGTATGCGATGTATGCCAGAGAGTGAAGGCAGGGCATCAGAAGCCAGCAGGATTGTTGCAGCCTATCCCGATACCCGAATGGAAGTTGGAGAAGCTTGGCATGGATTTTATCACCGGATTGCCCATGACCAAATCGGGATATGATTCAATATGGGTAGTGGTAGATCGATTGACGAAGGTAGCCCATTTTATCCCCGTGCAAACCATATACACCAGTGCAAAGTTGGCTAAGATATACATGACCAGGATAATATGTCTGCACGGAGTTCCGAGGACCATTGTATCAGATAGAGGAACACAATTCACCTAAAAGTTTTGGCATCAGCTACACCAAACTTTGGGAACAAGGATGGAATTCAGCACCACTTTTCATCCGCAGACCGATGGACCGACCGAGAGAGTCAACTAGATCCTGGAGGACATGTTGAGAGCCTGTGCGTTAGATTATGGATCTAGTTGGGATGATAATTTTCCCTACGCGGAGTTCTCGGACAACAAACAGTTACCAGGCCAGTTTGAAGATGGCACTGTTCGAGGCATTGTATGGAAGGACATGCCGAACACCGTTAATGTGGGATGAAGTTGGAGACCGACAGTTGTTTGGACCAGACTTGATCATAGAGTCTGAGGAGAAGGTGAAGTTGATTCGAGATAGATTGAAGGTAGCTCAGTCCAGGAAGAAGAGTTATGCAGACTCGAAGCGCAAGGAGATAGCCTATGAGATCGGAGACAGAGCGTACCTGAGAGTATCGCCTCCACGAGGAGTTAAACGTTTCGGAGTTAAGGGAAAGCTAGCCCCGAGATTTGTGGGACCTTACCGTGTTTTGGAACGCATGGGAGAGGTTGCCTATAAGTTGAAATTACCCGAAGGACTGTCAGGAGTGCACGACGTGTATCACGTTTCGCAGCTTAAGAAGTGCCACACAGAGATGGTCGATATTCCGCTTAGAGACACAGTACCCCTGGAAGCAATTCAGCTGGACAGTGATCTGACCTACGAGGAGAAGCCTGTTAAGATCCTCGAATTTTCGAGCAGAGTCACCCGCAGTAAGGTCATCAAGTTTTGCAAAGTTCAGTGGAGTCATCACACCGAGGAAGAAGCCACCTGGGAACGAGAAGATGATTTACGCAAGGACCACCCACACCTGTTCTCTAGGCAAGTCGAATCTCGAGGGCGAGATTCATTCTAAGGGGGGTAGGTTTGTAACATCCCAAATTTTCAATTTGGAATGTTATACATAGATCATACTGCATTTCATGTTTATTTGCATTTTTGTTCGTGGCGATCCTCGAAATTCTAAGCAACTCAAGGACCTTCGGAGAGAGTTGGGAATTCTACCGTTTTGTATTTGAGTTCACTTGAATACCGGTACAAGGACGGTGTTGGTTTTAATTATTTTTCTCTCCTAAAAATATTTCTAAATGCAATATATAAGCTTAGATAATATGACTTCTCCAAAATAACAGAAATATTGATGGAAAAATGTTAAAATCACTCTTGGTATTTTTCTGGATATATTTGCGATTTTATTTGCATAGGAAAAATGCGTGTTTTTCAAAATTGCATTTAGGTCCGGGAAAAATGTTCACTTTGTCATAAATATTATTAGAGGACGGTGAAAATTTATTTCGGGATTTTTGGAGTCCGTTCAGTATTTCTTTCGTTAGTTTTGCTACGTCAGGACTCTTTTAGAAAAAAAAGGCAAACCGACTCCGGGCTGTACGAGGCCAGGACTCTGGCCTTTATATAGCGCCGGCCCGCTAGCACCGAACCCCAGCCCGCCAGCCCCGCCAGAACCCTAGCCGCCAGCCGCCAGCCGCCGCGTCCGCCGCCGCTCGCTGCTGCGCCCGCCGCCGCCGTTCGCCGGAGCCGACCCCGCCACCGCCGTTCGCCGGAGCCGCCGCCGCCGTCGAGGTAGTTATCCGCCGCGTCGGTTTTTCGTTAGAAACTGATCGGTTTTTTTTAGGAAAACCCTAGATCCGTTTTTTTAGGTTTAGATCGGTTTTCTTCGGTTTAGTTATTTAGCGGACGTTCGTCCGTACGTTCGTTTTAACGAACGCTGTTCGTCCGTTAGCCGCAGACAGCGAACGTTCGTTTGTTATCCTATTCATCAGTTTTCTTTTTCAGTGTTTTTATCCGCGATTATTTCGATCGCGATTTCTGTCCTGATCTTGTTTTTCGTTTTTATTTTCGCTCGAGAGTCAGAATCAGGCGATTCAAAATCCCAGATCTTCGTGTCGACGCCCTCTTTCCGTTTAACCAACTTGAAAAAAGTTTTGGCTACTATAAAATTTGACTTTAGACCAATTAGTAACCGGAGCTCGTTTCTTTCGCAGTTTGAGATTCGTTGCTTCTTTCGATTTGATTCTTTTTGCAAACCGGAGTTCTTAAGTTGAACTTTCTGGTTAGATCTTATCTTTTGGAGTTTTTTTGTGCATCTTTGCTTGTTTGCTTATGTATGCTATTGTTTGCTTGTGATAGAATACCCGAACTATGAAGTGTGCTACTACGAGTCTCTAGGTTTTGCGAATCGTCAGCAAGGCAAGTAACACTTTGATCATACTTTTATTACCCAGTTTTTATACATTAGATCAAACCCTCACACATTGCATGAGTTGGATGTCTTAACTTGTGGGACTGGGAAGTAGAGTGTGGTAGAACCTATTACCTGCATTATTTCCAAACCCTTGGGAGTTACTTTTACGTTTGCTTAGGTTGCTATGCCATGCTCGTAGACGTGGTTTGGGTTTGAGTGAAATCCATGACAGAAGTGAGTTTTTAATTAAGGATTCAACTTAAGGTGGCTACTTGAATACACATCTGGGTGGACTGGTTGCAGGGCACCTGGAGAATCCAGTGTTGTCCTAGGAAATCCCGGGGTTCCGTGTGATTTTTCCTATGGAATGCCACTCAGGCTCAAAGGGATCATAAAACTATTCATGCTAGAAACTTCCGTGTGCAGCCACATGCCAATATGGGCTCTGGCACAGTTGAGTAAGTTGTGGGAAACCTTTCCGTGATGGGCTAGCAGATGTAGAGGGATTGTAGGTGTACCGGCCTATCTATCCGGTTAAGGGGACCTCTTCGGAAAGATTGTGTCTCTGTCATCTGTTTCTCAAACACCATGCAGTGCGAGAAACCAAACGAAGGCGATCGAGTCTTGTGGGGAAAAGTGCACAAACCTCTGCAGAGTGTACAAACTGATCATGATTAGCCGTGTCCCCGGTTATGGACATATTGAGTATCCGGTACTTGAATTATTGGTTGATCTCATCACTCTATACTTTAATTTGTTGGGTTAATGATAACTTTAATTTGGGATTGAGTTGGAGGTACCTTCTCAATGATTTTCAACCACCATGATAGTTAAAATAAAATCTATTCCTTTGTGCTAGGGAAAATTGGCTTTACGCAAAAACTTTAACCTTAGAGCCTCCACCAGCCAAATATGCATATAGTATAGCCTTTATTCTGTTACTTGCATCTTCTGTGTTATCTTGCCAGCATATTCCATGTGCTGACCCGTTTTCGGGCTGCAACATATTACGTTGCAGACTTTTCAGACGAGGAATAAGACGTGCTAGGTCATTTGTCTTGCACTCAGCTATGTCGTTGGAGTTGATGGACTCGCTTATCTTGCAAGCCTTCCGCTGTTATTTTGTTAGATGGCCTTAAGCCATAGATTCTCATTGGAGACATTCGATGTAATAAGTGTGTGATTGCCACTCTGTTATAAATCCTTCAAGTACTGTGTGTGTCAGCATTACCGATCCAGGGATGACACAGAACACAGAGACTTAGGTCCATTCGGATCGTGGTCGCTACAACTAGCCAGCCGCAATGGGAGTATCATAGCTTGGCAATTTTGATGAGGTGGCATTGAATTAAATGAAGAAGAGAGGGTCGCGTGTCATATCAAGATAATGAATCATATTATACGATACTAATACTCCCTCTGTCCCAACAAATGTGACTCAAGTTTGTACTAACTTTGTACTAAAGTTAGTACAAAGTGGAGTCACTTATTTTGGGACGAAGGGAGTATATGATATTTTACTATGCTTAGGGAGGTACTAGTATGTCACGCCCAAGATGCGATTCTATCCCGATCATGTGATAACTTCGTGATTGGGGCACAACCGCATTTCGGGCGTTTAGCAAGATGGATATCATTACATCGTACCATTAAATAAATAGACGGGGATACATACAAGTCATATAATTGCCACATGAATACAACACCTCATACACAAGACATCCGACTATGGATGAAAACACATGAAAATCACAACGACATCCATCCTGCTATCCCAGGCTGCCGACCAGGAACCTATCCCAAGTTCAACGACGAAGAAGAAGAAAGAACTCCAACGCAAGTAAACATCGCTCTCGCGTCAAGTCATCGGAAACCTGTACTTGCAACTGGTGTTGTAGTATCTGTGAGCCACGAGGACTCAGCAATCCTATAACCATGGGTATCAAGACTAGCAAAGCTTAATGGGTATGGAAAGGATAAGTGGTGAGGTTGCAGCAGCGGCTAAGCATTGTATGGTGGCTAACTTACGATTTCAAGAGAAAGATGAGAAGTTACGCAAACAGTCGCAAACTAGTAACGATCACTAAGTGATCCTAAACTACCTACGAGTCAAACAAAATCCTACCATGTTCTCTTCTCAAATTGAAAAGAGACTATCACGGTTACTCACGTGGTTGGTGTATTTTATATCGGGTTTAGTGTCAAGTTCTCTACAACCGGATATTAACAAATTCCAATCTGCCACATAACCGCGGGCACCGCTTTCGAAAGTTCAAAACCCTACAGGGGGTGTCCCAACATAACCTATCACAAGCTCTCACGATCAGCAGAGGTAAAACCTCCATCTTGGGGACAACCCGACCAGACTCGGAATCCCGGTGCATAAGACATTTCGACAATGGTAAAACAAATCCAGCAAGACCTCCCGGCATGCCGACACCCTGATAGTAGACGTGCGTATCTCGTCTCAGGCCACGTTCGGATAGGTCAAGCTACGGGTAAAACCAAATACCTTGGGTTTCCCCAAGGCGGCCCTACAGGCTGCCCAGTTTGGACCAACACTCATGAGGAGCACTGGCCCGGATTGTAAATTAAGTCCTTGTGGTCCGGAAAGTCCCTATGCAAGTTTTAGTTATTTGGCGAATAGTAAAACCAATGTTGGCCCTTGCCGGAGGAGTTTTATTCAAAGTGAAATGTCAAGGGGGGCCCATAAACCCCAACCGCATTAGGAACGCAAAATCAAGGAACATGACACCGGTTTATCAGAACCTAAGGTGGCATGAGTGGAACAAAACACCAAGCAAAAGGCCAAGCCTTCCACCCATTACCAAGTATATATGTGCATTAATTAAACATAAGAGATATTGTGATATTCCAACATGTCCATGTTCCGACATGGAGAAAACTTCATCTTCAACTGCAACTAACAACGACATAAGAGGGGCTGAGCAATGAAGTCGTTTAAAGCTACGTCGATTTTCCCCCAAAGAGGAAGGGCTAATGCAGCACACGGTGGTAGGTATTTCCCTCAGATGTGAAAGCAAGGTTATCGAACCAGCAGGAGAACCAAGCAACACAACATAAACAACACCTGCACACAAATAATAACTTCTCGCAACCCGACATGTTAAAGGGGTTGTCAATCCCTTTCGGGGTACGGTGCCTCAAGATAGGCAAAATGGACGTGAGGAATTTGTAGTAGATTGGTAGATTGAACGCCAAATAAAACAAAAAAGAATAAATTGCAGCAAAGTATTTTTGGGTTTTTTGTTTAGTAGATCTGAAAATAAATGCAAGGAAAAATAGATCGCAAAGGCAAATATATGAAGAAGAAGACCCGGGGGCCGCTGGTTTCACAAGTGGCTTCTCTCGAGAAAAATAGCAAACGATGGGTAAACAAATTATTGTTGGGCAATTGATAGAACCTCAAATAATTATGACGATATCCAGGCAATGACCATTACATAGGCATCACGTCCAAGATTAGTTGACTGACTCCTGCCTGCATCTACTACTATTACTCCACACATCGACCGCTATCCAACATGCATCTAGTGTATTAAGTTCATAGAAAAATGGAGTAATGCATTAAGGACGATGACATGATGTAGACAAGATCCATTTATCTATGGCGTTAGATATGGATCTCGTCGTTCTATCCTTAGTAGCAACGATACATACGTGTCGGTTCCCTTTCTGTCACTAGGATCAAGCATCGTAAGATCGGACCCACTACCGGGCACCTCTTCCCATTGCAAGATAAATAGATCAACATGGCCAAACAAAACCCAAATATCGGATAAGAAATACGAGGCTATAAAAGATCATGCATATAAGAGATCAAAGAAACTCAAATAACTTTCATGGATATAAAAAGATAGATCTGATCATAAACTCAAAGTTCATCGGATCCCAACAAATACACCGCAAAAAGAGTTACATCATATGGATCTCCAAGAGGCCATTGTATTGAGAACCGAAAGAAAGAGAGAGAGAGAGAGGAAGCCATCTAGCTACTAACTACAGACCCGTTGGTCTACAAAGAACTACTCACGCATCATCGGAGAGGCACCAATGGAGGTGGTGAACCTCATCCGACATGGTGTCTAGATTGGATTTGGTGGTTCTGGACTCTGCGGCGGCTGGATGAATATTTCGTCGACTCCCCTAGGGTTTATGGAATATTGGGGTATTTATAGAGCAAAGAGGCGGTGCGGGTGGCCACTGAGGTGGGCACAACCCACCTGGGCATGCCAGGGGGCCTGGCGTGCCCTGGTGGGTTGTCCCCCCCTCGGGGCACTGATACGTCTCCAACGTATAAATAATTTTTGATTGTTCCATGCTATTATTTATGATGTTTTGGATGTTTAATGGGCTTTGTTATACACTTTTATATTATTTTTGGGACTAACCTATTAACCCAAAGGCCCAGTCTAGATTGCTGTTTTTTTTTGCCTATTTCAGGGTTTTACAGAAAAGGAATATCAAACGGAGTCCAAACGGAATGAAACCTTCGGGAGAGATATTTTTGGAGCAAAATACGCACGGGAAATTTGAGAACCACGGAGTAGGGCACACGTGGCGTCCACGAGGTTGGGGGCGCCCCCTGCCTCGTGGGCCCCATGTCTGGCCCCCAGTGCCCTCCTTCTTCCTATATATATTTATGTACCCCGAAACCATCAGAACAACAGAGAAAACCCTAGTTCCACCGCCTCAACCTTCTGTTACCGCGAGATCCCATCTTGGGGCCTGTTCCTGAGCTCCGCCGGAGGGGGGATCTTCCACAGAGTGCTTCTACATCATCATCATCGCCTCACCATGAGTTGTGAGTAGTTTACCACAGACCTTCGGGTCCATAGCTAGTATCTAGATGGCTTCTTCTCTCTCTTTGGACCTCAATACCAAGTTCTCCTCGGTCTTCGAGGAGATCTATTCGATGTAATCTCTTTTTGCGGTGTGTTTGTCGAGATCCGATGAATTGTGAGTTTATGATCAAGATTATCTATGAGAAATATTTGGTTCTTTTCTGAACTCTTTATGTATGATTATAATATCCTTGCAAGTCTCTTCGAATTATTGGTTTGGTTTGGCCTACTAGATCTATAGTTTTTCCAATGGGAGAAGTGCTTGGCTTTGGGTTCAATCTTGCGGTGTCCTTTCCGAGTGACAGTAGGGGCAGCAAGGCACGTATTTTATTGTTGCATCGAGGATAAAAATATGGGGTTTATATCACTATGTTTGAGTTTATCCCTCTACATCATGTCATCTTGCTTAAGGCATTACTCTGTTCTTATGAACTTAATACTCTAGATGCTTGCCGAATAGCGATCGATGTGTGGAGTAATAGTAGTAGATGCAGAATCGTTTCGGTCTACTTGTCTCAGACGTGATGCCTATATATAATGATCATGCCTAGATAGTCTCATAATTATTCGCTTTGCTATCAATTGCTCAACAGTAATTTGTTTAGCCGTCGTAGAATACTGCTATAATGAGAGAAGCCACTAGAGAAAACTATGGCCCCCGGGTCTATTCTCAACATATCAATCTACAATCTACTTTACTTTTCCGCTTTTAATTTCTGTTCTTGTATCAAAAAATACCAAAAATATCAAACTATCATCTCTATCAGATATCACTTTCGTAAGTGACCGTAAAGGAATTGACAACCCCTTATCGTGTTGGCTGGGAAGTTCTTATTTGTTTGTGCCGCTGCGAGGGACTCGTGCGTGGTCCCCTACTTGATTGATACCTTGGTTCTCAAAAACTGAGGGAAATACTTACGCTACTGTGCTGCATCACCCTTTCCTCTTCGAGGGAATACAATGCAAGCTTGAGAAGTAGCAAGAAGAATTTTTGGTGCCGTTGCCGGGGAGGCTTACGCAAAAGTCATATACCAAGTACCTATCACAAACCCTTATCCTTCGCATTACATTTTTTTGCCTCTCGTTTTCCTCTCCCCCACTTCACCCTTGTCGTTTTATTTGCCCTTATTTTGCCGTGTGTTTACCGTTCGCTTGCTTCTCGTTTGCTTGTGTGTTGGATTGCTTGCTTGTCACTATGGCTCAGAACAATACCAAGTTGTGTGACTTCTCCAATACCAACAATAGTGATTTTATTAGCACTCCGATTGCTCCTATTAGCGATGCTGAATCTTGTGAGATCAATGCTGCTCTGTTGAATCTTGTCATGAAAGATCAATTTTTCGGCCTTCCTAGTGAAGATGCCGCTACCCATCTAAACAACTTTGTTGATTTGTGTGATATGCAAAAGAAAAGGGATACGGATAACGATATTGTTAAATTGAAGTTATTTCCATTTTCACTTAGCGGTCGTGCTAAAACTTGGTTTTCCTCTTTGCCTAGAAATAGTATTGATTCGTGGAATAAATGCAAAGATGCTTTTATCTCTAAGTATTTCCCTCCTGGTAAGATCATCTCTCTTAGAAACGATATTATGAATTTTAAGCAACTAGATCATGAGCATGTTGCACAAGCTTGGGATAGAATGAAATTAATGATACGTAATTGCCCTACACATGGTTTGAACTTATGGATGATTATTCAAAACTTGTATGTTGGCTTGAGTTTTGCTTCTAAAAAACTTTTAGATTTGGCCACAGGAGGCACTTTCATGGAAACTACCTTAGGAGAGGCTACCAAACTCCTAGATAATATTATGGTTAATTATTCTCAATGGCACACCGAAAGATCTACTAGTAAAAAAGTACATGCTATTGAAGAGATTAGTGTTTTGAGTGGAAAGATGGATGAACCTATGAAATTATTTGCTGCTAAGAGTGCTTCTTCTGATCCTAATGATATGCCTTTATCCACGTTGATTGAAAATAATAATAAATCTTTGGATGTGAATTTTGTTGGTAGGAATAATTTTGTTAACAATGCTTTTGAAGGAAACTTTAATCCTAGGCCTTTTCCTAGTAATTCCTCTAATAATTATGGTAATTCCTACAACAACTCTTATGGAAAGATGCCTTCTGAATTTGAAACTAGTGTTAAGGAGTTTATGAATTCGCAAAAGAATTTCAATGCTTTGCTTGAAGAAAAATTGCTTAAGATTGATGAATTGGCTAGAAGTGTGGATAGAATTACTCTTGATGTTGATTCTTTGAAACTTAGATCTATCCCACCTAAGAATGATATCATTGAGTCTCTCAAAGCTATGCGAATTTCCATTGATGAATGCAAAGAAAGGACCGCTAGGATGCGTGCTAAAAGAGAAAATTATATATAAGTGTGTTCTTCTAGTTATCATGAAAATAAAGTTGAAGATCTGAAAGTTATTGATGTGTCTCCTATTAGATCCTTGTTTTCTAGTATGAATCTTGATAAATATGGGATTGGAGACAAGTCTACTTTAATTAAAAGGTGTCCCAATGATTCGGAGTTTTTAGATCTTGATGCTAAAATTGTTAAAAGTGGGAGTGAACAGATTAAAACTTTGCATAGTGATTAACCCACTACTTTGGATTTCAAGGGATTCAATTATGATAATTACTCTTTGATTGATTGTATTTCCTTGTTGCAATCCATACTAAACTCTCCGCATGCTTATAGTCAAAATAAAGCTTTTACTAAACACGTAGTTGATGCTTTGATGCAATCTTATGAAGAAAAACTTGAATTGGAAGTTTCTATCCCTAGAAAGCTTTATGATGATTGGGAACCTACTATTTAAATTAAAATAAAAGATCATGAGTGCTTTGCTTTGTGTGATTTGGGTGCAAGTGTCTCCACTATCCTAAAAAAATTGTGTGATTTGCTAGGTTTCCATGAGCTCTATGATTGTTCTTTAAATTTGCATCTTGCGGATTCCACTATTAGGAAACCTATGGGAAGGATTAATGATGTTCTTATTGTTTCCAATAGGAATTACGTGCCCGTATATTTCATTGTTCTTGATATAGATTGCAATCCTTCATGTCCTGTTATTCTTGGTAGACCTTTCCTTAGAACGATTGGTGCAATTATTGATATGAAGGAAGGAAATATTATATTCCAATTTCCGTTAAGGAAAGGCATGGAACACTTTCCTAGAAAGAAAATAAAATTACCATATGAATCTATTATGAGAGCTACTTATGGATGGCCTTCCAAAGATGACAGTACCTAGATATATCTTGGTATCGTGCCTAGCTAGGGGCGTAAAACGATAGCGCTTGTTGGGAGGCAACCCAATTTTAGATTTTTTGTTGTTGCTTTTGTTTAGGAATAAATATTGCATCTAGCTTCTCTTTAGATGTGGTTTTGTGTTTTAATTAGTGTTTGTGCCAAGTAGAACCTTTGGGAAGACTTGTGTGAAGTTTATATGATCGTGTTGTGAAAAACAGAATAACTAGCGCTCCCTAGAATGGTCACCATATTTTACTGGAGCATGCTATTTAGTTGATTCTTTTTGCGGATGAATAATAGACAAATAAATCACGTTTACCAATTTATTTCAATTTATTTGGAGTTAAAGAAGTATGCGAATGTTACAGATTACTACAGACTGTTCTGTTTTTGACAAATTCTGTTTTTCGTGTGTTGTTTGCTTATTTTGATGAATCTATGAGTAGTATTGGGGGAGTATGAATCTTAGAGAAGTTGGAATACAGTAGGTTTAACACCAATATAAACAAACAATGAGTTCATTACAGTACCTTTGAGTAGTGGTTTGTGATGTCTACTACACAACCTTCTTCTTGTAGACGTTGTTGGGCCTCCAAGTGCAGAGGTTTGTAGTACAGTAGCAAATTTCCCTCAAGTGGATGACCTAAGGTTTATCAATCCGTGGGAGGCGTAGGATGAAGATGGTCTCTCTCAAACAACCTTGCAACCAAATAACAAAGAGTCTCTTGTGTCCCCAACACACCCAATACAATGGTAAATTGTATAGGTGCACTAGTTCGGCGAAGAGATGGTGATACAAGTCCAATATGGATGGTAGATATAGGTTTTTGTAGTCTGAAAATATATAAACAGCAAGATAGCAAGTGGTAAAAGTGAGCATAAACGGTGTTGCAATGATAGGAAACAAGGCCTAGGATTCATACTTTCACTAGTGCAAGTTCTCTCAACAATAACAACATAACTGGATCATATAACTATCCCTCAACATGCAACAAAGAGTCACTCCAAAGTAACTAATAGTGGAGAACAAACGAAGAGATTATGGTAGGGTACGAAACCCTAATGTCACCTAGATACTCCATTGTCACCTCCAGTATCCGTGGGCATGATTATACGATATGCATCACACAATCTCAGATTCATCTATTCAACCAACACAAAAGAACTTCAAAGAATGACCCAAAGTTTCAACCGGAGAGTCAAGATGAAAACGTGTGCCAACCCCTATGCATAGATTCCCAAGGTCACGGAACCCACAAGTTGATCACCAAAACATACATCAAGTAGATCACGTGATATCCCATTGTCACCACAGATAAGCACATGCAAGACATTCATCAAGTGTTCTCAAATCCTTAAAGACTCAATCCGATAAGATAACTTCAAAGGAAAAAATCAATTCATCACAAGAGAGTAGAGGGGGAGAAGCATCATAAGATCCAACTATAATAGCAAAGCTCGCGATACGTCATGATCGTGCCATCTCAAAAACACGAGAGAGAGAGAGAGAGAGAGAGAGAGAGAGATCAAACACATAGCTACTGGTACATACCCTCAGCCCCGAGGGTGGACTACTCCCTCCTCGTCGTGGAGAGCGCCGGGATGATGAAGATTGCCACCGGAGAAGGATTCCCCCTCCGGCAGGGTGCCGGAACAGGGTCTAGATTGGTTTGTGGTGGTAACAGAGGCTTTTGGCGGAGGAACTCCCGATCTAGGTTATTTTTTTTGGAGGTTTCAGTATATATAGGAGGTGTTGGAGTCGAGGCCAAGCAAAGGGGGTCTACGGGCTGTCCACGAGGTAGGGGCGCGCCCAGTAGGGGGGGCGCCCCCCACCCTCGTGGGCAGCCCGTGCATCTCCTGGTGCTCCCCCGGTACTCCGTGTGCTTCTTCTCGTCCAAAACCAATCTCCGTTGAATTTCAGGTCAATTGGGCTCCATTTGATATTCCTTTTCTGCGAAACCCGAAAACAGGAGAAAAACAGAAACGGGCACTAGGCTCTGGATTAATAGGTTAGTCCCAAAAATCATATAAAAGTGCATAATAAAGCCCATAAAACATCCTAGAAGGATAATATAATAGCATGGAACAATCAAAATTATAGATACGTTGGAGACGTATCAAGCATCCCCAAGCTTAATTCCTGCTCGTCCTCGAGTAGGTAAATGATAAAAACATAATATTTGATGTGTAATGCTAACCAACATAATTTTCAATGTAGTTCTCTTAATTGTGGCATGAATGTTCAGATCTGAAAGATTCAAGACAAAAGTCTATATTGACATAAGAAATAATAATACTTCAAGCATACTAAAAAAGCAATCATGTCTTCTCTAAATACCATGGCTAAAGAAAGTTATCCCTACAAAATCATATAGTCTGGCTATGCTCCCTATTCATCACACAAAATATTCACATCATGCACAACCCCGGTTTCAGCCAAGCACTTGTTTTCATACTCAATTCTTTCAAACCTTTCAACTTTCATGCAATACATGAGCGTGAGCCATGGATATAGCACTATGGGTGGAATAGAATGGTGGTTGTGGAGAAGACAAAAAGGAGGTAGATAGTCTCACATCGACTAGGCGTATCAACGGGCTATGGACATGCCCATCAATAGATATCAATAAGAGTGAGTAGGGATTGCCATGCAACAGATGCACTAGAGCTAAATATGTATGAAAGCTGAACAAAAGAAACTAAGTGGGTGTGCATCCAACTTGCTTGCTCACGAAGACCTAGGGCATTTGAGGAAGCCCATCGTTGGAATATACAAGCCAAGTTCTATAATGAGAATTCCCACTAGTATATGAAAGTGACTAAACATGAGACTCTCTATCATGAAGAACATAGTGCTACTTTGAAGTACAACTGTGGAAAAGATAGTAGCATTGTCCCTTTTTTCCCTTTTTTTGGGCCTTTCTGTTTTTCTTTGGCCGTTCCTTTTTTTGGAGGGGCGTTCTTTACTTAGCCTTTCCTCACATGGGACAATGCTCTAATAATGATGATCATCGAACTTATATTGATTTACAACTCGATATTACAACTCGATACTAGATCATAGTATGACCCTGTATGAATGCCTCTGGCGGTGTACCGGGATGTGCAATGAATCAAGAGTGACATGTATGAAAAATTATGCATGGTGGCTTTGCCACAAATACATGTCAACTACATGATCATGCATGGCAATATGACAATATGAAGCGTGTCATATGAACGGAACGGTGGAAAGTTGTGTGGCAATATATGTCGGAATGTCTATGGAAATGCCATGATAGGTAGGTATGGTGGCTGTTTTGAGGAAGATATATAGTGGGTGTATGGTACCGACGAAAGTTGCATGGTACAAGAGAGGCTAGAAATGGTGGAAGGGTGAGAGTGCGTATAATCCATGGACTCAACATTAGTCATAAGAACTCATATACTTATTGCAAAAATTTACGAGTCATCAAAATAAAGCAATCAACGCATGCTCCTAGGGGGGAGGTTGGTAGGAGTTAACCATCGCGTGCCCCCGACCTCCACACAAAGGATGACCCTCTACAAATACCTCATGCTCTAACTTCGTCACATAGCGGTTCACCATACGTGCATGCTAGGGGAATCACTAACTTTAACACAAGTATTTCTCAATTTCAAAATAACTCCACTAGCATGACTCTAATATCACTATCCTCATATCTCAAAACAATTACCAAGCATCCAACTTCTCATCATATTCAATGCACTTAGTATGAAAGTTTTTACTACATTCATCTTGGATGCCTATCATATTAGGACTAGTTTTATAACCAAAGCACATTAGCATGCTGTTCTATTAGACTCTCAAAAGGATATAAGTGAAGCATTAGAGTTATTCTATTTCTTCAAAATAAAACCACAGTCGTGCTCTAAAAGATATAAGTGAAGCACTAGAGCAATAACAAACTACTCCGAAAGTTATAAGTGAAGATCAATGAGTAGTTGAATAATTATGTAACTATGTGAAGACTCTCTAACATTTAAGAACTTCAGATCTTGGGATATTATTCAAACAACAAGCAAAACAAAATAAACTAAATTGACGCTCCAAGCAAAGCACATATCATGTGGTGAATAAAAATATAGGTCCGAGTATAGTTACCGATAGATGAAGATGAAAGAGGGGATGCCTTCCCGGGGCATTCCCAAGCTTAGGCTTTTGGTTCTCCTTGAATTTTACCTTGGGTGCCTCGGGCATCCCCAAGCTTAGGCTCTTGCCACTCTTTGTTCCATAGTCCATCAAAGCAATACTCAAAACTTGAAAACTTCACAACACAAAACTTAGACAAAATTTTCATGAGCTCCGTTAGTATAAGAAAACAAACCACCACTCAAAGGTAGTGTTGTGAACTCATTCTAAATTCATATTGGTGTAATATCTACTGTATTCCAACTTCTCTATGGTTCATACCCTCCGATAATACTCATAGATTCATCAAAGCAGACAACACTCGGAAAACAGAATCTGTCAAAAACAGAACAGTCTGTAGTAATCTGTAACTTTCACATACTTCTGTAACTCCAAAAAAATGAAATAAATTGGTAAACGTGATGAATTTGTCTATTAATCATCTGCAAAAAGAATCAACTAAATAGCACACTCTAGTAAAATCTGGTGACTATTCTAGTGAGCGCTAACGATTTTGTTTTTCACAGCATGATCATATAGACTTCACACAAGTCTTCCCAAAGGTTCTACTTGGCACGAACACTAACTAAAACACAAAACCACATCTAAACAGAAGCTATATGCAATATTTATTCCTAAACAGAAGCAAAAGAAAAGAAAATAATATTGGGTTGCCTCCCAACAAGCGCTATCGTTTAACGCCCCTAGCTAGGCATGATGATTTCAATGATGCTCACATAAAAGATAAGATTTGAAACATAAACAGAGCATCATGAAGAATATGACTAGCACATTTAAGTCTAACCCACTTCCTATGCATAGGGATTTTGTGAGCAAACAACTTATGGAAACGATAATCAACTAGCATAGGAAGGGAAAACAAGCATAGGTTCAAAACTTTAAGCACATAGAGAGGAAACTTGATATTATTGCAATTCCTACAAGCATATGATACTCTCTCATAATAATTTTCAGTAGCATCATGAATGAATTCAACAATATAACCAGCACATAAGGCATTCTTGTCATGATCCCCAAGCATATAAATTTTATTACTCTCCACATAAGCAAAATTCTTCTCATTCATAGTACTGGGAGTATCATAAGAGACTTGCATACTATAGATTGTTTCCACATTAAAAAGAGTAATGTTCAGAAAAAGGGTAATCATAATCATGACAAGTTTTATAAATATAATCATCACTAGTTTTTATAGCATAAGTGTCATCACAATAATCATCATAAATAGGAGGCATGCTATCATCATAATAGATTTGCATATCAAGACTTGGGAGGCTAAAAATATCATCTTCATCAAGCGTAGCGTCCCCAAGCTTGGGCCTTTTCATATCATAAGCATAATCGCTCTCATCGTTAATAGTATTGATTGCCCTGATAGTATAACAATTATCATCATCACAATGAGTAATAGGAGCAACATCATTTGGAAGAGATACCTCTTTGTCTTTGCTTCTCTGTCTTTTCTATTTCTTCTTCACATTAAGTATGGGTTTAATCTTCTTTTTGGAGCTCCTTATTAATGAGATTGGTAGAATAGGAGGCTCCTCCTCGTTACCTGATTCATCACAAGAAATAATAGGAGGATATTGGGAAATCTCTTCCCTTTCATTAGTATTCTCTTCATCTCCTATTTGTTTTCCCGACTTAAGGTAATTGGCGATATAAGGATTTTCAATGCAATTCACCGCACAATACATATAAATTTCCTCTAAATCAAAATCAAGAAGTTTATCAAGGGAAAATCTTGGAAGATGCTTAGTTCTACATTTGATTTCTTCAAAACCAAAAAGCAAGATAATTTCATTATGATGTGCAAGGGAAATCAAGTCGTCACAATTTTTGGACACGATTCGATCATGAAACAATTCGCATTGGGTAATGAAATGACCACGTTCACTGCAATGTTCACAAGTACAGCTAAGAGATTTTAAATTTTCAGCACAGTAATCTAGCCTCTGTAGCAACCATTTAGTTTCTAAATACTTATGCCTCTTGCAAAATCTATCTTCCCTATTTGGTATGTACTTGTAAACTCTATGCACTCCACAAAAATCAACATGCTTATATGAGATATTTTCATCATGACTAGTGCAATCATCATTAGTACCATGGATATTCAAAGGATTCACACTAACGACATTGCAAGCATGCTCATCATTCAAGTTTTGAGTGCCAAGAATTCTATGTAATTCCTCTTCTAGTACTTGGGCACAATTTTCCTTTCCATCATTTTCACGAAAGATATTAAAAAGATGAAGCATATGAGGCAACCTTAATTCCATTTTTTTGGTAGTTTTCTTTTATAAACTAAACTAATGATAAAACAAGAAACTAAAAGATTCGATTGCAAGATCTAAAGATATACCTTAAAGCACTCACCTCCCCGACAACGGTGCCAGAAAATAGCTTGATGTCTACTACACAACCTTCTTCTTGTAGACGTTGTTGGGCCGCCAAGTGCAGAGGTTTGTAGGACAGTAGCAAATTTCCCTCAAGTGGATGACCTAAGGTTTATCAATCCGTGAGAGGCGTAGGATAAAGATGGTCTCTCTCAAACAACCCTGCAACCAAATAACAAAGAGTCTCTTGTGTCCCCAACACACCCAATACAATGGTAAATTGTATAGGTGCACTAGTTCGGCGAAGAGATGGTGATACAAGTGCAATATGGATGGTAAATAAAGGTTTTTGTAATCAGAAAATATAAAAAGAGCAAGATAGCAAGTGGTAAAAGTGAGCATAAACGGTGTTGCAATGATAGGAAACAAGGCCTTGGGTTCATACTTTCACTAGTGCAAGTTCTCTCAACAATAACAACATAACTGGATCATATAACTATCCCTCAACATGCAACAAAGAATCACTCCAAAGTAACTAATAGCGGAGAACAAACAAAGAGATTATGGTAGGGTACAAAACCACCTCAAAGTTATTCTTTCTGATCGATCTATTCAAGAGTCCGTAGTAAAATAGCATGCAGCTATTCTCGTGGGCAGCCCGTGCATCTCCTGGTCCTCCCCCGGTACTCCGTGTGCTTCTTCTGGTCCAAAAACAATCTCCGTTGAATTTCAGTTCAATTGGGCTCCGTTTGATATTCCTTTTCTGCGAAACCCTAAGACAGGAAATTGCACTGGGCTCTGGGTTAATAGGTTAGTCCCAAAAATCATATGAAAGTGTATAATAAAGCCCATAAAACATCCTACAAGGATAATATAATAGCCTGGAACAATCAAAAATTATATATACGTTGGAGACATATCAGTTTGTTTTCTTATACTAACGGAGCTCACGAGATTTTTGTCTAAATTTTGTGTTGTGAAGTTTTCAAGTTTTGAGTATTGCTTTGATGGACTATGAAACAAAGAGTGGCAAGAGACTAAGCTTGGGGATGCGCAAGGCACCCCAAGGTAAAATTCAAGGACAACCAAAAGCCTAAGCTTGGGGATGCCCTGGGAAGGCATCCTCTCTTTCGTCTTCATCTATCGGTAACTATACTCGGAGCTATATTTTTATTCACCACATGATATGTGTTTGACTTGGAGCGTTGTGTGTTATTTGATTCCTTGCTTGTTAGTTTGCCACAATCATCCTTGCTGGACACACCTTTTTGAGAGAGTTAAATATGGCTTAGGAATTGTTAGAACGCTCTATATGCTTCACTTATATCTTTTGAGTTGAATAGTTTTTGCTCTAGTGCTTCACTTATATCTTTTAGAGCACGGTGGTGATTATATTTTGTAGAAATTGTTGATCTCTCATGCTTCACTTATATCCTTTTGAGAGTCTATTAAAACAACATGGTAATGTGCTTTAGTTATAAAACTAGCCTTCACATGATAGGCATCCAAGATGAATGTAGTAAGAACTTTCATACAAAGTGCATTGAATATGATGAGAAGTTGGATGCTTGATAATTGTTTTGAGATATGTGGATAGTGATATTAGAGTCATGCTAGCGGAGTTATTATGAAATTGAGAAATACTTGTGTTAAAGTTAGTGATTCCCATAGCATGCACGTATGGTGAACCGCTATGTGACGAAGTTAGAGCATGAGGTATTTGTAGAGTGTCATCCTTTGTGTGGAGGTCGGGATCGCGCGATGGTTAACTCCTACCAACCTCCCCCCTAGGAGCATGCGTTGATTGCTTTGTTTTGATGACTCGTAAATTTCGGCAATAAGTATATGAGTTCTTATGACTAATGTTGAGTCCATGGATATTACGCACTCTCACCTTCCACCATTGCTATCCTCTCTTGTACCGCGCAACTTTCGCCGGTACCATACACCCACTATATATCCTTCCTCAAAACATCCACCATATATCCTTCCTCAAAACAGCCACCATATATCATCCTCAAAACAACCACCATACCTACCTATCATGGCATTTCCATAGCCATTCCGAGATATATTGCCATGCAACTTTCCACCGTCTCGTTTATATGACACGCTTCATATTGTCATATTGCCATGCATGATCATGTAATTGACATCATATTTGTGGCAAAGCCACCATGCATAATTTTTCATACATGTCACTCTTGATTCATTGCATATCTCGGAACACTGCCGGAGGCATTCATATAGAGTCATACTTTGTTCTAGTATCGAGTTGTAAATCAATATAAGTGTGATGGTCATCATTATTAGAGCATTGTCCCATATGAGGAAAGGCTAAATAAAGAGCCCCTCCAAAAAAAAAGAAAAAAAGAAGGAAAAGCCAAAGAAAAAAAGAAAGGCCCCAAAAAAAGAAAAAAGAAAAAAGGGACAATTGATACTATCTTTTTCCACACTTGTGCTTCAAAGTAGCACCATGTTCTTCATGATAGTGAGTCTCATGTTTAGTCACTTTCATATACTAGTGGGAATTTTCATTATAGAATTTGGCTTGTATATTCCAACGATGGGCTTCCTCAAATGCCCTAGGTCTTTGTGACCAAGCAAGGTGGATGCACACCCACTTAGTTTCTTTTGCTGAGCTTTCATACATTTCTAGCTCTAGTGCATCTGTTGCATGGCAATCCCTACTCAACTCACACTGATATATATTGACGGGCATCTCCATAGCGCGTTAATACGCCTAGTCGATGTGAGACTATCTCCCTCCTTTTTGTCTTCTCCACAACCACCACTCTAATCCACCCATAGTGCTATATCCATGGCTCACGCTCATGTATTGTGTGAAACTTGAAAGGTTTGAAAGAATAGAGTGTGAAAACAAGTGCTTGGCTGAAACCGGGGTTATGCATGATATGAGTATTTTGTGTGATGAAGAGGGAGCATAGCCAGACTATATGATTTTGTAGGGATAACTTTCTTTAGCCATAGTATTTTGAGAAGACATGATTGCTTTGTTAATATGCTTGAAGTATTATTATTTATTATGTCAATATAGACTTTTGTCTTGAATCTTTCAGATCTGAACATTCATGCCACAATTAAGAGAACTACATTGAAAATTATGTTGGTTAGCATTCCGCATCAAAAATTCTGTTTTTATCATTTACCTACTCGAGGATGAGCAGGAATAAGCTTGGGGATGCTTGATACGTCTCCAACGT
This sequence comes from Secale cereale, assembly GCA_902687465.1. NCBI lineage: Eukaryota > Viridiplantae > Streptophyta > Magnoliopsida > Poales > Poaceae > Secale > Secale cereale. Next base: position 112,602,289 of record LR738713.1, on the reverse strand, counting down.
ATCTATAATTGTTTATTGTTCCATGCTATTATTTATGATATTTTGGATGTTTAATGGGCTTTGTTATATACTTTTATATTATTTTTGGGACTAACCTATTAACCCAAAGGCCGAGTCCAGATTGCTGTTTTTTTGCCTATTTCAGGGTTTTACGGAAAAGGAATATCAAACGGAGTCCAAACGGAATGAAACCTTTGGCAGAGATATTTTTGGAACAAAATACGCACGGGAGACTTGAGAACCACGGAGTAGGGCACACGTGGCATCCACGAGTGTGGGGGCGCATCCCCTGCCTCGTGAGCCCCACGTCTGGCCCCCGGTGCCCTCCTTCTTCCTATATATATCTACGTTCCCCGAAACCATCATAACAACAGAGAAAACCCTAGTTCCACCGCCGCAACCTTCTGTTCACGTGAGATCCCATCTTGGGGCCTGTTCCGGAGCTCCGCCGGAGGGGGGATCTTCCATGGAGTGCTTCTACATCATCATCATCGCCTCACCATGAGTTGTGAGTAGTTTACCACAGACCTTTGGGTCCATAGCTAGTATCTAGATGGTTTCTTCTCTCTCTTTGGATCTCAATACCAAGTTCTCCTCGGTCTTCGAGGAGATATATTCGTTGTAATCTCTTTTTGTGGTGTGTTTGTCGAGATCCGATGAATTGTGAGTTCATGATCAAGATTATCTATGAGAAATATTTGGTTATTTTCTGAAGTCTTTATGTATGATTATAATATCCTTGCAAGTCTCTTCGAATTATTGGTTTGGTTTGGCCTACTAGATCTATAGTTCTTGCAATGGGAGAAGTGCTTGGCTCTGGGTTCAATCTTGCGGTGTCCTTTCCGAGTGACAGTAGAGGCAGCAAGGCACATATTGTATTGTTGCCATCGAGGATAAAAAGATGGGGTTTATATCACTATGTTTGAGTTTATCCCTCTACATCATGTCATCTTGCTTAAGGCGTTACTCTGTTCTTATGAACTTAATACTCTAGATGCATAGTGGATAGCGGTCGATGTGTGGAGTAATAGTATTAGATGTACAATCATTTCGGTCTACGTGTCTCGGACGTGATGCCTATATATAATGATCATGCCTAGATAGTCTCATAATTATTCCCTTTTCTATCAATTGCTCGACAGTAATTTGTTTACCCGTCGTAGAATACCGCTATCATTAGAGAAGCCACTAGAGAAAACTATGGCCCCTGGGTCTATTCTCAACATATCAATCTACAATCTACTTTACTTTTCCACTTTTACTTTCTGTTCTTATATCCAAAAATACTAAAAATATCAAACTATCATCTCTATCAGATCTCACTTTCGTAAGTGACCGTAAAGGGATTGACAACCCCTTATCGTGTTGGCTGTGAAGTTCTTATTTGTTTGTGCAGGTGCGAGGGACTCGCGCGTGGTCTCCTACTGGATTGATACCTTGGTTCTCAAAAACTGAGGGAAATACTTACTCTACTGTGCTGCATCACCCTTTCCTCTTTGACGGAATACAACGCAAGCTCGAGAAGTAGCAGGCACCCCCTAGGTGTTGCCTTGGCCCATCAGGTGTCTTTTGGCCCATAAAAATTCTCCAAAAAGTTTCAGGATGTTTGGGGTCCGTTTGACATTGATTTCCTGCGATGTAAAAAACATGCAGAAAATAGCAATTGGCACTTGGCACTATGTCAATAGGTTAGTACCAAAAAATGATATAAAATGATTGTAAAACATCCAAGAATGATTATATAACAGCAAGGAATAATAAAAAATTATAGATACATTGGAGACGTTGGAGACGTATCAGCATCCCCAAGCTTAACTCCTACTCGTCCTCGAGTAGGTAAGTGATAAAAACAGAATTTTTGATGTGGAATGTTGTCTATCATGTCATATCATATTATTTTCTTTATAGCATGGACATTTGGAGTTTTATATGGTTCAAAGCAATAGTCTAGTTTTGACATAATAATTTAGATACTCAAGCATATCAACAAGCAACCATGTCTTTCAATATATCAATGCTAAAATAAGTTATTCCTAGCCCGTTATGCTCAACCATTGATCCATTCATGAAACACATTCGTATATTAGTTACACCCAATTCTCAAGTATGATCATAGTGTTTCCTAGTTGGTGCTTGTAAGAGAAGATGGAGACCCAAATTCAACAATAAAAATTGCATAAGTAAAAGAAAGGCCCTTCGCAGAGGGAAGTAGGGATTTATAGAGGTGCCAGAGCTCAAAGCTTAAATTGAGAGATAATTTTTTTGGGAGGTATACTTTTCCCACCAACGAGAATGACTTGAGGTTTCCAACACTTTCCATGCTAGATATATCATAGGCGGTTCCCAAATAGAAAATAAAGTTTATTCCTTTTCCACCAAACTTTCACAAGCCATGGCTAGCCGAATCCACAGTTGCCTTCCATACCAACACTTTCCAAGGAATTTATTAGTTGACAACATAAAGTAAATTTGTTTTTCATTTTGGGACTGGGCATCCCTAATACCTTTGCCTTACTCTCGTGCTATGAAAAGTGAATAAACAATCATCGTGAGAATAACACATCTAGCATGGAAAATATTGGCCACCCCTCACCGCCTCGCAAGCGGTACGTGCACATAAAAGGGAAATTTATTTTGAAAATTAGAGATGGCACATACAAATTTGCTTAGAACAGCAAGGAAATACCGCATATAGGTAGGCATGGTGGACTCATGTGGGAAAACAGGAATAAAGGATTTTGGATGCACAAGTAGAGATCATACTTAGTGCAAAATGAAGGCTAGCAAAAGACTGGGAAGCGACCAACCATGAAACAAATAATCTCGTAAGCCAACATTGAGCATAAATAATACCGAATAATGGGCCACAAGTAGGATATAATTTCATTGAATAATTATTGACTTTCGTTCTTGCATAGGGAATCACAAACTTTAACACTAATATTCTTACTAGAGCACAATTACTCATCAACATAACTCACGTATCACATCATCATGTCTCAAAACTACTACAAGGAATCAAGTTTATTTTATCCAGTGATCTTCACGAAAGTTTTTATTATATCCTTCTTGCATATCTATCACTTTGGGACTAATTTTCATGTGTTGCTTTTGATAAGCTCAAACAAATATAAGTGAAGATCATGAGCATAATTTTTCTTTCTTTCTTTCTCTCAAAATAATATAAGTGAAGCAAGAGAGAATTTCTTTAAAATTATACTAACTCTGAAATATATCTAAGTGAAGCAAGTGAGTATTTCTTAAAAAAATACTAAGCACACCGTGCTCAAAAAGATATAAGTGAAGCACTAGAGCAAGTCCTAGCTCATAAAAATTTAAGTGAAGCATAGAGAGCAATTCTAATAAGTCATGTCATAATTTTGGCTCTCTCAAATAGGTGTGTACAACAAGGATTGATGACTTAAAAATCAAAATAAAACAAGCAAAGACTCATATCATACAAGATGCTCCAAGCAAAACACATATCATGTGACGAATAAAAATATAGCCTCGAGTGAAATACCGATAGTTGTTGGAAGAAAGTGGGGATGCCACTCGGGGGCATCCCCAAGCTTAGTTGGTTTCATATTTTTGGATAATAGCTTGGGATGCTGGGGCATCCCCAAGCTTAGGCTCTTCCATCCTTCCTTCATCCATTGTAACATAACCCAAAACTTGAAAACTTCAATCACACAAAACTTCAACAAAACCTTCGTGAGATCCGTTAGTATAATAAATAAAACCACTACTATAAGTGTTGTACCATACCAATTCATAATTTGTTTTGTATTATATCAACTGTATTCCAACTTTTCTACGGCAAAAAATCATCAAAGAAAACCATAGAGCCATCAAAATAAGCACACAACACAAAGAAAACAGAATCTATCAAAAACAGAACAGTTTGTAGTAATCTGGAAGTTTCGAATACTTGTGGAACTCTAAAAATCTTGAACAAAATAGGGAAACGTGAGAAATTTGTATATTAATCTTCTTTAAAAATAATCAACTAAAAAGCACTTTTCTGTTAAAAATTGAGATTTTTTTCTCGCGAGCGGAAAAGTTTCTGTCTTTTTTAGCAAGATCAACAACTATCACCCAAGAAGATCCTATCGGTTCTACTTGGCACAAACACTAATTAAAACACAAAAAACACAATCATACCAGTAGAATAGTTGTTCACTCAAGAACAGAAAGCAAAAAAGCAAAAAAAAATTATTCATTGGGTTGCCTCCCAAGAAGCGCTATCGTTTTACGCCCTTAGCTAGGCTTAGTTCCAAGATCTCAAGTGTTGTCATCTTTGTGTGATGTTCCATAGGTTGCCCTCATTATATATTCATAAGGAAATTTTATCTTGGTTCTAGGTAAGGGTTCCGTCCCCTTTCTCAAGGGAAATTTGAATTTAATATTCCCTTCTTTCATGTCAATCACTGCGCCAATAGTGTGCAAAAACGGTCTACCAAGTATAATAGGGCAAGACGGATTGCAATCGATATCAAGAACAATAAAGTCTATGGGTACATAGTTCCTATTTGCAAGAATAAGAACATCATTCATCCTCCCCAAAGGCTTTTTAATAGTAGAATCCGCCAATTGTAAATTAAGAGAGCAATCTTCAAGATTGGTAAGACCAAGAACATCACAAAGAGATTTCGGAATCGTGGAAACCCTAGAGCAAAACACTCATAATTTTTAATTTTGATTTTGATAGTGGGTTCCCATTCATCATGCAACTTCCTAGGAATTGAAACTTCTAATTCCCATTTTTCTTCAAAAGCTTTGATCATAGCATCAATAATATGTTTAGTAAAAGCTTTATTTTGTTCATAAGCATGGGGTGAGTTAATCATGGATTGCAACAAAGAAATACAATCAATCAAGGAGCAACTATCATAATTAAAGTCTTTGTAATCCAAAATAGTGGGTGCATCACTAGTTAAAGTCTTGTCCTCTCCAAACCCACTTTTATCAATTTTCTGATTAAGATTTTCACCCTCTGAAATATTGGGATGCCTTCTACCTAAAGTTGACTCTTCTTCAGTCCCTTTATCATTAAATTGAACTTTACTAAACAAAGAATCAATGGAAGAAACACCAATCATTTTAATGTCTTCATCATTTTTATGAAAGCAATCACTAGAAAACACGTTTTTCTAAAAATTCTCGTTTAGCTCTAAGCATGGCGGTTCTTTTCTTACTTCTATCCATAAAAACATTAAGAGCTTTAATTGATTCTTCAACTTTAGGCACAAAAAATTTCAACTTGAGATTTTCCACATCATGAGAAATCCTATCAATACTCCTAGACATGTCATCGATCTTATTCAATTTTCTTCTATGGAAGCATTGAAAACTTTTTGAGTATTGATAAATTCTTTAATATTATTCTCTAGATCAGAGGTATTCCTATTATTATTATAAGAATGATTTCCGTAGGAATTACCATAACTATTAGAGGAATTATTAGGAAAAGGCCTAGGATTAAAATTACCTCTATAAGCATTGTTATTAAAATTATTTCTAGAGATAAAGTTCACATCTATAGCATCACTAGTTTTCTCAATCAAGGTAGACAAAGGCTTATCATTAGGATCAATAGGAGCACTTTTTCTAGCAACCATTTTCATAAGAGCATCAACTTTCTAATTCAAAGAATCAATCTCAACCGCATTAATCTTTTTTGCTTGCCGGGGCCCTTTCGGTATGCCATTGCAAATAATTCGCCATAATATTATCAAGCTATTTGGTGGCTTCACCCAAAGTGATTTCCATAAAAGTGCCACCAGCAGCGGAGTCAAAAAGATTTCGAGAAACAAAATTCAACCCCGCATAGAAATTTTGTATGATCATCCAAAGATTTAACCCAAGAGTTGGGCAATTCCTTAGCATCATTTTCATTCTTTCCCAAGATTGTGCAACATGCTAATGTTCAAGTTGCTTGAAATTCATGATTTGGGTTCTAAGGGATATAATTTTTGCGGGCGAAAATTATTTAGTGATAAAAGCATCTTTGCATTTGTTCCAAGAATCAATGCTATTGTGAGGTAAAGAAGAAAACCAAATTTTTGCATGATCTCGCAAAGAAAATGGAAATAATTTCAATTTCACAATATCATTGTCCACGTCTTTTTTCTTTTGCATATTGCATAATTCCTCAAAGGTATTAAGATGGGATGCAACATCCTCATTAGGAGTGCCAAAAAATTGATCTTTCATGACAAGATTCAACAAAGCAGTATTAATATCACAAGTCTCCGCACTAGTGGCGACAAGAGCAATCGGAGTGCCAATAAAATCATTGTTGTTGGTATTGGAAAAATCACACAACTTAGTGTTCTCTTGCGTCATTTTTGAGCAATTGTAAACAGGAACACACGTGGCGATAGATCCGGCTGGAAAAACGGCAAACGGAAAAAGGGGGCGAATAAAACGGCAAATATTGGTGAAGTGGGGGAGAGGAAAATGAGAGGCAAATGGAAAATAATGTAAATTGCAAGGAGATTAGATTTGTTATTAGGAACCTGGTATATGCTGAAGATCCTCCCCGACAACGGCGCCAACAATTCCTTTTCACGTCGCTTAAAGCTACGTCAGTTTTTCCTCAAAGAGAAAGGGATGATGCAACACAACGGCGGTAGGTATTTCCCTCATATGTGAAACCAAGGTTATCGAACCAGTAGAAGAACCAAGCAACACAACATAAACAACACATGCACACAAATAACAACTTCTCGCAACCCGACGTGTTAAAGGGGTTGTCAATCCGTTTTGGGGTACGGTGCCTCAAGATAGGCAAAATGGATGTGAGGAATTTGTAATAGATTGGTAGATCGAACGCCAAATAAAACAAATAAGAATAAATTACAGCAAAGTATTTCTGGGTTTTTGGTTTAGTAGATCTGAAAATAAATGCAAGAAAAAAGTAGATCACGAAGGAAATTTATGAAGAAGACCAAGGGGCCGTAGGTTTCACTAGTGGCTTCTCTCGAGAAAAATAGTAAACGGTGGGTAAACAATTTACTGTTGGGAAATTGATAGAACCTCAAATAATTATGATGATATCCAGGCAATGATCATTATATAGGCATCACGTCCAAGATTAGTAGACTGAATCCGGTCTGCATCTACTACTATTACTCCACACATCGACCGCTACCCAACATGCATCTAGTGTATTAAGTTCATGGAACAATGGAGTAATGCATTAAAAACGATGACATGATGTAGACAAGATCCGTTTATCTATGACGTTAGATATGGATCTCATCGTTTTATCCTTAGCAGCAATGATACATACGTGCCGGTTCCCTTTCTGTCACTGGGATCAAGCACCGTAAGATCGAACCCACTACCGGGCGCCTCTTCACATTGCAAGATAAATAGATCAGGTTGGCCGAACAAAACCCGAATATCGGAGCAGAAATATGTGGCTATAAGCGATCATGCATATAAGAGAACAAATCAACTCAAATAACTTTCATGGATATAAAAAGATAGATCTGATCATAAACTCAAAGTTCATCGGATCCCAACAAACACACCGCAAAAAGAGTTACATCATATGGATCTCCAAGAGACCATTGTATTGAGAACCAAAAGAGAGAGAGGAAGCCATCTAGCTACTAACTACGGACCCGTAGGTCTACAAAGAACTACTCACGCATCATCGAAGAGACACCAATGGAGGTGGTGAACCCTAGCCGAGATGGTGTCTAGATTGGATCAGGTGGTTCTGGGCTCTACGGTGGTTGGATGAATATTTTGTCGACTCCCCAAGGGTTTCTAGAATATTGGGGTATTTATAGAGCAAAGAGGCGGTACGGGAGGCCACCGAGGTGGGCACAAACCACCTGGGCGCGCCAGGGGGGTCTGCTGGCGCGCCCTGGTGGGTTGTGCCCTCCTCGGGGCACCCCCCAGGTGCTGCCTTGGCACATCAGGTGTCTTCTGGCCCATAAAAATTCTCCAAAAAGTTTCACGGTGTTTGGGCTCCGTCCGATATTGATTTCCTGCAATGTAGAAAACATGCAGAAAACAGCAACTAACACTTGGCTCTATGTCAATAGGTTAGTACCAAAAAATGATATAAAATGACTATAAAATGATTGTAAAACATCCAAGAATGATAATATAACATCATGGAACAATCAAAAATTATAGATACGTTGGGAACGTATCAAGCAAGCAGTAACATAGCCAAACAACAGTTTGTTGGGATGATGAAAAAGGTTAGAGGATGTTTCATGGCACAATGGGAGGCTTGATAAACAAGTGGTAGGAAGCATGACATAGTGATAGCATCGAGACAACTAGCATAGCAAAGATAGTAGTGAGATCCAAGGTGATGGTTATCTTGCCTGAGATCCCGCAATGAAGAAGAACGAGTTCATGAAGAAGACAAACGGGCGTAGTTGAACGAATCCACACAACTCCGAAGCAAAACTGAAGCCAACGAGAGAAGCAAAATGGAAAGAAGCAAACAACATGGTAAACACACAAGCATAAACATGGTATGATGCACAAACAAATATGATGCATGTTCGATTTAAAGATGCATGGCATGGCAAGTGCAACAAACAATACTACAAATTAAGTGGAGCCCAATATGCAACATGTTGCATATTAACGAAACACCACATTCACATATTTAGTTTGATCTCGTTTATATACACATCAATATTAAAGGTTGGTTAACGTGGCAAGAGGTGACGCATAAGTAAACTAACTATTTAAGCAATTTAAATGAGGCCGGAACAACAAACAACAATTCCGAAAAATCCCCACATGTCATTTAGCAATTTTTAAGCAAACAACAATTTTAAACATTTTAGATGTTTTTATCATGATGTGGTTGACATATACAACTTTTATGCAAATTTATGAAAATTTGACATTTAATATAAGATATGAGCATTTGTTGCCATGGCGGAAAGAAAGGGTGACATAGCGATGAAAACAGAAACAGTTCCACGGCAATGTTCCAATGATCCGACAACTCGTTGAGATGCCGGTGCAAAAAAAGGTGCGAGAGCGTGTCATGCAAATATGGTGGGGTTCTCCCGGATACCGGGTTCCCATGAGACGATGGCAAGGAAACGAGTGACAATTCAGACAGGGTGCAAACACGAGCATCTCATACAACACACATGCATTCGTCCACGGTCATCGTCTCGGTGGGTATAACTTTGAAGCGTGCGTTTTGGGGCGGATAAAGTTCAACGAGGGAAGTAGTTGTTCACGGGTCGTCGTCGACGTAGTCATACACGACAATGATAGTGGAAGTAATGGTTCACACGACGGTAGTTGAACTTGCCGCTTATGGTACACGGGTCTTCGGCGACGGTAGTCGTACACTCATTCTAGTCGAACTTGACGAATCCAAAGGGTACATGAAGGATCCCATAGTGGCGGTAGAGGTACACTTGGCGGTCTCCGGGGTTTGGATGCGTTCGGGCACATCTTGGTCAGTCAACGAAGAGGCCATGTATTTGATCCTGGTGCCAACAGCAAGGCGGGAGGATGTCGGTGGTGCAGCTGGTCATGCAATTTTCCAAGGCTGAAACCAACGACACCACAACTAGAAGAGGAGGCCCAGGCGAGGTCGAGTGTGGGCGAAGGAGCATCGGCAGGAAACCGGCACAGAGGGAGACCAGCATGCGATAGGACGAGGTACGGGAACGGCGAGGAAGACTGGATCCAAGCGAGGCGGCGCTGGATGTGGGTGATGCGGCGATGGGGCGCATGGACTTGGCGGGGTGGCGGTTCCTAGCGACGAGGAGAAGGGCAGGTGCTACGACTTGGGCAGGGACGACGGGGCGTCGCGGTCACTGGCTACTGCTGCTACTCCGACGAGGTGGAGCTTCGGCAAGGGAAGGCGGTGGAGGTCAATGGCGGTGGGACCGAGAGGCACCGAATTCGGCGGGGTGAGAAGAGGAGCGCGGGCGGTGGTGGAAGGGGGCAACAATGGCGGGTGAAGCAGAGGCAGGGTCGGATAGGGGAGCGGAATGAAGGGAGAGATGGTGATCGGGCGTGAGGCCATCCTTGCGGCGTGAGGGAAATGAGAGGGAGTGTGGCTGCGGGAGCGAGGGGATAAGGAGATGTCCAGGTGGGCTAGGGTTAGATAGGCAGGGGCCACATGGGGCTTGGTGGACCTTGGGCCGACTGACTGCTGGGAGCCGGCTGAGGTGCGGCTGCTCTCCTTCTTCTTTTATTTCCCAAAACAGAAAATATCAAAGAAGAAAAGGAGAAGAAAGGAAGGTAGAGATAGAATTTGGGCATGGGGATTATTTTCCCGGACTCAAAAAAATGCGCTTGTCCCAAGAAAATAGAAGTGAGCATGGACGTGAAGATGAATTCAAATTAATTTGAATTTAATTCAAATGGGTTTGAACTAGGACTAGGATTTAGAAGTGCCCAAAAATGTCAAGAATTTAGGAAGAGCCTCGATAGATGGGAAAAGAGTTATAGGCAAGGTTAGAGAGTCAAAACTTGAAGGAGGAAAGGCCAAGGGATTTAACATGCACGTATGTTGTGGTAAATTCCAAATTAATTGAATATTATTTATAGCTCCCTAATAATATTGGGGGGATATATGTTATAAAGAGAAATCACCATGTGCATTTCCCTCGATTTAAATGGATAGAAGATCCATGCAATTTATTTAAGTGAGTTTATTAAAAAGGGTTTCATGATGACATGATGCCATGATGCAATGCAAGAGATGATATGGTGAATGCACCAAAGCAACTGAAACACACGGTGACAACGGGAATATATGCAAGGCATTTGGAGCGTCGGTCTTGGGGCGTCACAACTCTCCCACACTAACAGAGGATCTCGACCCGAGATCCTGGAGATAGCACTAGATAGAAGAGGAAAAGGAAGATGTAAAACAAAGTTGCTTATTCGACAGAAGAGTGGAACCACGAACCTTGGGAAGTTGAACAACTTGAAAGAAAGAATACAATGGAGATGAACGATATTGCAAACACTCCGTTAGAAATTAGGAAGAAGGAATACGATGAGAATGAAGAGCTTAAGTGACAAGATAGACATTGAAACTACTCCGGTTAAAACAAGATAGAGAAGTAATAAGAATGAAATAATTCAGACAACACTCCGACTAAAAATGGGAGGAATTAACATGAACTCGAGAAGATGGGATGATGCTTGACGAAATAAAGAACACACTACCTCCCAAACTATTGAAAGAATGGCACAAGGGGTAAGAAAGATTCCAGACAACACTCCGGTTGAGAAGAGAGGCAAAACTTGATAAGATGAGAGATCTTGAATGGAGGATACGACACTCCTGTTAAATGGGCCAGAAAGCAAAAGAATATGATCTTGACTAAATGAGATGACTAGTCGAAGATAGCAACCTCACAATGCCTCCGGAACGAGCGAATAGAAGCTAGATCAATGAAAGAAAAGAACGAAGAAGAAAATGACAACTTCTCCACACTTGAATTGGAAAAGCAACCTTACAAAGATGGATTGAACGGAGTTGTTGAGAAAATCAACAACAAAATAATAAGCTTGTTGTGGGCTTATGGAAAACATCTCAAAACTTGAGGTGAAATTCTGTCACTAACGGAAACAATTGTTTGGATTGAGATAAACAAGGAGATGAAAAACTTATTTCATCATAAGGATAAATGAAGAACTTGGGTCATTTATAAGCTTTTAGGTGAGATACAACCCAAGATTACTCCAACGAAAAAAATTGAGGGGTTGACAGGATCTCGTGAAGAAAGAAGGAAGATGGGTTTAACTATCTTAATTTTGATAACTTGTGAATCATGAAACATGAAAGAAATTGTCAAGAATGACATAACACTACCTCAAAAGATAAGGTAGAAGGAATTGCACTTCAAAATGACAGATGAAGAATACTTTAGCTCCTCCAATAAGAATCTTGATGAACACTTGAAGAATGAATGAAATCTTTGATGAACCTCCATGAAGAACTCAGGTAACAAAAGGATGATAAGTGAAGGATGAAAAGATTAAGATTGAAGCCTTGCAATGATTTAGATGGATCTTCGCGATGGGAAAATTGAGAGAGCTTAGAACGCCGTATGACAAGACGAACAACTTGAAGCCAAGAATCTATTCCTCCTGAACAAACTCCAAAGGAAGTGATTAATCACTTGGATGAAACAAGAATAAGAATTATGTTATGCGTATCCTTCACCAATTTAAATGATGAGAAGCATTGGATTTGGCATACTACTTATTCACGTTGAAAAATGATTAAAGAGAGATATAGCACGAACTTGGAGAAGGACTTCACCAAACCACCGGTAAGATTGGAAAAACAAATGAATTGATATGAAAACAAAGGAAAAGATACTTGAACAAACCACCTTGAGAATTAGAGGGCATGAGCAAAATTGAAAATGAATTATTCTTTTGAAAAGGATGGTCTCCGTAGAATCCAAATAAAAATACTCCTGAAATGCTCCGGATGATTAAGAAAAGAATTCTCACAATCGAAAACAATTACGAGGATGGTATGAAGTTAGAACCATGAATCTTCAAGAGAACATACCAAGATTTAGGAGAAATTCTTCTTCGGTCTTCAAATGACGACGAGAAATACCACTAAGAATTTGTGAGATACCCCGGAAAACGAAAAGAGTAAAAGTTTAACCAATGATGTATAGAATTTGAAAGCGATCTTGGAGAAGGCATATGACTGATGGAATCCATACTTATGTCACACTTTGAAAAGAATTTGGGAATAGCTCGGGAAAAAATAGAAGAGTCAGGTAAGATCCTGGGAAAAGACCTGTGGGTTATGAGCCCACCGAAGAGAAACACCGTTGGAAAGGATTGTTGAATGAGAAATGATGCACCAGAACGATTGAAAGACTTGAATGAGGTGACAACCTCGAATTAGTTGGAACACAGACGAATCTCTTGAGATGTCTTCGGCACTCCGGAACGATTAAATGGTGAGAGGCGAATGAGCAATTGGAAACATTTTAGCCAAGAGAAAGAATATGAACAACATTGAGAAATTGGAATTCGATCCACCGGCAAAGAGAAGAGATGAAGAATTCTGGCCCAGTAGCACAGTGCTCTTTCTCCTTTTCCTTTTTTGTCTAATTTCAAAATATTCCAGAGGATAAAATATTTATTCAAATGCAATAATTCCAACTCCTAAACTCTTGGAATAATCCCACCTATTTAATGGTGTAACTTTCATACAAATCCATTACACTTCTCTGTACTGTTCAAATTTAAATTTAAATTTGAGCATTTAAATCCTTCCTTAAAAATACATTAGTCTGTTTCTTTAGCCCCAAATCCAAAACTAGGAAATTTACCCTTCTTAGTTTTCATCCTAGTATTTAACAAATATAAGTTGACATTTTTCAGAGCACTTTGATTTTATGTTTTTGCTATTGCCTTATTTTTCCCGTTGTTTCTTTGTGACGAATAGATCTCGTATTTGACGAAGTAGTTGGAGGAAAAGAAGAAGAAGGACTTGAAGACTTCGAATACCAAGCAAACCAAGGCAAGCAACCCTTTGACCATGATACCTTTCTTATTCATCGGTACCTCCTTCCGATTGCATAATGATGAAAGTGACGGTGATGAACTTGTTGTGAACCACCAAATGATGCATGCCCATACTCGTAGCTCTACCTTGTGCATGGAGATATGATGTAAAAAGTTTAGTTATTGATGCATAATGTTGCATGTATGCCATGGTCACCTCGTGGCTGCATCCTTTCGAAAACCCCGTCGGGTGCCACTAATGGCCGTCGGTGATGTTGAACTAAGGTCACCACTTGAGGAAGAAGTGGTGTATCAGAACAAGCATTTGTGTGTGAGTAAAATGATGGATTAGATTTAAGGTGTGATTACTGTCCCAACCAAACATGTGCAACCACTCTACCCCTTACGGGACGGGGCATTATTAATTACCTAGTCTGATACTAGCATGGTGCCCACATTACTAGTGACTGGGGTGACATGAGTTCACTCTCAGGAGGGGTTGTGCTTGGATATGCGGCCATGGCTATTTTTACTGGGCATCGTACACACCGTTGGTCCCTTCGTGTATGTGTGATAATGAAAAGGGCATCACAAAAAACTTATGCTTATACACGAGGGCCGTGTACCAACGAGTGGACCCTATGTTAGTGTCGCCTAGGGAAAGATAATGATCGGGTGCTTCCCCCGAGTACTTGAGGTACTGCGGGATCGTGGGTGAGACGAAAGCTTCCCGGATCCTGTGCGTAAAGTGTGCAACCTCTGCAGAGTGTCAAACTATTCGAATAGCCATGTCCACGGTCATGGACAGTTGGGTGGTGCTACATAAACTATGTCCAGTATTTTACAAACTTGGTACATGTGCGTGGAGGAGAACTATTTGAGTCAAGGCAAATGAGTTGACATGTTGAATAAGCTAGCGTTGATCCAAACTCTATTTATGTTGATATCTGTAACCTATTCACATGGTTACCAGAGTGCATTGATGCATGGTAGTTGATAGGTCATTTCAACTAGCTTGATGCTAGGTTGCCTACTTGTTGTTACATCATGCATTGTTACTTTGATCCACAAACATGGGTTGCTTGCGGGTACATTAAAAGTACTCATTGGCTTGCCACTGGTTATTTAATTGGCCAGGCATGGAAGAATAAAATTTTGAAGAAGAGTTCTTTGGAGACGAACATGGGAATTAGGACGCTTTCCCAGTCAGAATGCCTGTAGGGTTAAGGCAGATGGCATGGGTTCTACTTATCAACGAAGATTTCTGTTGTTTGAGTTTATTTGATGTTCCGTCCTTGAGGCTTTATCTATGTTAGACTTTACCATGATGGTCATGATTTGTGTAAGACGGTATGTATGGATGTAAGACTCTTATTATTCAGCTTCTGTGTGTTCAGTGAGCATTTATCTCTGGGATCACTGTACACGTGCATTCAACAATCTCGACTTATGAGTGGGGGTTCCCACATCAAACCACCCTTATCATACATATATTTTGTCTGCATGCAAGTGTGTTTGTCTTCTGACTCTTTCACGCGTCATTTTCGCCTAATTTATGAACATTAGACAAGTCGGATGATGCAACATACACGGTTCACTCACACTAACCATGTGCCACACCCGTGCCCCTGTCACGCACATCAGTAAAGTACATTGGGCTCCACGAGGCTTCCCCTCTCAAAAATATCTACCCGCCTGCATGTATTTTTGTTTGATAACTGTAACGCCTGGATAATTAAGCTACCGTAATCATCTGCTAATGATGCCACGTCATCGCTTTTACTATTGCTAGAAGTCACTTTGGTTCAAACTGGTTCGAATTCAAAATTTAAAATAAAGTCAAAATTTAAAGTTTCAAAATGTGGAAACTAAAACGCTCATGATGTTGAAAATATTCCATAACTAATTATGGTGGTTACCCAACACATTTGTAAAGTAATTAAATGCCCTCTTGTGAATATAACAGTGGCTAAAAATAATTGCTAAATGCTTTTAAATTATAAAAGTACTAAACTATTTTATTTTAAACCTCTAACTAAATGTGGCAGTGGTATATTTATTAGTACTAATTTAGAGTCTATGTTTGTATTTTATAAATGTATAAGTAGAATTAAACTAAATAGAAAACAGAAAATGAAAAATAATACAAGGGAAAAGAAAACTATACATAAATAAAACAAAGCCCCCTCCCTCGGGCCACCCAGCCCATCTACCTAGCAGGGCGGCCCACCTGCTCCCGCTGCTCCCTCCACTCTGTTCACAGGGGGTCGTGGCCACACCCGATGGCCGACACGGTTGCGGCCATCGCCGTGGCGGCCATCCGCCGACTACCCCTGACCTATAAGGCCGGCGCCCCTCCCCGGCCCCCGAACCCTAGCGCGCCACTCCTCTGCTCCCTCTCACCCAGATCCCCTTCTCCCCAACGCGCATCCGAGCGCCATCGTCACCATGGCCACGATTTAGCACGGCCACCGCCTCTCTCTGACAAGCCCATCCGTGCTACCTAGCTCAACTACCTCGACTACGCCTCGCCATCGAGCTCGAGGATGACCGCACCGTCAAGATCGAGATCGTCCCTCTCTTCATTGTCGCCGGGGACCGCCGTCGTCTCCATCGTCCCCAGCTGCTCCAAAGCTTTCGAGGGCTTTTCTTAGCCACTCGGTGAGCTTCCCCCTCCATCCATTCCTCTTCTCGCGCGTATAACCGTCGTCTTCACCATGTCGCATAGGTGCTCCCTAGCCCCCCTGTTCGTCGTGTGCCCGCACGTGGCTTTGACCGCGTCGAGTCCGAGCCGCGCCATCGCTCCGCCCTATGCTCCCATGCCTCTGGCGGCGTACCGACGTGACCTTGGCTGCCCGCGCTTGAGTAGCCCGTCCCGTTGCTGCCCCACTGCTTTCCGTTGCTGCTGCACATGCTACTGCTGCTCGCCGTCGCTGTCGCGAGCTGTTGCTGCCATAGCCGCAGCCTGTGCCTCCACCGCCGCACCGGCCACTGCTGCTGTCGACCCGCGCGACGGCCGCGGCGCCTCGGGCCTCTCCTGGCCGCGCCCTTGGCCGCCTCTCCGCCCGCTCGCTCCAGCCTCGCCCCTGGCTCCGGCGCCCCTCGCCTGGGCTCGCCAGCTCCCCGCACCGCCCTCCTGCTCCTCCTGCCGCCGCTGCGCCCCCCGCGGGCCTCCATTATCGAGCCACTGCCCCGCCTCTGCTTCCCGCTAGCACGCCGGCGGCCACCCTCACCGGCTCCAGCCGCCGGCCCTCGCCCCGCCGCTGGCCGCCAGCAGCGCCCGCGCCCCAGCGCCGGCCCGCCGTGGCCTCGCCTCCCCCCGAGCGGTGGGCGTCTGGGTCCATACCACCCCAGCGCCTGTTTGTGCCCGAAACCCGCCACGGCTGGCCTCTAGGCCACCGCCGCCACTGCCACCTGGGGCCAGCCCCTGTTAAAAAAAGAAATTAAAAAAATTATAAAATAATAATAATAATATATAAGTAAATAATTAAATAAATAATCAATTAGTTAACTTAATTAATCTAGCTTAATTAGCTAATTAACTCCTGATTAACCTAATGTGTCTATGGCAGTAGGGACCCATCACTAAATAGACTGATTTAAGTAATATATTAAATACATGTGTCACTAACAGATGGGTCCGTTTGACTCTGTTGACTGGTCAACTTTGACCCAGTCAATGCTGACTGTACTACTGACTGGGCCCACATGTCATTGGCTTTGGCTGGATCTGCCCTATGTAATAAAAGTATTTTACTATTTAATTCGAATTAATAATAATTATAGAATATTAATAAAACTTTGAAAAATCATATAAAATAAACCGTAACTCGGATGAAAAAGATTTATATATGAAAGTTGCTCAGAGTTTCGAGACAAATCTGAATACGCGGTCCGTTCATCCACCACACATGCCCAGCATACCGAACATGGAATTTTCCCCCTCAAGTTCGCCTGTCCGAAAATGCCTAACTCCGGGAAAACATTCCCGTATGTTACCCCCCCTTCTTTAATATCGTGTAGCACTGTGTTAGAACACCCCTAGCACCGCTTATTGCCATGTCGTGCATCTGTATCGCATTTGTGTGCTATGTATTTATTGTTTCTTGCCCCCTCTTCTCTCCACTAGACCCCGAGACTTCACATCACATCACACCCCCTTTGTTGCTCGACTCTGCAGAGGTACTATCGAGTGCCGAGGGTGAAACCTCGTAACACACTCATGATGATAAATCTATAGTGTAGCTATTCGGTCGTGGTCATCAAGGGTGATTCCTCTTTCTCCATTCCCGACACGACTCTGTCGTGAAACCCCTCAAGTGTGAACCTCGGGGGTGATTCCTCATAGTTCGCCTTGACGGACACATCGAGTGTAATTCGTCGGGGGTGATTCCTTGGGTTTTCCACCTTATTTTTTTGGACACCCAGTTACATGGACTTTAATTGAGACCTTTGTGAAAGGTGGGCGGGCCCGGAGAGCACCCGTGGAAGTTCTTACAGTGGCGGCTGGCTGTTTACCGGTATCACCCAGGAGGGGTGATAGCTCCGGACTTGTCCCGACAGCCGTCACTTCTGTCAATAATGCACTAACAGATTTGGGTATTTGTTCTAAGTTGGCCTCTGGCCTTTACTCACTAACCACCACGCGAGAATAGTTATGGGCCTCGGTGTCGTGGTATCAGCCGAAGCTTTGTCAGATGTCCAGTTCAGCATTGTGGCACGGTCGGATCTTGCTGGCCATCCGAGGCGGTACTGGTATTCACCCTGTGCGCAACGACCCGGAGTGCAACGGGCGATGGCCCATGACCCCAGAGCGCTTAGGATATAGACCGGCGGGGACCTCTCTGTTGAGCCTAGGTAGGGCTGCGACGTGTTAATCTTCCAAGGTCGGGCATTGACCCAGAAAGGTGTGTCCGGCCAGAGATGATCGAGCGTGAGGGTAACGTGGTGCACCCCTGCAGGGAAGTTATCTATTCGAATAGCCGTGTCCACAGTAATGGACGTTCAGTCTTATATCTTGATCTATTATAACTAGAAATGGATACTTGAGTTATGTGATGGATATGTGGCTGCGAGGTTACTTTCTCGCAGGGAGTCGAGGAAGGATCTCTAGGCCATTAATGCTACAACATGCTTGTCAATTATAAACTGCTATTATGTATTTCCTTCTACTGCTGCAAGATGGTGATTTCCAGAAGATGATTGGAGATGCTAGTCTTTGATAGGCTAGGCTTTTCTCCTCCTCTTCTGGCATTCTGCAGTTCAGTCCACATATACAACTTATTCCTTTGATACTGATGCGTACTTAGTATAGATCTGATGCTTGCGAGTACTTTGGATGAGTACTCCCGGTTGCTTTGCTCCCCCTTTTCCCCCTTCTTTCTTCTTTCTGGTTGTTACAACCATATGGCGGATCCCAGGAGCCAGATGCCACCCCAGTCGACTACTACTACTACCCCGACGGAGCCTACTACTACGTGGAGACAGCTGACGGCCAGGAGTAGTTAGGAGGTCCCAGGCAGGAGGCCTTGCCTCTTCGATCGTTGATGTTTGTGCTAGCCTTCTTAAGGCAAAACTTGTTTAACTTATGTCTGTACTCAGATATTGTTGCTTCCGCTCACTCTGTTGCTTTCGAGCTTCTGTATTCGAGCCCTCGAGGCCCCTAGCTTGTAATATGAAGCTTGTATTATTTTATTTGTATCTAGAGTTGTGTTGTGATATCTTCCCGTGAGTCCCTGATCTTGGTCGTACACATTTGCGTGCATGATTAGTGTACGGTCAAATCGGGGGCGTCACAAGTTGGTTTCAGAGCCGACTGCCTATAGAAACCCCCTTTCCAACTCCTTGGCCGAAGTTGAGTCTAGTCTTTGGAAAATTATTTTACTAACATGGTTGTGTGGCTGACGGGCCCACGTCGCCAATTGGGTGGTATTAGGATCTTTTATTCCTCGTCTATACTCTGGCATTCTGATATCTCGTCTATTCGGGTTAAACGAATTTACTAAATCTAACATTAGGATCTCGTGATCACATCCACCCGGAGGTTTGTGTTACCCCCTTTCTCGAATGGAGGGCCAAGATCTACTTCACATTGTTCACTGATTGCAGGATCCTTCATCGTGGGCACCCTGCGTCGTCACTTGCAAATCCCTCGCTCAAGTGGTTTTCCTCCGACGTTGATGTAGCCTTTGCTATGTCCCGTTATTGTATCCCTACATCGCGTGCATGTGTGCCCCCTACTATGTCTAGGATGTTTCTCTTGCTCAAACTTATACGAACATCGTGTAATTGGCCCCGTATATGTATATGTATGTCTTCAATGACTACTGTTTTGTACATACTTCACCTTTGTTCATTGTTCATGTTACATCATGAATGAATCCTTACACTTGCTTCCCCTTCGCTAAACTACCCCCTGTTGCAATTAAGCAGGACGGTTAGACATGCTGGTCTTGACCGCCTGAATACATGGCTGGATTGATATAGAAGTTGAGCTGAATCACCAGTTCTTGGAAGGATTTAGGGCTCAGTTTCCGTGCCCCAATATGAATCAGCAACCGGCCCCTATGGCTCTACAAGACTTTGCGCGTCTCAAACCTGTCATCTCCTACAGCTCAAATAAGTCCCTTGACTCGGTGACCTCACTTTCGAGATGGAGTCTGCTGAAGTAGCTGATGTCTACACACGCTTCTATTCTTGTAGACTATGTTGGGCCTCCAAGTGCAGAGGTTTGTAGGACAGCAGCAATTTCCCTCGAGTGGATGACCTAAGGTTTATCGAACTCGGGGAAGTAGAGGTTGAAGATGGTCTCTCTCAAGCAACCCTGCAACTAAGATACAAGAAGTCTCTTGTGTCCCCAACACACCTAATACAACTAGGAGTTGTATAGGTGCACTAGTTCGGCGAAGAGATGGTAAAATATGGATGATAGGAGTGGCAAAGCAAAGTAATATAAATCTGTAATAAAAAGTGCAGCAAGCAAACAAGTGGTAAACGTGAGCACAAATGGTATTGCCATGGAGGAAACAAGGCCTAGGCTTCATACTTTCACTAGTGGCAACTCCCAACATCATTTACATAGTCTAATCACATGATATTTCCCATAAAACATGCAATAGAGACGCACTCGGAGGTCATTCCTTTGTGGTCAAGAGAGGACGAGAATTATGTAGGGCTACAAAAGCACACCTCAAAGTTCGTAGTTCTCAATCTATGGATTTCCCAATGTCACCGCGGCCATCCAAAGAGAGTACCACAATCACCACGACATATCTCAAGGATAGTCAAAGACAAGCACCAAGAGACTCTCAATCTTCAATCAACACACAAAAGAGGAAATCACTCATGAAAATATTCTTCTAATCCATGTCCAATAGACCGCTGTCACCTTGGTCTCGGGGATTATACTAGATAAAGACAACTGAGTACATCAATTCAATACATAGAGGAAGGGGAAATATCATGGGATCTCCCTAGATTAACATAGCCTATGATCACAACGAAGATCACATCATGGGAGAGAGAATTGACCACATAGCTACTGGTAGAAACCTCAGCCCCGAAGAGGAACTACTCCCGCATCATGGAGGGAGGAAGCAACGTCGATGGAGATGAATCCGGGGGCACTTCCCCGTCCCGGTAGGATGCCGGCACAGGAATTGTGGTCCCCCGAAACTTGGTGGCGATGGCGGCGGAGATCGGAATTGCTTTTGGAGAAAAGGATTCTGGAATAAGGGCTTCTGCGACGGGATAAATATATATGCGAAGGGGGTCACCAGAGGCGGAGAGGGGGCCCCAGGCGCCCCCCCCTGGGCGGCCAGGGGTGGGGCCGCCCCAGGTGGCCGCCTGGGCCACCCCCGGCTCCCCTCTGGCCCTGCTTTGGTTTTTCTTGAAGCTCACGTTACGCTGATTTTTCCTGTATTTTTCCCGGAATTTTTAGAGCACTTTTAATATGGGGGAAACCTGAAATAGAAAAACAGCAGAAAACAGGAACTGGCACTGTGGTGCACTGAGTTAATAGGTTAGTCCAAATATGATCAAAAGTGTATGGAAGTGCATAAATATCATAGCAATATCACACAAAAGAGGCATGGAGCAAGCAGAAATTATAGATACGTTTTGGACGTATCAACATCCCCAAGCTTAATTCCTGCTCGTCCTCGAGTAGGTAGAATGATAACATAGATAATTTTTGAGGTGACATGCTACTAACACAATCTTGATCAAGTAATATAGTAAAGCACATGAACTGAAATAAAGTGAACCAAAACAATTTTCTATAGTTGAAAGCAAGTAAACAATGAATAACCAAGTGATCATCTAAGTAAATTCTTTTCATGAATAGTACAATTGAAGACATGAAACTATAAAGTTAAGCACAATTGTTAGCCCGAAAGGAGTTCTCTCATCAAAAGCATTCTAGTTGATACAAAAGGAAGATAAAGTTTCAGCAATGCTTTCCACTTTTCAACATTTTATCTCATGGATAAGTTCAATGCACAAGGATTATATATAACTAAGCAGAAATTTTGAACATAATCAACTTGAACCCAGGGTTAACACTAGATGCTTGCTTATGGTGGAGGAAGAAGATTAGAACATAGGAAAACTGACTCGACATTTAAAAGTAAAAGATAGGCCCTTCGCAGAGGGAAGCAGGGATTACTCATGTGCTAGAGCTTTTTATTTTTGAAAACATAGAGATATAAAAGCAATTTTGAGAGATGTATGCTTATGTCAACGAATGGTAATAAACAATGCACTACTACTCATGCCAAACAGAACTTAAGAGCGGCTCCCATAGAGGAATGATAACACTCCCCTTTCTCCTTTGTTTATCACTAGCCAAAGTTTGTCTGATTTCTCAGGTACGATGTGTGAAGGAGGTTTTTGATATTGATATTGATGACATGTAAAGTGGGCTGGGCGTACCCTTTTTCCAGCTCTTTTTGCAAAATTAAGGACATGCACATTATTCATGCACGTCAGGGGTTGTTCTGTCCAACACAAGTAATAATGAACTATCTACCACTTCCTCATGAGCTAAAACAGAGACACAAATAAGGTTAAATTTTGAAGGTTTTAAAGGTATCACATGAGTAATTTACTTGGAATGGCTATTAAATACCATGCATAGGTAGGTATGATGGACACATATGGCAAAATTTTGGCTATGGAATTTGGATGCATGAGCAGCATTCCCGCTCAGTACAGAGTTTTTGGTTTAGCAAGTTTTTAGCAAGCACATGTTAACCGGTACAAGAGAATTATAACATCCTTTCAGCATAATTATAAGACTTCTACACTGTCTTCCTTGTCAACCAACTTACTTCTAAAGAGAAAACAAGAACTTTAAAACTACCAATGGTGAAAAACTAAACAATTGCAAACTTCAAAGGTATTTCTTCACTAATAAGACTTTATTAAATGATCTCCATGTTTAGACATCACTACTTAATTTCTCAAAACAATTGATAGGGATCAAGTTACTCAATGATCTTCAAGACTATGCAAGCTTTTTATTCTTTGCACCACGGCCACACTTGGCATTTACTTTACCAACATATTATTTAGCAATTCAAACCAATTCAACTCTCCAAAAAGATATAAGTGAAGCAAGAGAGTAATTTCTATAAAATAACTAATAGCTCTGAACATGATATGAAATAAAAACAAGAGCTATAAGCATATAACAAGGTAGCTAAAACACTCAAAAAGATATAAGTGAAGAACATGAGTGTTTCATGAAAAAGCGGAGCGTGTCTCTCTCCCACACAAAGAAAGCTGGGTGCTAACTTGTTATGAACAACAAGCAAATCTAAAGAAAACTAAAAAGGAAACTAAGAGCAAGACGCTCCAAGCATAGCACATAACACATGAAGTGATAATTATAGTGGAACGAAAGACGAACTGATAATTGTTGATGGAGAAGGGGATGCATGGAGGCATCCCCAAGCTTAGACGCTTGAGTCTTCTTGAATATTTCTTGGGGGTGCATGGGGGCATCCCCAAGCTTGAGCGTTTGACACTCCTGAATCTTCTTTTATCATCTTCCCTCGCACACTTGAAAACTCCCTTCATACATAACTCATCATAATCTGATTAGAGAGGTTAGTACCCACAATAAAATAATTTTTCCCTACTGGAAACAAAGATATTCTTGAAGGTCTACTGTTTCTCAAGAATGCCAAAAGGTTTTTGCAAAGAAAAAGCAAGCTCAAGGTTTGCAAAACGAAGAAAAGGCAAAACAGGATAGAATTTGTGAAAAACAGTCCAGCAGGTAGTAAATAATTTTTTCGGGGCACTTCTGCAACTCAAATAAAAAAACTCAGAACAGACACTCGAAAGCCAATTGTATAGAGCACGCTGTGAAAAAAATTCAGATCAAAAATATGATCTGGTGATTTTATTCGAATTTGTCTTTCCAAGGACAGAATCTATTTTCTGGACAGCATGTCACAACTTTTGAACTTTCTTGCAATCAGAGGCTAAAATTGGCACAAAGCTGAAAAATAAAGATACAATGATGTTGCTACAGTAGTAACAAACATCAAGACCACTAAAAACTGAAAGAACAAACTGAAAGCAAAGATAACAAGGGTTGTCTCCCTAGAGCTCTTTCTTTATAGCCATAAAGATAGGCTTAAGACTTTAATGATGCTCTCGTAGGAATAAGAGTTGAAGAACAAAAGAGAGCATCGAGAAGCAAATACCCAACACATTTAAGCCTAACATGCTTCCTATGCATAGGAATATTGCAATAGAATAATTCATTGAAGCACAAAGCAATAAGCATAGGAAGACAAAACAAGTGCAGCTTCAAAACCTTCAACATAAAGAGAGGAAACTTGATATTATTGAAATATCTATAAGCATATGTTCCCTTCTCATAATAATTTTCAGTGGGATCACGAATAAACTCAACAATATAAGCACATAAAGCATTGTTACCATGATCCACATGCAAAAAGGTACTCTTACTCTCCACATAAGCATAATCTTTCTCATTGGTAATAGTGGGAGTAGGACTATCATAAACAACTTGAACACTATAGATTAATTGTGTATTAGGAAGATGGTGTTCAACAAGGGAGTAATTCCCTCCATGATTATGACAAGTTTCATAAGGATAATTTATCCTTATGTCATAGGTACCTTTATAATCACTATAGATTGGAGTTATAACATCATCATAGTAGAGAAGAGCATTATCATTGCTAGCAACTATATTTGTAAACATGTTGTCTTTATTCTTACTAGCAAAAGAATTATCAATTATCACATCACTAGTGGGTAAAGGATTTGCAATCCTATCATCCCCAAGCTTAGAGCTTTCCATATCATCACTTTCAGAGTTGGTACCAAAAAGATTTTCAAGATCATAAGTAGCATTATCATCATTTTCCCAATCACAATAAGTAACATGCATATCATAATCAAAATCATCTTCAATAGTACCTACGGACGTATCATCAAGATGATAATTAAGGCAATAAACTTCACCTTCTTCTTTAAACTTACAACTGTTAGGATAAAAGTTGATGGGAGGAATATGCTCAGGCCAGGTTGATACCCATTCTTCTTCCTTCTTTCTCCTCTTCCTCCTCCTCTTCTTTTTCTTCTTCTTCACCTTAGGAGGGAGAGGTTGGAGATGAAGCTTCTCCACATATCCTGGTTTATCATTAGAAACAATAGGGGAAACTTGGGAGAAACTCTCCTTTTTATTAGCAGAAATATAAGAGACATTTTTATACTTTGGTAAAGTTCCCTCCTTTCTAATCTTACTTATGTAATCATTTTTATGGCAATTAACAACACAATAGAGATGGCAATTTTGCAAAGTGTTTTTTATTCCTATGGCATTAACATCTAGCCAAGAAGTCTTTTCTGATAACTCTTCACACATCAAAAATAACATAAGCTCATCATAAATATCAGGGGTGATCATGTTATCACACAACTGGTTAACAGTTATGTTTTGAAAGTGCATGCATTGAAAATTAAAGTGACCCTCTATACAGCAAAGTTCACAAGTAAAAGGATAAAGGTCACACAATTCTCTAGCAATTTCATTTAAATCTTTGACCCAAGTGATTGTTCTTTCATGCTTATGTTGCTTACAATACTTCCCTTCTTCAATCATAGGACTTTCACAAGGTCTATCCACTCCACAAAAATTAACATGCTTATATAAAACTTCATTTTTAGGAATTGGATCATGCATGTTGCAATCATCATGAACAATTTCATTTTCTTTGCAAATCTCTTTAAAAGGTTCATGATGCTTGATCCAATCCTCCTTAGGCATATTAAGATGTGAAGCAAAAGATTTGAGGAAATCAACAAGGAGTTGAGAATCAAGCCCAAACTTAGCACTAAACTTATTAAAACTTGTAGTTTCAACAAAGGACTTAATGCAATCATACTCATAAATTATACCTGACTCTTTACCTTTGTCGATCTCCCAATCTTCAGTGTTGCGTTGAATTCTTTCAAGGAGTTCCCATTTAGCATCAATCTTTTCGTTTGTGAAAGAACCCATAGAGGAAGCATCGAGCAAATCTTTATCCTGTCGAGAGAGCCTCGCATAGAAATTAGTAATAATCATATCTTTGGGGAGCCTATGGTTAGGACATTTTAGCATTAACGTTTTCAGTCTCCCCCAAGCTTGAGCTATGCTCTCCCCGTCATGAGGATAGAAATTATAAACATAATTCCTATTCTCACGTACTTCATGAAGAGGATAAAACTTGTAGTAAAAGAGAGACTGGATCTCTTCTCAATCCAGCAGGTGAGAGTCATCTAGTAGCCTATACCATTCCAATGCTTTTCCTTTCAATGACAAGGCAAATAATTTCCTCATGACTCCATCTCTTGTCAAACCTGAAATCTTAAACAACTCACAAAGTTCTGTAAGTTTCAACAAATGAATACTAGGATTGACTGTCCCATCATAACAATCATTCCTAATTATTTCAATTATCCCAAGTGGTATTTGGAACGGGATACATTCAGTAGGTGGAGGAAACTTCTCTACCACGGGTGTGGTAAAGCGGCCTTCCCCAAGCAGCGAACTAAGAGTGCGGTTTTCCATAAACATAACTAGTGAAACTAAAAACAAGAAACGAAAAGATTTAATTGCAAGATCTAAAGATATACCTTCAAACACTTACTTCCCCGGCAACGGCGCCAGAAATAGCTTGATGTCTACACACGCTTCAATTCTTGTAGACTATGTTGGGCCTCCAAGCGCAGAGGTTTGTAGGACAGCGGCAATTTCCCTCGAGTGGATGACCCAAGGTTTATCGAACTCAGGGAAGTAGAGGTTGAAGATGGTCTCTCTCAAGCAACCCTGCAAGTAAGATACAAGAAGTCTCTTGTGTCCCCAACACACCTAATACAACTAGCAGTCATATAGGTGCACTAGTTCGGCGAAGAGATGGTAAAATATGGATGATAGGAGTGGCAAAGCAAAGTAATATAAATCTGTAATAAAAAGTGCAGCAAGCAAACAAGTGGTAAACGTGAGCACAAATGGTATTGCAATGGTGGAAACAAGGCCTAGGCTTCATACTTTCACTAGTGGCAACTCCCAACATCATTTACATAGTCTAATCACATGATATTTCCCATAAAACATGCAATAGAGACGCACTCGGAGGTCATTCCTTTGTGGTCAAGAGAGGACGAGAATTATGTAGGGCTACAAAAGCACACCTCAAAGTTCGTAGTTCTCAATCTATGGATTTCCCAATGTCACCGCGGCCATCCAAAGAGGGTACCACAATCACCACGACATATCTCAAGGATAGTCAAAGACAAGCACCAAGAGACTCTCAATCTTCAATCAACACACAAAAGAGGAAATCACTCATGAAAATATTCTTCTAATCCATGTCCAATAGACCGCTGTCACCTTGGTCTCGGGTATTATACTAGATAAAGACAACTGAGTACATCAATTCAATACATAGAGGAAGGGGAAATATCATGGGATCTCCCTAGATTAACATAGCCTATGATCACAACGAAGATCACATCATGGGAGAGAGAATTGACCACATAGCTACTGGTAGAAACCTCAGCCCCGAAGAGGAACTACTCCCGCATCATGGAGGGAGGAAGCAACGTCAATGGAGATGAATCCGGGGGCACTTCCCCGTCCCGGCAGGATGCCGGCACAGGAATTCTGGTCCCCCGAAACTTGGTGGCGATGGCGGCGGAGATCGGAATTGCTCCTGGAGGAAAGGATTCTGGAATAAGGGTTTCCGCGACGGGAGAAATATATATGCGAAGGGGGGTCACCAGAGGCGGAGAGGGGGCCCCAGGCGCCCCCCCCTGGGCGGCCAGGGGTGGGGCCGCCCCGGGTGGCCGCCTGGGCCACCCCCGGCTCCCCTCTGGCCCTGCTTTGGTTTTTCTTGAAGCTCCCGTTACGCTGATTTTTCCTGTATTTTTCCCGGAATTTTTAGAGCACTTTTAATATGGGGGAAACCTGAAATAGAAAAACAGCAGAAAACAGGAACTGGCACTGTGGTGCACTGAGTTAATAGGTTAGTCCAAATATGATCAAAAGTGTATGGAAGTGCATAAATATCATAGCAATATCACACAAAAGAGGCATGGAGCAAGCAGAAATTATAGATACGTTTTGGACGTATCAGTAGCCCCTGCCAACTACGACACCTTCGCGGCCTATTACCCGAAAGGTCCCGCTACTCAATGGTGGAATGACCACATGCGTTCCTTACATGTTGGAACCGCCATCACTTGGCTGGAATTCCAAGCTGCATTCCGCGGGCCAATGTTGAACCACCATGGTTTGTCACAACGTCACCGTTGAAATTGAAGGGTTGGAATTCCATGTTTCTCCCATTGTCTTGAAGTCATCCAATATTGACCTCATTCTGGGAATGGAATGGTTGAAAACACATACTGCTTCTATCTTTTGCGCCACTAAGACCGTCCATCTGCTGCATCCTTCAAATGAGATAGTAAGCTACCATGCTCATCTTGTTCGAAATGCCGAAGCAAGGATTTAACCCTTGAAGGCGTGCAACGCTTCTCCTTTTGTGAGAATTGAAAACACTACCTCAAAGTCTGAAGAATCTGTCTGGTCCGCGTTTTCGATCAAGCAAAACGTCACACCGACAGAGAACTATCAAATTTCTAAAAACTTCATGGTCAAATCCTTCTGAAGATGAAGCCACTTGGGAACTCGAGGATCGTCTTTGTGATGAATACCCCGTTTTGTTTCCTTCTACCTCCTAAAATCTCAGGACGAGATTTCTTGTAGTGGAGGAGATTTGTAACGCCCGGATAATTAAGCTACCGTAATCCTCTGCTAATGATGCTACGTCATTGCTTTTACTGTTGCTAGAAGTCACTTTGGTTCAAACCGAATCAAATTAAAAATTTAAAATAAAGTCAAAATTTTAAATTTTCAAAATGTGGAAACTAAAATGCTCATGATGTTGAAAATATTCCATAACTAATTACGGTGGTTACCCAACACTTTTGTAAAGTAATTAAATGCCCTCTTGTGAATATAACAGTGGCTAAAAATAATTGCTAAATGCTTTTAAATTATAAAAGTACTAAACTATTTTATTTTGAACCTCTAACTAAATGTGGCAGTGGTATATTTATTAGTACTAATTTAGAGTCTAGGTTTGTATTTGATAAATGTAAAAGTAGAATAAAACTAAATAGATAACAGAAAATGAAAAATAATAAAAGGGAAAAGAAAACTAAACAGAAATAAAACAAAGCCCCCTCCCTTGGGCCACCCAGCCCATCTACCTAGCAGGCCGGCCCACCTGCTCCCGCTGCCCCCTCCACTCTGTTCACAGGGGGTCGGGACCACGCTCGATGGCCGACACGGCTGCGGCCATCGCCGTGGCGGCCATCCGCCGACTACCCCTACCCTATAAGGCCGGCGCCCCTCCCGAGCCCTCGAACCCTAGCGCGCCACTCCTCTGCTCCCTCTCACCCAGATCCCCCTCTCCCCAATGCGCATCTGAGCGCCGTCGTCACCATGGCCATGATTTAGCGCGGCCACCGCCTCTCTCTGACGAGCCCATCTGTGCTGCCTCGCTCAACTACCTCGACTACGCCTCGCCATCGAGCTCGAGGATGATCGCACCGTCGAGATCGAGATCGTCCCTCTCTTCACTGTCGCCGGGGACCTCCGTCGTCTCCGTCGTCCCCTACTGCTCCAAAGCTTTCGAGGGCTTTTCTTAGCCGCTCGGTGAGCTTCCCCCTCCATCCATTCATCTTCTCGCGTGTGTAACCGTCGTCTTCACCGTGTCGCATAGGTGCTCCCAAGCCCCCCAGTTCGTCGTGTGCCCGCCTGTGGCTTTGACCGCGTCGAGTCCGAGCCGCGCCATCGCTCCGCCCCGTGCTCCCTCGCCTCTGGCCATGTACGGACGCAACCTTGGCTGCCCGCGCACGAGTAGCCCGTCCCGTTGCCGCCCCATTGCTGCTGCACATGCTACTGCTGCTCGCCGTCGCTACCGCGAGCTGCTGCTGCCATAGCCGCAGCCTATGTCTCCACCGCCGCACTGGCCACTACTGCCGCCGACCCGCGCGACGGTCGCGGCGCCCCGGGCCTCTCCTGGCTGCGCCCTTGGCCGCCTCTCTGCCCGCTCGCTCCGGCCTCGTCCCGACGCCCCTGGCTCCGGCGCCCCTCGCCCGGGCTCGCCAGCTCCCCGCACCGCCCTCCTGCTCCTCCTGCCGCCGTTGCGCCTCCCGCCGGCCTCCATTGTCGAGCCACCGCCCTGCCTCTGCTTCCCGCTAGCACGCCGACGGCCACCCTCACCGGCTCCAGCCGCCGGCCGCCAGCAGCGCCCGCGCCCTAGCGCTGGCCCGCCGTGGCCTCGCCTCCCCCCGAGCGATGGGTGTCTGGGTGCGTACCGCCCCAACGCCTGTTTGCGCCTGAAACCCGCCACGGCTGGCCTCTAGGCCACTGCTACCCGGGGCCCGCCCCTGTTAAAAAAAGAAATTTAAAAAATTATATAATAATAATAATTTATAAGTAAATAATTAATTAAACAATCAATTAGTTAACTTAATTAATCTAGCTTAATTAGCTAATTAACTCCTGATTAACCTAATGTGTCTATGGCAGTAGGGACCCACCACTAAATAGACTGATTTAAGTAATATATTAAATACATGTGTCACTGACAGATGGGTCCGTTTGACTCTGTTGACTGGTCAACTTTGACCCAGTCAATGCTGACTGTACTGCTGACTGGGCCCACATGTCATTGGCTGTGGCTGGATCTGCCCTATGTAATAAAAGTATTTTACTATTTAATTCGAATTAATAATAATTGTAGAATATTAATAAACTTTGAAAAATCATATAAAATAAACCGTAACTCGGATGAAAAAGATTTATATATGAAAGTTGCTGAGAATTTCGAGACGAATCTGAATACGCGTTCCGTTCGTCCACCACACATGCCCAGCATACTGAACATGGAACTTTCCCCCTCCGGTTTGCCTGTCCGAAAATGCCTAACTCCGAGAAAACATTCCCGGATGTTATCCCCCTTCTTCAGTATCGTGTAGCACTGCGTTAGAACACCCCTAGCACCGCTTATTGCCATGTCGTGCATCTGTATTGCATTTGTGTGCTATGTATTTATTGTTTCTTCCCCCTCTTCTCTCCGGTAGACCCTGAGACTCATGTTGATGCCCTGGTGATCGACTACGTCGACGACGACTCTTCTTCTCTTTCAACGGATCTTCCAGGCAAGCCCCCCCCCCTTTGATCATCCCGATATCGCCCATTCCATTCTCTCTCATGCTTGCATTAGATTTTGCTATTTTTATTGGTTGATCCTATTCTGATGCATAGCCTACTTTTGTACCTGCTATTGTTACCTACATGCTATGCTAAACTGCTTAGTATAGGTTGGTTATTGATCTATCAGTGACCGCCACCTTGTCCTTGTTGCCCCTGCTTCATCATCGACGACTCGAGCAATGTGATCGAAGACTGGAGCCCGACTGTCCTTGTTGCCCCTGCTTCATCATCGACGACTCGAGCAACGTGATCGAAGACCGGAGCCCGACACTTCACATCACATCACACCCCCCTTAGTTGCTCGACTCTGCAGAGGTACTATCGGGTGCCAAGGGTGAAACCTCGTAACACACTCATGATGATAACTCTGTAGTGTAGCTATTCTATCATGGTCATCGAGGGTGATTCCTCTTTCTCCATTCCCGACACGACTCTATCGTGCAACCCCTCAAGTGTGAACCTCGGGGGTGATTCCTCATAGTTCGCCTTTACGGACACATCGAGTGGAATTCGTCGGGGGTGATTCCTCGGGTTTTCCACCTTGATGTTTTGGACACACAGTTACATGGACTTTAATTGAGACATTTGTGAAAGGCGGGCGGGCCCGGAGAACACCCGTGGAAGTTCTTACGGTGGCGGCTGGCTGTTTAGCGGTATCACCCAGGAGGGGTGATAGCTCCGGACTTGTCCTGATAGCCGTCACTTCTGTCAATAATGCACTAACAGATTTGGGTATTTGTTCTGAGTTGGCCTCTGGCCTTTACACACTAACCGCCACGCGAGAATAGTTATGGGCCTCGGTGTCATGGTATCAGCCAACGCTTTGTGAGACGTCCAGTTCAGCATTGCGGCACGGTCAGATCGTGCTGGCCATCTGAGGCGGTACTAGTATTCACCCTGCACGCAACGACCCGGAGTGCAACGAGCGATGGCCCATGACCCCAGAGCGCTTAGGATGTAGACCGGCGGGACCTCTTTGTTGAGCCTAGGTAGGGATGCGACGTGTTGTTCTTCCGAGGCCGAGCATTGACCCAGAAAGGTGTGTCCGGCCAGAGATGATCGAGCGAGAGGGTAACGTGGTGCACCCCTGCAGGGAAGTTATCTATTCGAATAGTCGTGTCCACGGTAACTGACGTTCAGTCTTATATCCTGATCTATTATAAATAGAAATGGATACTTGAGTTATGTGATGGATATGCGGCTGCGAGGTTACTTTCTCAGAGGGAGTCGAGGAAGGATCTCTAGGCCATTAATGCTACAACATTCTTGTTAATTATAAACTGCTATTATGTATTTCCTTCTACTGCTGCAAGATGGTGATTTCCAGAAGATGATTGAAGATGCTAGTCTTCGATAGGCTAGGCTTTTCCCCTCCTCTTCTGGCATTCTGCAGTTCAGTCCACATATACAACTTATTCCTTTGATACTGATGCATCCTTAGTATAGTTCTGATGCTTGCGAGTACTTTGGATGAGTACTCACGGTTGCTTTGCTCCCCCTTTTCCCCATTCTTTCTTCTTTCTGGTTGTTACAACCAGATGGCGGATCCCAGGAGCTAGATGCCACCCCAGTCAACTACTACTACTACCCCGACGGAGCCTACTACTACGTGGAGACAGCTGACGACCAGGAGTAGTTAGGAGGTCCTAGGCAGGAGGCCTTGCCTCTTCGATCGTTGATGTTTGTGCTAGCCTTCTTAAGGCCAAACTTGTTTAACTTATGTCTGTACTCAGTTATTGTTGCTTCCGTTAACTCTGTTACTTTAGAGCTTCTGTATTTGAGCCCTCGAGACCACTGGCTTGTAATATGAAGCTTGTATTATTTTATTTGTGTCGAGAGTTGTGTTGTGATATCTTCCCGTGAGTCCCTGATCTTGGTCGTACACATTTGCGTACATGATTAGTGTACGATCAAATCGGGGGCGTCACAATAACAAGTGGTTATTATGTTTCGACCGTGTGTGATGTTTGTTGTTCCCGCTCCCGCATGCATCCCTCAAAAATATCTGCCCGGCTCGAGGGTTTTTCTATTTCATAACACACGATTGTTATTTCTGGACCGTGTGCGATGCACCATCATCCAAATTTTCTATAGCCCCGACATTTTACTCACGCGATTGACTCCCGCGTAGTAACATTTTTAGTAGCCGCGTAATTTCCTCAAACACCCCCCTTCCACACACACCCCCCCAAAAACTCCTCAGGCGAGCACGCGCGCGCGCACACACACACACACCACAACCCCTCCCTTGCTCTGAACCCTAGCAAGGTCGCCGCCGCAAGGCCTCCATTGTCAACATCTACTGGTTTGCTCGTTCAGCTTACCCACCGATCTCCATACCCAGGCCGCCCAGAGTTTCTTAAATGACGTCTGCCAAACACCCCCTTTCCCACAGATTCCCATCCCCCACTTCAGAGCGTCGTAGCCTAAGCCCGGCTACGCTCCCTGTGGAGCTCGAGCAGCGACTAGCCCAAAAGAGGTGTATCGCGGCCTCTTCGCCTGACGTCATCGAGGTGGCCGCCGAGGAAGCTGATGACCATTACTGGCCATAGGCACTCAATGGGCGGGCTAGAGTATGTGGGTATGCCGCGGACACTGGCTATGACATTGAGGTCCTCGACAGTGATGGCATGACGCGGGCTATGTCACAGGTTAAGTGGTCCACCCCAACCCCTCGGGTTCAACCACCGTCGATCTCATCCATGGCCCTTCCGCTGATCTCCTTTGGCTCGCTGTCAAGAATTTGTCATCCTGCATCGTCATCGAGCCCCTTTTGTCACTTCTGAAGGACATGTTCTGCGACGCTGGCTTGGGATCCACAGCTTCCAAGTCAGACCTCATCGACGGTGACCATGAGGAGGGCACCCTTTCCGTCTCTTTCAAGGGGGAAGATCCCATCTGCTCTTCCAAGGGGAAAGAGCCCAACTATGACATCACGGAGGGCACCCTGCAGCCGTGCTCTTCCAAGGGGATGGAGCCCATATGCGACAACATGGAACGCACCCAGGGTCCGTGCTCTTCCCATGGGAACGAGCTCATCTGTGACAAGTGAGGAAATCCATGATTTGTTTTGTCATGCCTCTTCACAGGGGGAACCCATGATTTGTTTTGTCGAGCCCCTTTTGTAGTGTAGTGAGAATATGCCCAGTTTTAATTGCTATATTTGGTTGTTTGTAGTATGTCTTGTTTATTTTAGTTGTTCACATTGTGATGCTCTATTTTTGCAACTATTTACTATGCAGTACATTTTAACCAATACCAGTTTTAAACTTATCGATAGGAATGCATATATTTGCTTGCTGTTAAGCCTATTATAGCTAGCATGTGCCTCTTTTAAAGTTTTTTAGTTATTCGGTTGTTTGTAGTTAGTATATGTCCATGCTACTTCTTGAGCTTGCATTGTATTCCCTCGAAAAGGAAAGGGTGATGCAACACAGTAGCGTAAGTATTTCCCTCTGTTTTTGAGAACCAAGGTATCAATCCAGTAGGAGACCACGCGCGAGTCCCTCGCACCTGCACAAACAAATAAGAACTTCGCAGCCAATGTGATAAGGGGTTGTCAATCCCTTCACGGTCACTTACGAAAGTGAGATCTGATAGATTGGATAGTATAATATTTTTGGTATTTTTGGTATAAGAACAGAAAGTAAAGAAAGCAAAGTAAAGTAGATGGAAGATTAATATGTTGAGAATAGACCCAGGGGTCATAGGTTTCACTAGTGGCTTCTCTCATGATAGCAGAATTCTATGGTGGGTGAACAAATTACTGTCGAGCAATTGATAGAAAAGTGCATAGTTATGAGAATATCTAGGCATGATCATTATATATAGGCATCACGTCCGTAACAAGTAGACCAAAACAATTCTGCATCTACTACTATTACTCCACACATCGACCACTATCCAGCATGCATCTAGAGTATTAAGTTCATAAGAACATAGTAACACTTTAAGGAAGATGACATTATGTAGAGGGATAAACTCAAGCAATATGATATAAACCCCATATTTTAATCCTCGATGGCAACAATACAATATGTTCCTTGCTACCCCTGCTGTCACTGGGAAAGGACACCGTAAGATTGAACCCAAAGCCAAGCACTTCTCCCATTGCAAGAACTATAGATCTAGTAGGCCAAACCAAACCAATAATTCGAAGAGACTTGCAAGGATATTATAATCCTACATAAATGATTTCAGAAAAGAATCAAATATTGTTCATAGATAATCTTGACCATAAACCCACAATTCATCGGATCTCGACAAACACACCGCAAAAAGATTACATCGAATAGATCTCCTCGAATATGGAGGGCATCGGGGGAGCCAGAGGGGGCCCACGAGGGTGGGGGGCACGCCTGCCCCCCCCCCTTGGCGTGCCCTGGACCCTCGTGGCCACCTCTCTCGTTCCCTCGCGTGTACTCCAAATCTTCTGTGAAGATACGGTTCCAAAAATAACTCTCCCGAAGGTTTCATTCTGTTTGGACTCCGTTTGATATCCCTTTTCTACGGAACACTGAAATAGGCAAAAGACAACAATTTCCACTGGGTCTTGGGTTAGTAGGTTAGTCCCAAAAATAATATAAAAGTTTATAATAAAGCCCATTAAACATCCAAAACAGAATATATAATAGCATGGAACAATCAAAAATTATAGATACATTGGTGACGTATCAAGCATCCCCAAGCTTAATTCATGCTCGTCCTCGTGTAGGTAATTGATAAAAATATTATTTTTGACGTGGAATGCTAACCAACATAATTCTCAATGTAATTTCTTTATTGTGGCATGAATGTTCAGATCCGAAAGATTCAAGACAGAAGTCTATATTCACATAAGAATAATAATACTTCAAGCATACTAACAAAGCAATCATGTCTTCTCAAAATAACATGGCCAAAGAAAGTTCATCCCTACAAAATCATATAGTTAGGCTATGCTTCATCTTCATCACACAAAATATTCCAATCATGCACAACCCCGGTTTCAGCCAAGCACTTGTTTCGTACTTTAATTTTTTCAAACTCTTTCAACTTTCATGCAAGATATGAGCGTGAGCCATGGCCATAGCACTATGTGGAATAGAGTGGTGGTTGTGGAGAAGACAAAAGAGGAAGATGGTCTCGCATCAACTAGGCATATCAATGGGCTATGGAGATGCCCATCAGTAGATATCAATGTGAGTGAGTAGGGATTGCCATGCAACGGATGCACTAGAGCTATAAATGTATGAAAGCTCAACAAAAGAAACTAAGTGGGTGTGCATCCAACTTGCTTGCTCACGAAGAACTAGGGCATTTGAGGAAGCCCATTGTTGGAATATACAAGCCAAGTTCTATAATGAAAATTCCCAATAGCATATGAAAGTGACTAAACAAGAGACTCTCTATCATGAAGATCATGGTGCTTCTTTTTTCATTTATTTTGGGCCTTTTTTTTCTCTGGCCTTTCCTTCTTTTTTTTCTCTTTTTTTCATAGACAATGCTCTAATAATGATGATCATCTACAACTCAATATTACAACTCAATACTAGAACAAAGTATAACTCTATATGAATGCCTCCGGCGGTGTATCGGGATGTGCAATGAATCAAGAGTGACATGTATGAAAAATTATGCATGGTGGCCTAGCCACGAATATGATGTCAACTACATGATCATGCATGGAAATATGACAATGATGAAGCGTGTCATACTAAATGGAATGGTCGAAAGCTGCATCGCAATATATCTCGGAATGGCTATGGAAATGCCATGATAGGTAGGTATGGTGGCTGTTTTGAGGAAGGTATATGGTGGGTGTATGGTACCGGCGAAAGTTGCGCGGTACGAGAGAGACTAGCAATGGTGGAAGGGTGAGAGTGCGTATAATCCATGGACTCAACATTAGTCATAAAGAACTCACAAACTTATTGCAAAAATCTACAAGTCATCAAAACAAAGTACTACACGCATGCTCCTAGGGGAAGGGTTGGTAGGAGTTAACCATCGCGCGATCCCGACCTCCACACAAAGGATGACACTCAATGAAATACTTCATGCTTCAAATTTGTCACACAACAGTTACCATACGTGCATGCTATGGGACTTGCAGACCTTAACACAAGTATATCTCAAATTCACAACTACTCTACTAGCATGACTCTAATATTACCATCCTCATATCTCAAAACAATCATCAAGTATCAAACTTCTCATAATATTCAATGCACTTTATATGAAAGCATTTACTATACCCATCTTGGATGCCTATCATATTAGGACTAGTTTTATAAACCAAAGCACGTTACTATGTTCTTCTATAAGACTCTCAAAAGAATATAAGTGAAGCATGAGAGATCAACAATTTCTACAAAGTAAAACCACCACCGTGTTGTAAAAGATATAAGTGAAGCACTAGAGCAAAACTATCTAGCTCAAAAGATATAAGTGAAGCACATAGAGTATTCTAATAAATTATAAATCATATTTATCTCTCTCAAAAGGTGTGTCCAGCAAGGATGATTGTGGCAAACTAAAAAGCAAAGACTCAAATCATACATGACGCTCCAAGCAAAACACATATCATGTGGTGAATAAAAATATAGTCTCAAGTATAGTTACTTGTAATCACCACGCTCTTGAATCATCAATGCCAGAGTATCAAATGAGGAATCAAGCGATCTCAACAATTTCTTCACCACCTCATGGTTGGTGATGTTAGTGGCACCAAGTGCTTGAAGTTCATTTGGGAGGTTAGTGAGGCGATCGAAGGTTTGCTGAACATTTTCATTGTCAAGTCTTTTGAAGCGGTTGAAGAGATTGCGAAGAACATCAACTCGAGAGTCACGCTGTGTTGAGATTCATTCGTTGACTTTGGACATCCTATCCTAGATAAGCTTAGCAGTTTCCAAAGCACTCACTCTTCCATATTGTCCTTTGATCAGATGACCACAAATGATATTCTCGCTGGAGAATCGAGTTGCTTGAATCTCTTCACATCAGCAACATTCAGAGAAGGTGATACCGAGGGAACACCATTTTCCACAACATACGAGAGATCATTATCAATTGCCTCAAGATGCATTCGCATCTTGTCCTTCCAATAGGGGTAGTCCATCCCATCGAAGGTAGGACACCCAGCTGAGACCTTGATCATACCTGCGGTCGACATAACTAAAACTCCAGGCGGATAAACCAAAATCACACAGAACAAGGGAGTACCTTGCTCTAATACCAACTGAAAATGCGTTATATCAACTAGAGGGGGGTGAATAGGCGGTTTTTATAAATTCTTCACTAAGGAATTTGCGGGTGAGGAAATTCCTTAGCGAAGAACTACTTGCAGCAGAATAATTACTCAGAAGTAAACATAACAGAATACAAGCATGGTCATCATGAAGAAATGAAGACAAGCACAGAGTACAGAAAGCGTAATCACAGGATAACATAGGATGAAGACAAACAGACTGATAAATTGAACTGAGGAAATTAAGAAAGTCTTCAGTCAAACTATTCAAACAGATAGGAATAGGCACAGAATACAGACATGAGTAAAACAAAGAGATGAGTAAATAGAACCAGTAAGCTTGGTGAAGACAATGATTTGTTAGACCAGTTCCAACTGTTGCCTCAGTTGTACATCTGGTTAGGGCGGCTAGGTATTTAAATCTGAGGACACACAGTCCCGGACACCCAGTCCTGGACACACAGTCCAAGACACCAAGTCCTCACCGTATTCCCGTTGAGCTAAGGTCGTACAGACCTCGCCCAATAACTCATGGTAAGTCTTCAGGTGACTTCCGAACCTTCACAGACTCGGTCACTCGGCGATCCACAATTCCTCTTGGATGCTCTAGACCATGACGCCTAACCATAAGGAAGAAGCACATTCTTCAAAGGTAACAAGCATCGGATCCACGCAGGATCAATCTCTTCATTAATGCTCAATCACTTTTGGGTTTGTAGGTGTTTGGGTTTGGTTTTCGGTTTTTCCTCACTTGATGATTTTCGCTCAAAGTCCTCAGTGGATGGGTTGCTCTTATGACAAGTGTCAGTTTCTCTCGAAGCAGCCAACCAGCTTGTGGTTGTAGGGGGCGGCTATTTATAGCCTAGGGAGCAGCCCACATAAGATATAAATGCCCTTAATGATATGACCGTTAGGTAGGTAGATATTTTGGGACAACTGGCGCGTAGCACAACAACGGTCGGAAATT
Source organism: Secale cereale (assembly GCA_902687465.1). Taxonomy (NCBI): domain Eukaryota; kingdom Viridiplantae; phylum Streptophyta; class Magnoliopsida; order Poales; family Poaceae; genus Secale; species Secale cereale. Next base: position 112,562,776 of record LR738713.1, on the reverse strand, counting down.
TGAGTATCAAATTCCTCAGGGCTATGATGTTCCTCACTGTGTAGGCAATCCGCACTGGCGAATTCCAAGCTGCTCAGTCAGAATAAATTCCTCAGAGACTAGAAGAACTTCCTCTCTGTCACGGAAGAATATGACTGAACTGTATGATATTTGCAATGCCTTCACTCGAAGGGATTGGTAGGTGTAGGATTTTGAGTGGAGAATCACATGGAAAATTTTCCTTTGTATTTCCTCGACCTCCTTTAGCAGTACGGTGTTTCCTGTGACTCAAGAAAGAGAAAATGAAACTACAAAAACAAAAGTCTTCACGCTTCATGTTCCTCAAATGAATACCAAGTCTTCAAGGTTACACCAATTTCTTCACTTTCAAAGTCTTTAGAATGTCTTCAGAAATCCAAAATCTTCAGTCGAAGAACTTCATTTTTAGGGGTCGACTTTCTCTGTAAATATCAAACTCCTCATAGACTTATAGACCTGTGTACACTCATAAACACATTAGTCCCTTAACCTATAAGTCTTCAATACACCAAGATCACTAAGGGGCACTAGATGCACTTACAATCTCCCCCTTTTTGGTGATTGATGACAATATAGGTTAAGTTTTCAACGGCGATAAACATATGAAGTGTAAATACTGATATTGAGGAATTTGATTGCAAGATATAGAAGAACTCCCCCTGAAGATGTGCATAGTGAGGAATTTGCTTTTGAAGCAATGCACACTTGAAAAGTAGAATCATGGAGATCTCCCCCTATATCTTGTAATTCATACACGCATTGGACATATAATATGAAGAATTTGAAATGCATGATGAAATATGGCGACTGATGTAATTCAGCATGCGCGCATAACATTAAGGAGGAATAAGCATGAAGAAACACCACAGCAAAAGTATCAGGTCACCATAGAGTTTAAGTTTACAACTCGATCCAGCAAAGTCATCAGAAGAACGAGAGTTGTAACTTAGGAAAAAAACGCCCAAATATATAGACCCGCTTGAAGACTAACTCAAATTTCTCCCCTTTGTCATCGAATGACCAAAAGGATCGAAACTGAGGACTAACGCCCCTGAAGAATCTTAAGATGATGAAGGAGCGCCAGCGTTGTTGGGGTCGGTGGTTGATGTAGGGCCTGCCGCAGTGTCGTCCAAGTCTTCATACTCGTCGGTTTCGCACGATGAAGAATAGGAGCTGGCCACCAAGGGAGGAACCTTGACCTTCTTGTATTTCTTCGGTGGAGGAGCAGACCAGTCAAAGTCATCCTAGAGACCCATTTTCTTCAGATCTTCTTTGCAATAAAGATGAGACAGAACAACCTAGGTGCGGTTGAGGGTTCATGGAGGTAGTAATGCTTTTTCTTCACTGCATTGTGTGTAGAGGTCATGTTGTGAAGAATTGAACCAAACTGACGCTTGACCCATTTGTGGTTGCGATCAACCTTCTGATGAAGATTGAGGAGAAGCTCACGATCAGTCATCACCCTAGGGGCTGTGCCTTGAGGATTTTTCTTGGGAGCATTGGTGGCAGAGTCATGGGTGGCAGAGTTATCATTGGTGGAGTAGGATGCAGCTTTGCAAAATTGACCATCCAATGGACGTATGCCTTCATCAAAAACAGCAGTGGCCTTGCCCTTGTCATCAGCTGAGGAAAATGTCCGTTTGAGGACTTCAATTGGGGGCAAGTAGCTACAATGATTCAGTGTGTCAGCTTTGTAGTTCACTGAAGACCATGTCCTGATGAATCTCATAAGGCTTCAGGTTGAAAGGGGACAATGCAACATTTGCCATAGTCCTCATGAATAAATCATGGAAGTTGACGGGAACACCATGGATGACGTTAAACAGCAGATTCTTCATGATGCCAACAACTTCTTCATCATTTGAGTCGTGGCCCTTGATAGGACTCAATGTCTTCGTCAGAATGCGATAGACAGTCCGAGGTAGAAACAACAATTCCTTCACGAGGAATTTGGTCCTTGGGGCTTGACCTGGCTTCAAAGGCTTCATCAGCACTTGCATGTAGTGATCAGTAAGTTCAGTTTCTTCATACATGCAACGAGCAGCTTCAGTGGGAGGACTGAGAGGCAAAGCTTGAAGTAATTTAGAAGCTGGTGCCTTGTAGTGAGTGTTTTCGGACATCCAGTCCAGCACCCATGAATTTACATCTTCAGAATTTCCGGTGATGTGCAGCGTTGCATAGAATTGAAGAATGAGTTCTTCATTGCAATCACATATGTCGGTGCAGAAACCCAACAGTCCATCGTCGTGAAGAACACTGAGGGCTGGCGCGAAGCACGAAAGAGATTACATATCCACGTGAGGAATATGCTGATGATCGAAGACCTTGTCTTTGTTGTATAGCACTGAGGAATAGAAATTTGCCTGACTGGCAGTCTAGAAACGCCTCTTCCTAATGCGAGCAAAGTCATACGGATTGTAGTCAGTGAAGAACACGTGTTCGCCGAAGAAATCAGCCTTCATGAAAGTTTGCTTTCTTGAGAAAGGATCCTTTGGCTTGGGTTGAGGAGTGTCGGTCAATTGCATCACAACCTCTGGATTCGCAATCTCAGGTTCTTCGGGCTGAGGAATTTCTGGTTTCTCTTCAGTGGCAGTCTTCATAGATTCAGCAGCAGAAGTAGTTTCTTCAGCACTAGTGGCTGGAATGTCTTCATGGACAGACTGTGTGGGATGAGTTTCTTCAGAGCCCAATGGAATAGTTTGTGCTAGGGACTGAGGAATTTGTTGCAGTGGCATGAACAGAGGGGAGTTGGGATGCTGACTATCCCAAAATTCAGCATTCATCAAGGGAGTTGCACTCCCAATGTCCACGTCCGAGTCCTGTTCTTCCAATTCTTCAACGCCGGCCTCTTCAGCAGTAAACTAAGGCATAGGCGAGGAGATGATTGGGGTTGAAGGGATTGCATCCACTTCAATTTCTTCATCCGTCTGCTCTAAGGAATCAGCAGAGGGAATATCTTCATCTTATTCACTGGGAATCACATATTCTTCATCAAACGGAATAAGTTCCTTTGATAGCATAGATGAAATGGGAAAGACATCGATTGGGTTGTCAGCTGAGTTTGTCAAAGGCTTCATCTTCTTCGAAGCTAAAGAATCTGATGAAGCTGATGCCTTCCTTTTCTTCGTAGCTGCACGCTGTGCAGCCTTTGTCTTCTTCAAATCTAATGCAGATGGAAGGATTGGAGTTGGAGTAGGCACAGGAGTAGCAGAGGAACCAGGTTGAATTTCTTCAGGCACAACTGATGCAGTTGCCCTGACTTCTTCACTTTCTTCAGGCACAACTTTTGGAGCTTCAGCTGTCCTGACATTTTCTTCAGGCGCAAGACTAGTGGTTGCCCTGGCAATTTCTTCAGCGGCTGGAATGCAGTCATCAGCCCTGGTATTTTCTTCAGCAACCTGATGTTCTTCAGCGGTGCTGGCATGTCCTTCAGTAGACTGAGCAGATGCTTCAGCCTGAGGAATTTCAATGTGCGTTTGACGAGCACCACTTGAAGAAAAACTTTAGTCAAATTCACAAATCTGACTTTGGCGCCCATCCAGTCTGCGCGATATGCGTCGAATTCATCATTGAGGGTTTTGATTTCACCCTGAAGCTGTACAAGTTCTTGAGTTGTCATGTTGACAACATTCTTCTTCAGGAAGCGCTCCTTCTTGTACTGCGTTTTCTTCGTCTGCCTGGCCCTTTCAAATTTCCATTTTTCTTTGCCTATGAAGGCGGTCAGCATGTGACTTTGGCCAGGAGTCAGGTTGAAGTCAGGCATAGGGGTGTTGGGATCCTTGTGCCAGAGATCTATGAAATCAAGGATCACTTTTGGATCCAAAAGCAGTGGCACTTTGCTTCCTTGGGCTCTAGCGGCCTTTTCTTGTCTGTCTCTGATGATTTGAACAAGTTCTTCATCATCAGCTTCGTCATCAGACGACACTTGGAAAGCAACTTGTTTCTTGTGAGGACTTGGGCGAGAACCTCATCCAGCAGTGGTCTTTTTCTTCAGCAGAGAGGGACCAGCTGAGGAACTTGGTATCGCCGAGGAACTTGGAGAACCTGAGGAACTTGCAGAGGCTCCTGAGGCAATGGATATGCCCGCAGTCCTTTGACATGTGCCAAGATGCACTGGTGCAGATGATTTTGCTAGAGCATCTGAAACTTTGGCGGAGGAGCTGAGGACTTGGGAGGAGCAGGAGTAGTTTGAGGAATTTGCCGTGAGGGATTTGAAGAATCTGGCCGTGAGGGCATAGCTGAGGAACTGGGCCGTGAGGGCATTGAAGAAGAAGCACTTGGCTTGTGAGCAGGCTTCTTTTCCATGGCCTTCTTCGGCTTGGAGGCAGAGGCCTCAGCAGTGGCAACATCAGGAGCAGAGTCTTCATTGAATTTCCTCACTGCTTCTTTTGCTTGTTTGGCCAACTTGGCCTGGCGCTTAGTCCATTCATCAAGATAATCCTCACCGCGCTTGAGGCTGGTGGGATCAGCAACTTGGCCATGTGCCAATGGAGGTCTGGGGCAGGGAGGATTGAGTGCGAATGTCTTCATGTATTTGGGAGTCACATACCTATACTCCCTCCATTCTCTTGCCCATCTCCTCTCTATTCTTTGTATGCGCACCTTGCGCTGATTCTTGTCCTCTTTTCCGTACTTTGCCTCATCACGAGTGCAATAGTCAGCATATATGTCTTCAGGTATTTCAAAAGCAGTGTTGACCTCAGGCCTATTTCCTCCCTTCTGTGGCTTCTTTCCATCAGCCATTTTCTTCAGACGAGGAATTTGAACAATTGAATTCTCTGAAGAAGTATGCAACTTTTCTTCGAGGAACGCTACAAATGAGTTAAGTTGATGAGAATCTAGTGATTCAGCAGCGGACATGAGTATGTGTGAAGAGAGTATAGTTCTGAGGAATTTGGAGAGGTCATATGTGTTCTCAGAAGGTTTCGTAAAAAGAACAAGTTTGAGGAATTTGACCAGATGAGTATTGAGGAATTTCACAAAGCGTTCTTTGTCTTAGGTTCCAAAGTTGTATAGATTGAAAATCCACACAATTGAGGAATCTTGAAGAAAAACATAGCTTTGGAGAAATCGAATCAAGAACAGATGAGATGTGAGGTGTTTAGTGTGTGAAGATTTGAAGAAAAACACCTTTGATGATTTTTGTAGAAAACATTCGAATCAAAGAGGGCAGTAAAATTAACTTTTAATTACCCTGGATGGAGAACACGGCGAACTACGAGGTGGAGAAGTGAAGTTCGTCTGTGCAGATCTTCCACACCCTAACTTGGCGGAGGAAGACAGCTACGGCGGCGGCGGAGTGAAGAAATCCGCGACCAGCGTGAGTACGACGGCGACGAGGTCGAGGCAGTGAAGCTCTTCCTCATCGGCGAGGATGACGTAGCGGCGGCGCTAGGGTTGGCGAAGCTCGAGCGGGAGAGTGAGAACGAGCGGAGTAAAAAGTGAAGTGAGGAGGGGGAGAGGGTATTTATAGCTGAGATGAATAATCGTTCGCCCGAAGAATTTGGACGAACGTGCCCCTGACCATTCTCATTCGCTCGACATGTGTCACCCACGTACTGTGTAGTGGAGATCGTGTGAGGTCGTGGGTGAATAGATAAGTATTATCGTGGGTTGCGGAGCGATTCGAGCGGCAAAACCAATTTTTTGGATATGATAAGTTTTAACGTTGCGTTCGCAATGTCTTCAGCTGACAAGGACACAGTGAAGATTTTGAACAAGTTTCAAATAGAACGCATATGAAGAATTTGTGAATAGAATGGGTTGAGTTTAGCATAGAGGGGGAAGGGTCCGATCACATTCACTTAGCAGTAAAAGCAACTATGTTGTAG
>LR738713.1:112425701-112555414 GCA_902687465.1 Secale cereale | reverse complement strand
AAACACACACACACACACATATATATATATATATATATATAGCCAATGAAGAAAAGAGACGGAAACAGTGAAGACAATGCAAAGTTGAAGAATATGAACAACTGAGGAATTTCAGAAAAAAAAACTCAAATTGAAGATTTTCAACTTTGGTGGTGGCGTGACCCACCGTATAAGAATGATGATTTCAGACACCGCGTAGAATTGTCGTAGGGTTCAGAATCAAATTCTTCATTAATTTCTTCACACTTAGAGCGTTATTCTTCATTGATTGAAGAAAAACAATTCTTCATGTGTTGCACATCTAAGTCATCAATTTTGCATAAGTGTTAGGATGAGTGTCCAATTTCAAAGAACGTTCGAAGATTCTAAGATATTTAGCTCACACTGCAACTTGCTAAATCTCTTCTCATCCAAGGGCTTTGTGAAGATATTCGCTAGTTGTTCTTCAGTCTTCACATGGTCAATAGAAATGTCGCCCTTCAACACATGATCACGAGGAAAATGATGACGAATCTGAATGTTCTTTGTCTTCGAGTGTTTAACTGTGTTGTGAGCAATCTTGATGGCACTCTCATTATCACAGAAGAGAGGCACATTCTTCACATTGACGCCATAGTCCTTGAGCGTTTGCTTCATCCATAACAATTGAGCACAGCAAGAGCTAGCAATAATATACTCAGCTTCAGCAGTAGACAGTGATAAGCAGTTCTATTTCTTTGAGGACCAACAGACCAACGATCTTCCGAGGAAATGACATGTACCAGATGTTGACTTGCGGTCCGCACGATCACCAGCATAGTCAGAGTCTGAATATCCAATGAGATCAAAAGCCGAGCCCTTGCAATACCATAATCCAAGTGTTGATGTGTGAGCTAGATATCGAAGAATATGTTTCACAGCCTTATGGTGTGATTCCTTCGGTGTAGCTTGAAATCGGGCACATATGCAAACACTAAGAATTATATCTGGCCTAGATGCACATAAGTACAATAAAGAACCAATCATGGAGCGGTATACTTATGATCGAAGTCAATACCATTTTCATCAGTGCACAGATGGCCATTTGTGGGCATAGGAATTTTGACGCCTTTGCAATCGTGCATGTCGAATTTCCTCAGGACATCCTTGAGGTATTTCTCCTAAGATATGAATATGCCATTGTGTTGTTGACGAATTTGGAGACCTAGGAAGAATTTCAACTCTCCCATCATAGACATTTGATATTCTTCACTCATCATATAGGAAAATTCATCACTATAACGTTGGTCAGTACAGCCAAAAATAATATCATCAACATATGTTTGGCACACAAATAATTCACCATCATTAGATTTAGTGAAAAGAGTAGGATCAAGTGAACCGGGTTTGAAGCCTTTCTTCATGAGGAATTCCTTCAAAGTATCATACCACACCCGAGGGGCCTGCTTGAGGCCATACAGGGCCTTATTGAGTTTGAAGACTTTGTCAGGATTCTTTGGATCTTCAAAACCTGGGGGTTGAGCAACATAAACTTCTTCCTCAAGCTTACCATTGAGAAATGCACTTTTCACATCCATTTGATATAGAATGATATCATGATGGTTAGCATAAGCAAGTAATATGCGAATAGCCTCAAGGCTAGCAACATGTGCAAAAGTTTCATCGAAGTCAATTCCTTCAACCTGTGTGTAGCCTTGGGCTACAAGCCGTGCCTTATTCCTTACCACAAGGCCATTTTCATCTTGCTTGTTGCGGTAGATCCACTTTGTGCCAATGATATTATGCTTGCGAGGATCTGGATGTTTGACCAGTTCCCAGACGTTGTTGAGCTCGAACTGATGTAATTCTTCTTACATAGCTTGAATCCACTCAGGCTCCAGAAATGCTTCATCTACTTTAGTGGGCTCTGTGATAGAGACAAAAGCAAAGTGCCCACAAAAGTTAGATAAATGTGAAGCTCTTGAGCGTGTGAGAGGACCTGGTGCTTCAATGTCATCGATGGTTTTCTCTATCTGCACTTCTTTTGCAATGCGAGGATGAGCTGGTTGTCGTCGAGGAATTTGATCAGCATTTTCTTCAGCACCATTTTCTTCAGCATTTTCTTTAGGTGCATTAGCTCGACGTTCTTCGCGTTCTGGAATGAATTCTTCAGCAGATTCTTCGGTAGGAATGATATCTTCAGTAGCCTTGAACTTGATAGTTTCCTCAGGTGCTGGTTCATCTATCATAGTAGGTAGGTGCTCTCTTTGCGAGCAGTTAGTTTCATCGAACCGCACATCTACAGTTTCAACAACCTTGTGAAGAACGTTGTTGAAGACTCTATAGGTGTGCGAGTCCTTTCCGTAACCAAGCATAAACCCTTCATGTGCTTTCGGTGCAAATTTTGAGTTGTGATGAGGATCTCTAATCTAACATTTAGCACCGAAGACTTTGAAATAACTCACATTGGGTTTCTTGTCAGTGAGGAGTTCATAGGCAGTCTTCATGAAGAATTTGTGAAGATATACTCTGTTGATGATGTGGCACGCAGTATCAATTGCATCAATCCATAAACGACGAGGCGTTTTGTATTCATCAAGCATAGTGCAAGCCATCTCAACAATAGTCCTGTTCTTGCGCTCCATGATGCCATTCTGCTGAGGAGTGTAAGGAGCAGATAACTCATGAGTAATACCAAGTTCATCAAGATAGTCATCGAGACTAGAGTTTTTGAACTCAGTTCCATTGTCACTTCTGATGTGCTTGATCTTCACGCCAAAGTTGGTTGAAGCCCTCGAGGAAAATCGTTTGAAGACTTCATGCACTACATGTTTGTAAGTAACAATGTGTACCCATGTGTATCGAGAGTGATCACCAACAATAAACAAAGCCATATTCAGAAGCATCATTTGAAACTGCAGAATAATGGTTAGGACCAAAGAGATCCATGTGAAGCAATTCAAATGGTCGAGTAGTAGTCATGATAGTCTTCGCTGGATGCTTGGCCTAGGTCATCTTTCCAGCATCACAGGCACCGCATAAATGATCCTTGAGGAATTTGACATTCTCAATGCCAATGACAGGCTTCTTCTTCGCAAGCGTGTGCAAATTCCTCATGCCGGCATGACCAAGTCACCGATGCCATAGCCAACCTTCTGAAGCTTTTGCAAGTAGACACACAGCTGGTTGAGGTCCTATAGAAAAATCAACAATATACAAGTCTCCTCTCCTAAATCCTTCGAAGACTTTGGAATTGTCAGATTCCATGACCACAACAAAATGATACTTGCCGAAGACTACAACCATATCAAGTTCGCAAAGCATTGAGACAGACATGAGGTTGTATCCTAAGGATTCGACAAGCATGACTTTGTCCATGTGTCGATCCTTTGAGATTGCAACCTTACCTAGACCCAATACCTGACTTTTGCCTTTGTCAGCGAAGATGATATGCTTCAGATAAGATGGTGATAAGGGAGCATCCATCAAGAGATTCTTGTCACCAGTAATGTGATTTGTACATCCACTATCGAGGACCCACTCAGAGGCTTTGGGTTGATCATCCTGCAGATGAATTAGTGCAGCTTACAAACTCATATACTTCATCAGTGAAGAATATGACATCAAATCATCAGATCAATTTCATCAAGCAATGCAACAGATAAAGCAGTATGAGGACGTGAGAAATGAGAGTTCATTTCTTCATGATTATCCTGCATCCTTTTAGGCATATTTCAGGTCTCCAGCAAATTCTTCAGACGTTTGAGCATGTCTGGAGACCTGACCGTGTAGAAGAGATTAGTTCCTTTTCTTCACCACCCACATCTGAAGGGGTGGCAAAGAGTTCATCACTCTGCGAGCTCCATACGAGAAAGGTGGCATAAAAGCCATCCCATTTCATTTCACATAAGAGGAGTTAGGATAAGCATATGAATAAGCAGAGTAATTCTTCGAGGACTTATGAACATAATGGTTAGAAGAATAATGCTCATATTCATAGCCCTTAGCTCTTCCCTACAAAACAGAGTTGTTAGCCTGATGATATTCATATGAGGACTTTGATCCTTTTGAGGAATTTGATCCATGTGAGGAATTTGGTTCGTATGAGGATTTGAATCCATCTAAAGATTTTGATCCATATGAAGAATTGGATATTGGGTTCCTATTCCTCACACGAGGTGTCATGAGGACATTCACTTGAAGATTTTCAAGGTGCCTCTTAGGGACCCAGATTTTCTTCATAAGGGGACCATTCCTGCAGTTAGTTCCAACATATCTAGCAAATACTTCACCATTCTACTTTTTGCACAGTTTATAATTGGAGTCAAATGACTCATCAGAAGAATGAGGAGATTCACATGTAAAGCCTGATAAATTGGATGGGTCAACTAGAGGTCCCTTTGCAGCAACTCATGAGGTTTTGGGATACTATTCAGGCTTCCAATATGAACCATCAGCATTAAGTTTCCTCTCAAAGGCAATACCATCTTTCCTAGGGTTCCTGTTGAGGATTTGCTTTTTAAGCACATCACAAAGAGTCTGATGCCCTTTAAGGCTTTTGTACATGCCTGTCATATGCAATTCCTTTAGCCCTGCATTATCAGCGATACTAGCAATGTTCTCAAATGAGGAATTAGTGATAGCAAAGATAGTTGAAGAATTTGTAGCATTAGAAGCATTTGAACATTAAGGTGAAGAATTTTTAGTTTCACGTTCAATGCATTTCAAGCATGGAGGAATGAATTCTTCCTGAGAAGTGCTGATTTGTTGAGCAAGTAATGAATCGCGCTCCTTCTGAAGATCTTCATAACTCACTCTTAGCTTTTCAAGATCTTGCTTTCTTTGAAGAAATTCATAAGAAAGCTTCTCATGATCAGACAAGAGAGTGTTATGATGACCTTGAAAGTTATCATACTTGGAATGAAGTCTCTGAAGATTTTCAGTCAAGATTTTAGATCGATCCATTTCTTCACCCAACATATCATCACTTTTATCTAGCATGTTTTGAACCTTATCAAGGGCGTTTTGTTGTTGCACAACAATCTTAGAAATTTTAGAATAGTTGGGCTTAAGGTTTTCATCAGATTCATTTTCACTTGATTCAGAGGAGGTATATTTGAGTACCTTGGCCCCCTTTGCCATGAAGCAATAGGTGGGAGCATAGTCATCATTGCCTTCATCAGCCTTGTTGGTGAAACCCATTTTATTCAGTGTTGAAGATCGACTTGCTGATGAATGCAGTAGCGAGAGCTAGACATGCCACACCAGACTCGGACTCCTCAGATTCCTCCTCTTCCTCGTGATCCTCAGATTCAGCTTCAGAGTCCATTTCCATGCCAATGAATGCCCGAGCTTTCTTGGAGTTGTTCTTCTTGTGAGATGAAGACTTTGAGGATTTTGATGATGAGGATTTTGACGATTTCTTCTTCTTCTTCTTTGCATCATCAGAAATGTAATCCTTGTATTTCTTCTTCTTAGATTCCTTTTCCCACTGAGGACAATCTTGAATGTAGTGACCAGGCTTCTTGCATTTGTGACATAGCCTCTTATTGTAGTCACTGGATGAAGAATCATTTATCTTTGAGAACTTTCCAAAGCGAACACGTCTTGAGAACCTTTGGAATTTCTTCACGAGTAGTGCTAGCTCCTGGCTCAGTTCTTCAGGATCACGAAGGCTACTACCAGAATCTTCACCTTCAGAATCAGAGATGACCTTGGCCTTCAGGGCACGTGATCTGCCATAGCTCGGACCATAGAGATCTCTCTTTTTAGCAAGCTGGAACTCATGAGTGTTTAGCCTTTCGAGGATATCAGCGGGATCAAGTGACTTGTAATCACCACGCTCTTGAATCATCAATGCCAGAGTATCAAACGAGGAATCAAGCAATCTCGTCAATTTCTTCACCACCTCATGGTCGGTGATGTCAGTGGCACCAAGTGCTTGAAGTTCATTTGAGATGTCAGTGAGGCGATCAAAGGTTTGTTGAACATTTTCATTGTCAAGTCTTTTGAAGCGATTGAAGAGATTGCGAAGAACATCAACTCGAGAGTCACGCTGTGTTGAGACTCCTTCGTTGACTTTGGACAGCCTATCCCAGATAAGCTTAGCAGTTTCCAAAGCACTCACTCTTCCATACTGTCCTTTGCTCAGATGACCACAAATGATATTCTTCGCTTGAGAATCGAGTTGCTTGAATCTCTTCACATCAGCAGCATTCAGAGAAGGTGATACCGAGGGAACACCATTTTCCACAACATACCAGAGATCATTATCAATTGCCTCAAGATGCATTCGCATCTTGTTCCTCCAGTAGGGGTAGTCCGTCCCATCGAAGGTAGGACACCCAGCTGAGACCATGATCATACCTGCGGTCAACATAACTAAAACTCCAGGTGGTTAAACCAAAATCACACAGAACAAGGGAGTACCTTGCTCTGATACCAATTGAAAGTGCGTTATATCGACTAGAGGGGGTGCATAGGCAATTTTTATGAATTATTCACTGAGGAATTTGCGGGTGAGGAAATTCCTTAGCGAAGAACTACTTGCAGCGGAATAAGTACTCAGAAGTAAACATAACACAATACTAGCATGGTCATCACGAAGAAATGAACGCAAGCACACAGTACAAAAAGCGTAATCACAGGATAGCACAGGATGAAGACAAACAGACTGAAGAAATTGAACTGAGGAAATTGAGAAAATCTTCAGTCAAAGTCTTCAAACAGATATGAACAGGAACACAACACAGACATGAGGAAAATAAAGAGTTGAGTAAATAGAACCAGTAAGCTTGGTGAAGACAATGATTTGTTAGGCCAGTTCCAACTGTTGTCTCAGTTGTACATCTGGTTAGGGCGGCTAGGTATTTAAACCTGAGGACACACAGTCCCGGACACCAAGTCCTCACCGTATTCCCCTTGAGCTAAGGTCACACAGACCTTGCCCAATCACTCATGGTAAGTCTTCAGGTGACTTCCGAACCTTCACAGACTCGGTCACTCGACGATCCACAATTCCTCTTGGATGCTCTAGACCATGACGCCTAACTGTCTGGAAGAAGCACAGTCTTCAAGGTAACAAGCGTCGGATCCACGCATGATCAATCTCTTCAGTGATGCTCAATCACTTTTGGGTTTGTAGGTGTTTGGGTTTGGTTGTGGGTTTTTCCTCACTTGATGATTTTCGCTCAAAGTCCTCGGAGGATGGGTTGTTCTTATGACAAGTGTCAGTTTATCTCGTAGCAGCCAACCAGCTAGTGGTTGTAGGGGGTGGCTATTTATAGCCTAGGGAGCAGCCCGACATGATAAGACATAAATTCCCTTGATCATATGATCATTAGGTAGGTAGATATTTTGGGACAGCTTGCGCGTAGCACAGCAACGGTCGGATATTTGAGTATCAAATTCCTCAGGGCTATCATGTTCCTCACTGTGTAGGCAATCCGCACCGGCGAATTTCTAACTGGTCAGTCAGAACAAATTCCTCAGAGACCAGAAGAACTTTGTATCTGTCACTGAAGAATATGACTGAACTATATGAGATTTCCAATGGCTTCACTCGAAGGGATTGGTAGGTGTAGGATTTTGAGTTGAGCATCACATGGAAATTTTTCCTTAGTATTTCCTCGACCCCCTTTAAGAGTACGGTGCTTCCTATGACTCAAGAAAGAGAAAATGAAACTACGAAAACAAAAGTGTTCATGCTTCATGTTCCTCAAATGAATACCAAGTCTTCAAGGTCACACTAATTTCTTCACTTTCTTAGTTTTCAAAAGGTCTTCAGAAATCCAAAATCTTCAGACGAAGAACTTCATTTTTAGGGGTCAACTTTCTCTGTGAATATCAAACTCCTCATAGACTTATAGAACTTTGTACACTCATAAACACATTAGTCCCTTAACCTATAAGTCTTCAATCAACCAAAATTACCAAGGGGCACTAGATGCACTTACAAGGGCAGCATTGATCTCACAAGATTCAGCATCGGTAATAGGAGCAATAGGCGTGCTAATAAAATCATTATTGTTGGTATTGGAGAAGTCACACAATTTGGTATTGTTTTGAGCCATAGTGACAAGCAAGCAATCCAACACTCAAGCAAACAAGAGGCAAGTGATAAAACACACGGAAGAAGAAGGGCAAATAAAACGGCAAGGGTGAAGTGGGGGAGAGGAAAACGAGAGGCAAATAATGTAGTGCGAAGGATAAGGGTTTGTGATAGGTACTTGGTATTTGACTTTTGCGTAGATCTCCCAGGCAACGGAGCTAGAAATTCTTCTTGCTACTTCTCGAGCTTGCGTTGTATTCCCTCAAAGAGGAAAGGGCGATGCAGCACAGTAGCGTAAGTATTTCCCTCAGTTTTTGAGAACCATGGTATCAATCCAGTAGGAGACCACGCGCGAGTCCCTCGCACCTGCACAAACAAATAAGAACATCGCACCAACGCAATAAGGGGTTGTCAATCCCTTCACGGTCACTTACGAAAGTGAGATCTGATAGATAGGATAGTATAATATTTTTGGTATTTTTGGTATAAGAACAGAAAGTAAAGAAAGGAAAGTAAAGTAGATGGAAGATTAATATGTTGAGAATAGACCCGGGGGGGCATAGGTTTCACTAGTGGCTTCTCTCATGATAGCAGAATTCTACGGTGGGTGAATAAATTACTGTCGAACAATTGATAGAAAATCACATAGTTATGAGAATATCTAGGCATGATCATTATATATAGGCATCACGTCCGTAAAAAGTAGACCGAAATGATTCTGCATCTACTACTATTACTCCACACATCGACCGCTATCCAGCATGCATCTAGAGTATTAAGTTCATAAGAACGGAGTAACGCTTTAAGCAAGACGACATGATGTAGAGGGATAAACTTAAGCAATATGATATAAACCCCATCTTTTTATCCTCGATGGCAACAATAGAATACGTGCCTTGCTGCCCCTGCTGTCACTGGTAAAGGACACCGCAAGATTGAACCCAAAGCCAAGCACTTCTCCCATTGCAAGAACTATAGATATAGTAGGCCAAACCAAACCAATAATTCGAAGAGACATGCAAGGATACTATAATCATACATAAAAGATTTCAGAAAATAATCAAATATTGTTCATAGATAATCTTGATCATAAACCCACAATTCATCAGATCTTGACAAACACACCGCAAAATGATTACATTGAATAGATCTCCTCGAAGATCGGGGAGAACTTTGTGTTGAGATCCAAAAAGAGAGAAGAAGCCATCTAGCTAATAACTATGGACCCAAAGGTCTGTGGTAAACTACTCACAACTCATTGGTGAGGCTATGGTGTTGATGTAATAGCACTCCATGATCGATCCCCCCTCCGGCGAAGCTCCGGAACAGGCCCCAAGATGGGATCTCACGGGAATAGAAGGTTGCGGCGGTGGAATTAGGGTTTTCTCCGTTGCCTCGATGTTTTTAGGGTACATGGCTATATATAGGAGGAAGGAGGGCATCAGGGGAGCCAGAGGCCCCCCCCTTGGCGCGCCCTGGACCCTCGTGGCCGCCTCTCTCGTTCCCTCACGTGTTCTCCAAGTGTTCTGTGAAGATACAATTCCAAATATAACTCTCCCGAAGGTTTCATTCCGTTTGGACTCTGTTTGATATCCCTTTTCCGCGAAACACTGAAATAGGCAAAAAAAAACAGCAATTTGCATGGGCCTTGGGTTAGTAGGTTTGTCCAAAAAATAATATAAAAGTGTATAATATATCCCATTAAACATCCAAAACAGAATATATAATAGCATGGAACAATCAAAAATTATAGATACGTATCAGTCCAGTTTCAAATGATATCTTCGGTTGTTCGTAGTATGACTTGTTTATTCCATTTATTCACAATGTTATGTCATATATGTGAAAGTATGAACTATGCAGTTCAATTTCATCAATACCAGTTTCAACAATACCCCTATGAATGACTACATTTGGTTGCCGCATGTTGTAGTTAACACGCCTTTCCATTTTTATTTAACAATAACCAGTGTAATTAGACCGGCACAATACCAGTTTCAATGAATATGTTTGCTAGTTGTTAAATGTTAGGCATGTTGCAGTTAACACACCTTTCCACTGGTTTGCTTTACTAGCATGCTTAAACCTCCAAAGTGAACCTATCTTTTGGAGATTATTTTGTCTGCCATGGATATATTTGGTTAATGTTTAGCCTGTTGTGCTTAACATGCCTTGATACGTCTCCAACATATCTATAATATTTGATTGTTCCATGTTATTATATTATCCTTCTAGGATGTCTTATGGGCTTTATTATACACTTCTATATGATTTTTGGGACAAACCTATTAACCCAGAGCCCAGTGCCAGTTTCTGTTTTTTTCCTTGTTTTTGAGTTTCACAAAAAAGGAATATCAAACGGAGTCCAATTGACGAGCCAGTTTTTTATGATTTTTTCTGGACCAAAAGAAGCCCCCGAAGCAAAAGAGGTGGGCCAGGAGAGCCACGGGCTACCCTCAAGGGTGGAGGGCGCGCCTTAGGAAGGTGGTTGGGCCCTCCTATCTCGAGGATGGCCCGTAGATCCCCTTTACTTGGCCCCGACTCCAAAAATTCCTATAAATACTGAAACCTCCAGAAAGAAACCTAGATCGGGAGTTCCGCCGTCGAAAGCCTCTATAGCCACCGAAAACCAATCTACACCCGTTCTGGCACCCTGCCGGAGGGGGGAATCCCTCTCCGGTGGCTATCTTCATCATCCCGGCGCTCTCCATGACGAGGAGGGAGTAGTCCACCCTCGGGGCTGAGGGTATGTATCATTAGCTATGTGTTTGATCTCTCTCTCGTGTTCTTGAGATGGAACGATCTTGATGTATCGCGAGCTTTGCTATTCTAGTTGGATCTTCTTCTCCCCCTCTACTCTCTTGTAATGGATTGAGTTTTCCCTTTGAAGTTATCTTATCGGATTGAGTCTTTAAGGATTTGAGAACACTTGATGTATGTCTTGCGCGTGTTTATCTGTGCTGACAATGGGATATCATGTGATCCACTTGATGTACGTTTTGGTGATCAACTTGCGGGTTCTGTGACCTTGGGAATCTATGCATAGGGGTTGGCACACGTTTTCATCTTGACACTCCGATAGAAACTTTGGGGCACTCTTTGAAGTTCTATGTGTTGGTCGAATAGATGTTTCTGAGATTGTGTGATGCATATCGTATAATCATGCCCACGGATACTTTCGGTGACAATGGTGTATCTAGGTGCTTTTAGGGTTTCGATTGATTTGTGTCTTAAGGTGTTATTCTAGTAAAAACTCTATGATAGATTGAACGTTACTATGGACTCTTGAATAGATCGATCAGAAAGAATATCTTTGAGGTGGTTTCGTACCCTACCATAATCTCTTCATTTGTTCTCCGCTATTAGTGACTTTGGAGTGACTCTTTGTTGCATGTTGAGGGCTAGTAATATGATCCAATTATGTTATCCTTGTTGAATGAACTTGCACTAGTGAAAATATGACCCTAGGCCTTCTCTATTATCATTGCAACACCGTTTATGCTCACGTTTACCACTAGTTACCTTGCTATTTTTATATTTTCACTTTACAAAAACCTATATCTACCATCCATATTGCACTTGTATCACCATCTCTTCGCCGAACTAGTGCTCCTATACAATTTACCATAGTATTGGGTGTGTTGGGGACACAAGAGACTCGTTGTTATTTGGTTGCATGGTGGCTTAAGAGAGACCATCTTCATCCTACGCCTCGCATGGATTGATAAATCTTAGGTCATCCACTTGAGGGAAATTTGCTACTGTCCTACAAACCTCTGCACTTGGAGGCCCAACAACGTCTACAAGAAGAAGGGTGTGTAGTAGACATCAAGCTCTTTTCTGGCACCGTTGCCGGGGAGGTTAGTGCTTGAAGGTATATCTTTAGATCTTGCAATCAAATCTTTTAGTTTCTTGTTTTATCACTAGTTTCGTTTATAAAAGAAAACTACAAAAAATGGAATTAAGGTTACCTCATATGCTTCATCTTTTTAATATCTTTCGTGAAAATGATGGGAAGGAAAATTGTGCTCAAGTACTAGAAGAAGAATTACATAGAATGCTTGGCATAAAATATGTGCATGATGAGCATGATTGCAATGTTGTTAGTGTGAATCCTTTGAATATACATGATGCTAAATATATGCAAAGCCACAAGCTTGGGGAAGCTATGTTTGATGAAGATGATATTTTTAGTCCCCCAAGTTTTGATGAGCAAATTTATTATGATGAAATCATGCCTCCTATTTATGATGATTATATTGATGAAAGTGGATTTGGAGAGGTCATGACTTTATTTAGTGATGAATCCACTATTTCGGAAGAGGTTCCAGTTGAATATGAGCACAAAGTTGCTATCTATGATGAGTATTGTGATGACTTGTATGCTATTAAGAATAATGATAACCATGAAACTTGTCATCATGATTTTAGTTTTCAATTGGATTATGCTTCACATGATAGTTATTTTGTTAAGTTTGCTCCCACTACTATGAATGAGAAGAATTTTGTTTATGTGGAGAGTAATAAAATTTATATGCTTGGGGATCATGAAAAGAATGATTTATGTGCTGGTTATATTGTTGAATTCATTCATGTTGCCTCTGAAAATTATTATGAGGGAGGAACATATGCTTCTACATAGTGCAATAATATCAAGTTTCCTCTCTATGTGCTTAAAATCTTGAAGTTATGCTTGTTTTGCTTTCCTATGCTAGTTGATTATCGTTCCCGTAAGTTGTTTTCTTACAAAATCCCTATTCATAGGAAGTGGCTTATACTTAAATGTGCTAGTCACACTCTTCATGATGCTCTCTTTATGTTTCAATTCTTATCTTTTATGCGAGCATCATTGAAATCATTATGCCTAGCAAGGGGCATAAAACGATAGCGCTTGTTGGGAGGCAACCCAATTTTTTGTTTTTTGTTTTTGTTGCTGTTAAGGAATAAATATTGCATCTAGCCTCTGATTAGATGTGGTTTCATGTTTTGCTTAGTGTTTGTGCCAAGTAGAACCTTTGGGAAGACTTGTGTGAAGTTTATGTGATCTTGCTGTGAAAAACAGAATCGTCAGCGCCCGCTAAAGTAGTCGTGGGATTTTACTGGAGCATGCTTTTTAGTTGATTCTTTTTGCAGATGATTGGTAGACAAATTCCGCAAATTTACCATTTAGTTTGAAATGTTTTGATTTCCATAAGTAGGCGAACCCTGCAGATTACTACAGATTGTTCTGTCTTTGACAGATTCTGTTTTTCGTGTGTTGTTTGCTTATTCCGATGCATCTATGAGTAGTATTGGAGGATATGAACCATAGAGAAGTTGGAGTACAGTAGTTTTAACACCAATATAAACAAAGAATGAATTCATTGTTGTACCTTTGAGTAGTGTTTTGCTTTCTTATACTAACGGAGCTCACGAGAATTTCTGTCTATGTTTTGAGTATTGCTTTGATGGACTATGGAACAAGGAGTAGAAAAGGCCTAAGCTTAGGGATTCCCATGGCACCCCAAGTAAATTCAATATAATCAAAATCCTAAGCTTGGGGATGCCCCGAGAAGGCATCCCCTCTTTCGTCTTCATCCATCGGTAACTATACTTGGAGCTATATTTTTATTCGCAACATGATATGTGTTTTGCTTGGAGCGTAAATTTAGTTTATTTTGTTTTGATTGCTGTTTGAATAATATCCCAAGATCTGAAGTTCTTAAATGTTAGAGAGTCTTCACATAGTTACATAATTATTCAACTACTCATTGATCTTCACTTATATCTTTCGGAGTAGTTTGTCATTTGCTCTAGTGCTTCACTTTTATATTTTAGAGCACGGCGGTGGCTTTATTTTGAAGAAATAGATGAACTCTCATGCTTCACTTATATCTATTTGAGAGTCTATTAAAACAGCATGGTAATATGTTTAGGCTAAAGAAACTAGTCTTCACATGATAGACATCCAATGTCAATGTAGTAAAAAAATCACACTAAGTGCATTGAATATGAAGAGATGTTGGATGCTTGATAATTGTTTTAAGATATGAGGATAGTGATATTAGAGTCATGCTAGTGGAGTTATTATGAAATTGAGAAATACTTGTGTTAAGGTTAGTGATTCCCTTAGCATGCACGTATGGTGAACCATTGTGTGACTAAATTAGAGCATGAGGTATTTGTAGAGTGTCAACCTTTGTGTGGAGGTTGGGGGCGCGCGATGGTTAACTCCTACCAACCTCCCCCCTAGGAGCATGCGTTGATTGCTTTGTTTTGATGACTCGTAGATTTTTGCAATAAGTATATGAGTTCTTTATGACTAATGTTGAGTCCATGGATTATACGCACTCTCACCCTTCCACTATTGCTAGCCTCTCTTGTACCGCGCAACTTTCGCCGGTACCAAACACCCACTATATCCTTCCTCAAAACAGCCACCATATTGTTCCTCAAAACTGCCACCTTACCTACCTATCATGACATTTCCATAGCCATTCCGAGATATATTGCCATGCAGCTTTCCACCGTTCCGTTCATATGACACGCATCATATTGTCATATTGCCATGCATGATCATATAGTTGACATCGTATTCGTGGCAAGGCCACCATGCATAACTTTTCATACATGTCACTCTTGTTTCATTGCACATACCGGTACACCGCCGGAGGCATTCATATAGAGTCATACTTTGTTGTTTTAGTATCGAGTTGTAATATCGTGTTGTAATGAAAGTGTGATGATAATCATTATTAGAGCATTGTCCCATGGGAGGAAAGGCTGAATCTATAAAGCCCCTCCGCAAAAAAAAGCCAATGAAAAAAAGGCCCAAAAAGGAAAAAAAGAAGAAAAAAAAGAAAAGAAAAAAAGGGACAATTGCTACTATCTTTTTCCACAATTGTGCTTCAAAGTAGCACCATGTTCTTCATTGTAGAGAGTCTCATGCTTAGTCACTTTCATATGCTTGTGGGAATTTTTCATTATAGAACTTGGCTTGTATATTCCAATGATGGGCTTCCTCAAATGCCCTAGGTCTTCGTGAGCAAGCAAGTTGGATGCACACCCACTAGTTTCTTTTGTTGAGCTTTCATTCATTTTTAGCTCTAGTGCATTCGTTGCATGGCAATCCCTACTCACTCACATTGATATCTATTTATGGGCACCTCGATAGCCCGTTGATATGCCTAGTCGATGTGAGATTATCTCCCTACTTTTTGTCTTCTCCACAACCACCTCTATTCCACCCATAGTTCTATATGCATGGCTCACGCTCATGTATTGCGTGAAAGTTAAAAGGTTTGAAAAGATAAGAGTATGAAAACAAATGCTTGGCTGAAATCAGGGTTGTGCATGATATGAATATGTTTGTGTGATAAAGAGGGAGCATAGCCAACACTATATGATTTTGTTGGGATAACTTCCTTTAGCCATAGTATTTTGAGAAGACACGATTGCTTTGTTAGTATTGCTTGAAGTATTGTTATTTCTTATGTAAATATATACTTTTATCTTAAATCTTTCAGATCTGAACATTCAAGCCACAATAAAGAGAATTACATTGAAAAACTATATTGGTTAGCATTCCAGATCAAAAATTCTTTCTTTATAATTTACCTACTCGAGGACGAGCAGGAATTAAGCTTGGGGATACTGATAAGTCTCCAACGTATCTATAATTTTTTAGTGTTCCATGATATTATATTATCCTTCTAGGATGTCTTATGGGCTTTATTATACACTTTTATATGATTTTTGGGACTAACCTATTAACCCAGAGCCCAGTGCCAGTTTCTGTTTTCTCCTTGTTTTTGAGTTTCGCAGAAAAGGAATATCAAACGGAGTCCAATTGACGAGCCAATTTTTATGATTTCCGGACCAAAAGAAGCCCCCGAAGCAAAAGTGGTAGGCCAGGAGAGCCACGGGCTGCCCTCGAGGGTGGAGGGCGCGTCCTGGGAAGGTGGTTGGGCCCTCCTATCTCGATGACGGCCCGTAGCTCCCCTTTACTTGGCCCAGACTCCAAAAATTCCTATAAATACTGAAACCTCCAGAAAGAAACCTAGATCGGGAGTTCCATCGTCGAAAGCCTCTGTAGCCACCGAAAACCAATCTACAGCCATTCTGGCACCCTGCCGAAGGGGGGAATCCCTCTCCGGTGGCTATCTTCATCATCCCAGCGCTCTCCATGACGAGGAGGGAGTAGTCCACCCTCGGGGCTAACGGTATGTATCAGTATCTATGTGTTTGATCTCTCTCTCTCGTGTTCTTGAGATGGAACGATCTTGATGTATCGCGAGCTTTGCTATTATAGTTGGATCTTCTTCTCCCCCTCTACTCTCTTGTAATGGACTGAGTTTTCCCTTTGAAGTTATCTTATCAGATTGAGTCTTTAAAGATTTGAGAACACTTGATGTATGTCTTGCGCGTGTTTATCTGTGGTGACAATGGGATATCATGTGATCCACTTGATGTATGTTTTGGTCATCAACTTCCGGGTTTTGTGACCTTGGGAATCTATGCATAGGGGTTGGCACACGTTTTCATCTTGAATCTCCGATAGAAACTTTGGGGCACTCTTTGAAGTTCTATGTGTTGGTTGAATAGATGTTTCTGAGATTGTGTGATGCATATCGTATAATCATGCCCACGGATACTTGCGGTGACAATGGAGTATCTAGGTGACATTAGGGTTTTGATTGATTTGTGTCTTATGGTGTTATTATAGTACGAACTCTATGATAGATTGAACGTTACTACGGACTCTTGAATAGATCGATCAGAAAGAATAGCTTTGAGGTGGTTTCGTACCCTACCATAATCTCTTCGTTTGTTCTCTACTATTAGTGTCTTTGGAGTGACTCTTTCTTGCATGTTGAGGGATAGTAATATGATCCAATTATGTTATCCTTGTTGAGAGAAGTTGCACTAGTGAAAGTATGAACCCTAGGCCTTCTCTACTATCATTGCAACACCATTTATGCTCACGTTTACCACTAATTACCTTGCTGTTTTTATATTTTCAGTTTACAAAAACCTATATCTACCATCCATATTGCACTTGTATCACCATCTCTTCGCCGAACTAGTGCACCTATACAATTTACCATTGTATTGGGTGTGTTGGGGACACAAGAGACTCTTTGTTATTTGGTTGCAGGGTTGCTTGAGAGAGACCATCTTCATCCTACGCCTCCCACAGATTGATAAACCTTAGGTCATCCACTTGAGGGAAATTTGCTACTGTCCTACAAACCTCTGCACTTGGAGGCCCAACAACGTCTACAAGAAGAAGGGTGCGTAGTAGACATCATGCCTCTCGATGTACTTACACGGGACAATTTTGGGAACGATTGTTGTTTTCCATCGAGGTTAGTTTCATCCCATGACTTATAGATACTCATTGTTCATGATATCAGTAGCTGGTACCATATAGGTCGGGGGCTGATAAGGGACTAATCGGTCAATCGGACTTTCAACTGAATATATTTGTAACCCATTTATCGTTAGGTTAACTAGGGCCATATGTAACCCATTTATCGCATTGTACTAAATGTCTAAATATGCAATCCTAGGCTACATAGCAACAAGGAAGAGTGTTACCTTAATTATTTGATGATGGCCCTGTTTGGATCCATGGATTAGAGTTAGTTTGGGCTCAAATAGCCCTAATGTATCCAAACATGAGGGCTAGTTTGAGCTAGTTGCATCTAACCCATCCAAAATGAACTATCCCACACAAGAGGTACTAATTGGAGCTCGTTCTCCTATTGCATTTATTGTCAGTTTAACTCTGTCATCCAAACACCTCTTTGGCAAGAGTTAGTTTAGGGTTAGTCATGAGCTAGAAACTAACTATAACCTCTAGCTAAGTTAGAGTATCCAAACTAGGCCGATGTCTAGATAGACGTAGAAGAGCAACAGCAACAACAATAACAACAACATCAGTTAATCAGCCGATAATTTATAAAAATGCAATAAACGCCCTCCGGCAGATAATATAAGATGTTAATTCATCCAATATGTTCGCATATTCGATGTTATAAGATATTTTATAATGGGATGGTGGGAGTGTTGTACTATCATTGTGCAATTGTTGTTTATCTTCTAATATTAACTTGGTGCTTTTAGGTACATATTTCATATGTAAAGATATGCGCTTCGACCCTTTCTGCGTATGGGGCAATGAGATATTGATGAACCCGCATCAAGTGAGGAAGCTGATAAAGATTGTTAGTAAAATGGGTCAAAAGATGGCAATTAAACTATTTGTTTACACTTTATCCAAGACAATAGCTAACTGCTGGATGGTAACTAAGAACTCTGCAACCTTCTTTTTACTGCCCATAATGAGTTGTGTTAGATGACAATGTATGAATACTTTTCCTTAGAAGTGGTTCCCAAAGCAGTTTACTCAAGGTTACCTCTCAAACTACATGGTTGGTGGGCATGCAAAGGTTAAAGTATTTCTACAAGAACCTGATGATTATCTTGATGTGTTCATGAAGACAGTGAAAGATGGGCGGTCGGCAATCACAAGGGGTTGGACTAGAGTCCTGCATGCCTTCTGCATCCAGGAGAGCACAATAGGGCCATTCCGATTCACCTTGTTCAGGAACCGGAATGTCTGTCGCCTCTTTCTTTACCATCTGTAATACTACAAGTATAGAACCTTGTTTCATCATTCTTTATTTGGTTCTTATGTAATTTTTGAACATATGTACCTGTGAATCGAATAATGCATTGGTTGTTTGAACCTAATGGATATGAATAAAGCTACACTGGTACAACGAGGTGCTAAACAAACTGTTTTTAACCCCATTCCACGACAGCATTCTGAACCGTCGCCAAGTGAGTGTGTGCGATATGGGGATCCTTCCTACACGACCCAAAAACCATCGGGGATAGGTAGACTTAATGCATACAGTTGTCCCTATAAAACTGCTTATGATATCTCGAATATCCCAAACACTTCATCCTTGCAACTCGTTCGTGCTCGCATTGCCATCGCAGTCGGACTTTTGTGGTTTACCTAAAACCAGGCGCAGTCCATGCACATTCTAGGACATGATTTTCCAGGCACGTGCCAAACTGGCTCTACATTTATGATGCCTGGCACATCACAAATAGTTCATCATTGTAAACTGTGTACGGTAGGTCGACAATCACACACTTTTCATTTCCCTGGATCGTTTGTGATATTGTCGGACAGCGCACACACTTTGCAAATGGCAACTGTGTGCATGGTTACACATGTTTCCTCTTTGTGAACCGTGTTGGATTATGATGTATATCACACACGATGTGCTTTATAGACCGTGTGCGCCGTAATGACCTGCAGAGCGTAATTTCACCCTAATTTAATTGCTGCTATTTAAAACTATACCTAATTTGAATTTGAAAGTAGGATATATCTTTATTCATATCCATCAGGTTCAAACAATCGATGCATTTTTCGATTCACACGTACATATGTTGGAGAATTACATAAGCACCAAATAAATAATGATAAACCAGGGTTGTATACGTGTACTATTAAAGATGGTAAAGAAAGAGGCGGGAGACATTCTTGTTGCTGAACAAGGTGAAGTGGAATGGCCCTATTGTGCTCTCCTCGATGTAGAAGGCACACACGACTCTAGTCCAACCCCTTGTGATGGTCGGCCGCCAATTATGTTGTTTGAGAGGTAATATTGAGTAAACTGCTTCATGATCCACTGCAAAGGAAAAGTGTTCAGACATTGTCATCTAACACAACTGATTACTGGCAGTAAAAAGAAGGCTACAGAGTTCTTACTTACCATCCTGCAGTTCACTGTTGTCTTGCATAAAGTGTAAAAAATAGTTTGATTGACATCTTTTGACCCATTTTACTAACAATCTTTATCAGTTTCCTCACTTGATGCTGGTTCATGAAAATCTCATTGCCCCATACGTAGAAAGGGTCAAAGTGTGGATCTTTGGCAGAGACATAGGTACCTAAAAGCTCCAAGTTAATATTAGAAGGTAAACAACAATTGCAAAATGATGTAGTACAACACTCCATCCATCCCATTATATAAGATTTTATTACATGTATATCTAGACATCATCAGAACATTAAGGTAACACTCTTCCTTATTGCTATGTAGCCTGGGATTGCATATTTAGACATTCAGTACAATGCATGTTGCTGAACAACAATTGAAAAACGAAAAGGCATGTTAACTGCAATATCCTTAACAACAACCAAATATCGTAATTCATAGTGGTATTGTTGAAGCTGTTATTGATGAAATTGAACTGCACATCAAATAGTTGCAGATATAGAGCATCACATTATGAAGAACTGAAATAAACAAGTCATAAGGACATCTCTGAGCGATCCTTAAAAAGTTAAAGGACTAAAACCCTTAGTGGAATTTAACTTTTTAAGTCTAGTCGATCTGCTAAACTTAAGGTTGTAAACTTCAATTTGATCAAGTTCAAACAGGTTCGACCGAAAGTAACATGCATTCAAACATAAACATAGATAGTTTTGCATAACCGAACATAAAATATAAATTTAAACTAAGCTAAACTACTTTTGGTCGAAGTAGAGGTCGTGCCAATCCTTCCTCGTCATGTACGGTGTGCCGCGAGCCGGGTGCGGGCCAGTACCGTCGTCGGGGTCATTGGGGAAGGCACTCCTCGAGCTTCCTTGTATAATATCTTATTACATGTATATCTAGACATCATCAAAACATTAAGTTAGCACTCTTCCTTGTTGCTATGTAGCCTGGGATTGCATATTTGGTCATTCAGTACAATGCATGTTGCAATGTAGCTTCAGATATATTAAATATGGCCCTAGTTAATCTACCGATAAATTTATTAAAGATATATTCAGTGAAATGTCTGATTCAACGATTAATCCCTTATCAGCCCCTAGGCTATATGGTACTAGCTACTGATATCCTGAACAGTGAGTATATATAAGCAATGTGATGAAACTAACCTCGATGGAAAACAACAGTTCTTCTCAATATTGTGATGTATGAGTAGACATATAAAGTCATGTTAAGCACAATAGGCTAAACATCAACAAAATATATCCATGGTAGACAACATAATCTACAAATGATAGCTTCAGTGTGCAGGTTTAAGCGTGCTAGTTAAGCAAAACAAGAAGTGGACAGGTGTGTTAACCGCAACAGGCATAACATTTAAAAACAAGCAAATACAGTAATTCAAACTGGTATTGTGGATGACTAAAGTACACTAGTTATTGTTAAAAAATGAAAAGGCGTGTTAACTGCAACATCCTTAACAGCAACCAAACAGCCTCCATGAGCTCTGGGTGTTGCCGGCGGAGCTCTTGCATGTAGGCCTCGTTGGCGGCCTCGGCCTCGAGGCGCTCCCGCGCCATAGCCGAGCTCACCACCCTTGGCTCCAGCAGGACGATGTCGAATGGACGTGTGCCGAAGGTGAAATTGAGCCTAGCCGCTGCGCTATGGTAGCGGACTTGCCAGGGATCGTACTCCATGCCCGTGACCTCGCCCGTGTGGAAGCTACCGAGCCACCGGGGGTGTGGGTCTCCCGATCCGTAATCTCAGCGACCCACGTCCCTCACCATCGTTGTCGTACCCCGAGGTAGGACCTCGTCGGCAGTCGGGCCCAAGGGAGGACGGGGAAGTCCTCGAACTGGCGTAGGGGCACGACGGCGGGCAGATCACGCGACCGGCGACGGCGGATCGGGCGACTGGCGACAGCGGATTGATAAAGAGCCCGCGAAGGAAGACGGGGACACCTCCGCGGCCACCTCACCGGCGTCGGGCGAAGAGGCCGCGATAAACCTCTTTTGGGTTATTAACTCATCGAGCTCCACGGCACACATGTAGAGGTTGAGGATGGAAGAGGCGGCGATGGTTTTGAGCGAGGGAGAGGCGGTGTGTGTCTGTGTGAGCGGAGGTTTTGGGATGTGTGTGGTCTGTGTGGAGGGGGCAAGGTGGTTTTTGAGGAAATACCGCGCCAAGTGAATTTTTTTAAGCAATTCCCGCAGCAACGCGCGGGGGTATCACCTAGTTTATATAATACCTCAGAAACCGAAAATTCCCCACAAAGAGCGAGGTTCATGATGCGTGGTATGTGCTACACCCCAATTTGACGCGTGGTATATATATACTTATACCGTGTAGCACAAACCAAAAGGAATCATCATTCCTTGATGGTCAAATTAACCTCTCTCTCTCTCTCTCTCTCTCGTTGGGTCAAAGTGATGGAGGACAACCTCACGGGCCCACAGATGGAAGCACCGCATACGAGTGAGTTCCTATAGGGCAACCACCACCCCCCATGGTATTGCGTGATGTTTGAATACCAATGCACAAATTTGATGTGGCACATGCCTCGGGAACAGGAAAATCCCCACATGGAGTGAGGTTATGACACATATATATAGAGTATACATGTTTCCCCCTCTTTGACATGTACTACATAATCCTACCGTGCACATACATAACACAAATAAAAAAGGACCATCCTTGTTGGTCAAATTAACCTCTCTCTCGTTGTACGTTGAATTGATCGACGAAGACCTCATAGGCCCAAAAAGAGAGACACATGCGAGCAAGTGTCATAGGACAACCACCGCGTGCACGTTTCCATGTGTTGTGTGATGTTTGAATACCCAATATGCACAACTTTGACGTGGCACTTGCTTTGCAAACTAGAAATACACTACACAGAGGTTCACGATGCGTAGCCCCCTCACTTCAAGCCGGTGGGAGGGACTCATGTGTACGCACGTGCCCGAACTTTGATATGGAATATCACCATGATCCACACCGTAACACACATGCCAAGATGAATCCACCTTCGGTCTTATGCCTCTCGTTGTAGGTGGAAACTGAAAACCTTTGCGGGCTAACGAATGGGCATGTCGCTGCTAACCGCACGAGGGAGTGTACGAGAGGACCACCAATGCATGCATGTGTCCCAAACATGTATGTATGAAAGGGTTTTGTAATGGTTTAAATAACCAATTCACGACTTTGATGTGGCATATATACATGACTCACAAA
The DNA here is from genome assembly GCA_902687465.1 of Secale cereale. Taxonomy (NCBI): domain Eukaryota; kingdom Viridiplantae; phylum Streptophyta; class Magnoliopsida; order Poales; family Poaceae; genus Secale; species Secale cereale. The sequence continues at coordinate 112,532,389 of LR738713.1, read as the reverse complement.
ATGATCAATAATCCCACATCATGGAGGCTCGCGACTAGTAGTGTGCTGCCGGAACCCCCCCCCCCACCACACACACACACACACACACATCCCGCACCACCACCTCCACTCTGAGGCGCGTCAAACTTTTTCTGCAATGAACATGTGACCTAAGGAGTGTCGTGTTAAAGTTTAAAAAACAGAGATCATTCGACCCGTTTTATACATTGATTGATTTTCTGGGGATTTAATGTGAAAAAAATATCAAATTTGAGCTACGTGTGCACCAAAATGGATTGCAAAATCATATGTTTGTCCCTGGGTGCATGTTTCCCCATGAAAGAGATTTCAAAACATTGAAAATATTGATTTTTAATATTCACTAAATCCAAAATGTAGTTGAAATTCATGAAACTTATCGTGGTGTCATATATGGACACCAGTAGACTGTGATATTGTATTTTTTCCATCAAATTTGAGACAAGTTTTGATATAATCTTCTTACAAACGGGATATAGTTAATAACTGGCAACCAATATCTGATACGAAATATTTATTCGGACCATGTGCGTTAGACCGTGCCATGCTTTGGTTAAGAAGTAAAGCGGCAGAATGAATCATCAAAAAACTAAAAAAATATGTGCCACCACGCGCCCCGTGTGGCATGCGAGCACGCGTGAGTTTACGAGACGCATGCAAGAAGTCCGTCGTGCAGGCAGATCGGTAGACGTGCGTGCAGGTGTCTGGATTGACAGGAGTCGTTTTTGCTGTGCAGTGTCACCGGGAGGCGTGTGAGTATAGCTATGTTAAATGATGGTAGGAATGCCAGAAGTCCGCCGTGCATGCTCATCGGGAGGCGAGATAGCCTTTGACCGATGCCCGCCTCGCTCCCACTGGTCTGTATTTATGGCGTGTCCGAGCGGCTGCACCCCCCATCCTCGCCACACACACAATCCTCTCTCTCCACCCGCATCCTGGACGCCGCTCTCAGTCCTCAAAGCCGTTAGTGTATGAGGATGTGATGTCACTCCAACTACGTCGGTATTTACCTAATGAGGCAGGGATGATGCAACACGGCTACGGTAGGTATTTCCCTTAGTGATGAGACCAAGGTTATCGAACCAGTACGAGGACCAAGCAACACTATGTAAATGATACATGCACATAAATAACAAATATTTGCTACCCGACTTGTAAGAGGGGTTGTCAATCCCTCCCGGGTAATTGAATGGTAAAAGGATAGATGCGTAACGCCAAATGGAACAACGGCAAATAAAACTCATCAAGGTATTTTTGGGTTTTTGATAATATAGATCTAAAAATAAAATGGCAATAATATAGATCTGAAAGTAAATCAAATGGCTTTAATATAGATCTGAAAGTAAATGATATGAATATAGACCCGGGGGTCGTAGATTTCACTAGTGGCTTCTCTAAAAAAAGCAAACAGTGGGTAAACAAATTACCGTTGGGAAATTGATAGAAAAGCGAATAGTTATGATGATATCCAAGACAATGATCATAGGCATCACGTCCGATATTAGTGGACCGACTCCTGCCTGCATCTACTACTATTACTCCATACACTAACACCTATCCAGCATGCATCTAGTGTATTAAGTTCATGGAGAAATAGAGTAATGCAATAAGAACGATAACATGCTGTAGACAAGATCTATTCATGTAGGAATAGACCCCCTATTTTATCCTTAATAGCATCGATACATGCATGCCTTGCTACCCCATCTGTCACTGGGAAAGGACACTGCAAGATCGAACCCATCACAAAGCACCTTTTCCCATTGCAATCTAAATAGATCAAGTTGGCCAAACAAAACCAAAATATCGAAGAAGAAATATGAGGCTATAATAATCAAGTATGGATATTAAAACAAGGCAAATCTGATCATAAACTCACAATTTATCGGATCCCAAGAAACACACCGCACAAAGTCATTACATCAAATAGATCTCCAAGAGAACTTTGTATTGAGAAACAAAGAGAGAATAAGCCATTTGGCTAGTACCTACGAACCCATAGGTCGGAGGAAAACTACTCAGGCATCATCGTAGAGGCGCCAATGAGGATGATGAACCCCTCCGTGATCGTGTTCCCCTCCGGAGGAGTGCTAGAAAAGGGCCCTAGATTGGATCTCGTGGTTTTGGAACTTGTGGCGGCTGGAACAAAATTTTGTCGACTCCCCTAGGGTTTCTGAAATATTGGGGTATTTATAAAGAGAAGAGGCGGTGCAGGAGGCCATCGAGGCGGGAACAACCCACAAGGGCGCGCCCTGGTGGGTTGTGCTCCCTTTAGAGCACCCCTAGGTGCTTCTTTGGCCCATCCTGTGTCTTCTGGCCCAGAAAAATTCTCTCAAAAGTTTCGCTGCGTTCGGACTCTGTTTGGTATTGATTTTCTGCGAAGTAAAAAAACAAGCAAAAGATAGCAACTGACATTGGGCACTATGTGAATAAGTTAGTCCCAAAAAATGATATAAAGTTGCTATAAAATGGTTGTGAAACATCCAAGAATGATAATATAACAGCATGGAATGATAAAAAAAATATAGATACGTTGGAGACGTATCAGCATCCCCAAGCATAATTTGTGCTCGTCCTCGAGTAGGTAAATGATAAAAACAATTTTTTTATGTGGAACGCTACCTAACATGTTCATCACATATTATTTTCTTTTGTATCATGGACATTTGGACATTTATATTGTTCAAAGCAATAGTCTAGTTTTTTTAGATGGAACACCCCGATTCCATAAATCACACCGGCTCAGCTGAAGTGCTGGCCTTCTGAATGTTTACATTGTCAGGTAAACTTTCCGCCCAGACTTGGCAGTTTACCTGGGATTGTACGCCATACGCAGCAAGGGAATGTGCCAAATTATTAAATGCCCATGGGGCAAACAAAAGGGAAACACTAGAAAAGTTTAAACGAGCAAACTCTCGAATCTCTCTGAAGATTATTCCTTCCGGTGCAAGATCACATTCTTTCCTTCGAAGTGCATTGATCAGGACCTCACAATCAGACTCCACTTCCACGTTCACCATACCCCAACCCTAAGCCTCTTGCAAAGCAATAGCGCAAGCTTTAGCTTCGGCTCGAACTGCTGATGACATGTGAGGTATATAGCCATCTCTTGAGCCTCGGACGTCCCCATCACTCTCACGGATCATGAAACACCATCCACCTGTGCCATTGGCAACATCAAAGGCTCCATCACAGTTAATTTTCAGAATATCTCTCACTATTTTCTTCCAACTCTGTAGCGGCCAGACATGTTCGACAGTACAAGGTCTGGCACACAGGTTTAGAGAATCAGTTGCCTAGATTTACACTCTATATGCTGACTTGACCGAAAACAGCCCCTTGCTATCAAAATGCCAAGCATAAAAGTCCTCAAACCCCTCATGAACTGGAGTGGCCAGAATAATTCTTGCTTCTTCCTCTCTGAATATATCTCTGACTAGCAGCTCATCCCACTTCAGGGTTTCAGGGTCCATGAGTTCATTAACAGTGGTTAGCACAGATCGTCCCCGTGGTGTCATGGGTGTTCTCGTTGTATCCCTCGCCAACCATGGATCGCTCCATATGTTAACTGAGGTGCCATCACCGATCTTTTATATTAGGCCTTCCTTCAATAACGCCACTCCTTTCAGTATGCTTTGCCAAGTATATGAGATACCTCGGTGTGGCTCTGCTTCAAGTATAGATGAGTTGGGGAAGTAACGCGCCTTCAGTACACGAGCGCACAAGTACTCAGGGTTCATCAACACTCGCCATGCTTATCGGGCCAACATCGCTATATTGAAACCATATACATCTTTAAACCCCATGCCCCCTCCTGTTTTTGGTTTGTCATAAGCTCCCAACTTAACCAATGCATGGTATTTGTTTTCTCTTGCTTTGCCCACCAGAACTGGCATACCATACTACCAATTTCCTCACACAAAGTCTTTGTGAGATCAAAGCTGGACATGTCGAATGTTGGAATGGCTTGTGCACATTCCTGAATGAGCACATACTTTACCATTTTTTAGATTAATCTCTCCTGCCATCCCTGGATTTTCTACCAAATTCGGTCTTTCAAGTACTCAAACACTTGTTTCCTTGCCTGACCCACATACACTGGCAGCCCAAGGTATCGCTCAATCTTTGCTTCCTCCCTAATGTTCAGAGTATTTAGGACTTCATTTTTTCGTCCCGGTTTGGTATTCTTGGTGAATAGAAAAGCCGACTTATCGTAGTTCACAACTTGACCCAATTACACCTCACAAAGTGTTAGCACATCTTGCAGTGCCTGGCACTCTCACGCGTAACATTGATGAGTACCAAAGAGTCATCCGCAAAGAGTAGATGGTTGAAAATCAGGGCAGCATTACAAATTCGGATTCCTTGCAGCGTGCCATCCAATTCTGCCTTGTTAAGAAAACATGAGAAGCCTTCAGCACATATAAGAAAGAGATACGGGGATAGAGGATCTCCCTGATGTAAACCTATCTATGGCATAATCACTTCTGTACGGCTCCCATTCGCCTTGAAGGTATAATAAACTGATTCGACACATATCATAACTCTATGTATCCATCCTTGCTCAAAACCCAGCTTTTGCATCATCCTTTCCAAAAAAGGCCACTCTACACGATCATACGCCTTTCTCATATCCAACTTCACAGCTGCATATCCCTCTCTCCCTTTCCTCTTACTCTGCATGTAATGTGTGCATTCATAAGCGAGCTGAATATTATCCATTATAAGACGACCTGTCACAAAGGCACTCTAGTTGGGTGATATGACTTCCGGCAGAATGAATTTTTCATGTTCTCTGGATTCCTCACCTTGTAGACCACGGTGCATAAACTTATCAACCTCAAATCTTTCATGTTCTCTGGATTCCTCACCTTGGGGATCAGAACCACGCACGTGTCATTCCAGCCTTCTAGATGGGACCCCCATTAAGAAACTTTAGGACCTCTTCAACTACTTTATATCCTACCATGTCTCAACATTTTTTGTAAAATATTGAAGGCAAACCATCAGGGTCGGGGGATTTTAAATCATCTATACTTTGCAAAGCATAATATATTTCCTCACGTGTGTACTGTTTCTGAAGCACCTCATTCATGTTGGTGGTGACACGTGTGTCCACATGGTTCAGCAACTCATCAAAGCGTGTACCTAGGCGGGACCTAAAAGGATTTGAAAAAATAGTTTGTCACAACCTCCTTCATCTCCTGCTCCCCTTCTACTACCTCTCCATTCTCCTTTCTCAATCTCCTAATCCCGTTTTTCCTCTTCCTCTATGAAGCCGAGGCACGGAAAAATTTTGTGTTCCTATCTCCTCCTCTCATCCAACTAACATGCGCTCACTGCTCCCAATACAACTCTCTTTGCTCTTCTAGCCGGCTAAGTTTGAAACGCATCACCTCCTCTCTCTTCACCTGCTCCTCTCCAATATTCTTTCTTCTCTCAACTTCTAACTGCTTCTTTAGTTGATGGATACGCTTCTACAGGTCACCTAGAATGTTCCTGCTCCAGTCGACAAGTTCCCTCATGACCCCCTTTACTGCACCCGCCACTTTCTTCCCGCCCACATTCGTCTCCCTCTCCCATATATTCTGAACTATTACCTTACAATCACCTTCCTCCAGCCAACTTGCTTCAAACCTAGGACCAAGACAATCAGCAGGCCCTCTCCTAAGTTCCATCGCTCCCGATGTATCCACAATGACCGGCCTGTGGTCCAAATGGTGGGGGTCACCATTTATCACACGGAAGGCAGGGAATTTGTTGCACCAAGTCTGTGTGGCGATGACTCTGTCAAGTCTTTCCTTGATGTATTTCTGCGTTGTGTGACTATGATTATGCCATGTAAAAGTATCTCCCACAAAGCCTATGTAGCGACCCGACCCGAATGGATCAAATCTCTGTGCTTCAGTGTCATCCCTGGATCGGTAATGCTGACACACACATACTCGAAGGATTTATAATAGAGTAGCAATCACACACTTATTACATCGAATGTCTCAAAAGAGAACTTATTACAAAAGATATGGCATAAGGCCATCTAACACGATAACAGCGGAAGGCTTGGAAAATAAAGTGAGACCATCAACTCCAACGGCATAGCTGAGTGCATGAAAATCGACCTAGCGCACCTTACTCTTCTTTTGAAAAGTCTGCAACATGATATGTTGCAGCCCGAAACGGGTCAGCACATGGAATATGCTGGCAAGATAACACAGTAGAGCAAGGAACAGATAAAAGCTGTCACTACATGCATATATGGCTGGTGGAGGCTCTAAGGTTATAATGTTTTGCATAAAGCCAACTTTTCCCTACAACAAAGGAATAAATTTTATTTTAACTATCATGGTAGTTGAAACATCATTGAGAAGGTTCCTCCAACTCAATCCCAATTAAAGTAATCATTATCAACCCAAAAAATTATTTTTTAGAGTGATGAGATCAATCCAATAATTCAAGTACCAGATACTCAAGATGTCCATAACCGGGGACACGGCTAATCATGATTGGTTTGTACACTCTGCAGAGGTTTGTGAACTCTTCCCCACAAGACTCGATCTCCTCCGTTGGATTTCTCGCGCTGCATGGTGTTTGAGAAACGGATGACCGAGACACAGTCTTTCAGAAGCATTTACTCTTTACCCTGGGTAGACATGTACACCTACTTTCCCCTACATCTGCTAGTCCAACACTGAAAGAGCTCACACAACAAACTCAACTATGCCAGAGCCCATAATGGCATTGTGGCTGCACACGGAAGTTTCTAGCATGAATAATCTTATGATCCCTTTGAGCATGGGTGGCATTCCATAGGATAATCACACAGGTCTTCCGGGATTTCCTAGGACAACACTAGATTCTCCAGGTGCCCTGCAACCAATCCACCCAGATGTGTATTAAAGTTGCCACCTTGATTTGAACCATTAATTAGAAATCTCACATCTATCATGGATACTCTCAAACCCAATCCAAGTCTACGAGCATAGCATGGCAATATAAGCATAATGTAGAAGCAACTCCCAAGGGTTTGGTATTAAAACAGGTAATAGGTTCTACCTCATCATCTACTTCCCAGACCCACATGTTAAGAGATCCTACGCATGCAATGTGTGAGGGTGAAACTAATGCATAAAAACCGGGTAATAAAGGGATATGATCAATGTGTTACTTGCCTTGCTGACGATTTGCAAAACCTAGGGACTCGTAGTAGCACGCTTTGCACTCCGGGAATTCTATCGCAAACTAACAATAGCATACATAAGAAACCAAGCAAAGATGCACAGGTAAATCTCAAATAAGAAGATCTAACCAGAATTTTCAATTGAAGAACTCCGGTTTGCAAAAAGAATCAAATCAAACGGTGCAACGAAACTCAAACCACGAAAGAAACATGATCCGTTTACTAACTTGTACTAAAGTCAAATTTTAAAGTACGAAAATCTTGTTCAAGTTGGTTAAACAGAAAGAGGGCTTCGAGACGGAAATCTAGGCGCTTGTTTCACCTGATTCCGACTAACGAGCGAAAAGATAAACTAAAACGAAGAACGGGGCAGAAATCGCGATCGAAAATAATCGTGGAAAAACCCTGAAAAAGAGAACGAGACGAACAGGCTAACGAACGAACGCTCGTTGTCTGCGGCTAACTAATGAAAAACGATCGTTAAAATGAACGAACGGACGAAAGTCCGCTAAATAACTAAACCACGGAAAACCGAACCGATATAACTGAAAAAAACGATCTAGGGTTTTACCTGAACCGAAAAAACCCGGCGGCGAGACGGATCGGGAGGCGGCGGCTCCGATGGGGAGGTGGCGGGACGGCACAGCGGCGGCTGACAGCGCGGCGACGAGGAGGCGGGACGGCACGGCGGCGGCTGGCGGCGCGGCGGCTAGGGCGGAGACGGCGCTAGGGTTTGGGCGGGGCGGCGGCTGGGCCTCGGGGCGTCGCGGACTGCGGCTTATAAAGCCTCTCCTGGCAGGAGTCAGGGTCGGTCATGGCCCGGTTAGGTCGGTTGACCCTTTTTTTATATAAAAATCCTGACGTGGAAAAATAAATGAAAGAAATACTAAACGGAGTCAAAAAATTCCGAAATAAATTTTCACGGTCCTCTAATAATATTTAGGACAAAGTGAACATTTTTCCCGGGCCTAAATGCAATTTTGAAAAACGCATATTTTTCCTAATTCGAATAAAATTGCAATAAAATCGAAATAAAATTAATTATTTGATTTTAATATTTTTCCACCAATATTTCATTTATTTTGGAGAATTCATATTATCTCCTCTCATATATTTTAATATGAAATATTTTCGGAGAGAAAAATAATTAAACCAAAATGATCCTTGTTCCGATATTTTAGAAAATTCAAATATGAAAACGATGAAATCCCCAACTCTCTCCGTGGGTCCTCGAGTTGCTTAGAATTTCGAGGATCGCAAAACGAAAAGCAAATAAAATATGGTATGCATATGATGACCTATGTATAACATTCCAAATTGAAAATTTGGGATGTTACAAACCTACCCCCTTTAAGATGAATCTCGCCCTCGAGATTCGGGTTGGCTAGAAAATAGGTGTGGGTGGTCTTTGCGTAGATCATCTTCTCGTTCCCAGCTGGATTCATCCTCGGTATGGTGGCTCCACTGTACTTTGCAAAACTTGATAACCTTGCTGCGTGTGACTCGGTTGGCAATCTCGAGAATCTTGAATGGTTTTCCTCGTAGGTTAGATCACTATCTAACTGAATTGCTTCCAGGGGCACTGTATCTCTCAAAGGGATATCGGCCATCTCAGCATGGCACTTCTTTAGCTGGGAAACGTGAAACACATCATGAACTCCTGATAGTCCTTCAGGTAACTCCAACTTGTAGGCAACCTCTCCCATGCGTTCCAAAACCCGGTACGGTCCTACAAATCTCTGGGCTAGCTTTCCCTTGACTCCAAAACGTTTGACACCTCGTAGAGGTGACACTCTCAAGTATGCTCTGTCTCCGATTTCATAGACTACCTCCTTGCATTTTGAGTCTGCATAACTCATCTGTCTGGACTGAGCTACCTTCAGTCTATCTCGAATCAGCTTAACCATCTCTTCCGACTCTTTAATCAAATTCGGTCCAAATAACTGACGGTCTCCAACTTCCTCCCACATCAACGGTGTTCGGCATCTTCTTCCATACAATGCTTCAAACGGTGCCATCTTTAAACTGGCCTGGTAGCTGTTGTTGTACGAGAATTCCGCATAGGGCAAGTTGTCATCCCAACTAGATCCATAATCTAGCGCACAAGCTCTCAACATGTCCTCCAGAATCTGATTGACTCTTTCGGTTTGTCCATCAGCCAGCGGGTGAAAGGCTGTACTGAACTCTAGCCAGGTACCCAAAGTATGGTGCAATTGATGCCAAAACTTTGAAGTAAATCGTGTTCCTCTATCTGATATGATGGTCCTCGGAACTCCGTGCAGACATACGATCATGGTCATGTATATCTTCGCAAACTTTGCACTGGTATAGGTGATTTTCCCTGGGATAAAGTGGGCTACTTTGGTCAAGTGATCTACTACTACCCAGATAGAGTTATAACCCGTTCGGGTCCTGGGTAATCCGGTGATGAAATCCATGCCAAGTTTGTGCCACTTCCATTCGGGTATCGGCATAGGCTGCAGTAATCCTGCTGGCTTCTGATGTTCTGCCTTCACTCTCTGACATACATCGCGTATGGCTATATACTCGGCAATGTCCTTCTTCATTCCCGTCCACCAGAAACGTTCCTTCAAATCCAAATACATATTAGTGTTTCCGGGGTGTATCGAGTATGGCGAGTCATGTGCTTCCTGTAGTATCAGCTTCCTGATCTCGGCGTTGCTGGGTACATAGATATGATCCTCAAACCACAAGGTGTCGTGTTCATCCTCACAAAAACCCTTGCCTTTTCCTTCACTGATCTTCTCCTTTATTTCGGCAATTTCTTTGTCATATTTCTGAGCTTCTCGTATCTTTACCAATAATGTTGACTGAACCTCCAATGCTGCAACAAAACCTCTAGGAACTATCTCCAAACGAAGCTCCTTGAGATCTTCTGCTAATTCCTTTGGCAATCCTCCGTTTACTAGGGTATTGACATAGCTCTTCCGGCTCAAAGCGTCTGCTACGACATTGGCCTTGCCTGGATGATAGTGCAGCTTCATATCATAATCCTTTATGAGCTCCAACCATCTCCTCTGACTGAGGTTTAGCTCCTTCTAAGTGAAAATGTACTTCAAACTCTTGTGATCCGTGTACACATCACAATGGTTTCCAATAAGAAAATGTCTCCAGGTCTTCAGCGCATGCACTACAGCTGCTAACTCCAAATCATGTGTGGCATGATTTAACTCGTGCGGTCAAAGTTGACGGGAGGCATAAGAAACAACTCTTCCGTCCTGCATGAGTACTCCTCCAAGTCCTAAGCGAGAGGTGTCGTTAAACGTTTCTTCAACTCCTGAAAACTTTCTTCGCACTCTTCAGTCCAATGGAACTTAGTGTCCTTCTTCAACAATGCCGTCATAGGCTTCGCAATATTGGAGAAATTCTCAATGAATCCCCGGTAATATCCCGCGAGTCCAAGAAAACTGCGGATATCTCCAACTAAGGTGGGTGACAACCACTCAGTGACTACCTGAACGTTGGTGGGATCCACTACTATACCTTCTCCTGATATAACATGTCCTAATAATCCAACTTCCTTCAACCAAAACTCACATTGCTGAACTTGGCATATAACTGATGTTCTCTAAGCTTCTCAAGAACCAAACGCAAATGTTCCTTGTGTTCCTCTTCGTTCTTCGAGTACACCAAGATATCATCAATGAATACCACAATGAACTTATCCAAGAATTCCATGAACACCTTATTCATCATACTCATGAAATAGGCAGGGGCATTAGTCAATCCAGATGACATAACTGTATACTCATATAGCCCATACCTTGTGGTGAAGGTTGTCTTAGGTATATCCTTTTCTCGGATCTTCCGCTGGTGGTACCCTGACCGCAGATCGATTTTGGAGAATACTTTAGCTCCTTGAAGTTGGTCGAACAAATCATTGATCATCGGCAGTGGGTACTTATTCTTAAACGTCACTTCATTCAGTGTCCCATAATCAACGACCATCCTTAAAGATCCATCCTTCTTCTCGACCAAGAGCATTGGGGCTCCCCAGGGTGATGAACATCGTCGAATGAATCCTTTCTCCAACAACTCCTTAATCTGCTTCTTGACCTCCTCTAGATCATTTGTTGGCATCCAGTATGGTCTCTTCGATATTGGCCAGGTTCTTAGCAATAGTTCTATCAAAAACTCAATGTCCCGATCTGGCGGCATGCCTGGTAGCTCCTCTGGAAATACATCCGGGTAATCCTTCACTACAGGTACTTTCTCCTGAACAACTCCCGAGAGAGAATTTACTTGGTTTCTCCTAGGCGAATGCCTGGATACATACTTGATCATTCTTCCCTCCGGGGTGGTTAGTATAATCGACTTACTGGCACAATCAATGTTTCCCCCATACATCGATAGCCAATCCATGCCTAATATCACATCCAATCCTTGTGATTCCAAATTTATCAGGTCTCAGGGGAAAACATGGCTTCCAATGGTGAATGGTATCTGAAAACATCCTAGACTTGCCATATAGTCTGATCCTGGTGAGCTTACAAACATAGGTGTCATAAGTAATTTGGTGGGCAACTTATATTTATCCATGAATCCTCTTGAAATGTATGAATGCGATGCACTAGTGTCAAAAAGAACTATTGCGGTAAATGACTTAACCAAAAACTTACTGATAACTGCATCAGGCTCCTCTTCAACCTCCTCCACGTTCACGTGGTTCACTTGTCCCATGTTGAAAGGGCTGGGCTTCTTCCCAGAGCTTCCATTGTTGTTCCCATTCTTCGCTTCAGGGCACTCAGTGGAGTAGTGTCCAATCTTCCCGTACTTGAAACATGTAATGTGACCTAGATCCTTCTTGGCAGGTGTGGCTGGATTGGAGCGGTTTGATACGTGTCCAACGTATCTACTTTTCCGAACCCTTTTGCCCATGTTTTGGACTCTAACTTGCATGATTTGAATGGAACTAACCCGGATTGACACTGTTTTCTGCAGAACTGCCATGGTGTTGTTTTTGTGCAGAATAAAAAGTTCTCGGAATCGCCTGAAAATCAACAGAGAATTATTTCGAAAAATATGAAAAATACCTGCAAGAAGATCTACACCAGGGGGCCTAGGGGCTTTCCACGAGGGTGGGGGGCGCGCCCCTTGCCTCGTGGGCCCCCTGGTGCCTTACCGACGTACCCCCAGATCCTATATCTTCACGTTCAGGGAGAAAACAATCAAGGAGAAGGAATTATCGCGTTTCACGAGACGGAGCCGCCGCCAAGCCCTAATCTCTCTCGGGAGGGCTGATCTGGAGTCCGTTCGGGGCTCCGGAGAGTGGAGATCATTGCCATCGTCATCATCAACCTTCCTCCATAACCAATTCCATGATGCTCACTGCCGTGTGTGAGTAATTCCATCGTAGGCTTGCTGGACGATGATGGGTTGGACGGGATCTATCATGTAATTGAGTTAGTTTTGTTAGGGTTTGATCCCTACTATCCACTATGTTCTGAGATTGATGTTGCTATGACTTTGCTATGCTTAATGCTTGTCACTAGTGCCCGAGTGCCATGATTTCAGATCTGAACCTATGATGTTTTCATGAATATATGTGTGTTCTTGATCCTATCTTGCAAGTCTATAGTCGCCTACTATGTGTTATGATCCGGCAACCCCGAAGTGACAATAATCGGGACCACTCCCGGTGATGACCGTTGTTTGAGGAGTTCATGTATTCACTATGTGTTAATGCTTTGGTCCGGTACTCTATTAAAAGGAGGCCTGAATATGCCTTAGTTTCCAAAAGGACCCCGCTGCCACAGGAGGGTATGACAAAAGATGACATGCAAGTTCTTTTCCATAAGCACGTATGACTATATTCGGAATACATGCCTACATTGCATTGATGAACTGGAGCTAGTTCCGTGTTACCCTAGGTTATAACTTCTACATGATGAATTGCATCCGACGTAATTTCCCATCACCGATCCAATGCCTACGAGCTTTACCTATATTGCTTGTTGCTTATTTACTTTTCCGTTGCTACTATTACAAAAACTACAAAAACACTATCGTTACTTTTATTGCTGCTACCGCCACTATCATATTACTTTGCTACTAAACTATCTTGCCGCAGATACTAAGTTTCCAGGTGTGGTTGAATTGACAACTTAGCTGCTAATACTTAAGAGTATTCTTTGGCTCCCCTTGTGTCGAATCAACAAATTTGGGTTGAATACTTTACCCTCGAAAACTATTGCGATCCCCTACACTTGTGGGTTATCAAGACTATTTTCTGGCACCGTTGCCGGGGAGCATAGATCTATTCTTTAAGTCACTTGGGATTTATATCTGTTGATCACTATGAAGAATTTGAAGGACTCAAAAACCAAGATCTTACCCTCAACTACGAGGGGAGGTAAGGAACTGCCATCTAGGTCTGCACTTGATTCTCCTTCTGTTATGAGTAAACTTGCGACACCTACTCCTGCTATTGAATCTGATATGTCGTATGTTCTCGATGATGGTACTTCTGCTATGTATGATGAAACTACCTCTATGCCTGATATTATGCCACTTGGTGAATTTCTAGATGAACAAATTGCTAAGGTTAGGGAGAGTGCAAATGTTGAAACTGATGATATTTATGAAAGTGATGATGATGCTACTCCCAATAGATATGAATTGCCTGTTGTGCCTGAGGGTTATGTTATGGATGAAGAAACTGCTAGAGACTTTCTTGCTTGCAATGATAGATATGATCTTAAGAAGTTACTAGCTAAGCTGAAAGAAAAGTCCTTGAATGCTAGAATGAAACATGACCCTGCTTTTGCTACTTCACCTATCTATGTTACTGATAAGGATTATAAATTCTCTATTGATCCTGAGTTAATTACTTTGGTTGAGTCTGATCCTTTCCATGGCTATGAGTCTGAAACTATTGTGGCACATCTTACTAAGTTGAATGATATAGCCACCCTGTTTACCAATGATGAAAAGATTCGCTATTACTATATCCTTAAGTTATTTCCGTTCTCGTTAAAGGGTGATGCTAAGACTTGGTTTAATTCCCTTGATCCTGGCTGTGTGCGTAGTCCCCAGGATATGATGTATTACTTCTCTGCTAAATATTTTCCCGCTCATAAGAAACAAGCTGCCTTACGGGAAATATATAACTTTGTGCAAATTGAAGAAGAGAGTCTCCCACAAGCTTGGGGGAGGCTTCTCCAATTACTTAATGCTTTGCCTGATCATCCTCTTGAAATGCATGATATACTTGATGTCTTTTATAATAGACTAACCGATGTTTCCAGAGACCACCTGCATAGTTGTGCTGGTTGTGTTTCCAGGGAAAGAACAGTTGAACAAGCTGAATTACTATTGAATAATATGCTGGCCAATGAAAATAAATGGACACTTCCTAAACCAGCCCCTAAGCCAACTCCGAAGAAAAGAGGTGTTCTATTTCTCAGTCCTGAAGATATGCAAGAGGCAAAGAAATATATGAAAGAAAAGGGTATTAAAGCTGAAGATGTTAAGAATTTACCACCTATTGAAGAAATACATGGTCTTGATAACCCGACACAGGTAGTAAAGGTAAATTCTCTTTATAGATTTGATGAAGGTGATATTCCTTGTTATAAGTCTGCTAGCCAATGCTTAGATGAGTTTGACAATTTCATTGTGAAACAAGAAAACTTCAATGCTTATGTTGGTAGACAATTACAACACAATGCTTATATGATTGAATGCTTGAGTGATTATCTGTCTAGAGCTGAAGGTGAACTGAAACTTATTAGTATACATGCTTCTATGGTCACTACTCAAGTAGAAGAAATACTTAAGGATCAGAATGATTTGCTCAATGAATTAAATAGTAATAATAATGATAATGCCATTAGAGTTGTGACTAGAGGTGGTCGAATGACTCAGGAACCTCTGTACCCTGAAGGCCACCTAAAGAGAATTGAGCAAGATTCTCAGAGAGCTAATATAGATGCACCTAGTTCTTCTAAGAAGAAGAAAAAGAAAAATGATAGGACTTTGCATGCTCCTAGTGAACCTGTAGCTGACACACCTGAGAATCCCAATGATATATCCGTTTCTGATGCTGAGACACAATCTGGTAATGAACATGAACCTAGTGATAATAATAATAATGATGTTCATGATGATGCTCAACCTAGCAATGCTAATGATGTAGAGATTGAACCTGATGTTGATCTTGATAACCCACAATCAAAGAATCAACATTATGATAAGAGAGACTTTGTTGCTAGGAAGCACGGTAGGGAAAGAGAACCATTGGTTCAGAAACCCATGCTTTTTCCTCCGAAACCATCCAAGAAAAAGGATAATGAGGATTTTGAGCGCTTTGCTGAAATGATTAGACTTATCTTTTTGCGTATGCGTTTGACTGATGTGCTTAAAACAAATCCTTATGCCAAGTATATGAAAGATATTATTACCAACAAAAGAAAGATACTTGAAGTAGAAATTTCCACCATGCTTGCCAATTACACTTTTGAGGGTGGAATGCCTAAGAAATTAGGGGATCCAGGAGTACCTACTATACCTTGCTCCACTAAGAGAAACTATGTTAAAACTTCTTTGTGTGATCTTGGAACTGGTGTTAGTGTTATGCCTCTCTCTTTATATCGTAGACTTGACTTGAGTAAGTTGACACCTACTGAAATATCTTTGCAAATGGCTGATAAATCAACTACTATACCTGTCGGTATTTGTGAGGATGTGCCCGTTGTAGTTGCAAATGTTACTATTCTAACAAACTTTGTTATACTTGATATTCCCGAGGACGATAGTATGTCTATTATTCTTGGAAGACCCTTGTTGAATACTGCAGGGGCTGTTATTGATTGCAACAAAGGCAATGCCACTTTTCATGTCAATGGTAATGAGCATACGGTACACTTTCCGAGGAAACAACCTCAGGTCCACGGTATCAATTATATTGGAAAAACTTTGACTATTACTATTGGAGGTTTTGAGTTTCCTATTCCTACTATCAAGAAGGCATATGACATTCTTATTGTTCGGGACATACATATCCCCATTGAGGTAACCTAGTGATATTCGAAAATTCTCCGATTTCATGTTACTCGGAAAGAGTTTATTAACAAGACCTGATCAACCTTGTTAATGGATTCCATTTGATTGGCATGGGCTAGGTGAATCTACATAGCACAACCTTCTGTACCCTCTTTTTACTTTCTGTTAATTAGGTTAAATAAAAGAAAAATAGTATTCTCTATCTGTCTCCGGACCTATCCGGGCAATAAAAAATATCTCGAAAATAAAAGTTCTCCAAATGCCATGAAAATGAAATATGATTTTTTCTAGAATATTTGAGGAAATATGGCACTAAACACACAGCGAGGGGAGCCAACACGTGGCCACGAGGGTCCAGGGCGCGCCCCCTGCCTCGTGGGCCCCACGTGGCCCCCTCCTCTTATTACTGCACCCATGCTCTTCTTCTTCCTCCCAAAAAAAATCCCCAACCAGCTCAAACCCGAGTTCTAGCTCATCTTGCTGCCATTTTTGATCTCCTTCACCATTCACCCAACTGTTTGGGGAGATTGTTCCTTGGTATGTGACTCCTCCATTGGTCCAATTAGTTTTTGTTCTAGTGCTTTATTTGTTGCAAATTTATGTTGCTGTGGTGACCTTGTTCTTGAGTTTGCATGTCAATTTTTCTTGGCCCCAAGTAGTTCTAATGCATGATATAGCCTCTAGGCACTTATATGAGTTGTTGCTATCAATCTTGTTGAGTTTGGTTAACTTTTATTTTGAAGTTACTAAAAATTTCAGAAATTTTCAGAAAAGGAAAATGTTAAAAAGATTATTGAGGGGCTCCTCTAGCAAGAGTTCAGAGGAGAAGAAAGAAGAAAATAAGAAGCCCAAGTATAATCTTCCTCGTATGGCAGAAGTTCGACCGTGCGAATGGGCTTGTAATAATTTCATGATGTCCGCCGGTATTTACAAAGACTTTTATTGGTTGGCAAGTAATGAAGGCCTCGCCGACTTCCTCCACGACCAGAAAGAACAGTATCTCTTACTCACCAATATTTTCACGCAAAGCTTTCATTTTCATTCTAGGAAAACACCACCTACGGTGGAGTTTCGCTTATATGATGTGGTTAAGGAGATATCACTCTTAGACTTTTGCGAAATATGCAAAGTACCCTTTGGAGGTAGACTTGATGAACCACCTCATGAAGACGTTGAAGGGTTCATTGACATGATAGCCGTAGGGGAAACGAGACAAGTTTCAGGGGCAAGAATCACTAGTATACACTTCCCTGTTCTGCGCTACTTTGCTTTTTTTGCTAGTAGATGTTTAATTGGTGGCGAGAACAGTGGGAATCTTAGTGCCCCTGATATTATCATTTTACGCCATGATTTGTTTCAAGACACAACTTTTAGCTTGGGCACCGTCGTTGCCAAACGATTGAGTTTGAACCTCTCAAATGGGCCCGTCTTTGGAGGCATCTTTGCTTCTCGCCTTGCTGAATATTTTAATATACCTATTAGGCATCATGAGAAGGAAGAAAAATTGCTTGCCCCTGTTTATCTAGACTACAAGAGCATGGTAGCTCATGACTTTATTGTTAAAGACAAGAATATGCAGCTTAATTATAAATTAAGATTTGATGAAATATACTGTGAAATTGTTACCTTGCCTGCACCATCTTTGTTTGATCTGTCCACAGGCAAGTATCTCATTACATCAGATGCCTTCTACAAATACCAAGGCCAGGCACAAGCTTCAGAGCCTGAGCCGGAGCCACCACTTGATCCATCTCGTCAATCTGTTTATGGGTGGGAGCTGGATGAGCTCGCCAACTAGTGTTACCTAGAGGATGCATCTTAGTACACTGGAGGGAGTGGCTTTGATCCGTGGCCATAGACCAACTTAGGACAAAAGCCTAAGCTTGGGGGAGTACGTGTTTCTCACCGATTTACATTCATGTTCACACTTATTATAGTTGTCGGTGCTCACACTCTTTCACTATACCATCCATGCTTAGTTTCAATTTCTTTTTCTTAGGCTTTTTCTTGTGTGCTAGAAAAACCCAGAAAAACAAAAAATATTAGCTGTAGCTTCTAGCTAGTTTACTTTCTTTGCTTGAAGTAGTAGTTGAAAAATAAAACCCAAAAAGATTTCTCGTTCTTCTATTACTTGTTGGGAGCTTTCCTGTGTAAATAGTTTCTCTTCTTTTCTTTAGGGGTTAAGAGTAGAAGACCACGATTAAATTGTTTAGTGGCTCTCATATGCTTTGTTGTTGATTTAACCTTGAGCCATATTACCTTGTCTTCTATCTTGTATCAAATGTCTGCAGATTCCGGCTTAGTTCAATGCACGTGCACTATTATTATTATCCACACCGTTCGGTCGTGCGAGTGAAAGGCAATAAGGATGATATATGATGAACTAATTGAGATGAGAAAAGCTGGTATGAACTCGACCTCTTTTGTTTTTGTAAACATGATTGCTCGTCGTTCCTGATTCAGCTTGTTATGAATGAAACATGCTTGCAATGACAATTAAAGATCATAGCTGCTTATGCCATGCTTAATTAGCCAACATGATATTAAAATGGTTGTGATGTGGTATGATGGGTGGTATCCTCCTTTGAACGATTTAAGTGATCTGACTTGGCACATGTTCACGATTGTAGTTGAAACAAATCAACCTAGCATCCACGATATTTATGTTCATGGTGATTTATATCCTACTCATGCTTGCATTCATTGTTGATTAATTTTAATGCATGTTCATGACAGTTGTTGCTCTCTAGCTGGTCGCTTCCCAGTCTCTTTCTAGCCTTCACCTGTACTAAGCGGGAATACTGCATGCTCATCCACTTCCATATACCCCAAAGTTATTCCATATGAGTCCACTATACCTTCCTATATGCGGTATTTACCTGTCGTTCCAAGTAAATTTGTATGTGCCAAACTCTAAACCTTCAAATGAATTTCTGTTTTGTATGCTCGAACAGCTCATGTATCAACTAGGGTCTCTATATCTTCCATGCTAGGTGGGTTATTCTCACGATGAGTGGACTCCGCTCATCATTCATGAGAAAATGGTTGGTAATTGGGATGCCCAGTTCCATGCTCAAATCATAATAATTAAACAAAACTCCCCCCGGGGCTGTTGCTGGTTTGGACGGTACCCCGTGGATTTGGATGGCCGTGGAGTGTGCTTGTTGGTGGTTGGGGGAGTATAAACTTTACCATTCTGTTTGGGAACTGGCTATAATGTGCGTAGCATGGGAGATATCGAGATTCTTGGTTGTTATGTTGACAATGAAAGTATACCGCTCAAAATGTTATTCATCTCTATTTAAAAATCGAGCTCTCGCACCTCTACAAATCCCTGCTTCCCTCTGCGAAGGGCCTATCTATTTACTTTTATGCAGAGTCATCATCCTCTTATCAAAGTGCACTAGTAGGAGAGCACCTCTGTCATTGCATGTATTACTATTAATTTGCATTGAGTATGATCATGACTGGATCTCTTTTACCATGAATTACAATGTCTAGTCAGTCCTTGATCTTTAAGGGTGCTCTTCATTTATGTTTTGCGGTCTCAGAAAGGGCTAGCGAGATACCATCTTGTTATATCATTTCATGATTGTTTTGAGAAAGTGTTGTCATCCGAGGTTTATTATTATCGCTTGCTAGTTGATTATGCCATTGATGTGAGTAGTCTTGAGACCTGAAAGTTATCGTGAATGTGGTTAGTTTATGATCTTGTTGAAAACCTGAATGCTAGCTTACATATTTACAAAAACAAGAGCAAACAGAGTTTGTCAAAGTTTTTCTTTATCACTCTCAGTTTATCAACTGAATTGCTTGAGGACAAGCAAAGGTTTAAGCTTGGGGGAGTTGATACATCTCCAACGTATCTACTTTTCCAAACCCTTTTGCCCTTGATTTGAATGGAACTAACCCGGACTGACGCTGTTTTCAGCAAAACTGCCATGGTGTCGTTTTTGTGCAGAATAAAAAGTTCTCGGAATCGCCTGAAAATCAACGGAGAATTATTTCGGAAAATATAAAAAATACCTACAAGAAGATCCACACCAGGGGGCCCAGGGCCTTTCCACGAGGGTGGGGGCACGCCCCCTGCCCAGGGCGCGCCCCCTGCCTCGTGGGCCCCTTCCTATATCTTCACGTTCAGGGAGAAAAAAATCAGGGAGAAGGAATTATCGTGTTTCACGAGACGGAGCCGCCGACAAGCCCTAATCTCTCTCGGGAGGGCTGGTCTGGAGTCCGTTCGGGGCTCCGGGGAGTGGAGATCGTCGCCATCATCATCAACCTTCCTCCATCACCAATTCCATGATGCTCATCGCCGTGTGTGAGTAATTCCATCGTAGGCTTGCTGGACGGTGATGGGTTGGATGGGATCTATCATGTAATCGAGTTAGTTTTGTTAGGGTTTGATCCCTAGTATCCACTATGTTCTGAGATTGATGTTGCTATGGCTTTGCTATGCTTAATGCTTGTCACTAGGGCACGAGTGCCATGATTTCAGATCTGAACCTATTATGTTTTCATGAATATATGTGTGTTCTTGATCATATCTTGCAAGTGTATAGTCACCTACTATGTGTTATGATCCGGCAACCCCGAAGTGACAATAATCGGGACCACTCCCGGTGATGATCGTAGTTTGAGGAGTTCATGTATTCACTATGTGTTAATGCTTTGGTCCGGTACTCTATTAAAAGGAGGCCTGAATATCCCTTAGTTTTCAATAGGACCCCGCTGCCATGGGAGGGTAGGACAAAAGATGACATGCAAGTTCTTTTCCATAAGCATGTATGACTATATTCGGAATACATGCCTACATTGCATTGATGAACTGGAGCTAGTTCTGTGTTACCCTAGGTTATAACTTCTACATGATGAATTGCATCCGACGTAATTTCCCATCACCGATCCAATGCCTACGAGCTTTACCTATATTGCTTGTTGCTTACTTACTTTTCCATTGCTACTATTACAAAAACTACAAAAACACTATCGTTACTTTTATTGCTGCTACCGCCACTATCATATTACTTTGCTACTAAAGTATCTTGCTGCAGATACTAATTTTCCAGGTGTGGTTGAATTGACAACTCAGCTGCTAATACTTAAGAGTATTCTTTGGCTCCCCTTGTGTTGAATCAACAAATTTGGGTTGAATACTTTACCCTCGAAAACTGTTGCGATCCCCTACACTTGTGGGTTATCACGGTTCTGATTACTGCTGGCTCCATTCCCATCCCCATTCTTGGGGCCATTGTGCTTATGAGAACTCCCTCCATTATGGGTGTGGCATCCATGGATATGGGTATATCCTCCGAGTTCGGGGTGAAACGGGGCTTCTGCTGGGCTCCAGAATTGTTCTTTCCTTGTCCATGCTTCCTCTTGCGGTTCTCAATCTGCTGATGCTTCCCTTCAATCATAAGATCCTTATCTACTAGCTCCTGGTAGTTGTTGAATGTTGCCACCATCAACTGTATGCTCATCTCATCATTCAACCCTTCCATAAACTTCTCCTGCTTCGCGGCATCGGTGGCCACATCATCAGGGGCATAGCAAGATAGAGTACTAAACACATCTACGTACTGAGCCACAGTACGATTTCCTTGGCGCAAGTTGCGAAACTCACACTTCTTCATGCTCATAGCCCTAGTTGAGACATGAGCAGTGTGAAATGCTTGCGGAAACTGATCCCAAGTGCCATTGGCTATAGGGAAAGTGACCGTATAATTCTCCCACCATGAGGCTGCTGCTCCATCCAATTGATGTGCGGAAAAACACACCTTCTCAGCATATGTGCAACCTGCGGTGGTCAATTCCCTTCCAATCTTGTGTAGCCAGTCATCAGCAACTATTGGCTCGATGCTACTCGAAAACACCAGCGGCTGCAACCTCAGAAAACGGGCTAGGTTGTCAACTGGTGGTGGTGGCGGAGGGTTGTTATTGTTGTTGTGGTGGTTCTGGACAAGAAGTTGCATCAAAGTGTTCTGCTGCTGGATCAACTGGGTGGGCTGAGGGGGAAACTCAAATCCGGGCTCATGTCTCGGAGGCATCTAATGGGTTTTAGAAGGGAGAGATTATAACAGAATGAGGTCTAGGGGAAAAATCACTACCCATATGCACATGAGACAAACACAATCATATCACAGCAAATCAATTCAAGCAAGGGCATACAAAAGGTTTAGAACTAACGTTACAAAGTGCTCGGACTTCTACTATATGGGGAAAACTACTATTCATATGGTGGTCGTCTATAAATTTTGATCGCTGGAAGACTCCATGATATCCGCTCCAGCTTTGTCTTCATAGTCATCATCACTATCATCAGGGTCGGAGTCGGTGTCGTCGATGATGATGTAGTCTTCAGAACGAATCTTCGTGGGTTCATCGTCTTCTGCTCCTGGCGCGGGGTCTTCCATGAATACTCCTAGCTTCCTTGTCAGGTTGTCATTCTTCTCCACAAGTATTGCGATTTCCTCCTCATATCCGTCACGTGAAGACTTGAGTTCCTCTTCTAGCTCCGTGTTCCTGGTTAACGCCTTCTTCAAGTCTATCATGCATGCGCACATCTGGTGCTCCTGTCGACAAATGTGCTGGTTTAACTCTTGGATGAAAGTTGCAATGGACATGTCCCTCCTGGTACTGATTATCTCCCATTGCTCATCTCGGCGCCCACATATCTAGTAGATAGTGTCCTTCAGCTCTTGTTTGTAGACTTCCCCAATTCGTCCCATAGCAATGTGGGCTGCCATACTCTTTCATAGGCTCCAGTTTGGTGCATCAAAGGAAAACTCTATGGGATCAATGACTGGCGTGATCGTCCTCCCGGGAATTTGAACTCGAATAATCCATCACTCATCTTCTGGTAAAGTGGTGGTGTAGGTCCCGGTGAAGCTTGATATTCCTATGTTCAGATACCTAGTGAATTCCTTCAAGTGTCGTCCCAAAGGTGTGTCTTCATCCGGTTGGGTGAACTTGTTCCTTGAGTCCGCCATCCTAAAGAGTAGAAAATGGAGAGGAGTCAGAATTTAGGAGAGAAGAGTGACCTATGGCTCATCTTAGTGGTCGTGTCCTACATCCAGCGTGTGCTCTGATACCATCTTGTAGCAACCCGACCCGAATGGATCAAGTCTCTGTGCTTCACTATCATCCCTGGATCGGCAATGCTGACACACACAGTACTCGAAGGATTTATAATAGAGTAGCAATCACACACTTATTGCATCAAATGTCTCAATAGAGAACTTATTACAAAAGATATGGCATAAGGCCATCTAACACGATAACAGCGGAAGGCTTGGAAAATAAAGTGAGACCATCAACTCCAACGGCATAGCCGAGTGCATGACAAACGACCTAGCGCACCTTACTCTTCTTCTGAAAAGTCTGCAACATGATATGTTGCAGCCCGAAATGGGTCAGCACATGGAATATGCTAGCAAGACAACACAGTAGAGTAAGGAACAGATAAAAGCTGTCACTACATGCATACATGGCTGGTGGATGCTCTAAGGTTATAATGTTTTGCATAAAGCCAAAATTTCCCTACAACAAATGAATAAATTTTATTTTAACTATCATGGTAGTCGAAACATCATTGAGAAGGTTCCTCCAACTCAATCCCAATTAAAGTAATCATTATCAACCCAACAAATTAATTTTAGTGATGAGATCAATCCAATAATTCACGTACCAGATACTCAAGATGCCCATAACCGGGGACACGACTAGTCATGATTAGTTTATACACTCTGCAGAGGTTTGTGAACTTTTCCCCACAAGACCCGATCTCCTCCGTTGGATTTCTCACACTACATGGTGTTTGAGAAACGGATGACCGAGACACAGTCTTTCAGAAGCATTTACTCTTTACCCTGGGTAGACCCGTACACGTACTTTCCCCTACATCTGCTAGTCCACCACTGAAAGAGCTCACACAACATAGTCAACTATGCCAGAGCCTATAATGGCATTGTGGCTGCACAGGGAAGTTTCTAGCTTGAATAATATTATGATCCCTTTGATCCTGGGTGGCATTCCATAGGATGATCACACGGGTCCTCCGAGATTTCCTAGGACAACACTGGATTCTCCAGGTGCCCTGCAACCAATCTGCCCAGATGTGTGTTAAAGATGCCACCTTAAGTTGAACATTTAATTAGCAATCTCACATCTATCATGGATACTCTCAAACCCAATCCACGTCTACGAGCATGGCATGGCAATATAAGCATAACGTAGAAGCAACTCCCAAGGGTTTGGTATTGAAACATGTAATAGGTTCTGCCTCATCATCTACTTCCCAGACCCACGTGTTAAGAGATCCTACTCATGCAATGTGTGAGGGTTGAAACTAATGCATAAAAACTAGGTAATAAAGGAATATGATCAATGTGTTACTTGCCTTGCTGACGATTCGCAAAACCTAGGGACTCGTAGTAGCACACTTCGCACTCCGGGAATTCTATCGCAAACAAACAATAGCATACATAAGCAACCAAGCAAAGATGCACGAGTAAATCTAAAATAAAAAGATCTAACCAGAAAGTTCAATTGAAGAACTCCGGTTTGCAAAAAAAATCAAATCAAACGGAGCAACAAAACTCAAACCACGAAAGAAACAAGATCCATCTACTAACTTGAAATAAAGTCAAATTTTAAAGGACCAAAATCTTGTTCAACTTGGTTAAATAGAAAGAGGGCTTCAAGACAAAGATCTAGGCGCTTGTTTCACCTGATTCTGACTAACGAGCGAAAAGATAAACTAAAACGAAGATCAGGGCAGAAATCACGATCGAAAATAATCGCGGAAAAACCCTGAAAAAGAAAACGAAATGAACAGGCTAACGAACGATCGTTCGATGTTTACGGCTAACTCACATAAAACGTTCGTTAAAATGAACGAACGGACGAACGTCCGCTAAATAACTAAACCACGAAAAACCGAACCGATCTAGCTAAAAAAACAAACCGATCTAGGGTTTTACCTAAACCGAAAAAACCGACGGCGAGACGGATCGGGCGGCGGCGGCTGGCGGCGCTGTGGCGGCGGCGGCTAGGGCGGCGGCGGCGCTAGGGTTTGGGCGGGGCGGCGGCTGGGCCTCGGGGCGTCGCGGGCTGCGGATTATAAAGCCTCGCCCGGCAGGAGTCCGGGTTGGTCAAGGCCCGGTTTGGTCGGTTGACCCTTTTTTATATAAATAATCCTGATGCGGAAAAACAAATAAAAGAAATACTAAACAGAGTCGAAAAATTCCGAAATAAATTTTCATGGTCGTCTAAAAATATTTAGGACAAAATGAACATTTTTCCCGAAGCTAAATGCAATTTTGAAAAATGCATATTTTTCCTAATTCGAATAAAATTGCAATAAAATCCATATAAAATTAATTATTTGATTTTAATATTTTTCCTCCAATATTTCATTTATTTTGGAGAAGTCATATTATCTCCTCTCATATATTTTAGTTTCGCTGTGTGTGAAGGAATCAATCCGCTATTTTTCCATTCATTAATCGAGGCCATTTAAAAGTTTTATCACGTCATCGCATGCCAGACTAGGCCCATGAGTTATTCAATCTACTTTTCCTTTCAATCCTTTTAATTGAGGGGATTTTAAGGCATGAAGTTTCTGAATATTCTAGGAAACATGAACAATTTTTTAGATCCTAAATAGTTTTTTGAAAATTATGTACACTTTTGAGAAAACGTAAACAAAATATGAAATGGAACATCTTTTAAAATTGACAAACATTTTTTGAAAACACCAACATTTTTATAATAACATTAACATTATTTGAATTTGTCATCATTTTTTTAAAACAAAAACATGGGTTGAAAATTAATAATATTTTTAGAAAATGTGTATGTTTTATACACGAACATTATTTTTTAATTGTGAAAATTTCACTAAAACAAGAATATTTTTTGAATTTGGAGCATTTTTTGAATTTGGAGCATTTTTTGAAATGCCATTTTTTGAATTTGGAGCATTTTTCATTTTAAATTCTGAACGTTTTTTTAGAATCTTTAATTTTCAAAATAAATTCAAAAATAAAAATTAACTTGGAAGCGAAAAAGAGATAGGGAAAGGAGAAGAAAAATAGAAGTAAACAAAGAAACAAAGAAAAATGGCCAGCCCATTATTGGTTTGTGCGGAACACCGACTAAAAAATATGAACATTATTTGAATTGGTGAATATTTTGTTAAATCACGAACATGTGTTCAAAATTCATAATATATTTAGAAAATGCATATCTTTTATACACGAACATTATTTTTAATTGTGAAACTTCACTAAAACAAGAATATTTTTTGAATTAGGAGCATTTTGAAATTTGATTTTCTTTTTAGAAATATCGAATAGTTTAAAAAACAATTTTTTTGCAATTTCCGAATATTTTTCAAAATAGAATCAAATTTTGGGATGATGAACATTGTCCTATATTATATAAATTATGAACCTTTTTTTATTTTCTATTTAAGAAATAAAGTCTAAAAGAAAAATAAACATGGAAGGGAAAAAAGAGATAGCGAAAGGATTATAAAAATAGAAGTAAAACACAGAAACAAAGAAAAATGGGGCAGCCCATTATTAGTTGTCCTATGCGAAACTCTGACTATTTGGTGCCCAATGCGGAAAATAGAATTTTCCTAGCTATGTGGGCTGGAAAATAAATGGGCTGGCTTCATTGGGCTACAACGTGCGGCCCATGTATGAAAATTATATTTTTGGCAGATAAACGCACAAGAATTTAGTACCACCTCAGATAGAAAAAAAATCTTTCGGCGATGAGCGGATGAAAAAATTGGTGAAACTAAATGATACCCCACACATTGTTGAGGGAATATTTTGCAATATATTAAGTGAGAAATGATTGTATGAAATATGAATATGTAGAGTAAGAATATGAGCTAAAACAAAAAACCTATTTATGGTGTTTTTTCATTGTATAATATAAATATCATCATAGTATGTAAAATCTCATGCATGTTTACATGTTGAGGTGGCTTCTTATTATGCATGGTGCATGTATTGTGGTGGGCCTTTCTCCATGCATGTTGAATAATGAGGTGGCATACTTACATGGTGAGAGAAATAGATTAGTGGTGGCTAGCTATTTAGATATAGAAGATGCACCTTGCTTTATTAGTAGGTATAGAAGATGGAGACTCAAATAAAAATAAAAATTACATAAAGTCATAGAAAGGCCCTTCGCAGAGGGAGTATGGATTTGTAGAGGTGATAGTGCCCAAAGCTTAAATTGAGAGATAAAAAATTTTGAGAGACATATTTTTCCCGTCAACGAAAACGACTAAGAATTTTCAATACTTTCCATGCTAGATACGTCACAGGCGATTCCCAAACAGAAAATGAAGTGTATTCCTTTTTCCACCATTTTTTACAATCCATAGCTAATCGTATCCACGGGTACACTCCATATCAACACTTTCCAAGGATTTATTATTTGACAACATAAAGTAAATTTCTTTATTCATTTCAGAACTGGGCATCCCTATTACCGCCGCACTCTTGTACAATGACAAGTGAATAACACACTTCTTGAGAATAACACATCTAGCATGGAAGAATATCGCCCCCCCCCCCGCCCCGCACCGCCTCATGAGCGGTAGGAGTACGCAAAAGAGAAGTTTATTTTGAAAATTTGAGATGGCACATACAAATTTGCTTAGAACGGCATATGAATACCACATATAGGTAGGTATGGTCGACTCATATGACAAAAATGGGTTTAAATTTTTTGGATGCACAAGTAGTATTTCTACTTACTACAATTCGAGGCTAGCAAATAGATTGAGAAGCAACCAAACAAGAAACAAAAAATCACATAAGCGAGCATTGAGCATAACTGACACTCAATAATGCACCACAAGTAGGATGTAATTTCATTGCATGACGATAATTTTGTGCTTGCATAGGAAATCACTAACCTTAACATCAATATTCTTACTAAAACATAATTACTCATTAATATGACTCACATATCACTATCATCATATCTCAAAACTATTACAAAGAATCAAGTTTATTTTGTCCAATGATCTTCATGGAAGTTTTTGTTTTATCCTTCTTGAATATCTGCGACAAGTTTCATATGTTGCTTTTGATAAGCCCAAACAAATCTAAGTGAAGAACATGAGCATAAAGTTTTCTTTCTCTCAAAAAGTCTAAGTGAAGCATGAGAGAATTTTTCAAAATTCTACCAACTCTCAAATAAATATAAGTGAATCATGAGAGCATTTCTTCAAAAATATTAAAGCACAATGTGCTCAAAAAGATATAGGCGAAGCACTGGAGCAATTTCATATGTCTCAAAAAAATGAAGTGAAGCACAAAGAGCAAACATAGCATAATTTGGCTTTCTCAAGTAGGTGTGTTCAGCAAGGATAGATGACACTAACTAAAAATCAAAACAAGCAAAGACTCATATCATACAAGGCGCTCCAAGCAAAACTCATGATATGTGACGAATAAAAATATAGCTTCAAGTAAAATACCAATGGTCGTTAGAAGGAAAGAGGGGATGCCACTCGGGGCATCCCCAAGCTTAGTTGTTGGATACTTCTGGAATATTATCTTGTGGTGCCTCGGGCATCGCCAAGCTTAGGATTTTGCTACTCCTTATTCCTTCATCCATCGAGTTCTGACCCAAAACTTGAAAACTTCAGTCACACAAAACTCAACAACACTTCGTGAGATCCGTTAGTATAACAAAACCAATCTTTACTTTAAGTACTGTAGAAAACCAAATCATATTTTTATTGCATTATATCTACTGTATTCTAACTTTTCCATGGCTTAAACTCTTCAAAAGAAACCATAGATTCATCAAAACAAGCACATACCACAACAAAAACAGAATCTGTCAAAAACAGAGCAGTCTGTAAGGATGCAAATTTTATTCATACTTCTGTAATTCTGAACAATTAGGAAAACGTGGGAAATTTGTATATTGATAATGTGTAAAACTTTCAATAATTTATCACATTCCAGTAGCCATAAACAATTCTTGTACTAAAGGAAAAACTTTCTGATTTTCAACGCAATCAAATCAACTATCAACCAAATCATCCCAAAGGCTTTGCTTGGCACAAACACTAATTTAGACCACAAAAACACATCTAACCAGAAGCATAATTGTGTATTTGTTGGAAAAAAGCAAAAATAAAGCAAAAGGATACATATTGGGTTGCCTCGCAACAAGCGCTATCGTTTTACGCCCCTAGCTAGGCATAACACATAGAACTCAAGTTTTGTCATATTTCTTCTTATTTTCGTAGACGTGCTCTCATCATGAGGTTTTGGAAAAAATAACTTGAAACACATTATCCATGGAAATTTTAGCAATATCAAGTTGCCCATCCGCATATCCCGTTTGATTTACGGCCACAATCCAAGAAAACTGTTGATTAATATCATTAAAAACTTGTTGGATTATATCTAAAATGGGATTTCCTTATTAAAATTCTCATCCAAAAATTGATTATTTCCAAGCAAATGTCTCAACATATAATCACTATTGTAAAGGATCTCATCTATTACTGTTTTTTCATGGCTCATGCCATAAAAATCTTAAATTTCCCTAGCTTCCCGTAATATGTGATCAAATTCATTCAGAAGAATACGGGTAGATAACTTTTTGGCTTTAGGATCCTTTATAGTGGGTAGCTCATAAATAAATCTTTGTAAGGTAGGATGGGTACAGATAAATCTATTTTCAAGTTTCAGTACTAGTGCTGAAATAGCTTATGCACACGATTTATTTCTTTTTAGTATAGGAGTGTCATTAAGAGTCAAATTTCCTACACAATTGGAAAATTCTTGGATATGTTCTTTCACCATAACATTCTCTTTCCCCAAAACAAAAGTTTTGGCATCCAGATTGCCTAATCGTCCAATTTTAGGAGTTAGGCCATCATCTGTTTCTGCCATACCGAAATCACTCACAATGACAAGCAAAATAAGAGATCCAACGAGAAAGTGGCGAACGAAAAAGAGGGCGAATAAAATGACAATTTTTGTAAAGTGGGGGAGATGAAAATGAGAGGCAAACAGAAAATAATGTAAATTTCAAGGAGATGAGATTTCTGATTAGGAACCTGATAGATGTTGATGATGCCTCCCCGGCGATGGCGCCACAAATTCATTTTGATGTCGCTTGAACTACGTCGATATTTCCCCAAACAGGGAGGGATGATGCATCACAGCTATGGTAGGTATTTCCCTCAATGATGAGACCAAGGTTATTGAACCAGTAGGAGGACCAAGCAACACAATGTAAATGATACTTGCACACAAATAAGAAATACTTGAAACCCGACGTGTAAGAGGGGTTGTCAATCCCTCTCGGGTAATTGATTGGTAAAAGGAAAGATGAGTAATGGCAAATGGAACAATGGCAAACAAAACTCAGCGATATATTTTTGGGTTTTTGATAATATAGATCTGAAAATAAAAGTTGCAAATAAAGGAAAAAGCAAATGGCAATATAGATCTGAAAGTGTATGATAGGAAAATTAACCTGGGCCCGTAGATTTCACTAGTGGCTTCTCTCGAGAAATAGCAAACGATGGGTAGAGAAATTACTGTTGGACAATTGATAGAAAAGCGAATAGTTATGACGATATCCAAGACAATGATCATGTATATAGGCATCGCGTCCAAGATTAGTAGACCGACTCCTGCCTGCATCTACTACTATTACTCCATACATCGACCGCTATCCAGCATGCATCTAGTGTATTAAGTTCATGGAGAAATAGAGTAATGCAATAAGAATGATGACATGATGTAGAGAAGATCTATTCATGTAGGAATAGACCCCATCTTTTTATCCTTAATAGCAATTATACATGTGTGCCTTGCTGCCCCTTCTGTCACTAGGAAAGGACACCGCAAGATCAAACCCATCACAAAGCACCACTTCCCATTGCAAGATAAATAGATCAAGTTGGCCAAACAAAACCCAAATATCGGAGAATAAATACGAGGCTATAATAATCAAGTATGGATATTAAAACAAGGCAAATCTGATCATAAACTCACAATTCATCGGATCCCAACAAACACACCACACAAAGTCATTACATCAAATAGATCTCCAAGAGAACTTTGTATTGAGAAACAAAGAGAGAAGAAGCCATCTAGCTACTTCATATGGTCCTGTAGGTCATAGGTGAACTACTCACGCATCATCGGAGAGGCACCAATGAGGATGATCAACCCCTCTGTGATCGTGTTCCCCTTCGGCGGAGTGCCGAAAAGGGCTCTAGATTGGATGTCGTGGGTCTGGAACTTGCGGTGGTTGGAGCAAAATTTCGTCGACTCCTCTAGGGTTAGTGGAATATTGTGGTATCTATAGAGCGAAGAGGTGGTGTGGGAGGCCACCGAGGTGCTCACAACCCACCAGAGCGCACCTGGAGGCCTGGGCGCGCCCTGGTGGGTTGTGCTCCCCTAGGAGGACCCCCGGGTGCTTCTTTGGCCCATCATGTGTCTTCTGGCCCAGAAAAATTCTCCAAAAACTTTTGCTGCATTTGGACTCCGTTTGGTATTGATTTTCTACGAGTAAAAATTAGGCAAAAAACAGCAACTGGAACTGGGCACTATGTCAATAGGTTAGTCCCAAAAAACTATATAAAGATGCTATAAAATGTTTGTAAAACATCCAAGAATAATAATATAACAACATGGAACAATCAAAAATTATAGATACGTTGTAGACGTATCAGGATGTCGCTGAAGCGCCCCATCGGAGGCAGTGGCGACATCAGGGCTGCTGAAGCACTGGAGCACGGCGTGAATATGGAGGAAGAGGTTGTCGTTGCTGCCGCCGAGGTATCGCTGCACCTCGACACCGTCGACAGTGTTGTGCATCCACAACCGGAGTCGGAGGTCCACACCGACTCCGACGATGACTCCGACGACCACTCCGGCAACGACTCCGACAACGATGGGCAATCGGTTAGTCATTTATACCCATTTATGTGTCAAATACATCCTAGGGTTTCTCTGGTTACTCCTGCCTCCCCCCTTTTGGAATTGAAATCCTATAGTTATGTTCTATCAATCCATTAAATCTGAGTAAGTTTCGTTAGATCCCTGTAGTGTATTGATTATTCGAATGGTACAAATGATCAATGATTAGTTTTTTCATATGTGCAAATGATTTCTACTAATAATCTGACTAGGGTTAGTGTTCGTGCTAATATAATTCCTAGCTAGGTCTTGACAATTGATTTTGAATTACCTACATTTATTTTTGTGCCATGTTTTTGGAGACTTCGGAGGTGGAGAACGAGGCTGCCAACAAGCGGAGGCGGGTCGAGAAAGAACCGCAAGTGACTCCAGCAGACCTAGACTTCATCAGCAGCTTCCCCAATGATATGTTGAAAGTCATCATATACCTCCTCCCAATCAAATATGGGGCGAGGACAACCGTCCTTCCCCGGCGGCGGCGCCCCCTATGGCTCTCCACCCCTCTTGACCTCATCGACGACCACGAGCTCTACCATTGCTATCACAAAAGCTTGTATGTGTTCTCCAAGATCCTCGGCAGTTACCATGGCCCAAGCAGAGACCTTATCACGGGCAAGTTCTGTTCCAACAGCAAGGAGCGAGCCAAGCTTGGCCTGTGATTCTGATCCCCTACCCTATATCAGCCCGAGGAGCTCAGTTTTAATGATGGGCATATGTGCTCGCTGCCAACATCCTTGCTTCGCCTCGCGTCCACGTTACGCCTCCCCAAGTTCATGAACTGCCATCCCCCCTAATGACGTGCTCGCTCTTTTCCTACCACGACTGAAGCACCTCGAGCTCGTCGCCGTCTACATCCCAACGGATGATATGGACCGCCTGCTCCATGGCTGTACTGCGCTCGAGTTCCTTTGTCTTCAGGCGATGAATTGGTCGAGTAGCTTCCACATCACCTCCATGACTCTCCGAACTATTTATGTGTGTTCCTGGTGCTACAACAAGAGATCAAAAAAGGTGGATCACAATATGGTCATTGAGAACACACCTTCACTTGAGAGATTACTTGTAGTTTATCAACAAGGTCCAACAAGAATCAATGTCATTTTTGCGCCGAAATTGACAATGGTGGGTTACTCGTCTGTCGAATACTCCAAACTTGTTATTGGATCCACACCCATTCAGGTGCACAGTTGCCTTCTACCTATCCTTCTTGCTATCAACATTAATTTCTATTTTTGAAGATGTATGTTCATCTGTCATCCAAAAAAGCTTGACCCAGATTCTGTGCACAGTGAAGGTCTTGGCACTAGAATCTATCGGCCCCAACCTGCACGAAGTTGTCAGTTTCCTGAGATGCTTTTCATGCCTGGAGAAGCTATATATCGAGGTGATGTTCCTTTCCTGATAAATGTTAACCATAAGGGAGTTCAATTTTTGGCACCTTTTACCAAGTTTACAATGACAATGTACTATGATTTCTATAGGAATTTTGGTGGATTTCAGGACATACATCCCCCACCCCATATTGGTTTCTTGATTCATATGGTTACAATCCATAAGCATTTCTCCTTTGTATTCATATGTACTAGTTTTCTTAGGGATTTTTTCATCCACTACAACCTCTTGTGAAGAAGGCTACATTTTTCTAGATTGTAATCAAATGCCCATGTTAATCATGTCAGATCGAAGATGGCACGTTGGTGCAATTTACAAATCCTGCAAACCAAATAGGCATGTAGTTGTGTTCAAAACTGCTTGTAGGCACTAACATGTTCTCTTCTTTTGGAGATAATAATAGGCCCGGTGGTGTATAATGTGATACAATATAACAATCGCATCGAATGCCTAGATCTGCATCTCTCAGAAATTACTTTGAACTCCTACCGAGGGACCTTACTAGAGATTATATTCGCCATGTTCTTTGTTATCAAATGAAGGGTGCTGAAGGTAATGAGGTTGGCCATTTATTTATATCAAAAAAACGAATGGTTTGTTGATCAGCCCCAGCAGCTACTGCAGAATGAAAAAGGTTCCAAAAAAGTTGAATTTCGTATTGGAACTGCATATGACAAAGTAATCGAAAGTCATTGTGTCAACCCCATACATGACTTGTCAGCGGTTGATCGCTTTGCAGAAACGACGAGGTTTCGAAACCAGTCTTACTATTGGTATTTTTAGTTTGAACCTCTCTTATATCCATGTTCAGCTGATCAGCACGGGCGTTTGCAGATGAATGAGCCAAATTTCATTTGTAATATCAGTCTGAACCTTGTAATCTTCGAATTTGAGCCATGTAACTCTACAATTTAAAACTTGTAATATTTCGGGCTTTTGTGGTATAGTCGTTGAAATGGCATTGTATGAGACTCATATATTGGTAGTACTATTTTGACCTTAATATGCAATAGACTTAGATTTTATTAAACATTCACGACCCGGGACCCAACCGAAAACAGATCAATGTGGCAAGCGCCATCGCAACAAGATGTAGATGATTAGATGTTCATTTCTCCTAGTTTAGTATGCATGTAATTGCTTACTTTGCTGTGTGGAAATGTTATGTGTATAGACACTTATGTAATTGTATGCTTAATTTGGTTATGCAATGTTGTTCTTATAAGTATATATGTCAATGTTCTGTAGACAGAGCAAATCACATTGCACACGGACTAAACAATGGAACCCGTCGGTGATGATTTCATCAATCACTCATAATTTTATACCAGCAATTGTTTGCTCACAACACACATGGCTTGGTAACATGAATCGTCTCATGTTGTTATCGGTCTTCCCACACATTTCCGATTACAGACCTGTTTGTCGCGTATCACACACACATCTTATTAAGTTGAACCGTTATTGTTCTCTTGGCTCAACGCAAACAGTTCATCCGAGTGAACTGTATGTCGTCTATCGCACACACACCTTCATCTGGCTGGCCGTTTCTTTTGTGTTGCCTATTCACAAATAGTTCATCCGAGTGAACTGTATGCCGTATATTGCACACACCTTCATATGGCCGCCCGTTTCTGTTGTTCCACCTCATCATAAACAATTCATCGGAGCGAACTGTATCTCGTATATCGCACCCACCTTGATGTGGCTGCCCATTTATGTTGTTCTCTCTCATCGCAAATAGTTCTTTTGGATCAACCGTATGCCTTGCATCGCACACATAACTACAATCTGAACCGTGTTTGATGTATCCTTCATCACGAAGGTTTTGCATCTTTTTTGAATGTTTTTTTACATCACCGTTTGCGATTAATACATCATACACAGTTTCGTCAAAGGGTCTCTGATCGTAGTGTCGCGTTAGTAGAATCCTACAATAATTCTATAACATACTTTCAAATTCAAATCTGATACAATTTGAAATAGCAGCAAATTAAATTATGGTGAAATTACGCTCTGCAGGTCGTTACGGTGCACGCAGTCCGTAAAACACAAGCGTTTGTGATATACACCATAATCTGACACGGTTCATAGAGAGAAAACGTGTGTGAGCATGCACGTAGTTGCCGTTCGCAAAAGCGTGTGCGATGTCAGAATATATCACAAACGGTGCGGGCAAACTAAACGTTTCTGATAGTTTCCTTATCGCACACGATTTGCAACCATGAATTATTTTTGATGTGGTACGCATCGTAAATGTTGCACCACAGAATAGCGTGTGCAATAGTTATCATGTATGACGATGTTACGACGGTCCGACGTTTCGTAATCATGTCTGATTGGTACGATGATTAGCTAATATTCTTAATTAGTTGTCGCATACGGTTTGGGAAAAGTGAAAGTGTGTGATTTTCTGTGTGATGGACATCGTAAACGTAGCACCACCGAATATCGACTATGATGGCAATGCGAGCACAAATGAGTTGCAAGGATGGAGCATTTGGGATATTCGAGATATTAGAAACAGTTTTATAGGGACAACGATATGCATCATGGCTCCCTATCCTCGATGGTTTCTTGGGTCATGCGTGTGGGAAGAACCACCCTATCGCAGTCACTCATTTGGTGACGGTTCAAAATGCCGTCGTGGAACGGGGTTAAAAACCATTTGTCTGGCACCTCGTTGTACCAGTGATTACTCCACACATCGATCGACTCCTGCCGGCATCTAGAGTATTAAGTTAGAGAGTAACGCCTTAAGCAAGATGACATGATGTAGAGGGATAAACTCAAGCAATATGAAATAGACCCCATTGTTTTATCCTTAATGGCAACAATACAGTACGTGCCTCGCTACCCCTTCAGTCACTGGGTTAGGACACCGCAAGATTGAACGCATCACAAAGCACCTCTCACACTTCAAAAAAAAACCATGTAGTTGGCCAAACAAAATTGATAGATCAAAGAGAAATACAAAGCTATCTTAATCACGCATAAAAGAGTTCAGAGAAGACTTAAATAATATTCATAGATAATCTGATCATAAATTCACAATTCATCGAATCTCAACAGACACACCGGAAAAGAAGATTGCATTGAATAGATCTACAAGAACATCGATGAGAACATTGTATTGAAGATCAAAGAGAGAGAAGAAGCCATCTAGCTACTAGCTATGGACTTGTAGGTCTATGGTAAACTACTCATGCATCATCGGAAGGGCGGCAAGGTTGATGTACAATCCCTCCGCGATCGAACGCCCCTTCGGTGGAGTACCAGAAAAGGCCCCAAGATGTGATCTCATGGGAACATAAACTTGCGCTGATGGAAAAGTTTTTTTGGCGACACTTCTGACATACGGGGAATATTTGGGTATTTACAGAGCGAAGATTAGGGTTGGGAGACCTCCGAGGGGCCCACAAGCCCATAGAGCACCCCCCGGGGCGCGCCCGTACGGTTTGTGGCCACCTCGTAGGTCTTCTTGCCTCCTCTCCAAGGCTCGTAGGTGTCTTCTGGTCCAAGAAAAATCATTGTAAATTTTTATTCGATTTGGACTGTGTTTGATATTCCTTTTTTGTAAAAGCCAAAAACAAGGAAAAAACAGAAACTGGCACTAGACACTAGGTTAATTGGTTAGTCCCAAAATGATATAAAATAGCATATTAATGCATATAAAAATTCCAAAGTTTTAATGTAATAGCATGGAATAATAAAAAATTATAGATACGTTGGAGACGTATCAAGCATCCCCAAGCTTAATTCTTCCTCGTCCTCGAGTGGTTAAATGGTAAAAACAGAATTTTTGACGTGGAATGCTACTTAACATATTTATCAATGTATTTCTTATTCTGTTGGCATGAATGTTCAGATCCATATGATTCAAAACAAAAGTTTAATATTGACATAAAAACAATAATACTTCAAGCATACTAGAAAGCAAAATCATGAAACTTAAAAAATAACATGGCTAAAGAAAGTTATCCCTACAAAATCATATAGTCTTGATATGCTCCCTCTTCTCAATGCAAAGTATAAATCATGTACTACCCCGGTGTCAGCCAAGCAATTGTTTCATACTTTCTAACACGCATCAGCTTTTTCAACTCTTCACGCAATACATGAGCGTGAGCCATGGATATAGCACTATAGGTGGAATAGAAGGTTGTAGTAGACAAAAGAAGCGGGAAAGTCTCACACCAACTAGGAAAATTAATGGACTATGGAGATGTCCATCAATTGATATCAATGTGAGTGAGTAGTGATTGCCATGTAACGGATGCACTAGAGCTATAAGTGTATGAAATCTCAAAAGAAATATAAGTAGGTGTGCATCCAACTTGCTTGCTCATGAAGACCTAGGCCAATTTGAGGAAGCCCATCATTGGAATATACAAGCCAAGTTCTATAATGAAAAATTCCCACTAGTAATATATGAAAGTGTCAAAATAGGAGACTCTCTATCATGAAGAACATGGTGCTACTTTGAAGCACAAGTACGGAAAAGGATAGTAACATTGTCCCTTCTCTATTTTTCTCTCATTTTTTTTATTTTGGGCTCTTTTTTATTTGGGCTCTTTTTTTATTTGGGCTCTTTGGCCTTTTTTATTTTTTATAACCTCACATCGGATAATGCTCTAATAATGAGGAGCATCACACTTTTATTTACTTACACCTCACAAGTTACAACTCAAGGTAAAAACTCATAATGACGGAACGTTGGAGTTACATGGCAATATATCTCGGAATGGCTATGAAAATTCCATAATAGGTAGGTATGGTGAATATTTTGAGGAAAGTTATAAGATGGGTTTAATGCACCGACAAAAGTTGTGTGGTACTAGAGTGGCTAGCAAAGGTGTAATGCTGAGAGTGCGTATAATCTATGGACTCAACATTAGTCATAAAGAACACACATACTTATTGCAAAAAAATTATTGCCCCTTGAAGCAAAGTACTACTATGCATGCTCCTAGGGGAGAGGTTGGTAGGAGTTAACCATTGTGAGCTCCCGACTTTCACACAAAGTAACACAATCAAGCATAAATTGCGCTCCAACTTCATCACATAACTAGAAGACCATACGTGCATGCTACGGGAATCACAAACCTTAACACAAGTATTTCTACTATTCCAAAATCTACTACTATCATGACTCTAATATTAACATCTTCATATCTCAAAAAAATTGCAAGGAATGAAATTTCTCATATATTCAATGCTCTTTATGGAAGTTTTTATTATATCCCCTTTGGATGCCTATCATATTAGGACTAAATTCATTACCTAAGCAAATTACCATGTTGTTATTAGACCCTAAAAACAATATAAGTGAAGCATGATTTCTTTAAAATAACATCACCACCATGCTCAAAAAGATATAAGTGAAGCACTAGAGCAATTGCCTAGCTCAAAAGATATAGGTGAATCACATAGAGTATTCTACCAAATTAAAGATTAATGTGTGTCCCTCTCAAAATGTGTGTACAACAATGATGATTGTGGAAAACTAAAAAGCAAAGACTCAAATCATACAAGATGCTTGAATCACATATCATGTGGTGAATAAAAATATAGCCTCAAGTAAATTTACTGATGGATTGAACACAAAAGAGGGAATGCCTTCCAGGGCATCCCCAAGATTAGATGATTGGTTCACCTTTAATTACCTTGGGGTGCCTGGGCGTCCCCAAGCTTAGGCCCTTGCCACTCCTTATTCCGTAGTCCATAAAATCTTTACCCAAAACATGAAAACTTCACAACACAAAAGTCAATAGAAAACTCGTGAGATCCGTTAGTATAATAAAGAAAATAACCACTTTAGGTACTATTGTAAACTCATTCTAATCTTATATTGGTGTTATATCTACTGTATTCCAATTCTCCATGGTTCATACCCCCCGATACTACCCATAGATTCATCAAAATAAGCAAACAACACCATGAAAATAGAATCTGTCAAAAACAGAACATTCTGTAGCAATCTGAAAACTTCTTATACTTCTTCAACTCTAAAATTCTGAAAACTTAGGACAACGTGGGAAATTTGTATATCAATCTTGTGTAAAAATTTCAGAAAATTATCACGCTCCAGTGAATTTTAGAATTTTCTCACTGGATGCAGAAGTTTATGTTTTTCAGGAAAATCAAATCAACAATCTTCTAGATCATCCCAAAGGTCTTACTTAGCACAAACGCTAATTTAAAACATGAAAACACATCTAACCAGAGGCTAGAAGGTATATTTATTGAAAAATAAAAGCAAAAAGATAAAAATAAAAATAAAATTGGGTTGTCTCCAAACAAGCGCTATTGTTTAACGCCCCCTAGCTAGGCATAATGCAACGATCTAGGTATTGTCATCTTTGACAATAATGTCCATAGATGTGATCTTGTCATTGGGTTTCCCAAATATAAATTGAAACACAGTATCCATAGAAACTTTAGCGTTGTCAAGTTGTCCACCTGCAAATCCTTTTTGATTACCGGCTACAGTCCAAGAATATTGTTGGTTTACATTATTGGAAACTTGTTGGATCATGTCTAAAACCGGAATTTGTTTTTTTAGTTTTTCATCAAATATTTGATTATTGCCAAGAAATTCCTCAATAAGTAGTCACTATTGTAAAGGATCTCATCTATAACTGGTTTTTCATGGTTCATACCGTAAAAATCAAAGATCTCTCTAGCCTCTTGCACTATGTAATCAAATTCATTCATGAGGACAAGTGAGCTATCTTTTTAGCTCGAGGATCTTTTATAACGGGAAAGTCATAAAACAACCTTTGCAAAGTAGGATGGGTATGAATAAATCTCTTCTCAAGTTTAAGAATAAGTGCGGAAATAGCCTCCGCATAAGTTTTGGTTCTCTTGAGTATAGGAGGATCATCACAAGGCAAAGTCCCAATATAATTAAAGAATTCTTGGATGGCACCCTTTCCCATAACGTTCCCTTGTCCCACAAAAAAAGTTTTAGAATCTAGATTAGTAGGAGCTCCAATTTTAGGAGTCCTTCCATCATCAGTTTCTTCCATACCAAAATCACTCATGGTGAGAGGTACGTAAGCAAGAACAAAAAGGTCTAACACGAAAGAGACAAATGGAAAGGAAGGCGAATAAAAAGGCAAATATTTTTGCGTTTTTCTGAAAACGTTTAGAAGTTGGGGAGATGAAAACGAGAGGCAGATGGAAAATAATGTAAGTGCAAGAGATGAGAGTTTATGATAGGTACTTGGTAGGCTTGATGTAGAACCTCCCCAACAACGACGCCAGAAATTCTTCCTGCTACTTATTGAGCTTGCGTTGATTTTTCCCTTGAAGTGGCAAGGGTGATGCAGCAAAGTAGAGATAAGTATTTCCCTCAGTTAAGAACCAAGTTAACAATCCAGTAGGAGGCATAAGCAAGTCCCTAATATATGCGCCTGCACAGACTAAAAAACACTTGCGGACAACGCGGAATGGGGTTGTCAATCCCTTCACGTTCACTAGCAAGAGTGAGATCTAACAGAGATAGAATTAAAATATAAGTAAAAGGCAAAATAAAGTAAACACGAATAAATTGCAGCAAGGTATTTTTGGGATTCTGGTTTTATAGATCTAAAAATATGTTATGGAAAATAGACCCGGGGGCCATATGTTTCACTAGAGGTTTCTCTCTCAAAGAAAGCATACAATGGAAAAATGAATAACTGTTGAGCAATTGATAGGAAAGCACAAGTTATGACGACATATAAGGCAATGATCATGAATATAGGCATCACATCCGTGACAAGTAGACCGACTCCTGCCTGTATGTATTACTATTACTCCACACATCGACCGACTCTTGCCTGCATCTAGAGTATTAAGTTCATAAGAACAGAGTGTCACCTTAAGCAAGGTGACATGATGTAGAGGGATAACATCAAGCAATATGATATAAATCCCATAATTTTATCCTTAATGGTAACAATACAATACGTGCCTCGCTACCCCTTCTGTCACTAGGTGAGGACACCGCAAGATTGAACCCATCACAAAGCACCTCTCCCATTGCAAGAAAAACCAATCTAGTTGGCCAAACCAAATCGATAGATTGTAGAGAAATACAAAGCTATCTTAATCATGCATAAAAGAGTTCAGAGAAGACTCAAATAATATTCATAGATAATCTAATCATAAACCCGCAATTCATCGGATCTCAACAAACACACTTCAAAAGAAGATTACATCGAATAGATCTCCAAGAACATCATGGAGAACATTGTATTGAAGATTAAAGAGAGAGAAGAAGCCATCTAGCTACTGGCTATGGACTGGTAGGTCTGTGGTAAACCACTCATGCATCATTGGAATGGCGGCAAGGTTGATGTAGAAGCACTCCATGATCGAATCCCCTCCGGTGGAGTACCATAAAAGGCCCCAAGATGGGATCTCACGGGGAAAAAAAACTTGTAGCGAAGGAAAAGTATTTTGGCGACTCTTCTGACGTAGGGGGAATACTTGGGTATTTATAGAGCGAAGTTTAGGGTTGGGAGACCTCCGAGGGGCTCATAAGCCCAGGGGGATGCCCCCTGGGGCGCGCCACTACGGCTTGTGGCCGCCTTGTAGGTCTTTCGGCCTCCTCTCCAAGTCTCATAGGTGTCTTCTGGTCCAAGAAAAATCATCTTAAAGTTTTATTCCGTTTGGACTTTGTTTGATATTCCTTTTCTGTAAAAGCCAAAAACAAGGAAAAACGAGAAACTGGCACTAGGCACTAGGTTAATATGTTAGTCCCAAAAATGGTATAAATAGCATATTAATGCATATAAAACATCCAAAGTTGATAATATAATATCATGGAACAGTAAAAAAATTATAGATACGTTGGAGACGTATGACTGGTTATAATGCAACACATGTTCCCATTTTTCTCTATAGAGAAGGATCGATTGCAAACTCTGGATGAGGCAAACTGTGCTATCTTCAAGAATTCTTTGTGGCAGTATCGTAATTACCCGAGGAAAACATACTTCACTGGCAAGGAAACTCACCAAATTCCCTTGCTTTCTAGTAAGACACATTTACAGAATGATGACTGGGAACACCTTGTTCTGTACTGATCCAAAACCTAGAATCTGGTAGGGTCTATGAGATCATTTTTCATTTTGAAGTACTATATGATTGTGTCTTAATGTACTCTATTATTGTAGAACAAGTACTTAAACCTGAAGAACACAGTTATTAGGTAAGATTCTATGGTGCATACCATTTTCTTCTTGTATCACTCTATTTACTAATACAAGCTTATTTTTAAATTGAAGGATCCAATCGAAACTCCAATGGCACAATAGGTATGTTTGAACATGTTTCTTTAACTGGTTTGCTCTTCTAAATTGATCATTTCAATTTCAATTGTGTATACAATTGTCTTCTCATATCATGCACATTACTAGCATCAAAACAGAGCCAATAGTGTTGTTGTACATGTATACCCGTGGTACCCATCTGAAATCTTGTTGTGTGATGTCTACTACACAACTTGCTCATGTAGACTCGTGTTGGGCCGCCAAGTGTAGAGTTATGTAGGACAAGAGGAAATTTCCCTCAATTGGATGACCTAAGGTT
The DNA here is from genome assembly GCA_902687465.1 of Secale cereale. Lineage (NCBI taxonomy): Eukaryota > Viridiplantae > Streptophyta > Magnoliopsida > Poales > Poaceae > Secale > Secale cereale. The sequence goes on along the minus strand of LR738713.1, from coordinate 112,489,210 downwards.
TATCAATTTGTGGGAGGCGTGGGATGAAGATGGCCTCTCTCAAACATCCCTACAACCAAATAACAAAGAGTCTCTTGTGTCCCCAACACACCCAATACAATGGAAAATTGTATAGGTGCACTAGTTCAGCGAAGAGATGGTGATAAAAGTGAAGTATGTATGGTAGAAATATTTTTTTTATAATCTAAATAAATAAATACAGAAGGGTAGGAAGTGGTAAAAGTGAGCATAAACGGTATTGCAATGCTTAGAAACAAGGCCTAGGGTTCATACTTTCACTAGTGCAATTTATCAATAGTGCTAACATAATAGAATCATATAACCATCCCTCAACGTGCGACAAAGAGTCACTCCAAAGTTTTTATCTAGCAGAGAACATAAGAAGAAATTGTTTTTAGGGTACGGAACCACCACATAGTTATTCTTTCCCATCAATCTTTTGAGCTATTCCTATAAGTGTCACAAATAGCCCTATAGTTCATACTTAAATAACACCACATGATACACATCAACCAACTGTAATGTCACCTAGATACTTAAATCTCACCACAAGTATTCGTGAGTTGATTATACGATATGCATCAAACATGTTCAGATTCATAATATTCAATCCAACACAAAGAACTTCAAAGAGTGCCCCAAGATTTCTACCGGAGAAAGTAGAGATGAAAACATGCATGTACCCCTATGCATAGATTACCCCAATGTCACCTTGGGAATACGCGAGTTCGGTGACAAAACATACATTAATATAATACCCCATTATCACCACGGGTATTCATATGCAAGACATACATCAAGTGTTATAAAATCCAACAAGGTCGGTGTTCTGGGAACCAGGGTACCCACACTTGCCTGCCTGCGACCCACGTCGTGGCGCCATCATCGGCCTAGTGCGACCCATCTTTAGCATCAACAATCAAGACCCTCATGAGGGGCCAAGCCTCGCGAGGCGGACGACGACAAGACCTCCAAAGCGAGCGGCCTCTCTAGGCTGGCTCCTATGGAGCGGAGAGTTCTATGCAAGTCCCCACCTCGTGAGGTTCATATGACGCAAGCCATGACGACCGAGGCCAGGCGGGTGCCAGCGGGCGCGGTACAGCATGATTCGTCTTTGGTGCTAAAGAGGCAGGCGCAAGCGCAGAGTCCCGAGGAATCAGCGGAAGATTTCCATCTCCATGCAACAACACCAGGATCTCTAGGACGATAGGACGGAGGTCATCGCCGAGCCCACCACGGTGTCACGGCCAGAATCTTTGCAGGCGAAGACTACCTTTCGTCAGGATAAGATGTACTAGTAGTCTCCCTTCAAATTTGGTCATTGTGGGATCCCTTCCCGACTTCATTTCGGGGGAAGAAAACCAAGGCAACTATAAATATAGCTTAGCCACCACCATAGGGGGGAGGGGGACCATTCAGACCATCCTCACCCTCACACCCACAAGATCACACCTCCTGAGGCTGTTCCCCCACTATACTAGTTCATCCTCAGCCCACCTCGAGGCTAATCCACCACAAAGCAGTAGTAGGGTATTACACTGCAAGGTGGCCCGAACCTGGGTAAACTCCCTTGTTCCATTTCCTTCCAGTTCATTCAGCTAGGCCGTGAGATCGATGAGTAGGCATACAGGGGAGGTTGAGTTCTTCACATGCACCCTAGAGTTCGAATCTATCTAGGGTCTGCGGAGCCCTTAATCCAACAAACAAGTATTCAATCCGATAATAGTGAAACCTCAAAGGTAAAACTCAATTCATCACAACAAGATAGAGAGGGAGAAACACCATATAATCCAACTATATGAGCAAAGCTCGCGGTACATCAAGATAGTGCCAAATCAAGAACACGAGAGAGAGAGAGAGAGATAAAACACATAGCTCTGGTACAAACCCTCAGCCCCGAGGGTGAACTACTCCCTCATCATCATGGTGGCCGCTGGGATGATGAAGATGGCCTCCGGTGATGATTTACCCCCTTCGATATGGTGTCGGAATAGGGTACCGATTGAGTTTTCATGGATATAGAGACTTGCGGTGGCGGAACTTCTCATCTAGGGTTCTTTCTGAGGGTTTGGGTATTTACAGAAATTTTTGGGGTCGATCTCATGCCAAGGGGGCCCACGAGGGAGCTCCAAGCTCAGGGGGCGCCCCTAGGGGGCACCCCCAGGCTTATCGTGCCCTTGTGGCTCTTCTGGCATGGCTTCAGTGCTCTGTGGGTATCTTCTGGTCCATAAAAAATCATCATAAGTTTTTAGCTCATTCCGAGAACTTTTACTTCTTCACAAAAAACAACACCATTGTAGTTCTACTGAAAACAACGTCAGTTCGGGTTAGTGCTAATCGAATCATACCAAAACCATAAAAAATTGTTGTAAACATGGCATTAATACTTCATAAATTATAGGTGTGTTGGAGAAGTATCAGCATCCCCAAGGTTAATTTATGCTCGTGCTAAAGTAGGTAAATGATAAAAGAAATAATTTATGAAGTGTGTATGCTAGCATAGTGCATAAGTTTGATCAATGATAGTTTCAAACACTTTTTCTAGCATCATTATATATCATAAATAGTATCCCATCTCGTAAAACTTCTCATGATCAAGTAGCAAGCTATTCACATGATAAAGTATAGACCATAATCTTTCCTGAAAACTAACAAACTATGTTCTCAGCCATCAAACAATTGCAATTCATCTTTTTTTAGGAAGGGTCTATGTAAGAGATTTGATTTAGAAAATTCCACATACTCAACTATCATATAGTCTTACGTGCTTGCTAACACTCAAAGTATATATTTAGAACAAATAGCATCCATTGGACACAGAGACAGATATGGGCTTAATGTTTCACCTCCCAACTTATTTATCATAGAGATAATTGTCAACAACAATAACTCATGATCACCTATATTCAACTGGATATATGTGCCTGGATCTTTCCCCACCACATGATGCTTGCAAAGAGATAAAAATGGAATAGAGAAGAATACTATTGACTCTTGCATAAAACTAAATACATAAAGTAAAAGATAAACCCTTCGAGAGGGAAGCAGAGGTTGTCATGTGCTTTTTATTTCTGGATGTGCAAGCTCTTAATGCAAAGGAATGTCACTTTATATTGCCCCTTGTGATAGCTATTGGGAAACGTTGCATGGAAAACAAAAAAAAATCTATGCACACACAATCATCTATCCATGGAGATGCATAGAAACGAGGGGGAGAGTGTGTCTATGTACCCTCATAGACCGTAAGCGGAAGCGTTTCACAAAGCGGTTGATGTAGTCGAATTTCTTCGTGTTTCAACCGATCAAGTACCGAACGCAGGGGCACCTCCGTGTTCTGCACACGTTCAGCTCGGTGACGTCCCTCGCCTTCTTGATCCAACAATACATCAAGGTAGTCGATGAGTTCCATCAGCACGACGGCGTGGTGACTGTGATGGTGAAGTGATCTCCGCAGGGCTTCACCTAAGCACTATGAAAAGATGACCGGGGTTGTAAACAGTGGAGGAGGTGCCACACACGGCTAAGAAATTGTCTGGGGTGTGCTAGGGCGCCACCCTCACATATATATAGGTGGGAGGGAGAGGGGAGGCTGCCATGGGGTGCCCCAAGTAGGCCGAATCCTACTTTGGGTCCTTCTTGGTCGCGCCCCCTGCCATGTTTGCTGGAGGGGGAAGGAAAGAGGGGAGAGGGGGAAGGAAGGGGAAATCCCATTCCCTTTCTTTCCTTTCCTCCTTCCCCTTTCCTATTCCACCTTGGCCGTCCCATATGGGAGGCGCACCAGCCCCTTGTGGCTGGTGTGTTTCCTCTATTGGCCCATAAGGCCCATATCTTTTACCAGGGGTGCCCGAAACCATTCTGGTGACCCGATAAGTACCCGATACCCTCCAGAACACTTCCAGTGTCCGAATACCATGGTCCTATATATAAATATTTACCTCTCCACCATTTTGAGACTCCTCGTCATTTCTGTGATCTTATCCCGGGCTCCGAACAAGTTTTGGTCACCAAATAACATAACTCATATAATACTATATCGTCAGCGAACGTTAAGCGTGCGGACCCTACGGGTTCGAGAACTATGTAGACATGACCGAGACACCTCTCCGGTCAATAACCAATAGCGGAACCTGGATGCCCATATTGGCTCCGACATATTCTACGAAGATCTTTATCGGTCGAACCGTTATGACAACATACACAATTCCCTTTGTCTGTCGGTATGTTACTTGCCCAATATTAAATCGTCGGTATCTCTATACCTAGTTCAACCTTGTTATCGGCAACTCTCTTTAATAGTTTTGTAATACATCATCCCTTGACTAACTCATTAGTCATTTGCTTGCAAGGCTTATTATGATGTGCATTACTGAGAGGGCCCAGAGATACCTCTCGATACTCGAAGTGACAAATCCTAATCTCGATTCAAATGCTAAGCTAACGGATGGGTCTTGTCCAACATATCATTATCATAATGATGTGATCCCGTTATCAAATGACAACTCATGTCCATGGTGATGAAACCTTAACCATGTTTGAATAACGAGCTAGTCAAGTAGAGGCTTACTAGGGACACGATATTTGTTTATGTATTCACATATGTATTTAGGTTTCTGGCCAATATAATTCTAGCATGAATAATAAACCTTTATCATGAATACGGAAATATAAAATAATAACAACTTTATTATTGCCTATAGGGCATATTTTCATCAGTCTCCCTCTTGCACTAGAGTCAATAATCTAGATTACATTGTAATGAATCTAACACCCATGGAGTCTTGGTGTTGATCATGTTTTGCTCGTGTAAGAGGCTTAGTCCACGGGTCTGCAACATTCAGATGCGTATGTACTTTACAAATTTCTATGTCTCCATCCTTGATCTTTTCACGAGTGGAGTTGAAGCGTCTCTTGACGTGTTTTGTTCTCTTGTGAAACCTAGATTCCTTCGCCAAGGCAATTGCTCCAGTGTTGTCACAAAATATTGTCATTGGACCCAATGCACTAGGTATTACACCTAGATCAAATATGAACTCCTTCATCCAGACTCCTTCATGTGCTGTTTCCGAAGCAGTTTTGTACTCCGCTTCAAATGTAGATCTGATACGTCTCCAACGTATCTATAATTTTTTATTGTTCCATTCTATTATTTATGAAGTCTTGGATGTTTAATGGGCTTTATCATTCGCTTTTATATCATTTTTGGGACTAACCTACTAACCCAAAGGCCCAGTCTAGATTGCTGTTTTTTGCCTATTTCAGGGTTTTGCAGAAAAGGAATATCAAACGGAGTGCAAACGGAATGAAACCTTCGCGAGCGATATTTTTGGAGGAAATCACGCTCGGGAAACATCAGGACCAAGTCAGGGGACGTAGGGCCAGCCCTCAAGGGTGGGAGGTGCGCCCCCCTTCCCAAGGCGCGCCCCCTGCCTCGAGGCTGTCCCACATGGCCCCCGGTGCCCTCCTTATTCCTATATATACCTACGTACCCCAGAAACTCCATACGCAGAGAGAAAGCCCTAATGCCACCGCCGTAGCTGCTGTTCTCGTGGAGATACCATCTTGGAGCCTGTTCCGGGAGGGGGATCCGTCATGGAGGCCTTCTCCGTCATCATCATCGCCCTCCCCATGAGTTGTGAGTAGTTTACCACAGACCTTCGGGTCCATATCTAGTATCTAGATGGCTTCTTCTCTCTCTCTGGATCTCAATACAAAGTTCTCCTCGGTCTTCGAGGAGATCTATTCGATGTAATCTATTTTTGCGGTGTGTTTGTCGAGATCCGATGAATTGTGAGTTTATGATCAAGGTTATATATGAAAGATATTTGATTCTTCTCTGAACTTTTTATGTGTGCTCATAATATCCTAGCAAGTCTCTTCGAATTATTGGTTTGGTTTGGCCTACTAGATCTATAGTTCTTGCAATGGGAGAAGTGCTTGGCTTTGGGTTCAATCTTGCGGTGTCCTTTCCCAGTGACAGTAGGGGCAGCATGGCACGTATTTTATTGTTGCCATCGAGGAAAAAAAGATGGGGTTTTCATCATATTGCTTGAGTTTATCCCTCTACATCATGTCATCTTACTTAAGGTGTTACTCTGTTCGTATGAACTCAATACACTTGATGCATGCTGGATAGCGGTCGATGTGTGGAGCAATAGTAGTAGATGCAGAATCGTTTCGGTCTACTTGTCTCGGACGTGATGCCTATATACAACGATCATGCCTAGATAGTCTCATAATTATTCGCTTTTCAATCAATTGCTCGACAGTAATTTGTTTACCCGCCGTAGAATATCACTATCATGAGAGATGCCACTAGAGAAAACTATGGCCCCCGGGTCTATTCTCAACATATCAATCTACATCTACTTTACTTTTACCGCTTTTATTTGCTGTTTTATTAAACTAAAAATACCAATTATCATCTCTATCAGATCTCACTCTCGTAAGTGACCGTAAAGGGATTGACAACCCCTTATCTCGTTGGCTGTGAAGTTCTTATTTGTTTGTGCAGGTGCGAGGGACTGGCGCGTGGTCTCCTACTGGATTGATACCTTGGTTCTCAGAAACTAAGGGAAATACTTACGCTACTGTGCTGCATCTCCCTTTCCTCTTCGAGGGAATACAACACAAGCTCAAGAGGTAGCAAGAAGAATTTATGGCGCCGTTGCCGAGGAGGCTTACGCAAAAGTCATATACCAAGTACCTATTAGAAACCCTTATCCTTCGCATTACATTTATTTACCTATCGTTTTCCTCTCCCCCACTTCACCTTTGCCGTTTTATTCGCCCTTCTTCCGCCGTGTGTTTCTCGTTCGTTTGCTTCTTGTTTGCTTATGTGTGTTGGATTGCATGCCTGTCACTATGGCTCAGAACAATACCAAATTGTGTGACTTCTCCAATACCAACAACAATGATTTTATTAGCACTCCAATTGCTCCTGTTACCAATGCTGAAACTTGTGAGATCAATGCTGCTTTGTTGAATCTTGTCATGAAAGATCAATTCTCCGGGCTTCCTAGTGAAGATGCCGCTACCCATCTATACAACTTTGTTGATTTGTGTGATATGCAAAAGAAAAGGGATATGGATAACGATATCGTTAAATTGAAGTTATTTCCGTTTTCACTTAGAGATTGTGCTAAAACTTGGTTCTCCTCTTTGCCTAGAAATAGTATTGATTCGTGGAATAAGTGCAAAGATGCTTTTACCTCTAACTATTTCCCTGCTGCTAAGATCATCTCTCTTAGAAATGATATTATGAATTTTAAGCAACTAGATCACGAGCATGTTGCACAAGCTTGGGAGAGAATGAAATTAATGATACGTAATTGCCCTACACATGGTTTGAATCTATGGATGATTATTCAGAACTTTTATGCTGGCTTGAATTTTTCTTCTAGAAATCTTTTAGATTCGGCCGCCGAAGGCACTTTCATGGAAACTACATTAGGAGAAGCTACCAAACTCCTAGATAATATTATGGTTAATTATTCTCAATGGCACACCGAAAGATCTACTAGTAAAAAGTGCATGCTATCGAAGAAATTAGTGTTTTGAGTGGAAAGATGGATGAACTTATGAAATTATTTGCTGCTAAGAGTGCTTCTTCTGATCCTAATGATATGCCTTTGTCCACTTTGATTGAGAATAACACTGAATCTTTGGATGTGAATTTTGTTGGTAGGAATAATTTTGGTAACAATGCTTATAGAGGTATTTTAATCCTAGGCCTTTTCCTAGTAATTCCTCTAATAATTTTGGTAATTCCTACAACAACTCTTATGAAAAAATGCCTTCTGAATTTGAAACTAGTGTTAAGGAGTTTATGATCTCGCAAAAGAATTTCAATGCTATGCTTGAAGAGAAATTGCTTAAGGTTGATGAATTGGCTAGAAGTGTGGATATAATTACTCTTGATGTTGATTCTTTGAAACTTAGATCTATCCCACCTAAGCATGATATCAATAAGTCTCTCAAAGCCATGAGAATTTCCATTGATGAATGCAAAGAAAGAACCGCTAGAATACGTGCTAAAAGAGAAGATTATATTAAATCGTGTTCTTCTAGTTACCGTGAAAATAAAGATGAAGATCTGAAAGTTATTGATGTGTCTCCTATTACATGTTTGTTTTCTAGTATTAATCTTGATGAGAATAGGATTGGAGATGATTCTGCTTTAAGGTGTCCAAATAATTCGGAGTTTTTAGATCTTGATGGTAAAATTGCTAAAAGTGGGATTGAAGAGATTAAATCTTTGCATAGTGATGAGCCCACTACTTTGGATTTCAAGGGATTCAATTATGATAATTTCTCTTTGATTGATTGTATTTCCTTGTTGCAATCCGTGCTAAATTCTCCGCATGCTTATAGTCAAAATAAAGCTTTCACTAAACATATAGTTGATGCTTTGATGCAATCTTATGAAGATGAGCTGGAAGTTTCTATACCTAGAAAGCTTTATGATGAATGGGAACGTACTATCAAAATAAAAATAAAAGATCATGAATGATATGCTTTGTGTGATTTGGGTGCTAGTGTCTCCACTATCCCAAAAACTTTGTGTGATTTGCTAGGGTTCCATGAGTTTGATGATTGTTCTTTAAATTTGCATCTTGCGGATTCCACTATTAAGAAACCTATGGGAAGAATTAATGATGTTCTTATTGTTGCCAATAGGAATTATGTGCCCGTAGATTTCATTGTTCTTGATATAGATTGCAATCCTTCATGTCCTATTATTCTTTGTAGACCTTTCCTTAGAACGATTGGTGCAATTATTGAGATGAAGGAAGGAAATATTAGATTCCAATTTCCGTTAAGGAAAGGCATGGAACACTTTTCTAGAAAGAAAATCAAATTACCATATGAATCTATCATGAGAGCCACTTATGGATTGCCTTCCAAAGATGCCAATACCTAGATCTATCTTGTATCGTGCCTAGCTAGGGGTGTAAAACGATAGCGCTTGTTGGGAGGCAACCCAATTTTATGTTTTTTCTTTTGTTGCTGTTAGGGAATAAATATTGCATCTAGCCTCTGATTAGATGTGTTTTCATGTTTTGTTTAGTGTTTGTGTCAAGTAGAACCTTTAGTAGGACTTGTGTGAAGTTTATACGATCTTGCTGTGAAAAACAGAATCGTTAGCGCTCGCTAAAGTAGTCTTCAGATTTTACTGGATCGTGATTTTTAGTTGATTCTTTTTGCCGCTGATTGGTAGACAAATTGCGAAAATTTACCAATTTTTTTTGAAATTTTTGGAGTTCCAGAAGTAGGCGAACCCAGCAGATTACTATAGACTGTTCTGTTTTTGATAGATTCTGTTTTTCGTGTGTTGTTTGCTTATTCCGATGCATCTATGAGTAATATTGGAGGATATGAATCATAGAGAACTTGGAGTACAGTAGGTTTAACACCAATATAAACAAGGAATGAATTCCTTGCTGTACCTTTGAGTGGTGGTTTGCTTTCTCTTATTAACGGAGCTCACGAGAATTTTTGTCTAAGTTTTGTGTTGTGAAGTTTTCAAGTTTTGAGTATTGCTTTGATGGACTATGTAACAAGGAGTAGCAAAGGCCTAAGCTTGGGGATGCCCATGGCATCCCAAGTAAATTCAAGATAATGAAAAGCCTAAGCTTGGGGATGCCTCGGGAAGGCATCCCCTCTTTCGTCTTCATCCATCGGTAACTATACTTGGAGCTATATTTTTATTCGCAACATGCTATGTGTTTTGCTTGGAGCGTCTTGTATAATTTGAGTCTTTGATTGTTAGTTTGCCACAATCATCCTTGCTGGACACAACTATTTGAGAGAGTTAAATATGCTATAGAAATTATTAGAACACTCTATGTGCTTCACTTATATCTTTTGAGTTGAATAGTTTTTGCTCTAGTGCTTCACTTATATCTTTTAGAGCACAGTGGTGGTAATATTTTGTAGAAATTGTTGAACTCTCATGCTTCACTTATATCTATTTGAGAGTCTATTAAAACAGCATGGTGAATTGTTTAGGCTAAAGAAACTAGTCTTCACATGATAAACATCCAATGTCAATGTAGTAAAAAAAATCACATCAAGTGCATTGAATGGAAAGAGATGTTGGATGCTTGATAATTGTTTTGAGACATGAGGATAGTGATATTAGAGTCTTGCTAGTGGAGTGATTGTGAAATTGAGAAATATTTGTGTTAAGGTTAGTGATTCTCGTAGCATGCAAGTATAGTGAACCGTTGTGTGACTAAGTTAAAGCATGAGTTATTTGTAGAGTGTCAACCTTTGTGTGGAGGTCGGGGGCGCACGATGGTTAACTCCTACCAACCTCCCCCCTAGGGGCATGCGTTGATTGCTTTGTTTTGATGACTCGTAAATTTTTGCAATAAGTATATGAGTTCTTATGACTAATGTTGAGTCCATGGATTATACGCACTCTCACCCTTCCACCATTGCTAGCCTCTCTTGTACCGCACAACTTTCGCCCGTGCCATAAACCCACTATATATCCTTCCTCAAAACAGCCACCATATTGTTCCTCAAAACAGCCACCATACCTACCTATCATGGCACTTCCATAGCCATTCTGAGATATATTGCCATGCAACTTTCCACCGTTCCATTTATATGACACACATCATATTGTCATATTGCCATGCATGATCTTGAAGTTGACATCGTATTCGTGGCAAGGCCACCATGCATAATCTTTTCATACATGTCGCTCTTGTTTCATTGCACATACCGGTACACCGCCGAAGGCATTCACATAGAGTCATACTTTGTTGTTGTAGTATCGAGTTGTAATTTCGTGTTGTAATGAAAGTGTGATGATCATCATTATTAGAGCATTGTCCCTTGGGAGGAAAGGCTGAATCTATAAAGCCCTTCCGTAAAAAAAGAAAAGAGAAAGGCCAAAGGAAAAAAAGAAAGGCCCAAAAAAAAAAGAAAAAAAGAAAAAAAAGAAAAGAAAAAGAAAAGAAAAAGGGACAATTGCTACTATCTTTTTCCACACTTGTGCTTCAAAGTAGCACCATGTTCTTCATTCTAGAGAGTCTCATGCTTAGTCACTTTCATATACTAGTGGGAATTTTTGTTATAGAACTTGGCTTGTATATTCCAACGATGGGCTTCCTCAAAATGCCCTAGGTCTTCGTGAGCAAGCAAGTTGGATGCACACCCACTAGTTTCTTTTGTTGAGCTTTCATTCATATTTAGCTCTAGTGCATCCGTTGCATGGCAATCCCTACTCACTCACATTAATATCTATTGATGGGCATATTCATAGCCCGTTGATACGCCTAGTCGATGTGAGACTATCTCCCTCCTTTTTGTCTTCTCCACAACCACCTCTATTCCACCCATAGTGCTATATCCATGGCTCACGCTCATGTATTGCGTGAAAGTTGAAAGTTTTGAAAATATAGAGCATGAAAAAAAATGCTTGGCTGAAATCGGTGTTGTGCATGATATGAATATTTTGTGTGATAACAAAGGAGCATAGCCAACACTATATGATTTTGTAGGGATAACTTTCTTTAGCCATAGTATTTTGAGAAGACATGATTGCTTTGTTAGTATTGCTTGAAGTATTGTTATTTCATGCTTGATACGTCTCTAACGTATCTATAATTTTTGATTGTTCCATGCTATTATTTATGAAGTCTTGGATGTTTAATGGGATTTATCATTCACTTTTATATCATTTTTGGGACTAACCTACTAACCCAAAGGCCTAGTCCAGATTGCTGTTTTTTGCCTATTTTAGGGTTTTGTAGAAAAGGAATATCAAACGGAGTCCAAACGGAATGAAACCTTCGCGAGAGATATTTTTGGAGGAAATCACGCTCGGGAAACGTCAGGACCAAGTCAGGGGACGTAGGGCCAGCCGTCGAGGGTGGGAGGCGTGCCCCCCTTCCCAGGGCGCGCCCCCCTGCCTCGAGGCTGGCCCACACGGCCCTCGGTGCCCTCCTTCTTCCTATATATACCTACGTACCCCAGAAACTCCATACGCAGAGAGAAAACCCTAATTCCACCGCCATAGTTGCTGTTCCCGTGGAGATCCCATCTTGGAGCCTGTTCTGGGAGGGGGGGTCCATCACGGAGGCCTTCATCATCATCATCATCGCCCTCACCATGAGTTGTGAGTAGTTTACCACAGACTTTCGGGTCCATAGCTAGTATCTAGATGGCTTCTTCTCTCTCTCTGGATCTCAATACAAAGTTCTCCTCGGTCTTCGAGGAGATCTATTCGATGTAATCTCTTTTTGCGGTGTGTCTGTCAAGATCCGATGAATTGTGAGTTTATGATCAAGGTTATCTATGAAAGATATTTGGTTCTTCTCTGAACTTTTTATGTGTGCTCATAATATCCTTGCAAGTCTCTTTGAATTATTGGTTTGGTTTGGCCTACTTGATCTATAGTTCTTGCAATGGGAGAAGTGCTTGGCTTTGGGTTCAGTCTTGCGGTGTCCTTTCCCAGTGATAGTAGGGGCAGCAAGGCACGTATTTTATTGTTGTCATCGAGGATAAAAAGATGGGTTTTTCATCATATTGCTTGAGTTTATCCCTCTACATCATGTCATCTTACTTAAGGCGTTACTCTGTTCGTATGAACTCAATACACTAGATGCATGCTGGATAGCGGTCGATGTGTGGAGTAATAGTAGTAGATGCAGAATCATTTCGGTCTACTTGTCTCGTACGTGATGCCTATATACAATGATCATGCCTAGATAGTCTCATAATTATTCGCTTTTCTATCAATTGCTCGACAGTAATTTGTTTACCCGCCGTAGAATATCGCTATCATGAGAGAAGCCACTAGAGAAAACTATGGCCCCCGGGCCTATTCTCAACATATCAATCTACATCTACTTTACTTTTACCGCTTTTATTTGCTGTTTTATTAAACTAAAAATACCAAAAATATAGTTATCATCTCTATCAGATCTCACTCTCGTAAGTGACCGTAAAGGGATTGACAACCCCTTATCGCGTTGGCTGCGAAGCTCTTATTTGTTTGTGCAGGTGCGAGGGACTGGCGCGTGGTCTCCTACTGGATTGATACCTTGGTTCTCAGAAACTGAGGGAAATACTTACGCTACTGTGCTGCATCTCCCTTTCCTCTTCGAGGGAATACAACGCAAGCTCAAGAGGTAGAAAGATCCCGCCATGACGCTGTACCTGGGACTTCACCAATTGATAGCTCCATCATTCAATATAAATATGTATCCAGTATGTGACTTAGAGTCATCTGGATCTGTGTCGAAGCTAGCATCGACTTAACCCATTACGATGAGCTGTTCCTCACCTCCATAAATGAGAAACATATCCTTTGTCCTTTCCAGGTACTTCAAGATGTTCTTGACCGCTGTCAGTGATCCACTCCTGGATTACTTTGGTACCTCCCTGCCAAACTTATGGCAAGGCACACATCAGGTCTGTAACATAGCATAGCATACATGATATAACCTATGGCCAAGGCATAGAGAATGACTTTCATTTTCTCTCTACCTTCTGAAGTGGTCGGGCATTGAGTCTGACTCAATTTCATACCTTGTAACATAGGCAAGAACCCTTTCTTTGACTGATCCATTTTGAACTTCGTCAAAACTTTGTCAAGGTATGAACTTTGTGAAAGTCCTATTAAGCGTCTTGATCTATCTCTATAGATCTTGATGCCCAATATATAAGCAGCTTCACCGAGGTCTTTCATTGAAAAGTTATTATTCAAGTATCCTTTTATGCTATCCAGAAATTCTACATCATTTCCAATCAACAATATGTCATCCACATATAGTATCAGAAATGCTATAGAGCTCCCACTCACTTTCTTGTAAATACATGCTTCACCGTAAGTCTGTATAAAACCATATGCTTTGATCACCTCATTGAAGCATATATTCCAACTCTGAGATGCTTGCACCAGTCCATAGATGGATCGCTGGAGCTTGCACACTTTGTTAGCACCTTTAGGATCGAAAAAACCTTCTGGTTGCATCATATACAACTCTTCTTTTAGATATCCATTAAGGAATGCAGTTTTGACACCCATTTGCCAGATTCCATAATCATAAAATGTAGCAATTTCTAACATGATTCAGACAGACTTAAGCATCGCTACAGGTGAGAAAGTCTCATCGTAGTCAACTCCTTCAACTTGTCGAAAACCTTTTGCGACAAGTCGAGCTTCGTAAATAGTAACATTACCATCAGCGTCAGTCTTGTTCTTGAAGATCCATTTATTCTCTATGGCTTGCCGATCATCGGGCAAGTCCACCAAAGTCCATACTTTGATCTCATACATGGATCCTATCTCAGATTTCATGGCCTCAAGCCATTTTTCAAAATTTGGGCTCATCATAGCTTCTTCATAGTTCGAAGCTTTGCCGTTCTCTAACAACATGACTTCCAAAACATGGTTATCGTACCACTCTGGTGCGGTACGTGTTCCGTTTGACCTTCGAGGTTCTGTAGTAACTTGATCTGAAGTTTCATGATCATTATCATTAGATGCTTCTCTAGTTGGTGTACGCATCACGGGAACAGTTTTCTCTCATGATCTACTTTCCAATTTGAGTGAAAGTACAATGACCTCACTGAGTTCTACTTTCCTCCCACTCACTTCTTCTATGAGAAACTCCTTCTCTAGAAAGGACCCATTCTTAGCAACAAAAGTCTTGCCTTCGCATCCATGGTGGAAGGTGTACCCAACAGTTTCTTTTTGGTATCCCATGAAGACGCACTTCTCCGATTTGGGTTCGAGCTTATCAGTCTGAACCTTTTTCATATAAGCATCACAACCCCAAACTTTAATAAATGACATCTTTGGTTTCTTACCAAACCATAGTTCATACGATGTCGTCCCAATGGATTTAGACGGTGCCCTATTCAACATGAATGCAGCTACCTCTAATGCATAACCCCAAAATGATAAAGGCAAATCGGTAAGAGACATCACATAACGCACCATATCCAATAGAGTACGGTTACGACATTCAGACTCACCATTACGCTATGGAGTTCTGATACGTCTCGAATGTATCTATAATTTTTGAGTGTTCCATGCTATTATATTATCCATCTTGGATGTTTTATATGCATTTATATGCTATTCTATATGATTTTTGGGACTAACCTATTAACCCAGAGCCCAGTGCCAGTTTTTGTTTTTTCCTTGTTTTTGAGTATCGCAGAAAAGGAATACCAAACGGAGTCCAATTGACCTGAAATTGCACGGAGGTTGTTTTTGGACCAGAAGAAGCCCATTGAGTACCCGAGATAGCCAGAAGAGTCCCAAGGCCACCACGAGGGTGGGGGGCGCACCCTACCCCCTGGGCGCGCCCCCCTATGTCGTGGCCGCCTCGGGGACCCCCCTGACTTGTTCTCGACTCCAACACCTCTTATATATACCCAAACTTCCAAAAAATAACCTAGATCGGGAGTTCCATTGCTGCAAGCCTTTGTAGCCACCGAAAACCAATCTGGACCCGTTCCGGCACCCTACCGGAGGGGGAATCCCTCTCCGGTGGCTATCTTCATCAACCCGGCGCTCTCCATGACGAGGAGGTAGTAGTTCACCCTCGGGGCTAAGGATATGTACCAGTAGCTATGTGTTTGATCTCTCTCTCTCTCTCTCTCTCTCTCTCTCTCTCTCTCTCTCTCTCTCTCTCTCTCTCTCTCCCTCTCTCTCTCTCGTCTTCTTGAGATGGCACGATCTTGATGTATCGTGAGCTTTGCTATTATAGTTGGATCTTATGCTGTTTCTCCCCCTCTACCTTCTTGTAATGGATTGAGTTTTCCCTTTGAAGTTATCTTACCAGATTGAGTCTTTAAGGATTTGAGAACACTTGATGTATGTCTTGCGTGGGATACCCGTGGTGACAATGGGGTATTCTACCGATTCACTTGATGTATGTTTTGGTGATCAACTTGTGGGTTCCGTGACCTTGGGAATCTATGAATAGGGGTTGGCACACGTTTTCGTCTTGACTCTCCGATAGAAACTTTGGGGCACTCTTTGAAGTTCTTTGTGTTGGCTGAATAGATGAATCCGAGATTGTGTGATGCATATCATATAATCATACCCACAGATACTTGAGGTGACAATAGAGTATCGAGGTGACATTAGGGTTTTGGTTGATTTGTGTCTTAAGGTGTTATTCTAGGGCGATATCTAGGATAGATCGAACGAAAAGAATAGCTTCGTGTTATTTTACTGCGGACTCTTGAATAGATCGATCAGAAAGAATAACTTTGAGGTGGTTTCGTACCCTACAATAATCTCTTCGTTTGTTCTCCGCTATTAGTGAATTTGGAGTGACTCTTTGTTGCATGTTGAGGAATAGTTATATGATCCATTTATGTTATTATTGTTGAGAGAACTTGCACTAGTGAAAGTATGAACCCTAGGCCTTGTTTCAAAGCATTGCAATACCGTTTGTGCTCACTTTTATCATTAGTTACCTTGCTGTTTTTATATTTTCATATTACAAAAACCTATATCTACCATCCATATTGCACTTGTATCACCATCTCTTCGCCGAACTAGTGCACCTATACAATTTACCATTGTATTGGGTGTTTTGGGGACACAAGAGACTCTTTGTTATTTGGTTGCAGGGTTGTTTGAGAGAGACAACCTTCATCCTACGCCTCCCAGGGATTGATAAACCTTAGGTCATCCACCCGAGGGAAATTTTCTACTGTCCTACAAACCTCTGCACTTGGAGGCCCAACAACGTCTACAAAATAAGGTTGCGTAGTAGACATCATGTTCTAGGTGGCATGACGTGTGAAACTATTCCACATTGTTTCAAATGAAGACCAAACTCGTAACTCAAATATTCGCCTCCACGATCGGATCGTAGAAACTTTATTTTATTGTTACGGTGATTCTCTTCTTCACTCTGAAATTATTTGAACTTTTCAAATGTTTCAGACTTGTATTTCATCAAGTAGATATACACATATCTACTCGAATCATCTCTGAAGGTGAGAAAATAATGATACCCGCCACGTGCTTCAACACTCATCGGACCGCAAATATCGGTATGTATTATTTCCAATAAGTCATTAGCTCGCTCCATTGTTCCGGACAATGGAGTTTTAGTCATCTTACCCATGAGGCATAGTTCGCAAGTATCAAATGATTCATAATCAAGTGATTCCAAAAGTCCATCAGCATGGAGTTTCTTCATGCGCTTAACATCAGTATGACCTAAACGGCAGTGCCACAAGTATGTTGCACTATCATTATCAACTTTGCATCTTTTGGCATCATATGAATATGTGTATTCCCACGATCGAGATTCAATAAGAATAGACAATTCCTCAAGGGGGCATGACCATACAAGATATTACTCATATAAATAGAACGACCATTATTCTCTGACTTAAATGAATAATCGTCTCGCATCAAACAAGATCCAGATATAATGTTCATGCTCAACGAAGGCACCAAATAACAATTATTTAGGTCTAAAACTAATCCCAAAGGTAGATGTAGAGGTAGCGTGCCGCGGCAATTACATCGACCTTGGAACCATTCCCGACACGCATCGTCACCTCATCCTTAGCCAATCTTCGTTTAATCCACAACTCCTATTTCGAGTTACAAGTAGGAGCAACTGAACCAATATCGAATACTCAGGCACTGCTACGAGCACTAGTAAGGAACACATAAATAACATGTATATCAAATATAACTTTGTTCACTTTGTCACCCTTATTATCCACCAAATACTTGGGGCAGTTCCGCTTCAAGTGACCACTCCCTTTGTAGTAGAAGCACTCAGTTTCAGGCTTAGAACCAGCTTTGGGTTTCTTCATGGGAGCGGCAACCTGTTTGCCGTTCTTCTTGAATTTCCCTTTCTTTCCTTTGCCATTTTTCTTGAAACTAGTGGTCTTGTTAACCATCAATACTTGAGGCTCCTTCTTGATTTCTACCTCCACTGATTTCAGCATTGCGAAGTGCTTGGGAATTGTCTTATCCATCCCTCGCATATTATAGTTCATCAGACGCCTTCGTAGCTTGGTGGCACTGATTGAAGAACTCTGTCAATAACACTCTCAGGTGGAAGAGAGATTCCCAACTGAGTCAAGTAGTTATGATACCCAGACATTTTGAGTATGTGTTCACTGACAGAACTATTCTCCTCCATCTTGCAGCTATATAACTTGTTGGAGACTTCATACATCTCAACCCGGGCATTAGCTTGAAATATCAATTTCAGCTCCTAGAACATCTCATATGCTCCATGAAATTCAAAACGTCTTTGAAGTCCCGGTTCTAAGCCGTAAAGCATGGCACACTGAACTATAGAGTAATCATCAGATCAAGCTTGCTAGACGTTCATAACATCTGCTTCAGCTCCTTCAGCAGGTGCGTTCCCTAGCAGTGCATCAAGGACATAATTCTTCTGTGCGGCAATGAGGATAATCCTCAAGTTATGGACCCAGTCCGTGTAGTTGCTACCATCATCTTTCAACTTAGCTTTCTCTAGGAACACATTAAAATTCAAGGGAACGATAGCACGGGCCATTGATCTACAACATAGATGTGCAAATATTATCATGACTAAGTTCATGATAAATTAAGTCCAGTAAATCAAATTACTAATGAACTCGTACTTAAATTAACATCCCTCAGGTTATCTAAGTGATACATGATGCAAATCAACTAAACCATGTCCGATCATCACGTGAGATGGAGTAGTCATCAATGGTGAACATCTCTATGTTGATCTTATCTACTATATGACTCATGTTCGAACTTTTAGTCTCTAGTGTTCCGAGGCCATGTATGTACATTCTAGTCTCATCAAGCTTAACCCAACTATTCCGTGTGTGTAAAACTGTCTTACACCCGTTGTATGTGAACATAGAGTCTATCACACCCGATCATCACGTGGTTTCTCGAAACGACGAACTGTAGCAATGGTGCATACTTGGGGAGAACACTATTAACTTGAAATTTAGTGAAGGGGTCATCTTATAATGCTACCGTCGATCTAAGAAAAATAAGATGCATAAAGGATAAACATCACATGCAATTGAAATATGTGACATGATATGGCCATCATCATATTGTGCTTATGATCTCCATATCCAAAGCATCGTCATGATTTCCATCATCACTGGATTGACACCTTGATCTCCATCGCACCGTCGTGGTCGTCTCGCCAACTATTGCTTCTATGACTATTGCTAACTCATAGCGATAAAGTTACTCAATTACATGGCGCTTGCAATTTCATACAATAAAGAGACAACCATAAGGCTCCTGCTGATTGTCGATAATTTACAAAAAATGATCATCCCATACAATAACATATAACTCAACACGTCTTGAACATATCACATCACAACATGCCCCGCAAAAACAAGTTAGACATCCTCTAGTTTGTTGTTCCAACTTTTACGTGGCTGCTACGGGCTTCTAGCAAGAACCATTCTTACCCACGGCACAAAACCACAATGGTGATTTATCAAGTTTGTTATTTTATCCTTCAACAAGGATCGGCCACAGACAAACTCGATTCAACTAAAGTAGGAGAAACACACACCCACCAGCCACCTTTATGCAAAACAAATTGCATGTCGGTCGGTGGAACCAGTCTCATGTACGTGGACTTGTAAGGTTGGTCTGGGCCGCCGAATTAAAATATGAAGGTGGTAAGCAGTATGACGATCACGGCCTACAACTCTTTGTGTTTTACTCGTGCATATCATCTACGCATACACCTGGCTCATGATGCCACTGTTGGAAAACGTAGCATGGAAAACAAAAAAGAATTCTACACACACAATGATCTATCACTACAAAAAAACACATTCGTGATATTTTGGGCCGAACAGAATTTTTTCTGTCATGCTTATGACACTTCTATGATGATAATTTTTGAGAAAAACCCGTATCATCATAGATGTGGTGGGCTCCTACTTCTATGACAAAAAATCATGACAGAAAATTGGCTTTTCGTCCTTGGCGGGCCGGAGACGCATCTGCATGATATTCTTTGGGCCGTCCATGACGGAAAAAAATCATGGTATCTATGCTTAAGTGTCATCCCTGGATCGGTATGCTGACACACACAGTACTCGAGGATTTATAACAGAGGCAAATCACCTGTATAAAGTAACATATAAACTATTACCTCAATCCATATTGCGGAAGTAACAAGAAGTTTTGGATTCCCATCAACACCAACGTCAAAGTTGAGTGTAGACATCACAACCCTAACGTAACACTTACTCGTCGAATAATTCCTGCAACATGAGACGTTGTAGCCATGTAGGTCAGTACATTGAATGTACTCGCAAATTCAGACTGTAGCAGTAATGATGAATAATGCCTACAACCATATGCATATTTGGCTGGTGGAGGCTGTAAGGTTGTTTTTGCATAAAGCTAGTTTTTCCCTACAACAAAGGAATAAATTTTATTTACTACTCAGTTGAATTAATCAATATTGAGAATGGTTCCTCCATCTCAATTCCCCAAGTTACCAAAATTAATAACCCAACCATTTTATTAGATCAAGTGATGAGATCAACAAATAATCCACTTCTAGATACTCAAGGACGTCCATAACTGTGGACACGTGTACTCATGAATAGTTTGTACACTCTGCAGAGGTTTGTGCACTTTTCCCCACAAGACTCGATCGCATGCGTTAAGTTTCTCGCACTACATGGTGTTTGAGAACCGGATGACCGAGACACAGTCTTTCAGAAGCACTAACTCTTTACCCTGGGTAGACCGTTACACCTACATCCGCTACATCTGCTAGTCTATCACTGAAAGAGGTCACGCAACATACTCAACTATGCCAGAGCCCATAATGTCTTGTGGCTTGTCAGGCCCAAGATGTGATTCTATCCCGATCACGTGACACTTATGTGTTTGGGGCACAACCGCATTTCGGGCGCTTAGCAAGATGGATATCATTACATCGTACCATTACATACATACATGGGGGATACAACATTACATACAAGTCACATGAATACAACATCATCAACACAAATCATCCGACTACAGATGCAAACATGAAAAGAACAACGACATCCATCTGCTATCCCAGGCTGCCGACCCGGAACCTAACCCAAGACTGAAGAAGAAAGAACTCCAACACAACGATCAACGCTCTCACGTCAAGACATCGGAAACCTGCACCTGCAACTATTGTTGTAGTATCTGTGAGCCACGAGGACTCAGCAATCCCATAACCATGGGTAACGATACTAGCAAAGCTCAATAGGTAGGAAGAGGTAAAGCGGTGAGGTTGCAGCAGCGGCTAAGCAAAAGTATGGTGGCTAACTTACGAGTACAAGAATAAGTTGAGCATCTACGCGAACGGTCGCAACTAGTAGTGATCGCTAAAGATCATGAACTACTTACGAGTCAAACATAACCCCACCATGTTCTCTTCTCAAAGTGAAAAGAGACAGTCACGGTTACTCACACAGTTGTGTGTTTTACTTCGGATCCTTTGTCAAGTTTTCTACAAGCGGACATTAACAAATTCCAATCTGCCACATAACCGCGGGCACGGCTTTTGAAAGATCATAACCCTGCAGGGGTGTCCCAACTTAGCCCATCACAAGCTCTCACGATCAGCTGAAGTGATAAATATAATATCATCACCCCTTATCTTAGGGAAATCCGATCAGGCTCGGCATCCTGGTGCACAAGACATTTTGACAATGGTGAAACAAGTCCAGCAAGACCTCCCGGCGTGCCGACACCCTGATAGTAGCCGCGCGTATCTCGTCTTAGGCCACGATCGGATGGGACAGCCTACGGGAGCCAATCCTCGAGTTTCCCCTTGGTGGCCCCGCAGTCGGCCCGTTTGGGACCAACACCATCAGCACTGGCCCCCCTGCTATGTATAAGAATCCTCGGGTAGCGCTAACTCCCTATGCAATTTAGTGAATTAATTAAGTTGTTATTATGAGGCAAATTAAAACCAATGTTGGGCCTTGCTAGAGGAGTTTTATTCAAAGACGAAGTGTCAAGGGGTCCCCATATACCCAACCGTGTAAGGAACGCGAAATCAAGGAACATAATGCCAGTTTATCGTCGCCTAAGGTGGCATGAGTGGAAAAAAACACCGAGCAAAAGGCCAAGCCTTCCACCCATGCCCAGTATATAGGTGTGTTAATAATAATAACAGATATTGTGATATTCCAATAACAAGTTCCCACCTGGAACGAATCTTCATCTTCACCTGCAACTAACAACACTATAAGAGGGGCTGAGCAAGCGGGTAACATAGCCAAACAATGGTTTTGCTAGGAAGGTTTCAAAGGTTAGAGGTTTCATGGCAACAAGGAGAGGGGCTGACATAAAGATGGGTAGCGCGACATATAACGATAGCATCGAGACAACTAAGCAAAGGCAATGATAGTAAAGGTATCCAGCGGTATGATCATCTTGCCTGAGATCCCGCAAGGAAGAAGAACTGATCCAAGAAGACGAAGAAGAAGCCTTGAAGAAGAACCACGGGTAGACGAACGAATCCTCACAAACGCAACGGAACAAGCACTAACGAGAAGAAGCAAGCAACATGGTAAACACACCACATGAGACATGACAATATGCTCAATCAAGTATGATGCAAGACAGTTGTATATAGGAAGCACCACAAGTCTATACAGGAAGCATAACATGACAAGGTAGGAAGCACAGAAAACAACACAAGAACATGTCAATATGCTCAGCCAAGTAGGATGCAAGACAAGTCTACATATGATGCACAGAAAGTCTATACAGGAAGCAAAACATGGCAAGGTAGGAAGCACAGAAAAACAACACAGTTTATATATGATGCATTACATGGCAAGGTATGATGCATGACAAATATATATAGGAAGCAATACATGGCAAGGTAGGAAGCACAGAAAAACAACACAAGTCTATATGATGCAATACATGGCAAGGTATGATGCATGACAAGTCTATACAGGAAGCATAACATGACAAGGTAGGAAGAACAGAAAAACAACACAAGTTTATATATGATGCAATACATGGCAAGGTATGATGCATGACAAATCTATACAGGAAGCATGGACATGAAGTAGACATATCCTACAACAACCAACTCCATTGGAGCATCTCCATAGGAGGCATGGATCAATAGCAACAAGCTACAACATTTTGATCATGACAATAAAAACCTGACAGCAATATTTTATAGCAACTTGGGAGCAAGAATTAAATAAGCTACAGCAATCCAAATGAGCAAGTGAGGGCATGAATGGATAGACAACAACATATACAGCAAGGAATGATCAATGGCCACCCCAAAACTAACATGGATTTGCCTAGGGCATCAAGCAAACATAGCATCAGGATATTACAGATTCCATACTTACTGAAATTTCACTAAGTCTTAAAAGAATAACATTATCATGGCATGTTTGCGAGCATGTTTAAGTCACCTCAAAGCATATCATGGCAAATGGTTTGCACCACAGCAAAGAACACATCATGGAGATTCTAAAACATCTAGGCATGTGACATGGGGACGAACACATCAATAGCAACGAGCTCCTCAACTAGGCATCTCGTAACAAGTTACAAAACCTAACAGCCACATGCACTTTTGCAACAGAGATAAACATGGCAATATGAACTCTAAGAAGCATGCTATAGCAACCAACATGTAGAGCATCTCATGATGAACATTTTGACATATCATTTGCATCATTTGGATAAACATGCACCAAGTTATCACATCTCAAACATGGCAACAAAATAACAAGTAGCAGCAGTTTATAACAAGTAGCACTCTTGCAACTGATATTAGAGCATCTAGATGAACTCAAATGAGCATGGCACAATGGAACAAAGTGTAGAGCATATCACCACGGTCATTTTGATATATCATACACTCAATTTGGACAAGCACAGAATTAATTAAAAGCAGTCAAAGATGCAACATTAAACTGACAGAAAAAAGGACTTAGCAGATTTAGGCAAGGGGAAAAACAACTGAGCGTGTGTTAACTAAACATCGCACTGGGCGAAGGATTAGGTGGGCTCACCTAGTGGGCTCGGCCCAAAGCAGAGGGGCAGGGCAGGCCGGTTGGACAGGGCTGCTGCTGGGCCTGGCCCGCGGGAGGAGGGAGAGACGGTCCAGGCGGCCTGCTGGCGAGGTGGGCCGCAGAGGGGAGGTGGAGGCCCGGGTCTGGGCCGGCTGTAGCTGGGCCGCACAGGGCCCATGAGGCCCAGGAGGCGGCCGACGGCGGCGGCGGCGCTGTTGGTTCTCCGGCGAGGTGCGCTCCGGGCGGGGAAGCAGCGCATGAGGCC
This sequence comes from Secale cereale, assembly GCA_902687465.1. Lineage (NCBI taxonomy): Eukaryota > Viridiplantae > Streptophyta > Magnoliopsida > Poales > Poaceae > Secale > Secale cereale. The sequence continues at coordinate 112,464,900 of LR738713.1, read as the reverse complement.
GGCGGCGGTGCACAGAGGGGCGCGGGATGGCGGCGGCGCTCAGAAGATGCGGCGGCAGGGCAGCGGGGAACCGGCGACCGGCGGCGGTGGATGAGGGTCGGCGGCTCGCCGGAGGCCTGGGGTGGCGCACGTCGGCGATGGGCCAACTCCGGGGGTTCGCTGCTCTTGATCGGGGCTCCTCCCCGATCGGGAGCGCTCGAACGAGCGCACGGAGGCGCTGGTGAGCGGGCTGCCGCGCGGCCTGGGCGGGCCGCGCCTGGGCCCGACGGGGCGCGGGGACGTGGGGCGCGGGGCGAGGCCACGTGGCGTCCTGCCGTTGGCCGGGAAGCGCGCTGCGGCTAACGTGGCCCAATGGGGGCGCGACAAGTGGCAAGAAAGAGGTGGCGGCGGCGCTGGGTGGCCAAGTGGCGGAGGGGGAGCGGCTGCGCGTAGAATTTGAGGGAGAGAGAGGTTAGGGGAGGGTAGACTAGGTTAGGGATGCCATTTTTGGACGTGGGGGTGTCTATTTATAGTAGGAGGGCTAGGGTTTGGGGTTTTGAGGCCGTTTTTGGACCGTTAGATCCCGATCGGGCGGTCTGCAACGGAGGGGTTAGGTTAGTGGGCTAGATGGGCTGTGTAGAAGTAGTTGGGCTGAGGTGAGAGGAGAGGGAGAGAGGCCCGCGGGGGTTTTCGGAGACCGAAAATGTACGACGAATTAACCGGCGACTAGTGCCGCTATATATATCCGTTGGCTATCAAACAAGCTCCAAATGCGATGAAATTTGGCACGCGGCCTGTCTACACTATAATAAGACCACACGCCCAGTTTCAACCCATTCCGAGAACATTTTTCGGCCACTTATAAAACAAATATTCGGGGGCACCGCGGGCGCGTGCAAGTGTGTTTGGGCTCAGAACGGACAACGGAGAGGACGAGGAAACTCGGATGGATGCAACTTTTGAAAACATGCTGATGCAAGCACACATGATGACATGGCAAGATGCAACACGCAACCAGATGACATGGCACTGACAACGAATAACTGGCTGACACCTGGCGCACCGGTCTCGGGGTGTCACAACACTCCCCTACTAACAAGAGATCTCGTCCCGAAATCTTAGGAATGAGACGGGAGAGAAAAAGGAAGAACAAAGTTCTTCGAGGACAAAAGAGTGAAATCAGAGAACCTTGAGAGGTTGAGCCACTCAAAAAGAAGAAGAATGCAATGAAGAAGAACGAAGTTGCAAGGACATCGTTAGACAAGAGGAAGAAGGAATTCGACGAGAATCCAAAAGGTTGAAGGAATAAGAATGAATTCGAAACCACTCCGGTTAAAAAGAGATAGAAAAAGGAATCTCCACGAAGGAATTCGGGCAGCATTTCGGCTAAAATGGAATGAAATAGCACACCGGTTGAACATGAATGGAATAGGACAAGAACCTGAGGAGATTGAATAAAAACATGATGAAATGAACAAGACAATGCCTCCGGAATAATTGAAATGGTGGAATTAAAAGAATGGAGAAGAAGATGACAACTTCCATCACGAATGAATTTAAAAGAGCATCCTCAAAGAAGGACTTGAATGGAGTTGTTGATAAATCAACAACAAAAGAATGAGCTTGTTGTGGACTTATGTAAACATCTCAAAACTTGAGGTGAATTATGCCGCAACCAAAAGATGGATTAGCTGAGAATGAAGAAATGCAAAACTCCCTTCGAAAGAATACGGAGAATTATTTGCATCTCAGTATACAAAAGAATAAAGCTTGAGCTACTCCAGAAGAATTAGTTGAACGTTGAAGAATGAATTAAATGATGGAGAACCACCATGAAGAACTCCGGTAAAATGAAAGGATGATGATGTACAAAAGACGGGCGAAAAGAATAAGATAAGCCTTGCGATGATTAGGCGGGGTGCTGACGAGAAAGCCAAGAAACTATGAACTCCGGGGAAGAAAAGATTAAATCGCTTGGAACTAGAATTTATTCATCAAGAATAAACTCCGAAGGAAGGAATAAATCAACTTGACGAGAATGAATAAGAATTATGTTATGCTTATTCTCCATCAATTAAATTGATGAGAAGCAATGGATTCACATACCACTTATTTGCATTGAAAAAGAATAAAGAGGGATTTATCGCGAACATGCGAAAATCTTGTTGAAACACCGGTAGGATTGGAATAAATGAATGGATTGATATGAACACACCGAAAAAAGAACTCTTGACCGGATCACCGTAAAGAATTGAAGCCGACTGAAGGAAAGAACAAACCACCGGGAAGAATTAATTGAATGATGAAAAGAACAAACCACCGAGAAGAATTACAATCGAGTGAAGAACGAGAATGACCACCGTAAGGAATGAAATTAAACGATGCAAGAGGACAAGCCACCGTGAAGAATTGAGTGAACACAAGAGAATGAATCGCCGGGAAAAGGATAAGTTCTTGAGAAATATTTAATGACGAGAACGAAGAGATCGCGGACGGATTAAAGAATGCTTGAACGAAGCACCGGAAAGAATATGAGAAGAACGAATAGGCATCACTGAAGAATATTTGGAGGACGAAGTTGAAAAATGAGAACGAATAAATCTTCTGAAATGAGGTTAGTACCAAAAATCATAGGTTAATAGGTTAGTCGCAAAAATCATATAAAAGTGTATATTAAAGCCCATAAAACATCCCTGAAGGACAATATAATAGCATGGAACAATAAAAAAATATAGATACGTTGGAGACGTATCAAGCATCCCCAAGCTTAATTCCTGCTCGTCCTCGATTAGGTAAATGATAAAAAGATAATTTTTGATGTGGAATGCTAACTAACACAATTTTCAATGTAATTTCTTAATTGTGGCATGAATGTTCAGATCTGAAAGATTCAAGACAAAAGTCTATATTGACATAAGAATAATAATACTTCAAGAATACTAACAAAGCAATCATGTCTTCTCAAAATACTATGGCTAATGAATGTTATCCCTACAAAATCATATAGTCTGGCTATGCTCCCTCTTCATCGCACAAAATATTCATATCATGCACAACCCCGATTTCAGCCAAGCACTTGTTTTCATACTCTATTCTTTCAAACCTTTGAACTTTCACGCAATACATGAGTGTGAGCTATGGACATATCACTATGTGGAATAGAGTGGTGGTTGTGGAGAAGACGAACAGAAGGGAGATAGTCTCACATCGACTAGGTGTATCAACGGGCTATGGAGATGCCCATCAATAGATATCAATGTGAGTGAGTAGGGATTGCCGTGTAACGGATGCACTAGAGCTAAATATGTATGAAAGATCAACAACAGAAACTAGTGGGTGTGCATCCGACTTGCTTGCGCACGAAGACCTAGGGCATTTGAGGAAGCCCATCGTTGGAATATACAAGCCAAGGTCTATTATGAAAATTCCCACTAGTATATGAAAGTGACTAAACACGAGACTCTCTATCATGAAGAACATGGTGCTACTTTGAAGCACAAGTGTGGAAAAAGATAGTAGCAATTGTCCCTTTTTCTTTTCTTTTCTTTTCTTTCTTTTTTTGGGCCTTTCTTTTTTCTTTGGACTTTACTTCTTTTCTTTTTTCCCCTTTTTTGGAGGGGCTTTCTTTATTTAGCCTTTCCTCACATGGGACAATGCTCTAATAATGATGATCATCACACTTCTATTGATTTACAACTCGATATTACAACTCGATACTAGAACATAGTATGACTCTATATGAATGCCTCCGGCGGTGTACCGGGATGTGCAATGAATCAAGAGTGACATGTATGAAAATTATTCATGGTGGCTTTGCCAAAAATACGATGTCAACTACATGATCATGCATGGCAATATGACAATATGATGCGTGTTATATGAACAGAACAGTGGAAAGTTGCATGGCAATATATCTCGGAATGGCTATGGAAATGCCATGATAGGTAGGTATGGTGGCTGTTTTGAGGAAGATATATGGTGGCTGTTTTGAGGAAGGTTTATGGTGGGTGTATGGTACCGGCGAGAGTTGTGCGATACAACAGAGGCTAGCAATGGTGGAAGGGTGAGAGTGCGTATAATCCATGGACTCAACATTAGTCATAAGAACTCATATACTTATTGCAAAAATCTACGAGTCATCAAAATAAAGCAATCAACGCATGCTCCTAGGGGGAGGTTGGTAGGAATTAACCATCGCGCGCCCCCGACCTCCACACAAAGGTTGACACTTTACAAATACCTCATGCTCTAACTTCGTCACATAGCGGTTCACCATATGTGCATGCTACGGGAATCACTAACTTTAACACAAGCATTTCTCAATTTCATAATAACTCCACTAGCATGACTCTAATATCACTATCCTCATATCTCAAAACAATTATCAAGCATCCAACTTCTCATCATATTCAATGCACTTAGTGTGAAAGTTTTTACTACACTGATTTTGGATGCCTATCATGTGAAGGCTAGTTATATAGCCAAAGCACATTACCATGCTGTTATAATAGACTCTCAAAAGGATATAAGTGAAGCATGAGAGTTCATCTATTTCTTCAAAATAAAACCACCGTCATGCTCTAAAAGATATAAGTGAAGCACTAGAGCAAATGACAAACTACTCCAAAAGATACAAGTGAAGAACAACGAGTTGTTGTATAATTATGTAAATATGTGAAGACTCTCTAACATTTAAGAATTTCAGATCTTGGGATATTATTCAAACATAAATCAAAACAAACTAAAATAAATTGACGCTCCAAGCAAAACACATATCATGTGGTGAATAAAAATATAGCTCCGAGTATAGTTACCGATAGATGAAGACGAAAGAGGGGATGCCTTCCCGGGGCATCCCCAATCTTAGGCTCTTGGTTATCCTTGAATTTTACCTTGGGGTGCCATGGGCATCCCCAAGCTTAGGCTCTTGCCACTTTTTGTTCCATAGTCTATCAAAGCAATACTCAAAACTTGAAAACTTCACAACACAAAACTTAAACAAAAATCTCGTGAGCTCCGTTAGTATAAGAAAGCAAACCACTACTCAAAGGTACTGCAATGAATTCATTCTTTGTTTATATTGGTGTTAAACCTACTGTATTCCAACTTATCTATGGTTCATACTTCCCAATACTACTCATAGATGCATTGAAATAAGCAAACAACACACGAAAAACAGAATCTGTCAAAAACAGAACAGTCTGTAGTAATCTGCAGGTTTCACATACTTCTGTAACTCCAAAAAATTCAAACTAAATTTGTAAAGGTGAGGAATTTGTATATTAATCATCTTCAAAAAGAATCAACTAAATAGCACGCTCCAGTAAAATATGATGACCATTCTAGTGAGCGCTAACGATTCTGTTTTTCACAGCAAGATCATATAAACTTCACACAAGTCTTCCCAAAGGTTCTACTTGGCACAAACACTAATTACAACACAAAACCACATATAAACAGAATCTAGATGCAATATTTATTCCTAGAAAGAAGCAAAATCAAATAAAACAAAATAAAGTTGGGTTGCCTCCCAACAAGCGCTATCGTTTAACGCCCCTAGCTAGGCATGATGATTTCAATGATGCTCGCGTAAAAGATAAGAATTGAAACATAAAGGGAGCATCATGAAGAATATAACTAGCACATTTAAGTCTAACCCTGTCGGTGTACTAAGGTAGGGGGTACCTCAGTACCCCAACTTGTGCACGGGCAGTTGCAGCTTCCCGCGGCAGGGTTTACCGCGTGCTCGCCGGAGACCTTTCCTGCCCCCTATTAAACCATTGAAAAACAAAGTATACAAGGAAGAAGACCAAGACCCCGGCAAGAGGAGCTTGCCGGGAAGGCCGTACCAGGCTCAAGACTGTCCCGCTAACACAAGACCCTGGCAAGAGGAGCTTGCCAGGAAGGCTAGAAGACAACGCCTCGGCGCTATATGCGCCCCGGCAAGGGGCCCGGGGAGCGACAAGCTCCCGGGCCCGGCAAGATCAAGGCCCCGGCAAGGTGCTTGCCGGGGAGGCTGCGCTGTGTGCCCGCGCTCCAGCTCATCGGCCCACGCGTCGCCCTGGGGCCTATCCAGGGACGCGTGGCGGGTGGCTGTGCAGCCTGGGGTACACGGTGGCACTCCACGGTGATGGATCCGTCGCCGTGGCGGACGGAGACGCTAAGGCGGGAGCTTTTGGGGTCGACGGCGACGGGCATTAAATGCCCTTGTCCCCCACTGTTGAAGTAGGTATAGACCACTGTTCTATATTGTAGCTCCACTGTTCCCGCACTGTTACAACTACCACCTCTTTTACGTTTTTACCCCTTTCTCTTACGTTGACACCTGTCGGTGACCCTTTGCACTATAAAAGGAGGCCCATGCACAACGTGGAGGGGGTTCGGAACCTAGATCACTCTCGCGCTTGGTGTAGCTGCTTCTTCAAGCTCCCGAGCGCTCAAACTCAATACACAACCAAGCAGGAGTAGGGTTTTACGCGTCTACCGCGGCCCGAACCTGGGTAAAACTGCCCGCGTGCTCGCTACGATCTGCTCTTTGTGCTCCCTCCGCCCTCGTACCGCACAGACAAGGGGCTCCGGTCCCATAGGTGTTCGTGGCGGACAGTTTCCCCCGACATCTTTGGCGCGCCAGGTAGGGGGCGTCGAGGTTGTGCGAACCTGATCCGGCGTTCGCGCGGGCGCATTCTTCATCAACCTCTCCAGCTTCATCAGCAACTTCATCAGCGACAACTCCATGGCCCCGAAGAAGAAGGCTTCGGAGGTCGGAGGCCCGTCTGCGTCTCACCCGCCGCCACCAGAGCCAACGGTGGGCGGGGGAGATGCCGTCGGAAGGGTGACCGCCGGTGAGGACACTCACGGCGCCACCAGATCCAAGAACAGGACGGACGACCGAACTTCGGTCTCCGTGGACGCGCCGCGTCCATCCCAGCACACGACGACCCAGCAGCGCCATACCACGGGAGGTGGTATCCGCCTGCTGGGGCAAGGCCAAACCGGAGGTTCGCGGGACGCCCCGGACCCCCGTCCGGGCACAAGCAAAGCGAAGGCGCCGGCGCGGGACCCCGCTCCTTCTAACGTTGTTAGAAGTCCGAGCGTATCCCGCTCCTCGCACCGCTCGCCCGCGTTCCCCTCCACTCCAGCGGAAGCGCTCGCAAGAGCGCAACTGCTCCTCGACTTTCCTCCAGCGGCCGACAAGGCCGAAGAATGGAGGGCCACTATACGGAGCCTGATAGACTTCGCCAATAACGATTCTCCACAGCAGCCGTCGGCCTCACGGCCGCGGCAAGCTGAGAAGACGAAGGCTGACGGCAACAAGACTGCCGGGGGTGCGACAAGCGTGCACTCCCCGCCGCAGAAGCAGAAGACGCCGCCCCGCCGGAACAACCCCGACGACGGCTCCACAGCCTCGTCGGACCCGCGGGCCCGTCGGGACCAGCGCCAGGTCCTCGACGACCGGCGAGATGAAGACGCTCGGACCACAATCGAGCGCCGCCGAGAAGCTCGGCGACAATCCAACAAGAGGGCTGGGAACACTGTCGACGCGCACGCGCCCGGTGAACCAGGCGACTTGCCGTACGCGGCAGGCTGCCCTGCGTTCACCCGCGAGCTGCGGCGCGTCCAGTGGCCCAGCATGAAGAATTTCAAGCCCGACGTACCGGAGAAGTACGACGGCAAAACGCACCCCTCGGAGTTTCTCAGCGTCTACACCATCGCAGTGCAAGCTGCCGGGGGGCGCGACGAGAAGATCTTGGCGAATTACTTCCCGCTCGTGCTAAAGCCGAACGTCCGGTCGTGGCTCATGCACTTGCCGGAAGGTTCCATCTCTTCTTGGGCCGACCTCTGCCACCAGTTTGTTGGCGCCTTCACCGGCGGCCACAAACCCCATGGCCAGGAGAGCGATCTCCATATCTTGGCCCAGAAGGAAGGCGAGACCCTGCGCAAGTATATCCAACGCTTCAGCCGGGTGCAGCACAACATCCCTGACGTTCACCCTGCCGCGGTTATCAGCGCGTTCCATCAGAACGTGCGGAACCGCCGCATGCGTGAGGAGATGGCGATGACGAAGATTCGGGATGTCAGCGAGCTCTATGCTCTTGCTGACAAGTGCGCACGCGCAGAAGAGGGGAGGAGACTCCCCGGGGAGGATACTGGCGCAGGAGGAAGCGACAGCGACGACGCCGCCCCGGCAAAGAAGAGCCGGCGGCGGAACAACAGAAAGAAGGGCAAGAAGGAGGTGCTTGCCGTCGAGAAGTCCGGCAAGGAGGCTCCCGCCAAGCAAGCGCAGGCTGGCGGCTCCGGCAAGGAGCCTGCCCCTGCTGCGGCAGCCGACAAGCCGGGTAGCTCCGACAAGCAATACTGTAAGATTCACCGCACCAAGGGTCACGATCTCTCCAACTGCAAGCGCGTCGAGTACCTCGTCGAGCAGCAGAAAGCTGAGTACGAGAGGCGCGACAAGGAGAAGGCCCAAGGTGGCGGGGAAGAGCCCAGCAAGAAGCGGCCGTTCAATGGCCGGGGAGGACGCCGCGGCAAAGCCAAGCAGCGGCAAGGAGATCGGCCTCCCCGGGGCCGCGACAACGACGAAGAAAACGACGATGAAGACATGGAGGACGAGGAGAACAGCGAGCAGGAGTTCCAGAAGGCCACGGAGGTCCTGTGCGTCGACGGTGGCGCCTCCCTGCATACCTCCCACCGCCAACTCAAGCAGTGGGTGCGTGAGGTAAACGCAGCGGAGCCGCCCATGGAGTCGCGCAGGCTCCTCAAATGGTCCAGCACGCCCATAGTTTTTGATCTTGAGGATCACCCTGACCGTACCACTGCGGTCGGGTGCTTGCCGATGCTGGTTTCTCCCACCATCCGCAACCTCAAGGTCACCAAAATGTTGGTTGACGGCGGGGCCGGGCTGAACTTGATCTCCTCTGCTGTGATCAAGAAACTCCAGATTCAAGATGGCGAGCTCGAAGAGACCGGTTCATTCCAAGGAATCAACCCGGGAAGGAGCAAGCCCAAGGGAAAAATCACTCTGCCGGTGACCTTTGGCGGGGAGCTCAACTTCAGGACTGAGCGCATCACTTTCGACGTCGCCGATATTCCATTGCCATACAATGGAATACTTGGTCGTCCCGCCCTCGCCAAGTTCATGGCAGCTTCCCACTATGCCTACAACGTGCTGAAGATGCCGGGGCCGATAAGCGTCATCACTGTCCATAGCGACAAGAAGGATGCGCTTATTTGCGCCGACAAGATTTACCGGGATGCGGCAGCTGCGGCCGAGAAGGATACTCTTGCCGCTGAAGCTCCCGGGGGGAAGAAGACGAAGACCAAGTCCGGCAAGTGCTCTGGGACCCACTCCGGCAACCGCACCTCCTCGGAGTGCTGCGCTGCCGTCGAGGACGTTCCATCGAGCTCCACCGGCAAGAGTAAGAAAGGAATGGCTGCTCCTCCGGCAACCAAGAAAGTGTCCGCAAAGGAGGACGGCACTGGTGGTACCTTCACCATCAGCGCCACCCTTGACAGCAAATAGGAAAGCGCGCTCGTCGCCTTCCTGCGGGCGAATGTCGATGTGTTTGCCTGGCAACCATCTGACATCCCCGGTGTTCCCAGGAAGGTGATTGAGCACAAGCTTGCTGTCTGTCCTCACGCGCGGCCCATCAAGCAGAAAGTGAGGAAGCAAGCCGTGGAGCGCCAAGAGTTCATCAACGAAGAAATCAAGAAGCTAGAAGCAGCAGGCCTAGTTAGAGGTGTGATCCATCCGACGTGGTTGGCAAACCCAGTCGTCGTGCGCAAGGCCAACGGGAAATGGAGACTGTGTATAGACTTCACCGATGTCAATAAAGCATGTCCCAAGGATCCATTCCCTTTGCCGCGCATTGACCAGATCGTTGACTCCACCGCCGGATGCGAGCTACTCTGTTTTCTTGATGCATACTCAGGCTATCATCAGATTTTCATGGCCAAGGAAGATGAAGAGAAGACTGCATTTATCACTCCATGTGGCACTTATTGCTTTATCCGCATGCCATTCGGATTGAAGAATGCAGGTTCAACCTTTGCAAGGGTAGTGTACACTGCTTTTGAGCCACAGATCCACAGAAATGTAGAAGCTTACATGGATGACATCGTGGTGAAGAGCAAGAGCAAGGAAACCCTGATTCAAGACTTGGAAGAAACGTTTCAGAACCTGCGTAGGATACAGCTCAAGTTGAACCCCGAGAAGTGCGTCTTTGGAGTCCCCTCCGGCAAGCTTCTCGGGTTCTTTGTATCGCAGAGGGGGATTGAAGCCAACCCCGACAAGATTAAAGCCATTGAGCAGATAGAGGCCCCGAAGCGCGTCAAGGATGTCAGAAGGCTTGCAGGTTGTGTTGCTGCCCTCAGTAGGTTCATTTCAAAATCTGCAGAACGCGCCCTACCTTTCTTCAAAATCTGCAGAACGCGCCCTACCTTTCTTCAAAATCTTGAAGAAGGCAGGTCCCATGAAGTGGACTCCGGAAGCGGAGGCAGCGTTGCAGGATTTGAAACGGTACCTGTCCTCCACTCCTATACTCGTCGCACCTAAACCACAGGAAAAGTTGTTGCTATACTTAGCGGCAACCAACCAGGTGGTTAGTGCTGCGTTAGTAGCGGAGAGGGAGTCCGACGAGGAATCAGCACCACCGGCAAGCGAATCCAGCGACAAGCAGGGGGCTGCTCCGGCAAGCTCTGGCCCCGACAAGGATGACTCTGCGCAGGAGCAAGGAGAGGTGCGGAAGAAGATGGTGCAGCGCCCAGTGTATTTTGTAAGTTCCCTTCTCCAGGGGGCTAGATCAAGGTACTCTGGTGTGCAAAAGTTGCTTTTCGGCCTCCTCATGGCCTCGAGAAAGCTGCGCCATTACTTCCAAGCCCATGAGATAACAGTGGTCACTCGCTTTCCGTCGAAGAGAATATTGCACAACCCAGAAGCAACAGGCAGGATCGTTGAGTGGGCACTGGAACTGTCAAGCTTTGGACTCAAATTTGAAAGTACTTCAACCATACAGAGCCGAGCTTTGGCAGAATTCATAGCTGAGTGGACTCCGACACCAGATGAAGAGGTTCAAGAAACAAGTGCACCCGTACAAGAAGCGACAAGTGAATGGGTAATGTATTTTGACGGTGCCTTCTCGCTACAAGGCGCCGGTGCCGGCGTGGTACTCATCGCGCCCACCGGAGAGCACCTCAAATATGTTATCCAGATGCACTTTCCCAGGGAGCAAGCGACAAACAACACTGCAGAATATGAAGGCTTGCTTGCCGGCCTCAGGATTGCGGCCGAACTTGGGATCAGAAAGCTGATTGTGCGGGGCGATTCTCAGTTGGTGGTCCGGCAAGTTAACAAGAGCTATCAGAGCCCTTTGATGGAAGCTTATGTCGATGAAGTGAGAAAGCTTGAAGAGCACTTTGAAGGTTTGCAGATGGAGCACGTCCCGAGAGCTCAAAATGAAATTGCAGATGGCCTTTCAAAGTGCGCCGCGATGAAGTTACCTGTGGAACCAGGGACCTTCTTGCTCAAGCTGACTCAACCATCCGTTACACCATCAATTGGGCAGCCCAAGAAGAGAAAGTTGGTCTCCGGCGACTACTTGCCGGCGGATCTCCCTGAAACCGCCGCCAAGGTCCCCAAGATCAACAACCAGAACGCTGAGGAACAGTTTGCTCCTGCAAGTCCTCGGGCTTGTACAGTTGAAGCAAGCGTTCCCGACAAGCCTCGCCCCGGCGAGCTTGCCGGGGGACCGTCAGCTCCGGCAGAACCAGAGGTCCTTGCCGTAGAAGCTGAGGTTCCCGCAGCGGCCCTCGAGCCTTTAGTCCTTGCCGTCGAGCCTCGGGCTCCGGCATGGGCGCAGCAGATCGTCCGCTTCCTTCAAACTGGAGAACTTCCCGACGACCCTCAAGAGATAGAGAAGATAACCAGGCAGTCAAGTATGTATCAGTTCGTGGATAACGAGCTATACAGAAGAAGACTCAATGGTGTCAGACTGAAGTGCATCTCCAGAGAAGATGGACAGAAGCTGTTGGCAGAAATACACGGAGGCATATGCGGCCACCACATTGGCGCTAGGGCGCTTGCCGGGAAAGCTTTCCGGCAAGGGTTCTTTTGGCAAGAAGCCCTCCAAGATGCAACTGCACTAGTAACCAAGTGTGAAGCGTGCCAGTTCCATGCAAAGCAAATCCATCAGCCAGCTCAAGCTCTCCAAACAATCCCTTTGTCATGGCCCTTCTCGGTCTGGGGGCTCGATATCCTCGGCCCTTTCCCTCGTGCTGTCGGGGGCTTTGAGTACTTGTACGTTGCAATCGACAAGTTCACAAAGTGGCCAGAAGTGGAGCCGGTGAGGAAGGTGATAGCACAGTCAGCAGTCAGGTTCTTCAGGTCGATTGTTTGCCGTTTCGGGATCCCTAACAGGATCATCACCGACAACGGCACACAATTCACTAGTCGCACCTTCATCCAGTACGTCCAAGACCTTGGCGCCAAGGTCTGTTTCGCTTCTGTTGCTCACCCGAGGAGCAACGGTCAAGCGGAGAGGGCAAATGCTGAAGTGCTGCGCGGACTCAAGACAAGGACCTTCGACAGGCTGCGCAAGTGCGGAAGAAATTGGATAGAGGAGCTACCGGCGGCTCTTTGGTCAATCAGAACGACACCAAGTCGAGCCACCGGGCAGACACCTTTTGCTCTAGTCTATGGAGCAGAGGCAGTTCTCCCCACGGAACTCGTATACGGATCTCATCGAGTACTCGCTTATGATGAGCTCGAGCAAGAGCAACTGCGGCAAGATGACGCATTGCTCCTTGAGGAGGGACGTCTCCAGGCTGCTGTACGAGCTGCTCGATACCAGCAAGCTTTGCGCCGCTACCATAGCCGCAAAGTCAAGGCCAGGAGTCTCGAGGAAGGCGACCTTGTTCTTCGGCGTGTTCAGTCCGCCAAGAATTCCAACAAGTTGACGCCGAAGTGGGAAGGCCCTTATCGGGTGAGACAAGTTACGAGGCCCGGCGCTGTCCGCCTCGAGACCGAAGAAGGCTTACCGGTGAGCAACTCCTGGAACATAGAGCATCTTCGCAAGTTTCACCCCTAAGGCGCGGTTGCCGTGATCCGCTCCGGCAACCACCTTTTGTACAAGCTTTGCCGCTGTTGCATGTAACCCTTTGTACAAAGCCAGGCGCAGACCCCGTGCATCAGTAAAGTTTTCGTGTTTCTCGCATTAATCGCCTTTTGCATGCTTTTCTTTGCTATTTGCATGTTCTATTTGGCATTTGATGCAACACTCAAGTATACGGTAAGCATTACCACGCCGAAAGGCCATACGCTTGTTTCCCTCTCCCTTTTCTTTCCTCTTAAGCAGAAGGAACGTTCCTCGCGCACAAGTTTGCCGGGGGGGAAGGAGGTGGAGGAGGAACCAAGTGCTGTTCAAGAAAGAGAAGCCTTACCGGAAAGCAAGCAATATAAGCAAGCAGCATATGAAAGATAAGTTGTTAGAATTTGACCAGTTCAAATTTTAATTTTTAAGTTGTCTTCCTTGAACGATCACATTTTGTATGGAAAACCTGTGCGCGGAGGAACCTACCCGTAGCTTGCCGCACCCTTATCTTGTTTTCGAGTTCACTCAACGATTTAAGTGAGCTGCGACAAGTGTCGTGCCCTTGCCTCGTTTCCGAGTACGCTCAGCAAGCTAAGTGCGTTGCGGCTAGCTGTGGCAAGGTTGCTTGCCGGCGAAGACCCTGGCCAGCAGGCTGCTCAGAGTCCAGCACTCAGCGCTCGCGGCAAGGGCCCCTTGCCGGCAAGCTCCCCGGGAGCGTAGGGTGAAAAACATACAAAGTCAACGATTGAGACAAGGAAGATAACATTGCACTGATTGATCAAAATAAAGTGAATATCTTACAAAGGATAACTTGTCGCAATGGACTAATAAGTTCATGACATAATGTGCAGCAACAAAAAGATAAAGATAATGGAGCCCTAGTCTACGCGGTCGCCTTCCTTCCTGCCAAGCTTTGCCACCTTGGCGATGATGTGGCCGACCTGGTCCTTCAGGGCCTCCGTGTCTGCATCAGCCGGCAAGCTGCGAAGAACGTTCGTGAGATTGATCCCCGGGTTGCGGTACACGATCTTCGTCAGCACCCGCTCCAGAGTTCCCGCGCAGAGCAGGCGCGACTCCTCGGCCAGCTGCGCGGGGATGCGGTTCCGGAGACCTGCAAGGGCCGGCGCGATCCCTCTGAAGAAGAGGCTGAGCTTGGCGCTGTGCGGGAGATCCGGATCCGGCGAGTAGATGAGGTGTTCAACCTTCAGCGCCAGCAGCTCCTGGTCAATGTTGGACGCAGAAGAAACCAAGTCTTCGGTCCATACCTCGATGGTCTGGCGGAAGAGCTCGGATGCCTTTTTGACGCTGTCCACCAAGGTCCGCTCCTTGCGGAGCTCCTCCTTCAACTTGTTCTCCTGAACCCGGGCAGCGTCGAGCGATTCCTTAAGAGTGGTGACCTTCAGTTCCAAGTCTTCAATGGAGTCCTTGGCGGCCTTCAACTCGTCGCCCCTCTTGGAGAGACTCACTTGAAGCTCGGAGTTTGTGTGCGCATCCTTCTCGCGCTCCAAGATGAGCGCGGCAACCTTCTCTGCGCTCACCTTCAGCGCTTTCTCCAACTGTTCAACCTTGGCGGCAAGCTCCTTATTGGCGTCTTCCGCGGCAACCGCGGCGGCTTTCGCCTCTTTCAGCTCCCCGCCAAGGGCAGCCTCGCGAGCGGCAAGGTCCTCTTCATGGGAGTCCAGCTCGACCTTCCGCTGCGCGAGCTCTCCTTCTCGCCGGGACATCTCCACCCCGGCGAGACGCTGCTGTTCTTCAGTGTCAGCCTTCTCGAGTACCCACTCCTGGTACTCGCCGGCGAGACGCTCCCGCTCCTCCGCCACCTCGCGGAGGACCGCCTGATTGGCGGCGCTGAGCTCCGCCGCACGCTTCTCCATTTCCGCCGCGGCCTTGGCGGCAAGAGCCTCGCGGGAGGCGAGCTTCGCTTGCCTGGCCCGGTAAAGGGCCAGGAGCTGGTGGAGCAACCTCTCCTCCTCGGGCCCCTCACTCCCGCCGGGCGCCTCCACAATCTTCAGGCCTGCGGAGGCGAGGACTTCTCCGTCGAACGCCTCGCCCTCCGCAGGAGCTCGCGATGAAGACCCCCAAGGCATCTGGATGAAGACGCCGTTGGGGGCTCAAGATAATACCCCTGCTCCTTGTTGGCGGAGGGGCCGGTGGCCGGTGCAGCATCAGATGCTCCCGCCGCCTCCGGGCCGGCGGTGCGGTCGCCGTCCTCCTCCCCAGCCGCTGCGTCCGCAGCCGGGGCAGTCTCCTGCGCGGCCGGCTCGGCGGCCTCGGCTATCTCCTCGACGACAGGAGCGTCGCCGCCGCCGCCCTGCGTGCCTTCTTCCTCGAGGTTGATGACCTCCGTCTCCATGGGCGCATGAGGAGGAAGATCTAAAAAGAAGAAGAAGAAAAAGGAGTTCAAGACTCAAACAAATATCCAAAAAAGAGGCAAGCCAAGAAGACAAGTCACAAAGCTTACCTTGGCGGACGTCCTCAGCGGCGGGCTCCCTCGCCGGGGAGCTCGGCCTTGTTGGAGTAGTCACCCTCGCCGGGCTGCTCGCCCTTGGCGGGGTACTCTGCCTCGGCGGAGTACCCGCCCTTGGCGGAGCACTCTCCCTTGCCGGAGAGTTTTGCCTTGGCGGGGACGGCGGGGCCTGCGGCTCCTCGACGACAATCTCCGGGCGCTCTTCCCGCTGTGGCTCCACCTCTGCACAGAACAAGACAAGAAACGTCAAGACATGAAGACAAAACCAAATCCTCAGGCGTACCCCGACGAGCGAAAAGAGAAAACCCCAGACTTACGCTGGGGGCTGCGCTGCGGGCTGCGCTGGGGGCTGCTCCTCGGAGCAGCGCTCGATTCCGGCAGGCTCGGCTCCGGCACACCCCCTGTTGCCGCCGCTGCTAAGTCTTCCGCGACCTCGGCTTCGGGCGCCTTGGCCTTCTTCGCCGCGCGATGGGCCAGGGTCCTGAAATCAGAGCAATGAACAGAGTCAGCATCAACAAAAAATCAAGACAAAAATCAAGAAGATATAAGGTCTTGGGTTCTTACTCCTGGTCCTCCTCGTCGTCCTCGCTCAGGGCGGAGAAGTCATACTCCACCGTGGGCGCGTCGGCGCGAGGAGCGGAAGACGAAGACTCCCTCGCGCGCTTGGTGTTCACCGGGGCTGGGGGCTGCGAAGACCCAGCCCCTGTGGTTGCCGGCGCCCGAGGGGCGGGCGGAGCCGTTGCTCCGCTCCGAGAAGACCCCTGCGGGCTCGCTGCCGGCCTGCGGGGCGCCTCCGTCGTGGTCCGCGCACGGGCCGCCTCCGCTGCGGCTGGTGCGCCGGACGGCCTTGGCGCGGCTTGGCTCCCTCGGGGAGCTGCCCGGCGAGGTGGCTGTTGCCGGGGCGCCTGCGCCCTCTCCCCCGTCGCCGCCTTGCGGAGGCGCTTCGCCGGGGACTGCCTCGGGCTTGCCGGGGGCGGGGAGCTCTCCGACGAGGAGAGGTCGTCGGCGTACAATTCCGTGGATCCACCGGAGTCCTCGGCCTCCTCCTCCTCCTCCTCCTCTGCCCCGGCCGGCTCACTGGGCCCAGCATCCTGCGCTGCGGCCCCCTTTCCCTTGGCGCCTCCGCCTCTCGCGGCGCCTCTGCTCCCTCCGGCGGTGCCCTCCACTGCCGCGGCCTCCGCCGCGATCCCGTGGATCCCGGAGTGCCTCAGCGAGGGGACCCCGGCGAGCGCGTCGGGTGGAAGGTTCAGCAACCTGCGGATCTCCGCCTCCTCCGCCCGGGTGGACGCGTCCGCAGCCTCCGCCTGTTCCGGCGAGTATCCGAAAACTCCTGCCGCCGCGGCTGCGGCGGCCTCTTCCGCCCGGGAAGCTATATAGGCGATCTCCTGCTCAGTGGTGTCCCGCGTGTGCAGCTTGAGGTCGTCCTTGCTCTTCGCCACCTCTGCGAGGTTGTCGTAGAAGTTGAGGACGTCGATGGGCTTCGGGGCGATCCACGTGCGGTCCACGCCGTGCGAGTCACACATGGGCATCATGGCGAGGATCCGATCCCTGACGACGTTGTTGCAGAGCGGCACCACTCCCCGGGGAGTCCTGAACCACTCGGGGTGTGTCGGGTCGTACTTGAAAAGTTCCCGGACCATTCCCCTCAGCTCCAGCGTGGTGAAGTTGAAGTTGAGCCCGGGGCGCAGCCTCATGATGTCTGCCGGGCCGCCGTACTCCCAGGCCGGCCTCTTCCGGTCTTGGAGAGGGGCGATGCGCCGGCGGAGGAAATCTGCGCCCACCTCAGCAACTGACAGATTGGCCAACCGAAGACGAAGAATCCGGACGAGGGCGATGTTGAGCTTGACGTCGTCCGAGTCCAGCTCACTCCAGTCCCTGCCGCGCACGATGGGCGTTGTGCGCGGCGCGGTGAAGGCTTGCGGCTGGTCTTCTACGATCCAGCACCACTCCGCTCGCCATTCCTCCCACTTGCCGCGGAGCTCCCCCGGCAAGTACGCCCCCTTTTTATTCAGACGAAAGACCCAAGAAATTCCTCCGGAGAGGGGGGCATCGGCCTCGGCTCTAGGGGTGAAGAAGTGTCTAAAGAGTGCTACATTGGGGTGGACTCCTATGAAGTTTTCGCACATATGTGCGAAAACCGCCATGGTGAGGATGGCGTTGGGGGTGAAGTCAAGCAAATGGAGGCCGTATGTGTTCATGACGTCGCAGAAGAAGTTTGAGAAAGGAGGACAGAGACCACAATGAAAGAAGGCAGCAAAGAAGTAGTACCCGCCGGGATAGCTGTCCTTGGCGGCGGCCGGATATGCTCGCGTGCGGGGGTGCGCGTCGGTTTCCTTGGACCAGAACAAGTAATACTTGTTCCAGAGCTCCCGCGCGCCGAGCTTCGGCGGGAAGACGACATGCCGCTTCCGGTACGCGATGAGCTTGGCCGCTTGCTCCGATTTCTCCCGCTTGGACTTCTCCGCCTTCGCCTTGTCGGTCTTTGGGGCCATGGCGGACGCGGCGGAAGGAGGGGAACGAAGAGCTCGGCGGCGGCGGAGATGTGGAGGCAGAGCGCAAGAGGGAATCTTTGGAGGAGGAAGACGATGTAATGAGAGCGCAAGGAGGGGAACCACGCCCGCTCCCTCTGCTTTTATGGGGGAGTGGGGGGCGTTTCGCCCTTTCCATTAAGAGATCGTGGGCACGTCCCATCCCACGGCGCCGCGATCGACGCGTGCCGTTACCGTGGGGTGCGGCGGATATGGAAGTGGATTCGGCGCGCCGCGGGCCGCGGGTGCCCGTGCACTGTTTTGGGCCTGGCCCAACAGCGCTCGGCACCGTGTGTGGCCCAGGCCCGGGGGCTCCTGTCGGTGTACTAAGGTAGGGGGTACCTCAGTACCCCAACTTGTGCACGGGCAGTTGCAGCTTCCCGCGGCAGGGTTTACCGCGTGCTCGCCGGAGACCTTTCCTGCCCCCTATTAAACCATTCAAAAACAAAGTACACAAGGAAGAAGACCAAGACCCCGGCAGGAGGAGCTTGCCGGGAAGGCCGTACCAGGCTCAAGACTGTCCCGCTAACACAAGACCCTGGCAAGAGGAGCTTGCCAGGAAGGCTAGAAGACAACGCCTCGGCGCTATATGCGCCCCGGCAAGGGGCCCGGGGAGCGACAAGCTCCCGGGCCTGGCAAGATCAAGGCCCCGGCAAGGTGCTTGCCGGGGAGGCTGTGCTGTGTGCCCGCGCTCCAGCTCATCGGCCCACGCGTCGCCCTGGGGCCTATCCAGGGACGCGTGGCGGGTGGCTGTGCAGCCTGGGGTACACGGTGGCACTCCACGGTGATGGATCCGTCGCCGTGGCGGACGGAGACGCTAAGGCGGGAGCTTTTGGGGTCGACGGCGACGGGCATTAAATGCCCTTGTCCCCCACTGTTAAAGTAGGTATAGACCACTGTTCTATACTGTAGCTCCACTGTTCCCGCACTGTTACAACTACCACCTCTTTTACGTTTTTACCCCTTTCTCTTACGTTGACACCTGTCGGTGACCCCTTGCACTATAAAAGGAGGCCCATGCACAACGTGGAGGGGGTTCGGAACCTAGATCACTCTCGCGCTTGGTGTAGCTGCTTCTTCAAGCTCCCGAGCGCTCAAACTCAATACACAACCAAGCAGGAGTAGGGTTTTACGCGTCTACCGCGGCCCGAACCTGGGTAAAACTGCCCGCGTGCTCGCTACGATCTGCTCTTTGTGCTCCCTCCGCCCTCGTACCGCACAGACAAGGGGCTCCGGTCCCATAGGTGTTCGTGGCGGACAGTTTCCCCCGACAAACCCACTTCCTATGCAAAGGGATTTTGTGAGCAAACAACTTATGGGAACGATAATCAACTAGCATAGGAAGGCAAAACAAGCATAACTTCAAAACTTTAAGCACATAGAGAGGAAACTTGATATTATTGCAATTCCTACAAGCATATGATCCTCTCTCATAATAATTTTCAGTAGCATCATGAATGAATTCATCAATATAACCAGCACATAAAGCATTCTTTTCATGATCTACTTGCATAGAAATTTTACAACTCCCCACATAAGCAAATTTATTCTCATTCATAGTAGTGGGAGGAGCAAATTCAATAAAATAACTATCATGTGAAGCATAATCCAATTGAAAACTAAAATCATGATGACAAGTTTCATTGTTATCATTAATCTTTATAGCATACAAGTCATCACAATAATCATCATAGATGGCAACTTTGTTCTCATAATCAATTGAAACCTCTTCCGAAATAGTGGATTCATCACTAAATAAAGTCATGACCTCTCCAAATCCACTTTCATCAATATAATCATCATAAATAGAAGGCATGCTTTCATCATAAGAAATATTATCATCAAAACTTGGGGGACTAAAAACATCATCTTCATCAAACATACCTTCCCCAAGCTTGTGGCTTTGCATATCATTAGCATCATCGGTATTCAAAGAATTCATACTAACAACATTGCAATCATGCTCATCATGCACATATTTTATGCCAAGCATTCTATGTAATTCTTCTTCTAGTACTAGAGCACAATTTTCCTTCCCATCATTTTCATGAAAGATATTAAAAAGATGAATCATATGAGGTAACCTTAATTCCATTTGTTTAATTTTCTTTCATATACCAAACTAGTGATAAAACAAGAAACTAAAAGATTCGATTGCAAGATCTAAAGATATACCTTCAAGCACTCACCTCCCCGGCAACGATGCCAAAAAAGAGCTTAATATCTACTACACAACCTTCTTCTTGTAGACGTTGTTGGGCCTCCAAGTACAGAGGTTTGTAGGACAGTAGCAAATTTCCCTCAAGTGGATGACCTAAGGTTTATCAATCCCTGGGAGGCGTAGGATGAAGATGGTCTCTCTCAAACAACCCTGCAACCAAATAACAAAGAGCCTCTAGTGTCCCCAACACACCCAATACAATGGTAAATTGTATAGGTGCACTAGTTCGGTGAAGAGATGGTGATACAACTACAATATAGATGGTAGATATAGGTTTTTGTAATAAGAAAAATATAAAAACAGCAAGGTAGCAAGTGGTAAACGTGAGCATAAACGGTTTTGCAATGATAGGAAACAAGGCCTAGGGTTCATACTTTCACTAGTGGAAGTTCTCTCAACAAGGATAACATAATTGGATCATATTACTAGCCCTCAACAAGCAACAAAGAGTCACTCCAAAGTAACTAATAGCGCAGAACAAACTAAGAGATTATGGTAGGGTACAAAACCACCTCAAAGTTATTATTTCTGATTGATCTATTCAAGAGTCCGTAGGTAACGTTCAATCTATGATAGAGTTCGTACTAGAATAACACGTGAAGACACAAATCAACCAAAACCCTAATGTCACCTAGATACTCCATTGTCACCTCAAGTATCCGTGGGCATGATTATGTGATATGCATCACACAATCTCAGAAACATCTATTCAACCAACACATAGAACTTCAAAGAGTGCCCCAACGTTTCTACCAGAAAGTCAAGACGAAAACATGTGCCAACCCCTATGCATAGGTTCCCAAGGTCATGGAACCCGCAAGTTGATCACCAAAACATACATCAAGTGGTTCACATGATATCCCATTGTCACCACAGATAAACACGTGCAAGACATACATCAAGTGTTCTCAAATCCTTAAAGACTCAATCTGATAAGATAACTTCAAAGGGAAAACTCAATCCATTACAAGAGAGTAGAAGGGGGAGAAGAATGAGAAGATCCAACTATAATAGCAAAGCTCGCGATACATCAAGATCGTGCCATCTCAAGAACACGAGAGAGAGAGAGATCAAACACATAGGTACTAGTACATACCCTCAGCCCCGAGGGTGGACTACTCCCTCCTCGTCATGGAGAGCGCAGGGATGATGAAGATAGCCACCGGAGAGGGATCCCCCCCCCTCCGGCAGGGTGCCAGAACGGGTCTAGATTGGTTTTCGGCGATGGAGCTCCCGATCTAGGTTAATTTCCGAAGGTTTCAGCATTTATAGGATTTTTTGGCGTAGGGCACAAGTCAGGGGGCCCTCCGGGCCGTCCACGAGATAGGGCGGCGCCACCACCTGCCCAGGGCGCGCCCCCACCCTCGTGGGCAGCTCGTGGCTCTCCTGGCCCAACTTTTTTACTTCGGGGGCTTCTTGTGGTCCAGAAAAAATCATCAAAAATTGGCACGTCAATTAGACTCCGTTTCATATTCCTTTTATGTAAAACTCAAAAACAAGGAAAAACAGAAACTGGCACTAGGCTCTAGGTTAATAGGTTAGTCCCAAAAATCATATAGAAGTGTATATTAAAGCCCATAAAACATCCTAGAAGGATAATATAATACTCCCTCCGTCCCAAAATAAGTGATGCAAAAGTGACTCAACTTTGTACTAACTTTAGTACAAAGTTGAGTCACTTTTGCGTCACTTATTTTGGGACGGAGGGAGTAGCATGGAACAATCAAAAAATAAATATACTTTGGAGACGTATCAATCACACAATCTAAGGACTTCATGGTGGCTATCTTGGTTCACTGTGTTCTTGGCTTCCTTGTTGGGCAGTTGCTAGCATAATGACCTAAATCCTTGCACCTGTAACATGTGTGACTTAGGTCCTTTTCCACAGAAATTGGGTTGTTCTAGTGACACATGCTCTTTCTCTTCCTCTACTTCTTCGTTCCAATCAATTCTTCTATCTTTCGTGGATCAAACTCCACTTTTTCAGTCGGGAAGTCTCCCAGATACTCATGGCTTTCCTTCATGCAATACTGTGAAAATGTCCTTCTTCTCCACATGAATAGCAAGCACGTGAGTAAAATCTGTTTAGGCGTTCTCCATCAGGGTCGCCAATGTATTCCTCCATTGCGGATTCCTTTGAAATTTCCTCGAGGGCTTCTTTCGTTGCTTCTTTCTTCCACTGGACTGTTTGTTGTACCATGGGGTAAATGTGACACTAAGCAGGGTAGTGGGTAGTCCCTTGACACAAGAAACAAGTAATCTGCCTAGTTGGGCATTCTTCATCTAGGTGACTTTCTTCACAATTAGGGCATTCATCCTTGTGCTCCCCTTGGGTGTGTCCTATTTCTCCACAAATCATGTAGACATAGGGCTTGTTCTTCGGGTTGTCACCATGTTTTTGGATGAGACGAGACTTTAATAGAGTCTTCTTGAATTCCTCCCAACTTTTTGCTCCAGTACATCCTTGTATGGTTGATGCATTTTCCACCATGCTGCGTAATTTTTTCTGAAGTACTGAAGAGCGTATTGAACCTCATACTTCCTTGTAACCAATTTTTTCCTGAAGTGATCCTCCATGTTTTGTATTCATAGCTCTGCCTCCGGCTGGGTCATCGATCCAGAGACTACAAGTCTATCTTCATTCATCCTCTATTGGGTCCAAGGGTTTTGGGATGAGATTCGGGAGATGGAGAGAGATACACTCAATACAAACAATAGTTTTGAATAGACGGTTTTAGTTTGTGGCCGTCAGAAAAACATCAAACAACTGACGGCTCACAATCATCGCAGCTAACGTAAGTACATAACAGGGCTTTCGTCTTCTAAAGGTCAATGTCTCTTCAAAGTCGTCAACCCTTCAAATCATTGGAGTATCCACGGTTGTATCTTCAACTCTTCCAATGCATGGTGAAATCCTCTTTACTCCGAAGTGTTCCAAATGGAAAGGGTATTGTCCAACTATTTAGTGTAAACGGGGAAGATTTGACAAAGCTCGGAAAAGAAGAGAGGTGAGAATCTTTTTGAAAATAAAGTTTTAGAGAAATCCTTTCCTATGGATTTGCCAGTTTCTAGGGTCACCTCCTATAGTCAACATGTGCTCTGATATCATCTTGTAGCGACCCGACCCGAACGGATCAAGTCTCTGTGCTTAAGTGTCATCCCTGGATCGGTATGCTGACACACATAGTACTCGAGGATTTATAACAGAGGTAAGTAACATGTATAAAGTAATGTAAATAATATTACCTCAATCCATATAGCGTAAGTAACAACGAAGTTGTGGATTCCCATCGACACCAACGGCAAATTTGAGTGTATATACCGTAACCCTAACGTAACACTTACTCGTCGAATAATTCCTGCAACATGAGACGTTGCAGCCATGTAGGTCAGTACATTGAATGTACTGGAAAATTCACACTGTAACAGTAATGATGAACAATGCCTACAACTACATGCATATTTGGCTAGTGGAGGCTGTAAGGTTGTTTTTGCACAAAGCTAGTTTTTTCCTACAACAAAGGAATAAATTTTATTTACTATTCAGTTGAATTAATCAATATTGAGAATGGTTCCTCCATCTAAATTCCCCAAGTTACCAAAATTAATAACCCAACAATTTTATTAGATCAAGTGATGAGATCAACAAATAATCCACTTCTAGATACTCAAGGACGTCCATAACCGTGGACACGGCTACTCATGAATAGTTTGTACACTATGCATAGGTTTGTGCACTTTCCCCACAAGACTCGATCACCTCCATTAAGTTTCTACATGGTGTTTGAGAACCGGATGACCGAGGCACAGTCCTTCAGAAGCATTAACTCTTTACCCTGGGTAGACCGTTACACCTACATCCACTACATCTGCTAGTCTACCGCTGAAAGAGGTCACACAACATACTCAACTATGCCAGAGACCATAATGGCTTGTGGCTGAACATGGAAGTTTCTAGGATTGAAAATATCATATGATCCCTTTGAGCCTGGGTGGCATTCCAATAGGGTGATCACACGGGTCCTCCGGGATCCCCTAGGATAACACTGGACCCTCCAAGTGTCCGGGCAAACCATTGGGTGCTCCAGGGTGCCACAACCAACCCACCCAAATGTGTATTAAATTTCCACCTTAAAGTTTCCCTTAGTTAAATATCACTCTCGCAACTTTCATGAAATCACTCATACCAATCCACGTCTACATGCATGGCTAAGCAATAAGTAACAAAGCGTATATTCCCTTGGGTTGATCTCAAGTCATTGGGTTCCTACCTCATGAACTACAAAGCATCATATTTTGTAACCAGTCCTACTCATGCAAGTGTTTGATGATATAACTAATGCAATGAAAACAGGGTACTTTGGAAAGTATGATCAAAGTATGAACTTGTGTTGTACTGTTGATGTAGAGATTCCCGCTCATAACTCCTGATAGATCTTCTCGTCACACTCCGATTAATCTATCGTAAGCAAGCAATAGTAACCACACATAAGCAATCATGAAAAAGGATCGAAAACAGAACTCGGATAACTTTGAAAACGAGCAAACGACTCTTGCATCAGAAGTTTAGGTCAAGAGCTTCGATTTGCAAAAAGAATCAACTAAATCGGAGTTACGGTTAAAAAGATGTGATCAAAAAAGTTTGAATATGAATTTGAACAAATTTCGAAATTTGAAAGTTGAAAAAAGTTTATTTGCTAGATTCACTGGATAGGTGGGATGAAGACGAAAATCTAGGCGCTGGTTTCATCTAATTTGGATGAACGAGTAAAAAGTTATGGCTATTTGAAAAAATCAGGGTCAAGTTGTTTTACGGAACAAAAATAGCAACAGATAAAAGAAATTCTAGGTCTAATGTATAAATACATAGACTAATTGATAATCTAATTATTCTACCGTATTAGTCTAGAAATAATAAGCTACGGGAGTATATAAAAAAATACGAAGAAAGATACCTTTATAAGGTAGAGAAAAAATGACTTCGGAGAGAGGAGCCGACTTCCAGAATTCCCGCCGGAGAAAAAAAAAATATTTAAGTGAATCTAGTCAAACCAAAATATTGATTCAATCCGAATCGGATGATTTTTGGAGGCTCTATGGGTCTATATTTATAGATGGAATAGAGGCTTAGGGGTCAAAGGCTACACAATGTGGGACTAAACGTAGACGTAATTAAACGAAACGGAAGAGAACCGCATCGGGATAAAAGCCTTCGGAGCCGCGCGCGTACACGGACTTCAAAAATGTTTATTTTTTAAAAAAATAATCGGCCGAAGAGAAAAAATCTGGGAAAAAGTGGCTTACTAGGCCTGGCCCGTGTAGGAAAAGAAAAAAATAGGATGCCCGCTGTCACTGTACTACGCACGTGGGCGATAGATAAATAAAGGCGCACGCGCAGTTCTTTTTATATAGAAACAGAAAAGAAAAACTAAATAAGGAAAATAGAAGAAAATTTCATATGGGCATATTATATATCATAATTTTTAGAAAAAGATTTCCTACAACATGAACATTTTTCTAGAGTCAAATAAAATGCACAAAAATTTAAATAAATCAAACAGTGCTACTGTTGCTATGAAAACCAATAAAAGTCATTTTTAAAAGCCAAAATGATATCAAATTTATTTCTCCCCAATTTGCTACTGTATGAAATCATTTTACCCTATTTTCCATATATTTTATTTTTTGAAGAAAAATAATTTGAATAAAACCCAATAACTCAAATTTGAAAATGAGTTGCCGAATATTTCAAAAGAACTTCCAACTCATATTTCATATAATTTGAAGAAGTCATTTTATCTTCTCTCGGGAAAATCATTGAGTTGCATAAAGTTTCTGAATTTAAAATATTTCAAAAATGAAATTCAAAATCCTTTCAAACCCCTTTTTCATTTATTAAATGGAAGAAGTCACATTATCTTCACTCCAGCGTTTTGTGTTGAAATGAATTTAAATTATAAACGCAAAGTGAAAGTTTGGGAAAAGTCATTTCATTCCCTCTCATTTAACTTTCAAAAGTTTCATATTTCACTCAAATTCACACAACACATCACACAAGCAATCAAAACTATCTATTTAATATAACATTCCAAAATTTAGAATTTTGGGATGTTACTTGGAATGTTACAGCTCTAACTGAACCTGAGCGAGGCATTCGCTTACTGAACCCGAGCGATTGCACTAGCTATGTTACTGAACCCGAGCGATCGATCCCTTGGCTGCTAACTGAACTCGAGTGATTCCTTCACTACCGCTGCTAACTGAACCTGATCGATCGCTGCTGCTGCTTACCGAAGCCCATCGAACCAGTTGTTGCCTCTTGATGAATAGTGAATGTGGGGTTGGTTGAACGAGTCGAGACGTACGTCGTTGGGGTTGGATGAATATTTCTCGGTCGGGGTTGGATGAACATGACCCCGTTGTAGTAGGTCGTTGCGGTTGCCACTGGATGAACATGACCCCGAGACGAGGCCGCTGTCAGTGTCAAAATCGGCAGATCTCGGGTAGGGGGGACTAAGTTGTGAGTCTAAGGATCATGGTAACAAGAGACGCTAGGACACGATGTTTACCCAGATTAGGGCCCTCTTAATGGAGGTAATACCCTACTTCCTGCTTGATTGATCTTGATGAATACAGGGGTTACAAGAGTTGATCTACCTCAAGATCGTATGTTGTAGTCTAAAACCTAAGGGTATGATGAATAATGTTATAATCCTCTATCGACTAGCCTGACTTTGGCTTATATAATGTATTAGAGGCCAAGGATAACAAGATTCCTAGTCGAGTACATCGATGGAGAGGAGTCCTTGTCTTGATTACCAAGTCTTGTGGAATCTTCCTCATGTATGTCATCGGCTGCCCGGAGTGGCCCATGAGTAAACGGCCATGGGGGTCCTCGGCCCAATCCACCTAGTCGGGAGATGATGTGGTGAGTACCCCTAGTCCAGGACACCGTCAGTAGCCCCCTGAACTGGTCTTCAAGTTGGGGACGCTCCTCCGTTCTTTCGAACTGTTCTTCGTCTTCGGTCGTCGGTCTTGAAAACGGGTTCAACAAATCTTCCCATCTTTGATCTTGAGGATCGTCGAGCTAAATCTAAATATTTCTCGCATCGGGTATCCGAGGAGCCCTTTAAGTCTTTGGCCTTTATCAATGCCTTGTTATTTTTATGCCACACCTCGGGTTTGAAGTTTTCCCCGATTGGCGGTATCCCCTTTCGCGACCAAGCTCCAACACCGGATTGCATCCGAGTTGTCCTTTGGCAGCCGAGCTCCAATGCCGAACTGTATCCGATCTCTAACACCGGACTGTATCTGAGCTCCAACGCCGAACTATATCCGAGCTCCAATGCCGGACTATATCCGAGGTGTCAAAAATTACCTCATTCCTGGAAAACTTTGAAGGAGTTCAACCGAGCTTAATGCCGGGAATGCCCTCTAAGGAGCCAGTCACTTGCATCCGAGCTATATGCCGAACTGCTTCTCAGGTGGTGCGCCACCTCAGTCGTGGGCTAATTGTTTGCGGATTTTATTTCCGATGTGTGTAAATTTATTTACTGACGAGATGTATTGCCAGTAGCCCTCAAGGTTTCTATCGGCCTAAAATCCGAGATGCACCTGAAGGAAAACATGAAATCGTTGATCCTAGTAGCCCCTGAGACTCAGGTTGATGGTGAAATCAGCCTAAGGAGCAACTCTTAGCTCGGCATCATACATAGGAATAGATATGCAGTGTAATATATTGAGGTAATAGTGATCGGCGGACGGGCCCTTGAGAGAGGGTCTTGAGAAGTCACCATGATATATTAGCTTGATGCCGGATGAGTCCCAGATGGTATATTGTTTGTCCGAAGACGCGTTTGTCCATAGCTCGGTCAAGCCGAACACTGAGCAGTTTGAATTTTCTGCATTGAATAGGCAATGCATTAGCCCTCGAACCACTGGTCAGGTGGCAACACAAAATTGGGGGATCGATGTGCCTCTTAAATATTTCTAAATGATAAGCGCGAAGCCCAGTATCCCCCAAACCTTAATGTGGGCATGGGTAGCTGTCACACCCTGATTTTCATACCACTTTGCTTAAGCTTATTTTCATGTTAAAAATGTGGATTTACAAAAACCTTTGAGTGTTTTTGACTTTGATTGATTTGGCTTTTGTCTGCTGTTTGCTAGTGCTCTAAAAATCAAATAAATCCTCCAACTCTTATACTTCATCTCCTTGACCCAAAACCTTTTTCCCAATGATCATGCCATGTGTATAGACCAGTATAGAATTTTCTTATAAAAATATTTTGGCCAAATGGTATTTTCTAAAATTAGTTTTCCAAAAACCCCTGAATTGAGGTTTGCACTGCAAGTACCTTATTTAGGGTGTGAAAAATCTTTCAAAAAGTTTATTTGAATCCTATTAGGTATAGGACTCCCAGAAACCACAAAAGTATAATTTTAAAAGTTATTTTTATATTTTATTTAAAAGCTTTTTCTTAAAGGCCAGAAATGGTCTTTAATAGGGAAAAATTATTTAATCATTTCAAATATTTGCCAAAATTCAGGGAGACTCATAGGACATATATTGTCCATATATAAGTGTTTCAGCACATGGTCATGTTCAAAATATTGGACAAATCCTTCCAAAACCCTTTCTGGATATTTCAAGCTTTTGAAATATTTACAAAGGGAATATTCTCCAAAAATTCCAGGGAAATTCTATCATGTCAAATATGACATATTTGATGATCTTGCAAAGCCTCATGCCTTGAAGATCAAGGAAACATCATTTAGTCCCCTCAAAACCATTATGTCCATACTTGAAGTTTGAGCAACTTTACATTGCCAAAATTGTCCAAATGCTCTCAAACTTGGTGCACATGCTAAAATGATGTAATTATGCATCTATGCCAAATGGCACAAGTTTTGGAGAAGCATAACTTGGTCTAAGTGCACCAAAACCACTTCTGTTCAAATTCAAATTTGAACAACTTTACATTACCAACTTTTTACATGGAGCTTCAAACTTTGTGGGCATGATCATAACCCCAAATGATGATGCTACACCAAGTGGTGCATCAAGGGGAGATGATTTGCTTAACTCAAACATGGTGAAACCATTTCTGTTGATTTCTAGGGTTCACCAAAGTTACATTGTCCACTTTGCCCAAATGAGCTCAAATTTTGTGTAGGGGCCTAATTATATGTGACATTTGATCCTGTTAAGTCCCATGCCAATTGGAAGTCATTTGCCTCCCCAAAACCTGATCAAACACCTTCTGTCCAATTACCAAAACAAGTGTTTGGACCCCTTTTACTATTTCCCTTTACCTCAAATTCTTACCACAGCTTCCCCTGATCATCCTCTACCCCCAGTAACTTCTCTATGGCCTCAGCTCAATCATTGGAGGGGGTAAAACCCCAATTCCTACTGCTGGACAGCAGTTTTCACCCTCTTCCTCACCTCCCTCCTCACTCCAGTGGCTCACCAGAGCATCCAAGACTACCTCCCCATTGTTTACTACTCCCTAGCACTACTAGACACTGGGGGACACGGCCAGGAAGCAAAGACATAAGCATGCCGGCCAAAGGCACGCTCTGGAGCACGCTACAGTGCACCGAGGCACTGTAGCTCGGCCCTCCCGAGGCTTCCAGGCGACCTTGGGCAGAGCGGGCGTGTCCATCGAGGTCGCCTCGACGTCCACGACACGCCCCACTGTCGGCCTTATCCTCTCCTGCCCTCCTCCTCTCTCCACGAGCACGCCCGAGCGCGTCCATGGACGTCGCTCATGGTGCACCGTGGCAGCGCCTATATAAAGCGTCCTCCCGAGCGCCCCTTGCCTCTTCTGGACCCTCCTATCTCCGGTGCACCTCCCAGACAACTTCCCTCTCCCCCTCGTGCCCTCTTCGCCCCTCCATGGCCGACGAGCCGCCGTCATTCTCCTCTCAAATTTGCTCCCTGTGGCCTTCCTCTTCTCTGTTGGCCACCAGGAGGAGAATGGCCACTGGTCTGCGGAGCTCTCCATCCCCTCTCCGCCTCTTCTCGTGCCACGTGGTGTCCGCTCCACCATCACCCGACGAGGCCGCCGCCATGGCCGGTGCAGGAGGTGCTCCAGTCCATCCCATGCCGCCCCAAGGGCCTTCCTTGACGCGCCGTACCCTAGGGGCCCCTCCGGTGGCCGTAGCTTGGCCCGGGATGGCCTGTGCCGCCAGGGACGGGCGCCGGCGTCGCGCGGCCTGAGCCTTCCCTCACCTCTGTTGCGGGAGCGGGATGAGGAAGAAGATCCTGCGGGGGGGGGGGGCACCTGGCAGCGACCCGGCCAGCAGGGCCCAGCAGTTTAAGTGGAGGCGGCAACGGCGCAGCCCGCCTCCCCCGCGCGGAAGCGTATCCCCGAAAGCCGCCTCCGGCGTGGCCCCCCTACACACGTGCGGCCGAGCCGCTGGGCCGGCCCGCGATCTATCCTTCGCCCAGAGCACCATATAAGGTTGAACCCTTATTCCTTTTCTTTTTCTTTATTCTGCCAACTTCAAAAATGCCTAGATAATTCAAATGAACTCCAAATTGTATGATTCAAATTTCCTATGGCTCCATAAATCATGCTCTATCACATGGTGCAACATGCACATTATTACAGAAACATTTCTTTCACAAATAATTATCAAATGCCAATATTTCATTTCTGTGATGAACTTTAGAAAATCACAGAGAGCTCAATCGTGATCCAAATGCAGTGATTCAAATTCCTAGATGCTTGTCATATCCAAACTTAGTTTTGGAACATTTTAATTAATACTTTCTGTACCCCACCAAATATTGAGCCATTTCTTCATATTTATCAGCTTTGCAAAATCCTAGGAAACTCATTTGAATTCCAAATCCAGTGAAACCAACTCCTAGATGCTTTTAAAATCATGACTTGATGATGGGTACCTTTGCTCATCATTCAAGGAAATATTTCTGTATACTTCTTCCAAATCCATAAACCCTTTGGTTCCATCACATTGAAATGTTCCAAACTACCTATTGATCCAACACCTATGAAACCACCTTGGTTATTTTTCATATGACCAGAGGTATCCTACAAAAGTCCAACCCCTATTTTTAGAGCACTTTTATTTTTGCTTTGATTGTGTTGCTTATTATGATTGTTTCCATCGTTAGTTGACGAAATAAACGGGATACTCAGAGATGGACCAGAAGATTTGAAGACTCGGAAGAATAAGGCAAGCAGCCCTTTGACCATGTAAAAGAGACCTTTTTATGCATGTCTCATAACACCTTATTATTCAATGCATCGGAATCATGTTGAGGTGGAAACCACTTTGGTTGCTACCTTTGTTACTTTACTGTTGAGACTTGCATCAAACATGACCCTACCTTCCTATGAGGGTTATGTGGGTGGGAGTAGTTAGGTTGCTTTAGTAGTGGCTACGCAAAAGGGACGGGTATATGCATGGTGACGGAGGCAGGATACTTTCAAAAGACTTTTCGAAAACCTCGTCGGGTGCCATTTATGCCCGAGGGAGATGGTAAGTGGGGTAACCACTTGATGACGAAGTGGTGTACCAAGGAAAGTGTGTGTGTTGTTTTGAAAAACGGATTGGTTTAAGTTGCGACCGTTATTCCAACCTTACATGCGCAACCACTCTACCCTTATATGGGAAAGGGCATTATTGATTACCTAGGTCGATACTAGCATGGTGCCCGCATTACTAGTGACGGGAGTGACATGAGGTCACTCTTGGGACGGGGTCGCGCTTGGATAGGCGGCCATGACTGTCTTTACAGGGCACCGAACACACCGTTGGTACCCCGTGCTTGTGATATGTGATGTATACGGAGCGAGTCTCCACAAACCTTGAGATGTGAAATGTTTGGCACGGGGCTGCTACCAATCGAGTGGACTCTATGTTAGTGTCGTCTAGGGAAAGGTAGTGATCGGGTGCTTACCCCGGGTACCTGAGGTACCGCGGGTCGTGGATGACACGAAAGTTCCCCGGATCTTGTGGGTAAAGTGTGCAACCTCTGCAGAGTGTAAAACTATTCGAATAGCCGTGTCCACGGTCAAGGACAGTTGGGTAACCGCTCTTGGGCTACGTCCAATGTTTGCGAAACCTGGTGTGTGTGTGAGGAAACAACACGATTCAGAGATATTGTGGATGTGATTGTGAGAAAGTCACAATGAGCTTGAGCATGAGTTGGTTACAACTCTTTCTCGATAATGAAGTCTGTGACCTCCTGATACTTGTTACAGACACATGCATATCCATGTTATATGTTGATCATACTTGCATGTGAAAAACTAGCTTTCCGCAAAACCGCCAACTTAGCAGTAGAGCCTTGCATAATTATTCTATTATCACACTTGGGTTGCTTGCGAGTACATTCAATGTACTCATTGGCTTGCCACTGGTTATTTTATTGGCCAGGCATGAGAGAACAGGTTATGATGAAGATCTCTTGGTGACGAGCATGCGAGCTAGGACGCTTCCCAGTCAGAATGCCTGTAGGGTTAAGGCAGATGGCATGGGTCCATGTTGTCATTGAAGATTTTCCGCTGCGACGATATACTCAAGACTCGACCTTAATGGTCCTATTTGTGTAATACGGTATGTATGGATGTAAGACTCTTGTTATTCAGCTTCTGTGTGTTCAGTGAGCATTGATCTCTGGGATCACTGTACACGTGCATTCGGTGATCTTGACTTCTGAGTCGGGCTCCCCACAAAGCTGGTATCAGAGCCATCCTGACTGTAGGAAGCCTTAGTTAGCATGGTCGTTAGTTAGGGTAAAACTATTTTCAAAAACTATTACTAGTTTTCAAAACTATCTATACTTCTCTTCCCTTCTCAGTTTTTCGAAAACTAGGCTATACTTGATGTCTTCCCCTTCAAAACCTTGGTCGCTAGAACCCCTATGCCCCTGACCACTAGATTTTCTGTAATCCTCGTGGAGTGCACCATGCCAAACACTCACCCACCTCTTCTGAACGCAAGATTGACAACACCATGACAAGACGGTACCAACAGAAATTACATCCTCGGTGGATGAGGACATGAAGACCCAGAAGATGGTGCAACTTTGGCCTATGATGACCAGGGTATAGGTTATGCAAAATCATGATATGCATCGCTAATAGAGTAATCCTGTCACTACCGTTGTTGTATCGGCAACCACTGGTGGATGAGAACCTTGCCATTTGGTCCGCCTCACTATGGTGAGCAGGAAAACGGTTCTCTTCGTCCCCCGCTCTTGGTGTCGATGTTTTCATCAACGAAACCGACATGTTGGACCTCTATTATGCCTTTTTAATTGTCATTGCATATGGATTGCCTACCTGGTACCCTCGACGCCCCAGAAGGCACAAGGGATCGTCATGATTAAAGAGACAAGAGAAGACAAGTCAACGCCAGCTACAAGGAGGCACCTCCACCACATCACCTCATCAGGCAAGAAGTTGTTGAAGATTCTTCAGGATCAACCCGGATCATTCATCAAGCGACTACAAGGGTCATAGCAACACCCGAGGAAGCTCAGAAGACTGCACGAGGCACAAGTCACGACACTGAGTCCGAGAACCCCTAGGGTAGGATGAGTCGTGTACCCCCTATGCGCAGT
This sequence comes from Secale cereale, assembly GCA_902687465.1. Taxonomy (NCBI): domain Eukaryota; kingdom Viridiplantae; phylum Streptophyta; class Magnoliopsida; order Poales; family Poaceae; genus Secale; species Secale cereale. The sequence goes on along the minus strand of LR738713.1, from coordinate 112,431,017 downwards.
CGAGTCCGTTTGATGGTTCGAATAGAACCATGATTGTGTGTTGTTTGCTTTTATCTGCTTGTGTTTTGATATAAGTCGCGCTTTTGCCCCAGGCAACAAGTGCACGGCTATATCACCTTCCTTGCCTTGTTTCTTTTGTTTCGGCCTTTTTGCACCTGTTTGTTGCACCTGCACTACAGCACCCCTCCCCCTTTTTAGGAGTTTCCCTCCTCTACGCTACTTCTTCCCTCTATTCTCTCTCTCCCCAACTGAAGACCGCAAGACAAGATGCACCAAGGATTCTACCTCGGCAACCAACTGGCACTGAAGACTTCTGCTACAACCTCCACGATCAATTGCAACCCCGTAGAGTTATGTTTAACCCTCCAGACCAGTAACCCCATTCCTAGACCCTTTGAGACTTCACGAGACACTCCAGCACGAATCCTTAACCATGTGCCTAACCCATGGTAAAGCGAGAGAACCAGTTAAGCCTTTATAACCTTGCACAACACTGGGTTCGTAAAGGAGCTAGTGGACACGATGAGTGAGCACATTTTCATCCTAATATAGCACGAGGTCTGACGATGCCATAGATAGACCAGTTCGAGGATATTGGACAGACGACTTGGTGGCTTAATGTTAGTAACTTCGAGGAATTATCTGAGACCTTGGTGGATTGTGAGATTTCATATTGGTGGGATCATGACTTTGGGAAGCGTATATGGGTTCTCGTTGGGCATGAGATTTGGATTTATGTAGGTGATTCTGGTCGGTATAATGCTGGATATGTCTGCATGGTTCGGAGTAAAATTGGATTTAGTCCTATGATCCTGATTATGATACCATGCTTCTCGGTGGACAATAACCTAGGAGATTGGATTATTTGTCGGAGTTGATTTAGAGATCTATATAGTCGTGATCTTGGAGTTTACTTGACCCGGATAATGAAAATTTGGTGGACATACTATCGTGATGCATAGTCCCTCTATGTATTTGGGTATTATAGATACTTGAGATCTTTTGGAACACCGTAGACACCGGATTTGTAGGATTGTTGGATTATGTGGTGATTGATGGTAATTACCGGGCTATTGGAGTTGATCTATAGGAAGGAAACAAAATCTTGGAGTGGCATATGACGTGTTTCCTTAGAATAGAGATGCATTATCGTGAGCCTTGCAAGAATAGGTTGAGTGCTTGGATTGTGGAGTTTAATTCAAGCTTAGCTGCATGTGTGACCTACCCATGGATTTTTAGGGGTAGACATACATATGGATTTGGGGATCGTAGACAAGTACAATTTTGTTAGACCGTCTCTTGAGAGTCATGAGGTCATGTATGGCATGAGTGGTGATTGAAGCTGGTCTATGCTTTTCATTTGGAGTACTATATGGAGCTATTGGCATCTCAGAAACCGTGCTTAAGGAAAAGATGATAAAAGTTCACTCACTCACTAGAACCCTCGAAACCCTTAAGCCCCACCGAGCCACAACCTGGTCAGATTCTGACCACGGGCCTTCACTCTAAGTCAGGAAGGCCTTTGCAAATACTCAACGGAGACCACCACCCAATACCCCAGCTTACCTTGCGTACCCCCTAGACCTCACGAAGTATTTGGACAAGTTGGGTAACATCATTATTTGATGGCCTACTTGTCTGCCCGAAGACAAAGAAGAGACGGACAGCTGGATGGAAGACATTTGAAGACCGCCCTGTCAAGAAGGAAGATCTACACCGACCACCGTCATCAAGAAGTAAACTTCCGCGTCGAAGACGGGGCGTATCTGCAAACCACTCCTCCCGGAGGAACCGAGCAATTCCGTGTCGAAGGAATGCTCACACCAAGTTGTATCAAGACTTGAAGGCATGATTCTGGTGGCACAGGATGAAAGAGAGATAACAACCTATGTTGCAAAGTGTGATGTGTGCCAAAGGGTCAAGGCTGAATATCAGCAACCCAGCGGATTGCTTCAACCACTCAAGGTTCCTGAGTGGAAGTGGGATAAAGTCGGAATGGACTTCGTCACTGGATTACCAAGGTCGAATAGAGGACATGACTCTATCTGGGTCATAGTCGATCATTTAACCAAGGTGGTCCATTTCATTCCTGTCAAGACCCCTTATGATGGCAACCGGCTGGCAGCTCTCTACATCGACCGAATCGTAAGTCTTCACGGCATTTCCCAAGGAGATTGTGTCAGATCGAGGAACCCAGTTCACCTCAAGGTTCTGGAAGAAGTTCCGAGAAGCCTTGGGAACCAAGTTTTCTTTCAGCACGGCTTTCCACCCACAGATCGGAGGTCAGACAGATCGAGTCAATCAGATTCTCGAAGACATGCTCCGAGCCTGTGTCTTGGCATATGGAGCCAAGTGGAAGGATTGTCTCCCTTTTTGCCGAGTTCTCCTATAACAACAGTTACCAGTCGAGCCTTCTAATGGCACCATTTGAGGTGTTGTACGGACGCAGATGTCGCACACCCCTCAACTGGTCAGAGACTGGAGAAGGGCTAGTCTTTGGACCAGATATTCTCCACGCAGCGGAAGAGCAAGTCCAACTTGCCAGAGAACGTTTGGAGGCAGCCAAGTCAAGGCAAAAGAGCTATGCTGACACTCACCGTCGGGACATGAGTTTCCATGTCGGGGACAACGTGCACCTGCGGGTAACTCCTCTGAAGGGAACCAAGCGTTTCCACGTCAAGGGGAAGCTCGCACCAAGGTTCATTGGACCCTTTGAGATCACTGCAAGTCATGTAGTAGACATCTCCCCAGCTAGATCTACCACCTGAGATACCCTCCGTGCACCAAATCTTCCACGAGCCCCCACTCTGGAAGTACTTCTTACCTCCTAGCTAGCCCGATGCCCGCAAGGACATCGATCACCGAGCTTTTGACAGCTAACCCAACCTAACCTATGCTAGAGACCCCTCAGCAACCTCCATCAAGGAAGGCATCAAGCAAGAAGCCATACCATCAAGCACTTCAAGATTCCAAGGAGCACCACTCGGAAGCAGAACCAACAAGAAGAAGTGAAGACTACCCCGTATCCAAGACTCCGCCTTTCTTTCCACGCCTTGTCTGGGAATCTCGGGGACGAGATTCTTGTAAGGGGGGTAGGTCTGTCACACCCTGATTTTCGTACCACTTTGCTTAAGCTTATTTTCATGTTAAAAATGTGGATTTACAAAAACCTTTGAGTGTTTTTGACTTTGATTGATTTGGCTTTTGTCTGCTGTTTGCTAGTGCTCTAAAAATCAAATAAATCCTCCAACTCTTATACTTCATCTCCTTGACCCAAAACCTTTTTCCCAATGATCATGCCATGTGTATAGACCAGTATAGAATTTTCTTTAAAAAATATTTTGGCCAAATGGTATTTTCTAAAATTAGTGTTCCAAAAACCCCTGAATTGAGGTTTGCACTGCAAGTACCTTATTTAGGGTGTGAAAAATCTGTCAAAAAGTTTATTTGAATCCTATTAGGTATAGGACTCCCAGAAACCACAAAAGTATAATTTTAAAAGTTATTTTTATATTTTATTTAAAAGCTTTTTCTTAAAGGCCAGAAATGGTCTTTAATAGGGAAAAATTATTTAATCATTTAAAATATTTGCCAAAATTCAGGGAGACTCATAGGACATATATTGTCCATATATAAGAGTTTCAGCACATGGTCATGTTCAAAATATTGGACAAATCCTTCCAAAACCCTTTCTGGATATTTCAAGCTTTTGAAATATTTACAAAGGGAATATTCTCCAAAAATTCCAGGGAAATTCTATCATGTCAAATATGACATATTTGATGATCTTGCAAAGCCTCATGCCTTGAAGATCAAGGAAACATCATTTAGTCCCCTCAAAACCATTCTGTCCATACTTGAAGTTTGAGCAACTTTACATTGCCAAACTTGTCCAAATGCTCTCAAACTTGGTGCACATGCTAAAATGATGTAATTATGCATCTATGCCAAATGGCACAAGTTTTGGAGAAGCATAACTTGGTCTAAGTGCCCCAAAACCACTTCTGTTCAAATTCAAATTTGAACAACTTTACATTACCAACTTTTTACCTGGAGCTTCAAACTTTGTGGGCATGATCATAACCCCAAATGATGATGCTACACCAAGTGGTGCATCAAGGGGAGATGATTTGCTTAACTCAAACATGGTGAAACCATTTATGTTGATTTCTAGGGTTCACCAAAGTTACATTGGCCACTTTGCCCAAATGAGCTCAAATTTGGTGTATGGGCCTAATTATATGTGACATTTGATCCTGTTAAGTCCCATGCCAATTGGAAGTCATTTGCCTCCCCAAAACTTGATCAAACACCTTCTGTCCAATTACCAAAACAAGTGTTTGGACCCCTTTTACTATTTCCCTTTACCCCAAATTCTTACCACAGCTTCCCCTGATCATCCTCTACCCCCAGTAACTTCTCTATGGCCTCAGCTCAATCATTGGAGGGGGTAAAACCCCAATTCCTACTGCTGGACAGCAGTTTTCACCCTCTTCCTCACCTCCCTCCTCACTCCAGTGGCTCACCAGAGCATCCAAGACTACTTCCCCATTGTTTACTACTCCCTAGCACTACTAGACACTGGGGGACACGGCCAGGAAGCAAAGACATAAGCATGCCGGCCAAAAGCACGCTCTGGAGCACGCTACAGTGCACCGAGGCACTGTAGCTCGGCCCTCCCGAGGCTTCCAGGCGACCTTGGGCAGAGCGGGCGTGTCCATCGAGGTTGCCTCGACGTCCATGACACGCCCCGCTGTCGGCCTTATCCTCTCCTGCCCTCCTCCTCTCTCCACGAGCACGCCCGAGCGCGTCCATGGACGTCGCTTATGGTGCACCGTGGCAGCGCCTATATAAAGCCTCCTCCCGAGCGCCCCTTGCCTCTTCTGGACCCTCCTATCTCCGGTGCACCTCCCAGACAACTTCCCTCTCCCCTCGTGCCCTCTTCGCCCCTCCATGGCCGACGAGCCGCCGTCGTTCTCCTCTTGAATTTGCTCCCTGTGGACTTCCTCTTCTCTGTTGACCACCAGGAGGAGAATGGCCACTGGTCTGCGGAGCTCTCCATCCCCTCTCCGCCTCTTCTCGTGCCCCGTGGTGTCCGCTCCACCATCACCCGACGAGGCCGCCGCCATGGCCGGTGCAGGAGGTGCTCCAGTCCATCCCCTGCCGCCCCAAGGGCCTTCCCCGACGCGCCGTACCCTGGGGGCCCCTCCGGTGGCCGTAGCTTGGCCCGGGATGGCCTGTGACGCCGGGGACGGGCGGCGGCGTCGCGCGGCCCGAGCCTTCCCTCCCCTCTGTTGCGGGAGCGGGAGGAGGAAG